>OU342745.1:366028051-366628051 GCA_910589775.1 Avena eriantha | reverse complement strand
CCTCACTTTTGCCCTCCCGATATTCCGAAGCCCTCACATGCGCTCGGAGGGGGGTGTCGTCTGGTCAAAGGCTTGGCTGTTACGTGCGCCATGACGCCTAAAGTGGCATTTTTAAAGAGCGCCTTTTCCCTTCTCTCTCTAACAGTTGTGTTTTTATTGCCCAAAAAGGTAGGGAATCTAGAGCAGCTTCTATCTTCATTCATTGTTCCTTTTGCGATCGTTTTACCCTAATCTGGTAGCAAATCTAGAGCAGCAAAACAAACTAGCACCATAAATAAATTCAGTAAACAGAGCAGATGTAGATAAAGCAGCTAATATAGGTTATATAGTACGGTACTTAATGAGGTTCGACAATTAGGCTGCTCAGCAACAGCAGCGGACTGCTTCAACACAGACAAGACAAAAGAAGCTGCTTTACAGCAGCAGCAGCAGCTGATCAGTGGCCCCTCGTGGCCTCTCCCAGGAGGGCATCTGCCTCCTCCCTCTAGCGCCTCCTCCACTTCTTGCTGCCTAGCCCCTTGACCCTGGGCACCTTGGGTCTGATCAGGGGCATGCGACCCTCCTCGATAGCCACCTTCTGGAGGTTGCGGAGGTGAAGACCGAGCGCCTGGTGCTTGGCCTTGAAGCTATGGACGTTCACGGACTCGCCGCAGGTCCTCACATCCTCGGCATGCTTCACGACGAAGTTGAAGTCCATGCCGCGGAGCCTCCTGGTGGGGCAGAAGGGGCACATGTACACGTCGCCGGCGAAGAAGTTGTTGTACTGACCGGACTTTAGCCTCCTCAGCACATGACGAGTCTTGGTGTCCTGCGACTCGTCGTCGCTGTGGAGGTCGTTGCTATCCTCCTGTTGGAAAAAACAGAAGAGTGAAATAAGGACATGATTGAGATACTTTGATTATCGGGATTGATTTTTTGCATAAATTAACTGAATGAGATCTCCCGATTATTCCCCAAATCTCAAACCAAATCGAATACTGATCCAAACTACGAACATGGGGATTCATCGAAAATCGAGATCTAACACAATAGGATTAGCTACTGTAAAAAATACGAATAGCCAAGCCCTAAAAACATACGATCTAGCATCCAACGATGGGAACGGAGGAAGAACAAGGGAAGGGGAGAAAACCCTGGTTACCTCAGACCACGGGTCGGCGATGCTGGTGTCGTAGGGGTTCTCTGGCCTTATGTAGACAACCTCCTCGTAGGGGTCCTAGCCGAGCGGGATCTGTCCGAGACCGGCAGGGGCCTCCTCACCGGAGGCTACGGCGGATGCAGGGACGGGGACGGGGGGCTCCTCGCCGGCTACCTTGGAGGCGCCGATGGCCACCGCGCCGATCTTCTCCATCGCCAGCGTGGTTGGGGCTTTGTTGGGTGTTTGCAGAAGGTGATGGGATAGTGGAAACGGTTGAGTAAGCGAGTGCGTGATGAGTGGGAGTGGGAGTGGTGTAACACCCTAAAATCGGCCCTATGCAAGTTTTAGCGATTCCCGCCAAATCCGCATAGAAACGATTCAAGGATGCCCACTAGGCACTTTCGTGCGGGTGGAAAACGAAGTAATACCATTACACATCAGTCCTCGATGGGACCCACATAACAGATATATACATCAACGACTCCATGAGTCAATAATACAGATATAATATACAAAGATCCAAATCACCTCGAAAACGATAGAGCGTCCGACTACGGGCAAGATGCAAATGGGGCTAAGAGCCCTGAAGAATAACCAATGGCGTCCATAACCCTGCCCAGGCCAAGCCGGAAGGGTAACCCTGCTAACGACGTCGATCTCAAACCTGCTAAAACAAAAGGGGTGCCGACAAAGGGCAAAGGAAAAAGAGGAGCGTCAGTACTGAGGCCAGTACACGGCGAGGCTAGAATTCGGCGGCTCTCGCCTACATAGGTATGGTGGGCTGAAGCGGTAGCGCGGCGGCACTAAACAACCTATAGAGACTCGATACAACTGGCGGTTATCAGAGAGGGATAAGAAAGACCTATTCGGATCCAACCTGAAGCTAACACCAAACAAACCCATCCTGGCATTCCTCCTCGAGACCAAACAGGGAGGGCAAACCGAGGAACACCCGCAGTTGGCAGTTTTATTCATTCGATTATAGTTGCAGCAATTACTAAACAGATATAGATAGCATGAGTCATCCTGAGAGCATAAGTAGTGGGCAGTTTTAGTTAACATCTCGTTGTAGTTGGAACAGTTACTAGTCAGATATAATTGTCCTGAGGAATCCCAAACCCAACAGTTGTTGACACTTTTATCACATTCCCTTGGAGTTCTAATACTTACTAGGCATATAGCATGTCACAAAACCCAGATCCACCAGCTGTTGCATTGTTAATATCCATTCCGTTATACTTGAGCTGATTACTAGTCACATATTAAGTCAAATTTATAGCACTACTTTAGTTATGCTTGTCTATGATCGAGATATTGTGCTCCAAGTCGTTCATAACCGCGGACACGGCTTTCAGAAAGTTTTACCCTGCAGGGGTGCACAAATAGCAACACACACTCGATCAACCTCGGAAAAACCAACTCAAAACCCAACGAGGCTTTCACGACAAAGCAATCACAGGATTCATAAATATTTCAGGGGGCCACCCCATTAAGCTACCCACAACGAAGTTGGCCGGCTCCGAGACGGACCCAAGGTTTGCGCCAATGGCTGTAAACGACTGGGAACCCGAAAGTGTGACTGGGCTTGTCGATACCGCGAAAACACTCCGCAATCCTAAACAGTACAGATGCTCCACGCACAATCTTAAATAAAGCGGTAAAGCATGGCATAGGTACAGGATAGTAATAAAGCCCCAAACTACTTTGTGGCCCCAAGAAATAGAAATGAATCAAGCTCTGGCTCAGGAGGGTCCATAAGGCCTCCCGGATGTGGATAGTGCGAAAAATCAAGGAACAGGTATCAAGTACTCGGGGTCCTACGGGACACAAGTGAGCGTGGAAGAACCAAATAACATCTATTGCCCACCGATGCCTCTGCATTAGTTATATCTAGCATTTTAATAGTTATATTTAAAGCCATGATTAACTCCACCAATAAGCATCTCCACAATTAACATCTGCCATCATTCCAACAACTGTGGTACTCGACAACACACGATCGCACCTGAGCAAGCAACTACGACTCGCAAGGCCAGCTATCTACCAAACACGGGTAATAGGAGGTGTCCAAGGCAATATAGAGACTGCACGGGATATAACTGGTGCACGGAAACTAAAGCATTGCGGCACGGAGAGCAATAGATCAACAGGAGGAAATAAAGACTGTAAAAGCAAAATAGGTAGCAGGGGAAGAGGTGCTCGCCTGGGAAACACTGTCGACGGATCATATCCGGAGAACTTGTCGATACTCGCATCCACTCATCGGTCTAATCCGCGAAGAAGCAAAGCACTAAAAGAAACACCGAATGTGCTATTTAATGTTACGGCAGAAGATCCGGCATGATTATGATATGATGCAGATGCGGTGCAATGAGGCAGTATTAAGCGGAACCGGGGTCCCGACATTTAATTAAACGGTTCAAACTATTTAAAACCCCCGCAACTTAAATGTTGTCTCGGCAAGGCAAAAACATGTCATCGGTTCGCTATACAAATTTAAATGAAGACAATATAAGACTAGAAAAGCTCTCATATAGTCTCCATATTTATTTTAGGTGAATCATCAAAATACCCTCAAGCACCCACAAAATGTATGCCAACATGCTAAATTAAAATGCAACAAGTTTATGTCATATATTATAAAAATAGGGGTCTCGGAAAAGGGAATCACATTAGGGTTCAACGAACTTGGGCTCCGAGGGGTTCGGGGTTCGACAGGGTTCAACGGGGCGAAAACGGTTCAACAGGATCGGTCTCGGACAACGGAAGTAGATCTTGTCGCATCCAGAAAGGAGGACTTGGCGTTCCGCGGCGAAGTGCTTGGTTTAGCGACGGGGGCACATCGGATTCGCCCGGGTCGGTGCCGATCTTGTCGTCACGAAGATCTTGTCAGGTCCTCGTATCAGGTCGGGCTTGGCGTTCAGGGGGAAGAACTTGGCGTTCCGGAGGAAGTACTTGTCATATCCGTGATCTTCGGGTCCATGAAGAAGAACTCGTGGTTGAAGGCGAACTTGAATCGGTGCCAGGATCTCCGTGTTCGGACTTGTTCATCAGAGGTGGAACTCGGCCTTGCCACGGCTAAACACCTTGGACTTGAGCAATGACATCATCTTTTTGTTTGGTCAGGTCAAGCAATGTGCTCCGAAAGACCCTGACACTTAGGTATTAGTACATCAACACACATACAGACAGCTAAATAGAACATTAAGCACACATCGAGGCAGGTTCGCGCGCGGGTTTGTTGGAGGTCTCTGGGGCAGCAGGGCACGCTCGCGCTTGCGGAAAAACAGCCAGCGACCGGACATGACGCTGGGGCCCACGCGGACACGGTGGTGCGGCTCGGAGAGGAAGGCCGTCGAGGTGGAGTCCCGGGTGGCGGAGAGGGAGGGGCCCGGCGTAGACGGCGAGCGGGGCGTGGGAGAGGAAGACGCCGGCGAGGAGGATGGTGGCGGCGGCCGTGCGGGAGGCCGGAGAGGCGGGCTCGCCGGAGGAGACGCGGCGAGGTCGGCCGGGAAATCCGCAGGCGGGCCTGGCGGTGGCCGGATTCGAGGAGGGCCGCGGTGGCACGATGTAGGAGGGAGCTGAGCGGCGGCGGCCAGGTGAGGCAGGACAGAGGTCGGAGAGGAGGGGACTCGAGGCGACGGGGTCGCAGGGGCTTGACGAGGGACGAGGAAGGGGCGATGGGGACAACGGCGCTCGGCGGCCGGGGATCTGGCGGGGGAGAGGGAGACGCGAGGAGACGGCGCGGTTGGTCGGAGGTGAGAGGCGAGGGCGGAGGTGGTGACCGGAGCGGGGACCGAAGCGGTGGCGGAACCCGACGGTGACGGAGGGAAGAGGTCGCGGGTGGCACGGCGGCCTGCGGTGGTTGAGCGAGCCGACGGGGAGCAGAGGCGGTGGCGGAGGGGACGCCGGCGGCAGGGAGGAAGACGCGGGGGAGAGAGAGAGGGCAGGCGCGGGGCACGGGGTGCGAGGTGGGGCGACGGGCGCGGGGCGCGGGACTGGTGGGGATCAAGGTGGTCGGGAGCGGGTCCAGGGTGGGGTAGGTGGGGTGGAGCGGCTGGTGGGGCCTGGCCCGCCTGGGGCTGCGCGCCCAGGTGCGTGTACGACGCGCGGGAGGCGGGAAAAGGAGGTGTGGGGCCAGACGGTTGTTCCGGTGTGTGTGGTGTGTGTTGTGTGGCGTGTGTTGGGTGAGGTGGAGGGAAAAAGGGTGGGGCTGGTGAGGTGGCGTCGTGGGATTGGAGGGGGTGAGGTGGAGGGGCTGGGTAGGAAAATAGGGGTAGGATATTTGGTGGGAAAAGTTTTGGGTGTCTTTTGGGTAGATAGGATTTTATCTGGAGGTGGCCGGCTAGGCTTTCGGGCCTGGCGGGCTGCCTCCTAAAAATAATTAAATATTTTATTTATAAAAACGAGGCTTTTGCAAACCGTTGGTAGACGAAACAAATTAATCCGGAGACCCGGGTTTTGATTTGAAATAAAGACGGAATATTTAGAAAACAAATCTAGGCATTTCGAAAATAGTTTTATGCAAATAAATGCAAGATGACATGACGATGCTCAGATGCAAGGTGGCATGATGACATGAGCATGTGGTCATGATGATGCAATGCACAAAAACAACGTGATTTTCTAGTAGTGATTTTGCGGGGCGCCACAAGTGGGGAGGCCTCTATTAAAGGAGAAGGGAAGCGGCATTTTGTTGCACTACTGTGCACCGCGTAGGCTAATGCACCGTGCACGGCCACACGTGTCCGCTACCGCCCCGTGCACCGCACACGCGTACCGTGAGTCACGTTTTTTCCCTCGTGTCTAACAATGGCGATTCAGTTGTACTCAGTTTTGCCCACCAACCGTTGATCCTCTGTGAATATATTTTGAAGGGTACGAAAATAGAAATCCACATAGTTTAAGGGTCTAGATACGGTAAGAGAACTAAATATTATTAGTGGCCGGGCCAACACAGTGATGGGGTTGGTCGGCTAGGAGTTGCTGATTCCTAAGTAAGGGGACACTAGGCCGTTCTTGACATACTCCCTCAGGAACTTGCCATAAGCAGCGTGCTTAGCCTTGGTCGCCGACTTGTGTTTACTAGCCGGGATTTTACTGATGCCAACCGCATGCAGAATCAAGCTGGCAATCCTCGGGCTGACTCCTTTCTTACAGAAAGGGCACCTGAGCTCCCCAAGTCGAGTGCGGAAAGGAATTATCCCGCTCTTGAGCTTCTTCATGACATGGCGGCTCTTGTTGTCCCTGGTCTCCTTGTCGGAGTCCATCTCACTTGAATACACCTGTAATGTATGGAATACAAACCTAAATGAGCAAAATAATAAATCTATATTCCTTCCACCATTCCAAGTAACTTTCGATGCAATAACATGTCCATACAGGCTCAGCAGTTCATTACGGCCGTCTCCCCAGCTCGCTCCTAAATTAATGTGGTTTGTGTTCTTGGTAACTTATTAATAAATAAATAATGTGGATTCATTTAGAACAGACTAGATCTCTCCATGTACCAGTTCATACGTTGCATCTAATCATTAGGACTAGATTTTTTTATGACGCCTGGATAGATTAAGCTCGAGCAGAAAATATGAAACATGTAGAAATAGATGTACCTCCGGGTACATGAGCGGAGCGTGTTCGTCAAACTCCACGCCCTCATCGGCGCCTCCGAATTCGTCAGCACCGGCGTGCACATGGTCCCCCAAGGGGTTGAACTGCATGTCCTCCTCGGCCTGTGATGCGTGATGCTCCTCCAGATCTGCCGCGTGAAGCACCACCCCGGCGGCGATGCCCGGACACTCACCCCCACACAGTGGTTTCATGGAGAAGGTTCGTGCAAGGATGTTCAAGATTGTGGTGTTTTGCTGGATAGGGAAGAGAGAGTAGTGGATGAGTGTGAATGGAGGACCCGATAGGCTGGGTTTTCAATGCGGGGACGTTTAGGCCTCCCCGAGGGCCCCGGTTGACAGCTCTTCCAACTGCGGCTGCCGCGTGGAAGGTTCGTGTGGTGGGAGCCTGACGGAAGTGAGAGTGCAGGCGCGCTGCGTAGTAAAAATGGTATAGCCGATGGTCCGTGGATGACCAGTTGCCGTGTAGTAGACTTGTAGCCTTTGCAGACTAGATTAACGGTTGGTGCGCACGATCCACGTGACAGCTGTGGCAACCAATCAGGTCGTAGCAGACATAGTGGGCACATGTTTGGGCTTCTACGAGAGAGAGAGAGAGAGAGAGAGAGAGGATGTTTGTTCTTATACTAAAACCACAAACAAACATGGATCAACCACTAGAGTCATTGCATGTGTGTTCTTATACTAAAACCAACATGGATCAACTAGTGGTCATTGCGTGTGTGTTCTTTCCACAAACCACTTATGGATCCATTACGGTCATTGCATGTGTGTTATTTCCACAAACCACACATGGATCAACCACTAGAGTCATTGCATGTGTGTTATTTCCACAAACCACACATGGATCAACCAGTGGTCATTGCATGTGTGTTCTTTTCCACAAACCACAAATGGATCCACCAGTGGTCATTGCATGTGGGTTCTTTCCACAAACCACATATGGATCAACCAGAGTCATTGCATGTGTGTTGTTTCCACAAACCACACATGGATCAACCACTAGAGTCATTGCATGTTTGTTCTTATACTAAAACCACAAACCAGCACTAGAGTCATTGCATGTGTGTTATTTTCCATAAACCACACATGGATCCACTAGACTCATTTCATGTGTGTTCTTTTCCACAAACAACTTATGGATCAACCAGTGGTCATTGCATGTGTGTTCTTTTCACAAACCACATGTGGACCCACTAGAGTCATTGCAGGTGTATCTTATACTAAAACTAGCACTAGAGTCATTGCATGTGTGTTCTATCCACAAACCACACATGGATCCACCACTGTCATTGCATATGTGTTCTTTCCACAAACCACACACGGGTCAACCACTAGTCATTGCATGTGTGTTCTTTCCACAAACCACATATGGATCAACCAGAGTCATTGCATGTGTGTTCTTTCCACAAACCACACATGGATCAAGCACTAGAGTCATTGCATGTGTGTTCTTTCCACAAACCACATATGGATCAACCAGTGGTGATTGCATGTGTGTTCTTTTCCATAAACCACTTATGGATCCATTACAGTCATTGCATGTGTGTTATTTCCAAAAACCACACATGGATCCACCACTAGAGTCATTGCATGTGTGTTATTTCCACGAACCACACATGGATCAACCACTAGAGTCATTGCATGTGTATGTGCTTTTCCACAAACCACACATGGATCCACCACTAGAGTCATTGCATGTGTGTTCTTTCCACAAACCACATATGGATCAACCATAGTCATTGCATGTGTGTTCTTTCCACAAACCACACATGGATCAACCACTAGAGTCATTGCATGTTTGTTCTTATACTAAAACCACAAACCAGCACTAGAGTCATTGCATGTGTGTTCTTTCCACAAACCACACATGGATCCACTAGACTCATTGCATGTGTGTTATTTTCCACAAACAACTTATGGATCAACAAGTGGTCATTGCATGTGTGTTCTTTTCACAAACCACATGTGGACCCACTAGAGTCATTGCATGTGTGTTCTTATACTAAAACTAGCACTAGATTCATTGCATGTGTGTTCTATCCACAAACCACAAATGGATCCACCACTGTCATTGCATGTGTGTTCATTCCACAAACCACACATGGATCAACCACTAGAGTCATTGCATGTGTGTTCTTTTCACAAACCACATATGGATCAACCAGTGGTCATTGCATGTGGGTTCTTTTCCATAAACCACTTATGGATCCATTACAGTCATTGCATGTGTGTTATTTCCACAAACCACACATGGATCAACCACTAGAGTCATTGCATGTGTGTTAGTTCCACAAACCACACATGGATCAACCACTAGAGTCATTGCATGTGTGTGTTATTTTCCACAAACCACACATGGATCAACCACTAGAGTCATTGCATGTGTGTTCTTATACTAAAACCAACACTAGAGTCATTGCATGTGTGTTCTTTCCACAAACCACACATGGATCAACCAGTGATCATTGCATGTGTGTTCTTTTCCACAAACCACACATGGATCCACTAGACTCATTGCATGTGTGTTCTTTTCCACAAACAACTTATGCATCAACCAGTGGTCATTGCATGTGTGTTCTTTTCACAAACCACATGCGGACCCACTAGAGTCATTGCATGTGTGTTCTTATACTAAAACTAGCACTAGAGTCATTGCATGTGTGTTCTATTGACGGCTCAATGCACGGCGCCTAGAAAAGTGTTGGTGCGGTGCTGATGTAGAGCTCGTTGGGAACCCCAAGAGGAAGGTATGATGAGCACAGCAGCAAGTTTCCCTCAGTTATGAAACCAAGGTTTAATCGAACCAGTAGGAGCAAGGTAACACCCCAAAGGTGTTACTAGCTGAGCTTTGGCAGGGCGCACTACCGGTGCTAGTAGCAACGTGGAAACCTACACAACACAACCATAGAACTTTGTCCCCAACTTGCGATGAGGTTGTCAATCTCACCGTGTTTTGCGGTAAACAAAGGATTAAACATATCGAATGGAAAGAAGTAATAGTTTGCAGAAAGTAAACACAAAGCAGTAAACAGTTGTAGATTGTATGTAAAGAAAAAGGACCGGGATCCATAGTTCACTAGAGGTGGCTCTCCTTAAGATAGATAACATGCTGGGTGAAAAAATTACAGCGGGGCAATTGACAAACACCGAGAAAGAAATACATGCATATACTAATCATCTTGACTCCTTTGAGACTTGATTGGGCATTACAACATTATACATAGAACGCCATCCAACTTCATCTATGACTAATAATCCACCTTCAGGTTATCATCCGAACCTCCTCCAGTATTAAGTTGCAAGCAAAAGATTATTGCTTTACGAACTGCGTGTAAAGTAAACAATACGATTGTTCTATGAACAAAGGATTGTTGTTTTCTCCCTAGTAGCAACAGCACATCTAGTACCTTGGAGATTTCTGTCACTTCTCCAGATTACCAGAGGCATGAAGCCACTATCGAGCATAAATACTAACTCTTGGAGTTGCTAGCATCTACTTGGGCAAGATAGCTACTAACAATGGAAAGCATGCAGGATCTCAAATAACAAAGACATGATAGAATCAATAATCAATCTGAAATAGCATCTCAATATCAGTCGGATCCCCGCAAACACAACATGCAGAATTACAAATAGATGATCTTGATCATGAACGGAGCTCACAAGATCTAAACATGAAAGCACAAAGGAGGAGAACCAGCCATCTAGCTACTACATGGATCCGTAGTCCAAGGATGAACTACTCACGCATCACACCGGAGGCTTGCATGGTGATGAACAAGGCCTCCAGGGAGAATTCCCCTCTCTGGCAGGGTCCCAGGAAGAGGTTCAGATCCCTCCTGATCTAGGGATGGAGATGATGGCGGCTACAAACTCTTTCGTGGATTTTTGATCGGGTACTTAGGGTTTTCGTCCCGAGGGCATCTTATAGGCGGAAGGGGAGGCCGAGGGGGTGCCAGGGGCCACCACACCACCCCCTGGCACGGGCCCAGCCTGGCCACGCGACCAGGTGGTGTGGCCGGCCTCTGGCCCTTCTCCGTCTCGTATTCTGGCACTTGATGACTTCCGGAAAAATAGGCACTTTGGCTTTTGTCCCGTCCAATTCCGAGAATATTCATTTTCTGACTTTCCTGGAACCAAAACCAATAGAAAACAGGCAGCTGACACTGTAGCTCTTGTTAATAGGTTAGTCCAAGAAATCATATGCAAAGTACTCCAAAGTTGGAACAAAACACAAGAAAGTGGATAAAACCAAGCATGGAACATCAAAAATTATAGATACATTTGCAATGTATCAACATCCACAAGCTTAGCTCCTGCTCGTCCTCGAGTAGGTAAGTGATAAAAAGAAAGAATAATTTTTGAGGTGACATGCACCATCAAAGACTTGATCAAAGTATTTGCAAAACATTCAAAGCTAGGATCATAGTCCTTCAATCATAACATGAAAGCCAAAGTTCTAGCAATAAGCAAAGAAACTATGATGCAACATGAAAAGGCACAAACAAAAGATTCATGAATAACAATGCTGTGCAAGACGTTTGTTTGTTTCACATAAAGAAAACATAGCATAATAGTATTCAGCTTGTCCCTCAATAGAGTAGCAAATATAAATGCATAGGACACCTTCAAAGTTCATAAGAGTGACTAGATACAATAGTTTAAAACAAACAATATCAAAGCATGCATCAATTAACTAGGCTTGGGACAATGCACACAGAACTAAGAATGGGCACTATGCTCTCAAAGTAAGTGCATAAAGATAGAAGGTGGAGACTCAATGTAATGGTGGAAGAAAGGCCTTTATAAAAGGAAGTAGGGATTCAAGTCTCATAAAGAGCTTCCAAAAATTATGGTACTTATAGCTTTCAGCTCTCATTGCCCCTATCATAAGCATCTTTAAGTGGCTAAGGTTAAAGTGACACAACTAAGAGGATATGATTGAAAAGTTATAAACCGAAATCTCATGCCCCTTACTTACAAAGACCGATCCTCATGCTACTCAACTTCAGTCACGAGTAAGCTCTTGTCATTGTAAGTATATGTGTATAATTAAGAACCGCCAACGGGGTGCCCCTTGCACATAATACGGGAGCTTTCCCATAATCAAAATGACAAGGCAAGCAGATAATGAGCATCTCGGCGATCTTTTTATTTGCTATTCGCATAGGTTTTTATTAAGGATGCTTCATAGAGTGCTCATTATGGTGATGCTGCAAGTTTCCACCATGATTAGGCATGGCTTAGGCTAGCGGCCTAGGCGTTTCTCTAACACACATACAAACTCCATGATCTTACAAGTTCCACTTTTATTTCACACCACCGGGATCCATAAGCAAAATAACATGATATCAACGGGGTACAAAGTACAAGTGCAATGTTGAAAGCGTTCCCCATGAAACATGGTTCTGCTATTTTCAACTTATAAAGCGCAAGCATATACGCAACAAAGAAGGACCCAATGGTTCAAGTTTATTAGATGCAAAAAGTAAAGTGTGCCATCAAGTTCGTGAGAGCTTTAATTACTAGTTTTCTCATAACAAGTTTAATTTGGAAGGTAAACAAAAGCATGAATATACTTGGAATAGCATAAGCTAGTAGGTAGGTATGGTGGACTCTTTGGAATAACTTGGTTTAGGGAGTTGGATGCATGAGTGGAACTCATACTTTGTTGTGGAGGCTAGCAAAAGACTGGGAGCGACAAACTAAGAGAGCAATAATGGCCATAATCATGCAGAGCGACAAAACATCATTGATCAAAGCATAAAGTGATACTACAAGTTGAAAACTAAAGGATCATAAAGGCTATGGTGACTTGAGATAGTCATAACATGGTGTGAGCATGTGCCAAGTCAACCCAAATAAAGCATCAAAGGAGAATACCACTATACTATGCTTTAATATGCTAAAACAACGCATGATTCATCCAAGGCACATTAAGCAATCTCAATTGTTTATAACAAGTCATGCTACAGCAAATAATACTAAGCATAAAGCCAAAACAATATCAAGAATGGCATGACAAAGCATAGGCCACAGTCAAAACAAGCTCTTTTTACCACATAAGCATGAACTTTCCTACTCTTTTCCAAACCAAACCAAACTATTTGCAAACCAATGTATGAAAGAGGGGGTCCAACCAATTTATTCAGAAAACTAAGCAAACCAAGAAAACTAAAAACCAAAACAAAAATGAAAAAGAAGACACTCCAAGAACAACACAACTGTGCATGAAACAATAAAAATGAAGCATTTGGAAGAAACCTGGGATTTTTATTGATGAAGAAGGGGATGCCTTGGGAATCCCCAAGCTTTGACGCTTTTACTTTTTGGATATTTCTTGGGGTGACACGCGTGGCATCCCCAAGCTTGAGCTTTAGTCCATTCTTCATCTCATTACTCATTCCTTCCATACACCTGAAATTTTTCCTTCATACAAAACTTCACACAATCTTTATTAGCAACATTAGTGCACTCAATATAAATAAGTGTTAAGGTTCAGTTATAACACCAAATAAACTTCCATTAGAACAATAGCTACTGTAGCACTTTCCTCAAAAAGCTCAATTTCCCAAAAGAACTCAAAAAGGAACCCACAAGAAGCAAATGCAGAAAATGGCAGAAATCTGTCAAAACAGACCAGCAGGTAAAGACGAATTTTGTAGAAGACCTTCTGTTGCTCAAATCAAAAATTGTTGAACTAACTAAAGTTATATAACAACCTGGGTCAGAAGCACAAACAATTACAGCTCAATCCAACATACATAGCTCTCTCACGAATTTTTACGGTGAAGCACAAAAATCTGTTTCGGGACAGCAACTTTCCCAATCATTACTTCTCTCTCATTAGAGGTTACTCTTTGCACAAAAAGCAAATAAAAAGTATAAGGAGAGGTTATTACAGAGGTAATAACTTCCAAGACTCATCTAAAACTTTTGGGTTATCTCCCAATAAGTACTTTTCTTTAACGCCTTTAAGTTAGGCGTAAGAAGCAAGAAAAAGAATCAAGTGTTCTCAAATGAAGAAGCATTAAGACCAAATTTATTGCCCTTACCTCTCTTACTTTTATTCTTAACCTTGGGGAAAATATGATTGTTTGGTGGAGAAGAAAGGTGCATGGTCCCCTTTCCCACATCTATTATTGCTCCAAGGAGTTCTAATAGGGACCTTCCAAGTGTAATTTGTCCTTTTCCTGCACATTCAATAACAAGATAATCAATAGAAATCGTTTTCCCAAGGATCTTTGTAAACACTCCTTCAGCTATTCCAAGAGGTAATATGGTAGTATTATTAGCAAAATATATTTCTTTTCCTCCTTCAGTGAGCCCCCAAGTATTCAGAGATTTATAAATATCTTCAGGCATAAGACAAAATTCAGACATGATATCACAGCGAGCTTGAAAGGTTTCAGTGTTCATCTCAATCTTTACTGTAGGGAACCACTTTGATGGTTCAGAGTTTATTGGAACATAATTGTGATGCTCCCTAAGCGTATTATAGCAACTTTCTAAGCTAGTAGTGCTAGTCTCAAGAGGCACCATAAAATCGCTTGATGGCTCAATGCACAGCGCCCAGAAAAGTGTTGGTGAGGTGTTGATGTAGAGCTCGTTGGGAACCCCAAGAGGAAGGTATGAGGAGCACAGCAGCAAGTTTCCCTCAGTTATGAAACCAAGGTTTTATCAAACCAGTAGGAGCAAGGAAACACCCTAAAGGTGTTACTAGCTGAGCTTTGGCAGGGCGCACTACCGGTGCTAGTAGCAATGTGGAAACCTGCCCAACACAACCACAGAACTTTGTCCCCAACTTGCGATGAGGTTGTCAATCTCACCATGTTTTGCGATAAACAAAGGATTAAACGTATCGAATGAAAAGAAGTAATAGTTTGCAGAAAGTAAACACAAAGCAGTAAACAGTTGTAGATTGTATGTAAAGAAAAAGGACCGGGATCCATAGTTCACTAGAGGTGGCTCTCCTTAAGATAGATAACATGCTGGGTGAACAAATTACAGCGGGGCAATTGACAAACACTGAGAAATCAATACATGCATATACTAATCATCTTGACTCCTTTGAGACTTGATTGGGCATTACAACATTATACATAGACCGCCATCCAACTACATCTATGACTAATAATCCACCTTCAGGTTATCATCTGAACCCCCTCCAGTATTAAGTTGCAAGCAACGGATTATTGCTTTACGAACTGCATGTGTAAAGTAAACAATATGATTGTTCTATGAACAAAGGATTGTTGTTTTCTCCCTAGTAGCAACAGCACATCTAGTACCTTAGAGATTTCGGTCACTTCCCCAGATTACCAGAGGCATGAACCCACTATCGAGCATAAATACTAACTCTTGGAGTTGTTAGCATCTACTTGGCCAAGATAGCTACTAACAACGGAAAGCATGCAAGATCACAAATAACAAAGACATGATTGAATCAATAATCAATCTGAAAGAGCATCTCAATATCCATCGGATCCTCGCAAACACAACATGCAGAATTATAAATAGATGATCTTGATCATGAACGGAGCTCACAAGATCTAAACTTGAAAGCACAAAGGAGGAGAACCAGCCATCTAGCTACTACATGGATCCGTAGTCCAAGGATGAACTACTCACGCATCCCACCAGCCATATAGCCAATGGATCCATGTGGCCTATTGATCTCCTGAGCTGCCTCATAAACCAGACCCAGTTTTCCTCCGTTTCTGTTTCAAACAACCCGAATGCCACTGGGAACATCCAGTTGTGACCATCAAGTGCTGTGGCAGATGGCAGGCAGCCTTTCCATTTGCCAGTTAGGACAGTGATGTCTACACTCAGATACGGCCTACAGCCGCCCTTGAATCCATCGATGCAAGGTTTAAGCGCCATGAAAAATCTTTTGAAATAAATTTTACCACCTTCTGATTCGGTGTCAATCTCCACAACACTCCCCGGACACCTAGCTTGTACCTCCGCCTTGAAGTTGTACAGTATCCTAAAGCTATTGGTCCAATCCCCGTGCAAGACCCCCAGAGCTTTCTCTTTACCTTTCCAAACCGTGTAATACGGAAGGACAATGTTGTATTTAGAACCGAGGCTAGTCTGAATATTCTTCGCGGTCTCCTTAGGGTTATCCTTTAGTATGGACATAGATTGCATAGCCACCCACTCTATATCAGCCTTTAGTTATATAGTGAAAAGAGAGAGAGAGAGAGAGAGAGAGAGAGAGAGAGAGAGAGAGAGAGAGACAGACAGAGAGAGACAGAGAAAGAGTTCTAATGGTTTGCTGCATTCACTGCCCCAATACCCTAATTGCAGTCGACGCAGGTAAGGATCTTGTTGTGATCCTCCATGGACAATGTACCTCAGCCCGTCCATTCATCCACGTTAACTTGCAAACGGCCTCATACCTCTCAGCAGAGTTCTTCAGTCGATAAACGTCGAACTCCCCCTTGATACAAAAATGCCGGAACGACATCCTGAACTCATGCATGCTCCTGAACTCGGTGCCGACCGAAATCATAGGATACTCATGGTCATGTTTCATTTCTTCTACTTCAACACCCAAATCATCAACTAGAATACTAGCCTCATTGTTAAGTTCCTCGTCTATTTCATCATCACCAGATTCTTGATCCTCTATAGTGCCTGCTTCTTCATCTGATTCAGAATCTTCGCCATCGTCTCTAATGCCTAGTACTGCACACATCATATTGACTCCCATGGGTGGGGCTGCACCATCGTCTCCACCCGGATGGACAGGAACATTGCCCGAGTCCACCTCACTGGCCACTCTATTTTCTCCAAGACACTCGGTTGGTTCTGCTGCAACCACATGGGGTGGTCTTACATTTGCACGCATCCCAGGTACTTCAGTGGACAAACAGCAGTCAGAATCAATTTCATCTTGAGTGTACAGAACCCTCTTGCTCTTCCTGTGTACATCCTCCTTCCTGATGTAATCTTTCCTGATGGTATCAGTAGGGCTTGACATCCGCGTTCCATTCCCCATCGAACTAGGCCTTTTGCTGCCGCTCTTGGGTGTGATCTCCTTACTGCCTCCCCTCACGGGTGTTGGCTCCAGGGTGTTGGCATTATTGCCTGAACTCTGTGGCGTGTTCTTCTTCGAATTAGCCCTTTTGCTGCTACTATTGGGCGTGTTTTCCTTCGTGTTGGCATTATTGCCTGACCCCAGCGGCGTGTTCCACTCCAAATTAGCCCTTTTGCTGCTACTATTGGGCGTGTTCTCCTTCGTGCTGGCATTATTGCCTGACCTCAGCGGCGTGTTCCGCTCCATATTAGCCCTTTTGCTGCTACTATTGGGCGTGTTCTCCTTCGTGCTGGCATAATTTCCTGACAGCGGCGTGTTCTGCTCCAAATTAGTGTTTTTTCTGCTCCCACTTGGTGTGGTAGCCTCCGTGCTGGCCATCTTCGCCTCTTTGCTACCACTCCTGGGAGTGTTCACCACCGTGCTAGCCCTCTTAGCGTTTTTGCTGCTACCGTTCGGTGTGGCATTTTGACTGGATCTCAGGGGTATACTCTGCGGTGTGGTGCCTTTTGTCGTGCGACTCTTGGGCGTCCTCTTCTCTGGCATGGTCTCCTTGGTGACGTTCTTCTTCAGGGTGCCCTTTATGGGGATGCTCTTCCTGCTCCTCTTTATGACGCTCCTCTGTAAGACTCTCCTCTGTTCGAAGCCACCCTCAGTCGCACCAACCCTAGTGATGCCATGGATCAGGTCACCCCTGCCTTCTAAAAGTCCATCATCTCTATTGTCGAGTTCCAATTCCTCTCCAACCGTGAGCACTACCAAGTGGAAGTAAACTTCACCTCTATAATGTTTCCTTGTAAACAGTACGACTGAATCCCTGGTATCTTTCACTTCTATAGCCTTTTTGCTCCTGTAACCATAATATAACAAACGTGCTTCCTGGGAGGATCCCCACATCACCTTCACACGTAACGATGCCATCAGGTCAGATAACTCTACCACTTCAGGGTCGTATCTGCCAAGGATTACATCAAACTCGTCATAGAATTTTTCTGTGCCATCATCTAATTTTGCAGTATAATCCGCGACACTGATACGAATGATTACTTTCCCATCATCGAGTTCTTCAGGATAGAAACCTCCGAGAGGTTCGAGAGATGGAGCAGCACCATCAGACCTAGCCCCAATGCCACCGCCGCCATCACCAGCGTCATCGTTAGCTGGATCAACCTCGGTGGAAGTACCATGACCAGGAGCAAGGCGAGGGCCCTTAGCAGCGGGAGCTACATTACATGGTGGACAGGCAGGGCCCCTTCTAACGGCAGCCACAATAGGATCAGCTGCTGCCCTGCCACCTCGACGATCATGAGCAGTTCCCACAACAGAAGTGTTTCAAGTGCTAGCAGAGTCCAGACCATGAGCTGGCTTCAGACCAGCAGCTCGCTGAACCCAAGCACGGGTTCGAGGAGGAGAAAATGGTTCAGCCTTTGCAACAACAGTGGGGAAGCCTCCGGAAGCCTTGGTTTGCTCAACAGTGGCAGGGATTGGGTCAACAGTGTCTAGATCAACAACAACACGAGGATGACCACTACCAGCAGATTCTAGAGCACGGGTTCGCACAACTTGAGGACGGTTTCGAGGAGGAGGAGCACACAAGGCGGCGGTCTTGGCAAAAACAGCGGGACAGCCTCCGGACACCTTAGTTTGCTCAACAGCGGCATGGATTGGGTGAGCATCAGCCGCAGCAACACGGGAACGGGGAAGGGGACGACCAGTACCAGCAAATTCCAGAGCAGAGTTTTCCACAACGGCAATACGGGGACTCCTACGAGGAGATTGCCTGACAGAAGCATGTCACGGACGAGGAACCACATTTTGCTCAACAACAGCAGGGGTTCGAGTTAGACCTCCCTGTCTAATAATAGCTGGGCGACTCCTAGTAGCAGGAGCTTCCTCATCCACTATGTTACACACCAGCATAACCACGTGAAGCCTAACATGTTGTTTCATCAACCCAATTAGCTGACTGTCACACGCTATAGGAACCTTGAAGCCTCATTCATCAAGGAGGCTGAATCGTGCAGTCTGCTCCGGCCTCATTTTAGCAAGTTCATGCACAGCAGCAACCAAACCAGGGATAGTGCATAACTGCATAGGCGCTACATCCATCTTCAGATTCTGAGCCTCTTTCCACGTGCTCTTCCCATGTGCTAATTTAATGAGGTATCCGCAGATGGTGACCAGAACCGTGTAGTTGGGTTCAGCGGAGATCCTAGTTGACAGAAAATTGGAGACAAAAGATAAGAATTGTTTGTTAGTGTCGTGCTAGCAAACAATTCTATGTTCGATATATCTCTGTAATGCCAATAGCCAGCTAGCAGTTATAGGTAGTGCGAATAGCAAAGAGAAGAGTAGCTCACCCGAAATTAGCCAGAAGTACTTCTTCATCGGCAAATGGATTTGTCATCCTCCGCGCTGCTCAGCTCATCGGCGGTAGAGGTGGGCTAGATCGTCGCAATGGCTGGCACGGCATTCGGCATTATAGCTCGGTAGCAGCGAGTAGGCGCAACAACTTGGCGCCGGAAGTCAAATGCCTGAAGAGATCATTCTAGTTAGAGAGGGGATTTCTACACCGCCGGTGCTAGGGTTCATGCGAAAGGAGGGAGGGGTGGATTTGTGAATTTGGTCAACGCACGATCCTCCTTTAGTATCTCGTTTCGCCTACATAGTTGCCCCGTTGGCGCTCGCGTCACGGAAATATTACTGACATGAGGGTCCCGACCGTCTACTTCACGGGGCAGTTTCACGGCATGTTTGGATTTGGTAGGGGCGAGACGAGTTTGCATCGAAATGGCCCCTCTCGGTAGTTGGCGGCCCAACTTTTCGAAACACGGTAATTTCAGGCAACTTAGGTACCGCCATGCGCTGGCCTGCCAACTTTGGTACCGCAGACGAACAAGCCCCTTGATTAGTCCCATCCTGAGACTTTGAGGGAGGTAGTACCTCCCTTCCACCTATATAAAGAGGGGAGCCCCTCTCCATCCCATCAATTGACCTTTGCCTTTCTATCTCTCTCCCCTCTCCCTCATGTGTGGTTCCGAAGATTGGAACTGCATACGAGGATTGGTGATTCTCCACCATACACACGTCATCATGCTACTGGACTCGGTCTGGATCAATCTTCTTCCGTTGCTTTACTGGACCAGAGCCCGGGAGACGTCTCTACACTGTATGTGTTTAAGTCCATGAGGCACAACCACTTGTGGTGCTTTGCTTGGAGCTTGGATTTTGGATGTCGACACAACCATGAGGTCGGCTACATCGTACAAGGATCAAGGGGTGACTTGCGAGGATCTTCGTGACCTTGAGATCGGGTGAGTACGACTACATCACCCATGTTCCCCGTGAAACGTTAACTGCGTCCGGTCTTCAAAGGTATGAATAGTGAATCCCTGCTTGTTACTTTACATCTGCATAGATAGATCTTGGCTAGGTGTGTTTGCACCATAGGAATTTTTTTGCATTTTGTTCTGGAACCCCTTCAGTATGCATAGATATTTGGTATGATTAGAACACATGTTGATTGCATGGGCATTGATTCTCTAGTTGCTACCGTCCCACGTGTACTTGTTCATATCGCGGAAATGTTGGATGAAGCGGCTCGGACCGACCTTACTCGTAACCTTATGCGAGACTGGTTCCACGACTGACATATGGCTTGTACTATATAAGTGGCCAGCGGGTGTCTATCTTTCCGACATTAGTTGATATGGCATTTACAAAGGACGATCCTGGGAAGGGACTTAAAGTATCAACTATTCAATCCATCTTACGGTTGCAAGTTCGTAGGTAGAAATGTTTCTCTTGCGAAAGCCCAACCAACCACGTAAAACATGCAAAGATAAAGTAGAGATGTCTAACTTTATTTTGCAGGGGGGGATTGTGATATGTATGGTCAAGGTAAGTATTTATGAAATGTACTGCCAATGGCATGGAGTCACCGTGTACCTAGTGCAATGTCGGCGCACTCGATGGAGATCAAGGCGAGACGACCATAACATATTGCATAAGTGATTTACATTTGATGTCCATTGCTTGTGCATCTTATTTTTCTTGTATTAGACTATGACGGTAGCATTATAAGATGATCTCTCAATATAATTTCAATATGTGTGTTCTCTCTTTACTGTGAACCACCAAGAAAGTTCACATTTATGAAGCATATCGTGATGATCAGCTGCTAGACATCTCTATGTTCGCATATAGTGGGTGCAAGCCATCTAAGCACTGCGAATATACTAAAGGTTAATGTTAGCGAGCCTAGAATGTACAGACATGGTCTCGGAATACAGATGATTGAAAGGTTAAGCATGAGTCACATGGTGATGTGATTGATAGTTTTTCTACCCTAGTAGCTGCATGAAAGGTCATGATGATCGGGGATGCTACAGTGTAAAGGGACCGTGTAATCACTGAACGAATGTTGTTGGATGTTCGTTTAAGTGGGAGTTCTGTTAATGAACTCATATTATGGAAAAAAAATGAAACGGTGCTAGGAGAAATTAGACACTTTATTGATATAGTAGAAGCGGGTTGACATGAGAATTTCGAAAATTCCTCCTTGACAGGGATCAAACTCCGGTCGCTAGGATGCGCCAACTACGATCCAACCACTAGGCTACTGCCCAGTTCTCATGAACTCATATTGTGAACTAAACAATCTAAGTGAATTTGCATAGTTGTTGCAGTTGGCATCCGTTATAGACTGCCTTGGTTGTAATTGAGATAATAGTACTATAGTATTCTAGATACTTACTTTATGGACTAGTACCGTATTGTTTCTGTGTCAAATTAAATATAAAAGGTCCTACAGGAAACTTTCAAGTAAACCTCACTTACTCCATAAGGTTTAATAAGTGTAATAATCCTAGAATAATTGATTCTGAAGTTAGTGTCTAAATAATCATGCTTGCCTCCATGATACTTGATATTAGAAATAAAGTTTATGGTATCAACACTAGTAGTAAAAGGCTTATAGCAGTCATTTTTTAGTGGCGTCTGAAATAAATTCACGCCACTACTGCAAGGCAAAATAGTGGTGGCGTTCCGAAAAGGTTGAACGTCACCACTATTGCTTATTCATGGCATTCCAGGAAAGTTGAACGCCGGCGCTAAGTGGGGACCATGAGGTGATCCGGGAACGGTACAGCCCAGGCGTTCGCCACCTTCGAACGCTGCAACTACGATTTAGTGGTGAAGTTCGGTATATCATAAATGCCACCACTGTGCCATCCAAAATTTCTTTAAAGGATAGTGCCCTTCCTACATCTAGGTCTTTTCGGTCTACACCTTCATTCTTTGTCGTTGCCCGCCTCGTCCCTTCCTGGTCCATCCCAACCCCGTCTCCACCGACCCACGTCTCCCATCCCCGCACCGGTCCGTACCGCGAGGGATACACCGGCGCCGTGGCAACCCCGTCCTCTCCACCAATAGCCCAGCCCCGCACTGGTCCGCACCGCGACAGACCATCGGCCCTACAGCGACCCTGTCCTCTCCGCCACCGGCCTAGTCCCGCACCGGTCCATGCTGCGATAGATCCACCGGTCCCACGGCGACCCCGTCCTCTCCGCCCACGTCCTCTCCTCCGTCGACCTAGGCCTCCCTGGACCTTGTGCCTCCGCAGGTAGACTCACATCCCCTCTTAGTTAGTGTATTTAGTTTAGTGATTTTAGATGTATAGCTAATTTAGGTGATTTTATTGTAGGGTACAAAATCTAGATGATTTTAGATGTATAGCAAATTTAGATAATTGTAGGGATACAAAATTTAGATGATTTTAGATATATATAGCAAATTTAGATAATTGTATGGGTATAAAATCTAGATGAATTTAGGTTGATTTTGGTTTTCTACTTCCATATGGCCGATGATTAAAAATGGTAGGATACGATCTCGGAGATGGTGTGAGCGATCCTTGTGAGATGCACAAATAAATAATTTGTGCATCCTACTTAGCTCGCTTATGCCATCCCTGAAATTATTTTGCGTCGAGTATGAGACCCTACTTTTAGGTTGATTTTTATATGAATATGCTTTCGATTGATTTTGGTTTTCTACTTCCGTATGGCCGATGATTAAAATGGTAGGATGCGATCTCGGGGATGGTGTGAGCTAGCCTTGTGAGATGCACAAATAAATAATTTGTGCATCCTACTTAGCTCGCTTATGCCGTCCCTGAAATTATTTTGCATTCAATGCGCGAGTATGAGGCCCTATTTTTAGTGCAGTTGTGACATCTTGCATTTGTAATATTTGCTTGCTTTGATGTTTGAGCTTCCTAATATATTTAAACATAGCTACGGATACTTGAACATATTTAATATATTAGATGAACCCTTCGCACTATGATGCATCACAATTTCGATCCATCGCTCTAGAGATAGAAACACTGTGAGATCACGTCAGCGAGGGAGAGCTGCCAAGATGTGCTTATACATACAGGGAAATATGAAGGAATATGTTGACTAGATACCCAGGAGATATTCATACGTATGTGATCTGGAGGGAGGTCCTCTAGTGAATCAAATAGGAGTGTTGGGAGAATATTTAGAATATATGTGGCGACGAGATGATTTATTTATCGGCAAGGACATTGCTGTTGGAGTTTTCTTCTTGGAGGATTTATATAGGTGGTTTATGTTCTTTCTACCGAGGCAAGTAGCTACGTTGATAACCCCTTACATCCATTCCTCTTGTATTTCCTTTTGGATTACTTGAATCTTCTATTATTGAATACTTGTTACCATATTTCTATTGTTGCATCGTGAACCCTAGCCTTCTTGATCATTGATTGTGCTATTCATTAGATACATGTGGGTCTTTTGGTCTCGATTTAATCGGTATGTCAAAAGATTTCATGCAGAGCCATGAACCTATTCTCTTTGCTCACTTCGGTGATCCGGTTATTCATCTTTCTGTGTATCTTGTCTTGTCAGTATTGGTATCACGACGGCAAACATATTGTACTAGTCATAGTTCAGGTATGAAAATGTATGAATTCTCCATTAGATACATCCCTTGTTCGATAAAGTGTTGGTGATGGATCTGTAGGAGCGACCGGCATGAGTAGGTCAAGGTGTCTGGGTTTTAGCGGGCTAAAGAGATCTACTCTTATAGTGCCTTAGTGGTTCTAGTTGAGACTATCAATGTCGGAGTACCCCTCTATAGAGTGTAAAAGCGTGGATATTCACCCCGGGTAGGAAATGCTTGATGTCATGTGTGACGCCGATACTTATTATTTCCTTTAAATCCATTTCCATTGATGTTTTGTCTATCTTCTTTGTTTATATCTTATATTTGATGATTGTACCTTGTTGATTTCCTTGAATACATTTATTCTCTATATTGTATTGATTCATTTCTCTATTGTTAGTGAAGTACCTGCTTGCTGACTACATTTTGTACTCACCCTTGTTTTCTCCATTTTTCCTAGATGTCGTCTAGCTAATAACATAAGAATGTGAAGAAGATGCGACTGTTCGAGGAGTAGGCTAGACTGGTGGGCAGGAAGCGTTAGAGAACCTAGTTGTACATTCTTGTGTAAATTTAAAGAAACATGTAATAAAATGATGTTAGTGAGATTCTCAAGATCCACTATGCCGGTTTATTAGCCTTACGTGTGTATAGGCCTCCCTGTCTATAGGCGAGTGGCGTCTGTCATTCTCCCAGGGCCGGTCTCGGGGTGTGACACCACAACTCAGAGCAAAATGAACAATATTAAATTCTTCAATTAAACGAGGCAGCGGGCATAAGATTAGAAAACCTAAATCCTCATCATCATATTTTACTCCATAGACTGCAAGCCTGAAACAATCTCTTTAAAAATAGATAAGTTCTTTATTACGAATACACCTTCTTGCAGTCTATACGAGAATAACTTCATCTTAACATGCATCTTACTGGTTAGATCATTTGACACAAAGATCGTTTCCAGTTTCTCCCATAGGGCCGTTGTAGATTTCTTCGCCGGCACTTCCTGCAAAATATTATTGGATAGATGAAGAGATATCAAAGAAAAAGCCTTACGATCCTTATGATTTTCTTCATCGGACCACCCCTTTGCATCCTTTCCAAATTCATCTTGTGCTTCCTCTAGATCAGAAGTTTGGGAGAGGATCGTCAGTATCTTTACCTGCCACAAGGAGAATCTTATTGTGTAGTCCAGCTGCGGTATCGAACTTCAATGACAACATGTCATAAACCCTAGACTGGAACTTGGGTCTCTGATACCACTTGTTATAAACATGACAAGAAAATAACGAAGAACGAAAAAGAAAACATAGCAAGGAAACATAGAATTTAATGTGGAAAAATCTCTCAAACAAAGAGAGGAAAAACCACGAGCGCCAGCGAGCGAAACTTCACTATAACGAGGAGTGTTTACACTCAAAGTATAGGAACTTGCTCCGGCAACGGGTCTCGCTCCGCTCGTCGGAAGTTAGCCTCCTTAATGAATTTGGATCATTATTCAACAACAAGTATGCGAGATGATAATATAAATACTCCACTAGAGTAATATCTTACGACATCTCTACCCGATCCCTTATAACCGGTTAGAGGAGTAAAAATTATGTTTTACTCCCTTAAACCGGATTTATCTGAACCCTCAAATGGGTTAGATGAGTAAAATCTTTACTCATCGCCTCGGGCAATTCTCAAATATACTCGACCTCGGCCTCGGCAGAGAAAAACTTGGCTTCCCCACCCCGCGCCAATGATCTCCCTAGGCTGAAGGGCATCATCACCAGTGACCACCAATAGCCTCCCCCGACATCTCGAACCCTCCGCTGCCCTCCCACCCAACTCGTAGTCGCTCGTTGGATATCGCCATTGCAGGAATCGAGTCATAGATTTGACCTAGCCTCCACATCGATTTGTTCCAAAATGAAGGAACACCAAGCTCAATTTGGTGCAAAATGGAGCTGACAAAGGATGGACATGCGGTAGGAGGCTAGCACCGGAGATATGTTGCACCGGATTCGAGGGAGGCAGTGAAATCCTGACCGCATGGGTCTTCAGCTAATGTGAGCTTGTTGTCAATCAGAGGCCAAGGTAGGTGTCGAATATTCATCACCCCTCGACTGTGGGCGGTCGTGCAGCCCCGCTGACCTTCACACAACTTCGTCGATAGCTCAACATCGTCGGTCATCCTTGTAGACTCCTCTGTCCTCCAAGCGTTCAACCAATTAACAAGGTGAGTTTTTTTGTGCTTTTCTATTTTAGTTATCTTTTTGTCAATCAAATTCAACCTAGTATTTTGTATAGTGTAGATCAAGAGGTTGAGGGAGATGATTTTCAATGACCAGTCGTCGTCAGAGGAGGAAGAAGATGATGCTATCATCAAACTAGCCATCATCATGATCTTGAATGAGGAAGTACGCTGACCAAGACTAGTGTCACACTTCGGCCAATTATATATCAATCGAGATAGAGCATAGGGCCATGCCAAAATCATGAGAGATTTCTTCAGCCACGAGGCAACCTATCCATAGAAGTATTTTCACTGGCGATTTAACATGCACAAGAGTCTCTTCCTAACCATTGCAAATGCCATGGAGAAGCATGATGATTGGTTCAAGTTGAGGGGGAGTGCATCCGGGGAGATCAATGTGATCCCATTGATGAAATGTCTCGCAATTGTTCGAGTGCTTGCCTATGGTGTCCAGCCAACTTCGTTGATGACTATTTCCGCATTGACGAACATAAAATTTTAGAGGTCATATGAAGATACACACAACCAGTGATTGGCATCATTGGCCCATATTACTTGAGGGCACCCCTGGCGAAGACACTTAGAGACTCTTGGGTGAGAGTGAACAAAAAACCTAGGATATTTGGATCAATGGATTGTATGCACCTGACATGGAAAATTATCCCGCGGGATGGAAAGATCATTACAAACACCATTGCAATGATCCAGCAATCATTCTTGAGGTGGTTGTATCGAAGGATCTATGGATTTTGCATTTATTATTTGGATTTGTTGGCTCTCATAATGACCTGAATGTGCTATCAAGATCACCACTGTTTGCCATACTTGTTGCCGGAGATGCTCCTCCTTGCAACTAATATGCCAATGTCCATTAGTACATCATAGGTTACTATCTTGCAGATGGCATCTATTCTCAATGGGTCACGTTTGTGAAGAGAATCTATTTGGACAATCCCTTAGCAGTTGTGCAATACCAACAAGAAATCTCACTGTGGGCGGTCGTGCAGCCCCGCTGACCTTCACACAACTTCGTCGATAGCTCAACATCGTCGGTCATCCTTGTAGACTCCTCTGTCCTCCAAGCGTTCAACCAATTAACAAGGTGAGTTTTTTTGTGCTTTTCTATTTTAGTTATCTTTTTTTCAATCAAATTCAACCTAGTATTTTGTATAGTGTAGATCAAGAGGTCGAGGGAGATGATTTTCAATGACCAGTCGTCGTCAGAGGAGGAAGAAGATGATGCTAGCATCAAACTAGCCATCATCATGATCTTGAATGAGGAAGTACGCTGACCAAGACTAGTGTCACACTTCGGCCAATTATATATCAATCGAGATAGAGCAGAGGGCCATGCCAAAATCATGAGAGATTTCTTCAGCCACGAGGCAACCTATCCATAGAAGTATTTTCACTGGCAATTTAACATGCACAAGAGTCTCTTCCTAACCATTGCAAATGCCATGGAGAAGCATGATGATTGGTTCAAGTTGAGGGGGAGTGCATCTGGGGAGATCAATGTGATCCCATTGATGAAATGTCTCGCAATTGTTCGAGTGCTTGCCTATGGTGTCCAGCCGACTTCGTTGATGACTATTTCCGCATTGACGAACATAAAATTTTAGAGGTCATATGAAGATACACATAACCAGTGATTGGCATCATTGGCCCATATTACTTGAGGGCACCCCTGGTGAAGACACTTAGAGACTCTTGGGTGAGAGTGAACAAAAAACCTAGGATATTTGGATCAATGGATTGTATTCACCTGACATGGAAAATTGTCCCGCGGGATGGAAAGATCATTACAAACGCCATTGCAATGATCCAACAATCATTCTTGAGGTGGTTGTATCGAAGGATCTATGGATTTAGTATTCATTATTTGGATTTGTTGGCTCTCATAATGACCTGAATGTGCTATCAAGGTCACCACTGTTTGCCATACTTGTTGCCGGAGATGCTCCTCCTTGCAACTAAGATGCCAATGTCCATTAGTACATCATAGGTTACTATCTTGCAGATGGCATCTATCCTCAATGGGTCACGTTTGTGAAGAGGATCTATTTGGACAATCCCTTAGCAGTTGTGCAATACTAACAAGAAATCTCACTTTGCAATGGTTCAAAAGGCAGCAAAGAAGGATGTCGATTGAGCTTTCGGTGTGCTTATGTCGGAGTACCCCTCTACAGAGTGTAAAAGCGTGGATATTCACCCCGGGTAGGAAATGCTTGTTGTCATGTGTGACAGCGATACTTATTATTTCCTTTAAATCCATTTCCATCGATATTTTGTCTATCTTCTTTGTTTATATCTTATATTTTATGATTGTACCTTGTTGATTTCCTTGAATACATTTATTCTCTATATTGTATTGATTCATTTCTCTATTGTTAGTGAAGTACCTGCTTGCTGATGAGTACATTTCATACTCACCCTTGTTTTCTCCATTTTTCCTAGATGTCGTCTAGCTCTTGACATAAGAATGTGAAGAAGATGCGACCGTTCGAGGAGTAGGCTAGACCGGTGGGCAGGAAGTGTTAGAGAACCTAGTTGTACATTCTTGTGTAAATGTAAAGAAACATGTAATAAAATGATGTTAGTGAGATTCTCAAGATCCACTATGCCGGTTTATTAGCCTTACTTGTGTATAGGCCTCACTGTCTATACACGGGTGACGTATGTCATTCTCCTGGAGCCGGTCTCGGGGTGTGACAGCACAACTCAGAGCATAATGAACAATATTACATTCTTCATTTAAATGAGGCAACGAGCATAAGAGTAGAAAACCTAAATCATCATCATCATATTTTACTTCCATAGACTACAAGTCTGAAACAATCTCTTTAAACATAGATAAGTGCTTTATTACGGATACACCTTCTTGCAGTCATGCATCTTACTGGTTAGATCCTTTGACACGAAGATCATTTCCAGTTTCTCCCATAGGGCCGTTGTAGATTTCTCCGCTGACACTTCCTGTAAAATATTATTTGATAGATGAAGTTAAATCAAAGAAAAAGCATTACGTTCCTTATGCTTTTCTTCATCGGACCACCCCTTTGCATCCTTTCCAAATCCATCTTGTGCTTCCTCTAGATCAGAAGTTTGGGAGAGGATCGACCGTATCTTTACCTTCCACAAGGAGAATCTTGTTGTGTAGTCCAGTTGTGGTATCGAACTTCAATGACGACATGTCACAAACCCTAGATTGAAACCTGGGGCTCTGATACCACTTGTTATAAACGTGACAAGAAAATAATGAAGAACAAAAAATAAAACATAGCAAGGAAACACAGATTTAATGTGAAAAAATCTCTCAAACAAAGAGAGGAAAAACCACGGGCGCCAGCGAGCGAAACTTCATTATAACAAGGAGTTTTTACACTCAAAGTATAAGAACTTTCTTCGGCAACGGATCTCGCTCCGCTCGTCAGAAGTTAGCCTAATTTGGATCATTACTCGACAACAAATATGCCGGGTGATAAGATAAATACTCCACTAGAGTAATATCTTATGACATCTCTACCCGGTCCCTTATAACCGGTTAGAGGAGTAAAAAATATGTTTTACTCCTTTAAACCGGATCTATCTGAACCCTCAAATGGATTAGATGAGTAAAATATTTACTCATCGCCTCGGGCAATTCTCAAATATACTCGACCTCGGCCTCGACAGAGAAAAACTTGGCTTCCCCACCCCGCGCCAATGATCTCCTTAGGCTGAACCGCATCATCACCAGTGACCACCAATAGCCTCCGCCGACATCTCGAACCCTCCGCCGCCCTCCCACCCAACTCGTAGTCGCTCGTCGGGTCCCGTCGTTGCAGGAATCGAGTCATAGATTCGACCTAGCATCCACATTGATTTGTTCCAAAATGAAGGAACACCAAGCTCAATTTGGTGCAAAATGGAGCCGACAAAGGATGGACATGCGGTAGGAGGCCGGCACCGGAGCTATGTTGCACCGGACTCGAGGGAGGTATCGAAATCCTGACCACATGGGTCTTCAGCCAATGCGATCTTGTTGTCAATCAGATACCGAGGTAGGTAACAAATATTTGTCACCCATCGACTATGGGCGGTCGTGCAGCCCCGCTGACCTTCACACAACTTCGTTGATAGCTCAACATCATCGGTCATCCCTGTAGACTCCTCTGTCCTCCAAGTGTTCAACCAATTATAAAGGTGAGTTTTGTTTGTGCTTTTCCATTTTGTTTATCTTTTTGTCAATCAAATTCAACCTAGTATTTTGTATAGTGTAGATCAAGAGGTTGAGGGAGATGATTTTCAATGACCAGTCGTCGTCAGAGGAGGAAGAAGATGATGCTAGCATCAAACTAGCCATCATCATGATCTTGAATGAGGAAGTACGCTGACTGAGACTAGTGTCACACTTCGGCCAATTATATATCAATCGAGGTAGAGCAGAGGGCCATGCCAAAATCATGAGAGATTTCTTCATCCACGAGGCAACCTATCCAGAGAAGTATTTTCACTAGCAATTTCACATGCACAAGAGTCTCTTACTAACCATTGCAAATGCCATGGAGAAGCATGATGATTGGTTCAAGTTGAGGGGGAGTGCATCCGGGGAGATAAATGTTATCCCATTGATGAAATGTCTCGCAATTGTTCGAGTGCTTGCCTATGGTGTCCAGCCGACTTCGTTGACGACTATGTAGCATTGACGAAGATAAAATTTTAGAGGTCATACGAAGATACACACAACCAGTGATTGACATCATTGGCCCATATTACTTGAGGGCGCCCTCTGGTGAAGACACTTAGAGACTCTTGGTGAGAGTGAACAAAAAACCAAGGATGTTTGGATCAATGGATTGTATGCACCTGACATGGAAAATTGTCCCACGGGATGGAAAGATCATTACAAACGCCATTACAATGATCCAACAATCATTCTTGAGGTGGTTGTATCAAAGGATGTATGGATTTGGCACATTATTTGGATTTGCTGGCTCTCATAATGACCTGAATGTGCTATCAAGATCACCACTGTTTGCCATACTTGTTGCCGGAGATGCTCCTCCTTGCAACTAAGATGCCAATGTCCATTAGTACATCATAGGTTACTATCTTGCAAGATGCCATCTATCCTCAATGGGTCACGTTTGTGAAGAGAATCTATTTGGACAATCCCTTAGCAGTTGTGCAATACCAACAAGAAATCTCACTTTGCAATGGTTCAAAAGGCAGCAAAGAAGGATGTCGAGTGAGCTTTCGGTGTGCTTATGTCGGAGTACCCCTCTACAGAGTGTAAAAGCATGGATATTCACCCTGGGTAGGAAATGCTTGTTGTCATGTGTGACGCTGATACTTATTATTTCCTTTAAATCCATTTCCATCGATATTTTGTCTATCTTCTTTGTTTATATCTTATATTTGATGATTGTACCTTGTTGATTTCCTTGAATACATGTATTCTCTATATTGTATTGATTCACTTCTCTATTGTTAGTGAAGTACCTCCACGCGGAATACTAATCCCAGCCATCCTATGTTATTGGAATCCGGATTCAGAGGGCCCACCAACTTGCCACCTGCTTTATTAGATTTCTTTCTTCAAATGTACTAGTAAAGTGAAATCTAGCTTAATTTTCACACTAAAAATGCAAATTCAATTTTGTCTGCATATTTGACTTCCTCGCCACGAACTCTTCAAATAGAGTCTAATATTCAATATATATATATATTTATTTTAAATGTTTCCGTGACTTAAATCTTTAAAGTTCTTTGTTAAATATGTCATGGATCTGTACAGTTCCAACACATTACGCATGTAGTTCTGTGTTAAATCTATAAAGTATCAACACCTTATATGTGCAGTACAGTGATAAATGGTGGTAAAAAATCCCTTTTAGGTGGGATATACATGGACTCATTTGACTCGGATCTCAAGTGGCACGGTCGGGCAGGATTACTATTCAGCGCTGAATCCATTCGTCAATCTCCGGGTAGCTCCGGCCACGCCATGTCCATCTAACGACCCAGCCGAAAATCTAAAGAAACCAATAAAAAATAAAAAATATCATGGAAAAAAAATGAAAAATACTCTGACAATTTATATTTATGTGTGCTCCAAGAGACTAGGTAGGCACCGTTTTCTCCTTAGCTTTTAAGAATAAATATGCTCTAGAGGATACTCGGCCATCATACTCTAAATAATATTAGGGGTCCCTTAGACAGGCACCCGTGGTGGAACGGAAGGCTGCTGCCCTGCTGTTGCTGGTGCCGGAGGCGGCGCAGAAGAAGACTCGGACGCCTCGCCTCCGCCGTAGGTGCGAGCAAGCCACACCCAGAACGCTGCGAGGCCGATGACGAACACGACGACGACGGAGGTGCATCCCGCCAAGACACGGGTGTCCTTGACCGAGATGCCCAGGACTATGCTCAACATCAGAGTGATAACACCAAAGCCAATGCCCCACATTCCTATGTCGAAGAGCTTGTCGACGACAGTCACCGGCGTGCGCGGAAGGAACAACTTGGCGTAGGAGCTGATGAGGAGCAGCATCGACCAGTAGGAGCCGGATGAGAGCAGCAGCGGCAGCCGCGATGGGACGCTGCTGAAGAAGGAAGGAGTGAGGGCGTACACCAGACACGAGGTCACGCCTACAGGGAAAAAAATCTGGACAAAGACAGCCATAGTCCACTTTTTAAGACGGGACACGTGTGCCAGCTTCTCTCCGAGCGTCAAGCGCGCCAGGTTCAGCCGCTGGTAGGCGACCATCGCACGGACGAACTCATGGTAGACCCTGCGGCAGCCGGGGTAGTCCAAGTCGGACCCGTCGTCGGCCTTGCGCATGCGCTCCGGCTGGAACTGTAAGCCCATGACGAACTTGCCCTCTCCGGGGCTGTACGCGTCGGGGTCGTAGAACCCTTCCACCAGCCCGTCCGGCGCAAGCGCCATCGGCGCGAACCGCTCCGCCAGCCGCCTGACGCCGCCCTGGCGGTGGCAGCTGTTCACCATGATCATAGCTTGATCGTCAAGGGACTGCCCGAACCAGTCGTGCAGAGGTGTCCTAGGGAGGACGCGCACCCGGTGCCGGCGCCCGTCATAGTCGGTGCGGCGGATGTCGGCGGCGGGCATGAGCTCCCGCTCCACGTCCTTGTGGAGCGAGCCGCCGCAGGCGACGTTCAGGACCTGCGAGCCCTGGTAGATGCCGAGGAACGGTATGTTGCGCTCCAGGCAGCAGCGCACGAGGAGCTCCGTGGAGTCTTGCTCGGCGGCCGCCTCGAGCTGCTCCGGTGACAGATCCTCGTCGCCGCCCTCGCCCACGCACAGAATCACGCCGTGTATGGGCTCCAAAGAGTCGAGCATCGCGTGCACGCCGGACACCCCTGGCACGACGATCGACACCGCGCCGTCTAGGTGATACTCCCCTGCACGCCCACGATCGACGTGCCAATGTGAGCAACCGCCCGATACATACATACCTGCTTTATTTCTCCCAACAAAAAATTAAGATGAACTACTGATCGACGAGTCGACTCACCGATGAACCTCATCGCATGGACGATGAGCACGCGGGGGAGGATCCGGCGGGAGGAGGAAGACATTGCAACTTTAGGCTCTTGCGGTTGATCTTAGATTAGATTGGTGTTGGTTTTTCTTGGAGTTGCCTCTGGATCGATGGAGGTATTTATAGAAGGCAATCGGGAGCGATTGCTGGATGTATTTCGGACCGATCTTGTCACCAAATCGATCACCCCCGTTCGGGTGCGAAATATTTTGTGCCAAAATTCATGCATATGGAGTATTACCATATTTTATCTAACGATCGGTTGAGTTGTTCACGTCATTTACAATGGGGTTAAGTCACTATTTCCTTAGAACTGCCATATATAGGATTTTTATTTAGTTATATTATAGAGAAGAGAAGGAAGAAAGAGAGTCGTCTTTACTTGGACGGATCGCTTAGAAAATAAAATAAAATAAAAGACTATTTTCTCTATCCTACAATACATGTCGTATCTAATCTTCTATGGATTGTTGAAGTATGATCTAAATTCAATTAAAAATGCTAACTTCTGACGAAGCGGAGGGAGACCCGTCGTCGGGGGCTTGGTATGGATCGTTGAAGGCCTAGGTTTTCACCACTATATATACCTTGCATCTATGAAAATCACTGGCGTTGTGTAAACACTCCCCATTATAGTGAAGTTCGCTGGCTGGCGCCCGTGCTTTTTTCCTCTCTTTGTTGGAGAGGTTTTTCCACGTTAAATCCGTGTCCCCTTGCTGCGATTTTCTTTTCTTTTTTCGTTATTTGCTTGTCGCGATTCTATAGATTATGTAGATGGCTAAGGAAAGTTATGTCTTGCCTACCCTTCTATATGCCCTTAGGATCGTGCTTTTTTTGTGTGTCTACTCTTTTTAGACGAAAGGATTTTTCCCTAGTTCCATTAACATGCAACCAATAGAGTAACAACATCCAGAGTACCGAGAAAGCCGGAAACCAACTACTGTGTATCCACACGTTCAACGAGAGGAACTTAGAGACAAAAAGAAACGAACAGGAAGCTCTAACTATTAGCTCCGCGGGGGTTAATTTCGAATCTACCAGACCTTTCGCCCCTGACCTAGCCGCCAGGCTCCAGGGAGTCGACTTTCCTACCGCCCGATCTCCACCGGCGTTTTTGCTGGTCCCCTCTCCCTCTGCCTGCTGATCCGGCGGTGGGAGGGAGGGGGATCCGGTCTCTCCGTTCTGTAGTTAGGGTTTGGTTTTGCAGGTCGTGGAGCGCCATTGGGGTGGTGGGAGCGGCGCCCAGGCGAATAAATCTGCCTCAACTTCACTCCCACACCGACGACGTTCCTCGTGGCGGCGTCTCAAAGTTGATGGCATCATATGTGTGCCGATTCCCCGGATTGGCGGCATTAGAGTTCGTGGATGGTGTCGTCGAGGCGGAAGCGGCGATCCTATCAGGTGTGTCCCTCCTTCTGCTCTGTCCCCGTTACTACGGCGTTTGCTCCGACGTCATGGTGGAGCAGGGAGGATGTGGTGTCCAGGAGTACGCGCAGACGGTCATCTGCGTATGTGTCAGATGGAAGATGGTTTATCCTGTGCTGGGTTTGTGGATGGAAGCTGGCAGTTCTGATTTCCCCTCCCGACGTTGTAGTCGTGCGGGGGTGTCAGTTCTGGAGTTTGATCGCGTGTCCGGGGACATGTTGCCCCGATCTGATTCTTTCAACGACAATGGTTTTGCCTTTGGCAAGCTACTTTGGAGGTCTAAAAAGTTGTTGATCAGCGATGGAGCCGCGTCAAGCTCGGGTGTTGTGGTGATCTGCCTTTCGCCCCTTTGGTGGTGGCTTCGGTGGTGCCGAAGGAGGAGGATAGGCACTGGTATTTTACATAGGTTTATCCTATCATTTCAGTTCTGTAAGATCGTTTCGTTCGTACCTTGTAACTTGTTTTTATCTTATTAATAAACAGCGGATTATAGTGTCAAAAGAAAAAAGCTCTAACTATTCTAAGAAACAGGGGCGGATCTAGGCCCAGGGCAACAAGAGCCATGGCCCTGGGCGTAGGAAATTTTCTGGCCTACTATCTATGAAAAAGAAAGTTTGGCCCAGTGCACAGCCCAAGTCTAGCCCAGTTTGATGTTGGCCTCACCTGGACCTGGATGGATGGTGACCGCATGACAATCTGACCAAGCGAAAACCAACTCCTCTGCTCGCGTTCTCGCGCGGTAGGAGCTCGCCGGCGGTGGCAGTCCGCTTGCCCCAGCCATCTCCCGACCTCCCCCAATCCCTAGACCCCTTCTATCCTTGCGCTCCTGGATTTTCTCCATCGCCTCTCATCCACCTGACGGCGCCCGCCATCCCTGTCCGCCGCCTCATATTCCTGCGCCTCATGGCTGCCCTCCTCCAGTCGTCCGCCGCACGTCTATCGGCCGGCATCGCCTGATTGTTGCGGCCCTGCTGTTTTGCTTCCTCTGATCGTCTGCTCTTCACAACTCACAAAGTCTCCAGGACTCAATTGAACGGCTGCGGATTCTCTCTGCTATGTAATTTCATCACAGTTCAATTGGATATATAGATTGACCGGTTGTATTGAAATGACTGGTGTGTTGATTTCATGTTTCAGTAACACAATATGAAGAGCTGTTATTCATTGATCTCAAAACTGAACAATTAACAAATGCAAATCCTCAAATTATTGATTTGGTACTATCTTTTTAAGCACATACTACTATTTCTGGTTTTTAGTCATTTCTCATGTATGTTTTTGGACAGTTAACAATGAATTTGATAATATATCATTTTTGTAGTTGTATTGTACCAATTTTTTGTGCCATTATAAGGGTGTTTTAGTACTCTAGTTTTTTTTACGATTTATTTTGGCCCGGGGCTTACTCAGCCACTGCTAAGAAAGAACGCTCCAGCGCAGTTCCTGACGAAAGCAAGGCTCGTCACCTTCAAGCCATCTTCATCACCTGGCCTCTTGTCTTCTCCAGCAGCAGCACATTCTGGTCCATCAGCTTAGAATGAGCATCCTTGCAGAGAATACACCATCTTCTTATGGTTGCAATCACTCTGCCCCATACCACCTCCATGCTTTGCCGACCCTAAAAACACATTTTGTTTCCTGGAGACCAAATAAACCATAAAACAGAGTCAGACCCAATCTTTTTTTTTTGAAAAGGGGGCAAAAGCTTTGCCCCAATCGATTAATTAAGAGCGAGTTTTACATGGTAAATAGATCCGAGTTTATAAAACAATTACTCTCGCGCCAACAAATCACCCAATCGCTTGGCGCCCGCGCTCACCCACATGCGGGCTTCGCGCTTAACCCTCTCTAGAACTACAAATGGCGGCGCGAGCTTTTTCTGAAAGATCATGGCATTCCGCTCATTCCATATCTCCCGAGTGATAAGTAGCGTGAGAGATGCCATCGCTGTGCGGTTCGAGATCGGACCCTCTGTCATCAACATACCCAATCTGAGTACCAAACACATCAGAAATGCCTCCAAATCTGATTAGCAACCACACAATTAAAGAAAGGACGATTAACGGATTGAGGCTCGGCACAAACAAACAAGTCTTATCTTCCACATGTCTGTGATTATGGAAATTGTCTCTAACCAAGGTTTTGTTATTACGTAGAAGCAACAGGAACACATGGATTCTGTGAGAAATAATAAGATCCACACAGGGGCATCTTCCTCCTCAGAAAACTCAACAAAAGCCACAAAATGGCAGAGATCTAGCTAGCGATTGTATAAAACTTGCATAACAGATCTACAAAAAGAAATTTTAAAATCAGTCCCATCCCAATCACTAGCAATAGTGCAGTGGCGTTCTTTAGCAAAGATGTATAGCAATAAAAATCCGAATCAATTTGGAGTCATGATCGAAAAATGGAACTTACAGATTGCACCAACTTTTGCTTCATGCGCCTCAGAAAGGTCAAAAGGTCACAAGTAACTCCGTGGCCTGTCCACGGTGGCACGAATCTTCAAGCGGCGGAGAAAAATCGTTTGCGCTGACTTGCCACGTATACATGCACGAATCTCCAGGCGATAGAGAAGGGTTAAAGGTCGGAACGGAAGGGTTCGGTGGCCTTCCTCGCCCTTCTCCCCTTCCGCGGCGGCCGAGACCCACCCGCCGCCATGGCCAAGTACAACGTGGTGACGAAGAACAAGCGCGAGCACAGCCAGGACCGCAAGCGCCGCGCCCATGGGGACCCCAACTCCGGTAAGCTCAAGCAGCGCAACGACCACCACGCCATCTCGGGCAAGCGCAAGCGCAAGCTCCAGCGCCGCCTCAACCGGGTAGGCTTTGGTTTCCTCCCTTCTCCCCTAGTCCCCTTCCTAGTGGTTGCTGTCCTGATGGCTCTCTGATGCTTGTTTGGTGGGGGCATGATGGCTGTGGGGGTGCAGGATCAGAAGGAGGCTGCGTTGGTGAAGGCGCTGGAGAACAACATGGGCGATGTCGATATGGTTTCTGCTGAAGGTACGGATCTTGTTTGTTTGCTCGATTGTTTCAAGACCTCGGATGGAGGAATTAGGCATTTTGTATATTTGTCTGTTATAAGTTAGGTACTTCGGTAGTTTTATTACTTGTGATTCCTGAGAATGGCTGTTGGTGTGTCGTGTAGAAAGCTATGGGTCATTGCAATGGTGGTATTTTGTGTTGCGTTTCTTCATTCATGGTCGTTGGCTATTTTAGTTATCTGGAATTTGTAGGTCAGCTATGAGTTGTGTATTTCTGTTAGGTTCAGTGGGATCGTTAGCTAATATACATGGCATATCGAACAATGCATTCTAATTGTCATAATATGTTTCCAATCAGTTTGTATTGATTAATCCAATTTCCTGGAGCACTGAGTGTACCCACATATGCAAGTCCAACAAAGAAAGGATATCTAAGGTTCTATTACAGATGAAATGTCAGGAATTTTCAGAATAATAAGAAGGGTCACTAATTGTTTCTTGATTTCATGAATTCTGCACGGTACTTATGCCTGTCTGATTTTGTTCTGTGAGCTGCAAGAATTATGTTCTTGATAGATTTTTGCTCTTGGTGAGCTATAGCAAAGCCAGGGAAGACTGGTACTTTGCTCTTGATATAGATTTCTGTTATGGCAGGGCTGCATAACTTTGTCATGTATGCTCCGACTAGTTTAGTCTTTCTGGCTATATGTGCCACTCGTGCCCCTCTTTTCTTTTCTAGGGTCTGATATTATGTTCGTTTCATACTGAGCAACATTGATGACCAAGCTTGAGTGCCGATGGACGTAAATCTATCTGCTGCTTATCGAGTGAATTATGTTGTCTTCCGTTGTTGTTTTTGTTGTCGTGGTGTCTCTGTGTGTTGTTTGATTTCATTTCTGCGTATATTTGTTTTGTCAATTTGCTCCTCTTTGTGCTGCCATTACTTCTGTAAAAACATCTAGGCATCCCTGCGAACTGCGATGCTATTGCTTACCTTCGTGCTTTTACATACAGCATCTTCCGATGCTACCAAGGACAAGCCTCAGATGAAGTTTAATGTGAAGAAAAACTCAAGGATACAGATCAAAAGATTAAAAGGCAAAGGTTAGTTGTTATGCAGTTCAAACAACTTGATACATCAATCGCTAACATGGTGCTCCCGATTTCTTTCTTTGAGTTGACTGAGAAGTACACTTCTATTTTCCGCGTTTATCCGATTGAAAGATTTGCTCAAAGCTATGCGTATTCATTCGGCAGGTAGAAAGAAGGCCAAAAATGTCAAGCCACCAACAAAGGAAAAAGCTGATGTCATGGTAGAATGAATGTCAAGAGGGCAACAGTATTGCAATATGAGCCTTTGTAGGGCATCAGCAAGGACTATCTTGCTCAGCTATACTGGAGCTTGTGGATTAACTTGCTGCTCTGCCGCTTTAACATGCAGTAGGAACCAGTCACCGCTATCTTTGGAGTGAATGTATGGAATTCAGACATTGCTTTTAAGTACGTATTTAAAGCATGGTTTCCTTCCATTTGTCAAAGTTCTTTGTTATGTTTGGTTTGAATTCGGAGCTTAGTTTTGTGTTGCTTCCTACTATGGCTGAATTCGGAGAGAGTACTACTTTGTTGGCCATCCAGAATTGTCAAATCCAGCTGACAGAAAGCATGGTTTCCTTCCTTGTCAAAGTTCTTGGTTATGTTTGGTTTGAATTCGGAGCCTAGTTTTGTGTTGCCAACCTACTATGGCTAATTGGATCAACTTGAAAGATCTGTTACGTACTAGTACTATATACTACTTTGTTGGCTATCCAAAAATTGTCAATCCAGCTGACTGAAAATTCCGTTTTACTAAAAACTGCCAGAACATGGCATACCAGTACTGAACTGACAGTTAAACACTTATCTATTCTTTCTTTTGCATTCTGTTTTTCCTTCTGCTTCCCAGCAAACTTGTCGTCTTCATGATCAGGCGGTGACATGGGGTTAATGGCTGCCACAACCAGGACCATTCAAAAACTTCTTCTGATGAATGTATCTGGTTTCTCCAAAATCCCATTGCTTTGCCACCTAGAGTAAACCTCTCAGCTTCTCCCTGTCAGCATTTAGACATCTAGTGCAAGTTCACGTGTAACTTTGTTTTTTGCTGAAAGAAAATTAGTTTACATTTATACTGAAATGGACACCGTATACATGATTTCCTCTTAATTTGGTTTTATAGAATGCTATTACCTATTAGCATGGAGGGGAAATGCTGGAGTATGTGGGATTCATTCCTGATATACAAAACGAACAAAATTCCGAATATTACCCAGCACTGGACATTCCATACTGCAAGTGCAGTCTTTCCTTCCCATGCTACTGGATAACATCAGTTCCGACTTGACACTCGGAACACTTAATTCACTGAGATTGTTTTTTAATTTTGTGATGGATCGTGCTTGGTAATTATGCAGATTTGTTTTTGTTCTGTGAGCTATAAGAAAAGCAAGGGAAGATGAAGGTTGCTGGATTAGTGATCGAATGCCGCAAAAAGTATTTAGTGATGGAAAGTATCATCTACATCAAGCACCAACAAGTTGCTCCCATTTTCTATCTTCGACGCACGGAAGATCGTGTAGCCGGGAAGCTCGTTCCTTGGCTAGGTAGACATGCCACAATGGCCGGCCGTACGGTGCTTGTCAAAGCGGTACTTACGAGCATTGCCATCTACTGCATTACTTGCTTGAGGTCCCTTTGGAGGCCCTTTTGAAGATTGATAGAATTAGGCGGGTCTTTCTTTGGGCAGCTTGTGAGATGGTCACCGGTGGAAAATGCAATGTTAATTGGGGGCAAATTAGAAAGACAAAAAATTGTGGAGGCCTTGACATTCTCAACCTCACAAAATTCGCCTCAGCCTTGCGGCTAGGATGGTTGTGGAATCAATGGGCGGACGACCCTAACCCTTGGGCAGGGCTTGGAAACCCCTTGCACTACTAGAGATCATGAGCTTTTCGCGGCGTCCACGGTGGTCAATATTGGAAACAGAGAAAAGGCCCTCTTTTGGGATTTGGCTTGGCTAAAAGGAATGCGACCAAGAGATATTGCGGCTAAAATATATGAGATTGCAAGAAGGCAAAAGTGCGCGGTGAAGAAAGCTCTTGAAAATGATTTTGGGGTGACTAATTTGAACACTCAAGGGGGCCTCTTGGTGGAGCACATCACACAATTCTACAAACTTTGGGAGATGCTCCAAAGTGTCCACATATATCCCAATGCAATTCGGCTTGGCAAGCGTGCTACTGACTGTGGGTCCATACTGATGAATCCAAGTTAGGAAGAAGAGTGAGGATTTTTGCATTATGTATCTGGTTTTCTCCAATATCTCATTGATTTTCCACCTAGAGTAACCTCTGAGTTTCTCCCTAGTGACAGTTCACGTGTAACAAAAAAAATGCTGAAACTCAATTAGCTTACAAAGTGGAGCTCCTAGTATGCCTTACTGGTCCTGAAGAGGGACTATTTATACAGAAAATGCACACCGTATGCATGATTTCCTCTTCATTCGGTTTTACAGAATGCTATTAGCATGGATGCCGAAGAAGAAAAGTGGGTAATCAAACTGGAGTGCACTTTGGGCCAGCTTAGATAGGCATCTCTCTACAAGACTACAAGCACTGTAGATATACCAAATGAGCTTTCTCCGGTCGACATTATTCCGCGACTAAATGTGCAAGGCATAATCAACGAGGCAAAATAAAATGAAAAACTTTCTAGTACTACATATTACATTGTCTGTTTGGTAATAACAGGCGGGTAGTGGCGACAGCTGAAAGTCCAAGTTTTTTGTGGTAACAGTCTCTGTTTTCGCTAGTCATGTAGTCCTGCTTGCTTTTTCCTTACAGTCAGCAGGCAAGGAGGGGAAAATGCTGGAGTAGGCGGGATTCACTCCCAATATACAAAACACGAAAAAAACAGAATCTTTTGGTATCAGCCAGCGCTGGACGTCACATACTGCAAGTGCAGTCTTCCATTCCTGTGCTACTGGATAACATCAGTTATTAGGTTCAAACACTTTATTTTACAAATTTGTGACTTGACACGTCGTTCCACTGATTTATTTCTTGATTCGTGAATTGTGATTGCTAGTTATGCATGTCTGTTTTCGTTCTGTGAGCTATAAAAAGCAAAGGGGAGATGGATGAATTAGTGGTGGAATGCAGCAAAAAATATTTTGTGACAGAAAAGTACCCGTCTGTATTTTCCATGTTTCTCCGGTTAGAAGATTCACTCAAGCTGTACTGGTTCATTCCGCAGGCAGAAAAAAAAAAGGCAAAAATGTCGAGCCACCAACGAAGGAACTAAAGCCGATGCCATGGTAGAATGATGTGAAGAGTGAAACAGTGTCGCAATATGAGCCTTCCTAGAGCATCAGCAAGGACTGACTTGCTCAGAAATACTGGAGCTTGCGGATTAACTTGCTGCTCTGCCGCCTTAACATTCACCGCTACCTTGGGAGTGAATGTATGGAATTCAGACATCGTTTCTCTTCACATCTGGTCCCAGCGTGGCACGTTTCTCTTTACAGGCCAGTAGCTTTAGAAAAAAAGAGAAAAGAAAAAAGCGACTTGGAGGGTAGCAACAGGCCCTCCAAGCAGTTCGATAGAAAAAAATTTGGTGTGTACGGCGAGGGAGTGGGCGCAAGCACTCAAACTCAGGACCTCACGGGTAGGACAGGTATCAGCACCAGCCGACCATCCAGACTATGCCTCGGTTCACGCCAGCGTGGAACAACGGAACAATGCTAAACGCTACAATATAGTGGATATGTCAACACTTTCCTATTCTTCCTCATGTCTTCTCTTATTCCTTCTACCTCTCAGAAAACCCACTTTCCTCGTGCTCAAGCCTCGACTAGGGGTTAATGGCTGTCAGAACCAGGAACAAGCCAGAGCTTTGCTACCATGGATTGCTACGACTATTGTATCTGGTTTTCTCCAAAATCTCATTGTTGTGCCACCTAGAGTAACTTCTCAGCTTCCCATCATCTGAACATCTAGTTACAGTTCAGTAGTAACAAAAATGCTGAAACATGATTAGTTTACAAAGTGGAGCTCTTAGTGTGCTTTACCGATCAAAGAGGGGGGGGGGGGGGGGGGGGGGGGGGGCTATTTATTCGGAAAATACACACCGTATGAATGATTTCTTTCTTGTTCAAGTTGTGTTTTTATGGAATGCCATTAGCATGGGTGGTAGATTGGGTAGAACAGATCCGAATTGGCCACAGAAAATGATAAGTGTGATCAAACTGGAGTGCAGTTTGGGCCACCATAGATAAGGCATTTCTGTACAAAGACTGTAGATACACAAACGAGCTTTGTCCCATCCACAGTATTACACGACTAAACCTACAATGCAGGATCAAACGAGTCCAAAGAATGAGAAAGTTGCTTACACTCTATTCTTGGGGACGACAGGAGGGCAGCTACCTCTGTAGGTCCAAGATTTGGTCTCTGTTTCCGATGGTCATCTTAAGTTTATGTTTTCTTTTTCTCAACAATCAGAAGGCATGGTTATTCGGTAGGAGTCCCAGGTGCTTTCTTTCTTCTATAGATAGCATTAGTTCTTACTATCAAACACTATTTTACAAAGTTCTTACTATCAAACACTATTTTACAAAATTGAGAGTTCACAGTCGTTAACTAGAAATCTTCAATTGAACTGGAAGTAGGATATAAGTGGATACCAACACTCAGTATCAATGGAAAGAAAAAAACTCAACTGGTTACTGAAAACGTGAGCAAAACAAAGTTACATAATTTTGTATAACCATCCATAACTCAGCTCAAAATTTCGATGCACAAAAGAATATCTCACTAGTACTGTTGAGCGTACAGTTCGAAAGAAGAAAATGGATTCTATGTGTATCATACTGGGAACTTCCTGTGGAATTTATATTAGTCTATCCAAAATACGCTGTGCAACTACCACCCTCACAAGGCCACCCAAGGCCATGAGCCCCCCTCCAAAGAATCATGAAATGGAAAGGGAAAACACATTCATAACTTCTTTCTTTGCCTTTACAGTGTACAATAGTTTATTTCACTCGCAGCACTACACAAAATCTGCTGTCCGCCCGGCCGTTGGAAACACTGCAAAAAATAGTATGTCTTCTATCCTACCTGCAGAGACATAAGAAAAGGAGTTCAAAGGAGCTAGCAAGAATTCTTAGAAAACCGGCAAGTCCACAAAATTAGCTCTGGATTAGTGAGCTACAAATAGAACCTATGCAAGCTTAAGTTGCTTTTACAATTTTTTCTCTTAGAAACAAAAATATAATTATGGAACCTGCCATCAAAGCAAGTGTTGCCAATGGATCATTTTAATCTTCAAACTTGCCTCCAAAACACTGAGAGCGTATGTTTGGATCATGCAAGTCCTGTTTATGATCAGGTTATCTGTCACATGTTCTCCTCAATCAATATAGTTTTTATCCCAGACAGGCACAAGTTTGTAGGTACAGATACATGTTTATTTTGTTTAGAACTTAGTTCGTAGGATGCTCAAATATCAGAAGCATACACATATGAGCAGAAAAAATATGATACGTGCGCTTTTCTACTTTCTAGAACAAACAAGCCATGTAAAATTGGCAACATTTATAGAAATTATGGCTAAAATAAATCATGCCATACCTTAAAGTATACATTCAAATTGGCAATAGTGGTTGCCTCTCATCAGTTCCAACCCGATGGCTAGCCTGAAATGACATGTGCAACTTAAAACTTCAGTGTCCAAAATGAAATGTTGCTTCTATTATGCTTTAATTAAGAGAGAATCTTACATCATCGGCAGCACCAGCAGTCATATTTACAAATGAAGATTCAGCTGACCTGTGATATAATAATCATCATATGAGTCAACTTGGAAATCAGTTTCCCATCATAATAGCTTCCATTCAGGTGCCACATATCAAAGTATCAGGGAATCAAGGATGCGGTAGAAAACAAGACAGACAAACTGATCAAAATTCATACTCTGACCATTTGAAAGGATCAAAACTTACCGATGATTCTGTGTAACTTCCAACTCCAATGGTTCACCTGGTTTATCGTCTTTGACTTTAGCTAGTGGTGAGAAGAACTGGGAACAAAAGGCAGTTACACAAATGTAAGAGGAAGAAGGTTGGCTCAATGAAATTAAGTTCAGAAATAGGTAAAATCACCTGATGCATTGAAATAAATACTACTGATATGCCCAGGAGAAAGTTAATGGTCAAGGTATGTCCCAGAAAAACTGCAGAAGCTAGACCAGTAAAAATGGTAGCAACAGTTGACGAATACTTCTTCAAAATTGTGTCTGCAGCGTAACTTCAATTAGTCATTTAATTTAATGAGCAGGAATAATAGAAGAAACTAGACAATACAAAACATGTTGTTTAAATGAAAGAAAGATTAGAAGGTAGAATATTTACCTGCATACTTGAAGAAGAATGAAGAAAGAATGCCTTGTGCAGCATTGTTACATATGAGAAACATTGTAGCCCTTGAATGCCCTTGCAGGATATTAAAATTCTCTGGCCCTGCAAGAAGATAGGGCATGATTACACGAGAAACATGTGTCGTGATCACCACACCATGAGAAGCATCGTGACATGTGATAAAAGATGCTTTGAACATGCCAACGTGGATAGAACATGGTATCATTTTTGTTCTTGAATCTAACAGTGGTGACTGAATAAAGATGCATACTCATAGCTTGCCTCAAGGTTTAATGATCAATAATCGTATATCAGATTCCACATAGAGCCAACCAGGAAGGCACTCCTTCGTTTTATCAGCTGACAGGAATAAGTGACACCCGACTCCCGACTCGCATCCCTAGAGGATTGGACTACTACGAAAGCACTAAGGGTGACGATCAGACAAATTCCCTGTCCATATAATATTGAAGTATCCACCTAGCATAAACATACTGGGGATTCACCAAAGGTGCATACCTTGGAATAAGGCTGTCCCGAGGATGCCAAGGAAGTTGAATATTGCACCGTATCCATACAGAAATAAATTCTGTGAATTATATCAAAAGAGCATTAAATTAGAGAAACAATCACAGATATGAAAACAAGAATGAGTCAATACAGGTTTGGAAAATTAAAAGGAACTACCAGAAGTTGAATAGAAGAATGAAACATGACAGTTATTCCATCATAATTCATAAATACCTGAAGATAAATACTGGTATCTTGGCTTTTCATGGCATACTCATTGTAGACAGAAGCCAGTGAAGGAACAGTTACCTACACAATTCACAGTTTCATCTGAATAAACAGCAATTTAAGCTCACTGTCTGTTGAGAGCTTATAATAAAGAAGTGAAGGAACAGATAAAAAATGAAGGACCAGAGGCAGAAACTTACAAAAATCACTGTATAGATGTATGCGATAGCAGTGATGGGTAGACCAAATGCTGTACTGCCCGCAGGTGAGGTCCGAAGTTGATTAATGCTGATCCCAATAAGCAATAGTGCAAGAGCTTCCCACTGGCAACATTTGAAACAAGAGTGAAGGAGATAAGTTAATAAGGCTGACAGATTCTGGCTTGAGTTAACTTTATTAAGTTTGACCAAGTTGAAGAAGAAAACTATCAACATCTACAATACCAAATCAATATCAGTAGATCTATCATGGAATATGTTTTCATAGTGTATTTCTTTGGTACTAATAGTTCCTGTGGCCTTCCCGACGCCTTGGATGTCACACAACAGTTGTCGCTACCACCCAAGATCACCTCGAGGGCTAAAACACTTGGGCAATGCCTTAAAACTTAACTATGATAATAATTGTCTAAACAATAGCCTATTTCTTATACCATATCTTCATCCCTTGAAATTCTAGAGCCGAAAGATGGATGCATATGTTGTGTTTCATTTTGCTAAGTGATATAAATTAAATGGTGTATCAATTCCATAAATTGGATATAGCAATAAATAAATCAGCAAAATTCTTTCTAATATTTTAGATAGAAGAAATTTTCTTCTACTAAAGTTTAGATTACATTAATCCATGTAACTTAACATTCCTAATATGATCGGCTAAGAGATCACGTGAAAATTGGACAGGTGAAGCCTAACCCAGTAATCCTTAAGTTAAGTAATAGTACTAGCAGACAATTAGATATCTAAAAAAAGCATAAAATTGTTAATTAAACTCCATCCTCAAATCAAAACCAAAATGCATACATAAATGCACACAATGTAAACCTCATCCTTACCTGAATTACAGAGAACCTCCTTTTCATTATAAATTTCAGAAGAACAGCTATGACCAGTACCTAGAGAAGTTTGGACCATAAAGGTGTGATATATGTGCATACATACTAATAGCTAAAGCATGGCATCTGAGTACGATAAGAAAAGTGTACCTTTAGGTTGCTTAGCATTTTCACAGTTGAAGGATTGAAGTACAACTGTAATATCAATAAAATGTCAGGTGATAGCTGTACGCCTCATAAGGCAATACAAAAAATACTCATGGCAACTGCAAGAATCTGCCTCTAATCCAATGAAACTTACCTGCATGATAAATTTAAGGTAATTGTTGATGGCATATAGAAGTGCAGGAACAGCTAGGAGTACGTTATTACGGGCTGCCTACAAAAGAAATGATTGAATTATTAGATAACAAAACAACGTCACAAAAAAGAAATTTTTATGTATGGGCATAGGAAAAATAGATAAAATTATTGGAAAACAAAGCAAGAAGATATAAATTACATAGAACAGCATAGAATGAAAATGCTTAGCAGCGATTCAACGCTGTGAAAGCATACACGAAAAATATGGAAGTTGGAACACAAGCAACAAAGAGAATGTAAATTGTGTCATCATGTGGCCAGATAAATCACCTGTACAAAGGTTGAACGTGACAGAAGTGGTTTTTCCCCAACCTTTTGTTTTCGAGACTGTCACATAGTACAACAACATCAAAGAGGTGAATAAGAAGTAAGAAACTTAACATAAGCTATAAAGAAGCTATCACAACATAAATATGTTGATGTACAACGGTTATGCACCATATAAACACAGATAGGAGGAATACTGCACAAAAATTCCAAACAGCATGCTGCGGCATATTTTGCTTTGGTGATAAATAAGCAAAGAACTTTTGCTGCAAGCTAAACTACATATGTTATGCAAGACATGTCAAAAGCAGGCAAAATCCTGACAAGAACAAAGTAAAATTCAGAACTATCCAAACACCTATTTTGTGTACAAACGGTGTTTCATGTATCGTAGATGCACGTGCACGAACAAAGCACATTTGGGCAATAACAAACCTGAATAATTAGCATCACGAGAGCAAAGATAACTTTTGCAACCTCCGTCAAAAAGTTAACACTGATGGGGCTGAACTGGAACTTCCCATCGACTTTTGACATGAACACTAGGATGGGCTGCAGCCAAGAGATAAATTATGAGTGCACGGACGCTGATCATGAACACAGATCTCCAACTTACTTCTATCAGAAAACTAAGCATAAGAATGTCATCTTCTAGTCATTACTTGTTACCAGAGATATGCAGACAATGCTTCAACCATTTTACCAACTCATTGTTTGGGCGCGATGGATTGAACAGCTGACAACATAGTAGTTCGATAAATTTTAAAGAGAGAGAACTGGAACGGCACCTGGAGGCCGACGAGCATGCAGTCGCCTACGACGAGGAGGAATTTGAGCGCGCGGAACTTGGAGGTTATCTTGTTGTGGTGCTTGTCGTAGGCCCTGGATACGCTCCGCGGGCTCGGCACCACCAGCCGGGAGCGGCAGGCGGTGCATTCCACCACCCCGTTCCGCTGCATCTCGTCCGAGTCGCCGCCACAGGAGCACGCCCGCTGACTAGATGCCGCCGCTCAGTACACGCGACGTCCGAGCCCGAGGGATCCCGGAAACATCACTAGAGCCGCCGCACCATTTCAGCCAATCAGCAGGGGCGCGTCGGAGATGAGTGGACGGAAGAGCGGATCTGAGGGATACGGCTTGGCCGCTGTACCTCGGGGAAGGCGGGGCGTGGTCGGTGGCGATCTCGCAGATCTGGGCCTGGCCACCGACGCGGTCGGCTAATCGGGCACGGCTTGGTTGGTTCTAGCTCTTGGACTCCGGCAAGTGTGGCGCGGTTGGATCCGGGAAGATGAGGTGAAGTGCGCGTGAGATGCTCGCGCCGGGATCACGGGTTCCGGCAGGAGTAGAGGTGGGGAAGAAAGGTGTGAGGGCGAGAGGAGAAGGGAGAAGACGCGAAAGCAGGGCGGGTGTTTCTCCGTATTTATATATTGCTCGTATCGCTGATTTTTTGCTTGTTGTTTTCTGTGTTATTGAGTTTTTTTATTCATGCTGAGCTCTAAAAAAAGAACAGGAAAAATAATGAAAATAGCATGAAATTATTCAATTGGGATTTTTTTAACAAGTCCTTCCTAGTAAAAACGTTTTGGCAAACATCTTGAAGAAAGGAAGTACTCCCTCTGTCCCCTTCTCTTTGGCAAGTATAACGTAGGAAATATGGAGAAGAAAATTTTCCACGGATTCAAGTTCATGAAAGTTTCCTCTAAAATATAATGTAAATTAAGGAATTCTTTAGAATCTTCTTTATGGGTTTCAATCCTATGAACCAAACATGACATATAGAAAAAAAAAGATTAAATCCTCCAAAAGATTGATTCAAAGAGACCAAAAAGAATTTGTAACCGCGGAAATTGGAGAAAGATAAAATACTGGTTATTGAACTTTTGCAACAACCTTTTAGTAAACAAAATCTAAATTGTATTTTTCTAGATCATGTAATACTATCCTCCTAATATTTGTGTTTGGGCATGATGAAGCGGGTTGATCTATTTATTAATTCAATTTAACTATATCACTTTATAGTGAACCCTAAAACTTTCTTTAGAATTCACTAAGAGGATTTAATAGGTATTTGAAAAGAATTAGGTGTCGTCTATATGAAGTGAATAGGCAATTTAAAATAAATATAGTTTTGTCTTGTAGAGAAGCAGAAGTGAACTGGCGTTTAATTTAACAAGCACAGTCATATATATATAGGCTTTGCTATGTGCATCAAGAACTTATACTAATAAGATACAAGAAAGTATGTGATTATAAGGTATAACAAGACAGATAACTTCAAGCATGATCGGTATCACAAGATAAATGCACAAGTAAAAGAGATTAGGCATATAAATAACCGAGGTATATGAAGATGAAGATGTTGTTGGGGGAAAAAGACCTACGGAACAAACCATGGATCGATCTATGGAGAAACACATAAAGATTGGATCCAGATCTAATCAAATGGATCTGGATCTATATATAGATGAACTCACCGATTGTAGCGGAAGATATTTCGCTGGATTTTGTTGATAACGATCATGTTGATCTTGGCAATACCTCCAAGCCACCAGGAGAAGTTCCACTCCATGCAAGGATGTAGACAAATCCCAGACCTATGTCTAACATAAGCCTAAACTAGAGCTTGATAGTGTACAATGAGAGAATCGGTAACACAATAGTGATTGTACAACTCAAAAAAGTAATACAAGCTCATAACTAAGCAAAGAATATATTATAAACAGAGGTCACTAACCATATACATCAAAAAACAAATTATGTTATTAAACATATCAAGATTAACAAATGGCCCAGGAGTACTAAAGCATAATGGTGATGTCCTAATCCATAGGTTCCAAGTTGTTGCCTGGGAACCCTAACTACTCGTCAATGTCGCACTGAACTCATCTTTTACGGGTAAAATTTACTCTTCTGGAAAAATATGAAAGAAACAAGTCTGAATACAAGGTGTATTCTCCAAGACTTATGGTTGATGGAGTTACTTTGTGTAGGAGTACAAGCTCGACTATACAGAACATTAAACAGGGGATAAGAGAGCGATATCTCTAGTTGTAAGGGTATTTTACCCTTAACCATTATTTTAGTTAATGATGAAATCAGAGCTAAAGTGTGGACGAACGTTACCTACTAGTGATTACACATGTTTTAGTTCACAATTGTTGATGAAAGGTGGTGAGAGACCTCCCATTTGATATTCAAAAGAAGAGCCAGTGTTTTGGTTACATTTCTCTCTATTTATGTTTGAGTCAAATAGAAACACTAGACTATTAAGAGGGATGGTCTCAATGATCTCTTAGGTATATTTTCATGTACTATACACATCTTACCACCATATAGCCTTCACACAAAAAGTTAGAAGAGCAAAGTCTTTAGGTGAAAACTGCATGCTCGAAGGGTTTCTGCGAAGCTAGCTAGCAAACTGGCGGCGCCGGTTCTAGCATTGATCCATATGGTGGGCTACCAGTACCCAGTCAGACCATGCCGAACGGGTATACTGACTAGCATTTTGGTGCACACCGATTATTTCAGCGGTCAGTCCAGCGGCCAGTTCTGCGCCGGTTTGCTCGAGGAGTTGTTTTTGTCTGTCGTTCGACTATTTTTTAACCGTTCTGCTTCCGGTTAGCTGCTACAGGTTCGTCGTCTATATTGTTAGTACTTGCATATATAAGATAAGGGAAACCACACATAGTGGTGCCTTATATTGGACTATATATAGGGGGGATACAAGGGGTTATTGTCATACACGGACATGCACACATATACACATATATGATCGTATATCTATACAATACACAATATGGTCATATATTCTAACACCCTCCCTCAGTCAAAAATAGGCATCTTGCAAAGTTGAAACTGTCCCGAAAATAAAAAATAGAGGTGATGGTAGTCCTTGGTGAAGATGTCCGCAAACTGAGAAGAACTCGGTACGTGAAGAACCTAGACCTCGCATGTGGTGACACTATATCTAACGAAGTGTAGATCAATCTTCACATGCTTGGTACGTTGATGATGCACTAGATTCTACGTCATGTAAACCGAGCTCACGTTGTCACAAAGGATGGCAGAAGCACCAGTAACCGATCTATTTGGCTCCTATAGGAGTTGGCGTAGCCAACAAGATTCGGCCACCACATGCGCCACTGTCCGGCATTCAGCCACCGCGCTTGATCTAGAGACAGTGTGTTGCCTCTTAGCTGACCAAAACACTAGATTAGTGACGAGAAAGACATAATAGCTAGAAATGGACCGGTGAATGTCTGGACAACCTACCCAATCAGCATCATAGTAGGCTAACAATTTGTTCGAGCTGCATCGATACAAAGTGAGGCCATAGTCGTTGGTGTCGTAGATGTAGCGAAGAACACGTTTCATTAGAAGCGAGTGAGCAGCCCGTGGACCATGCATGCGAAGACAAAATTGTTGCACTGCATAGGAGATGTCTAGAGAGTCAAAGTAAGGTACTGGAGACCTCCTGAAATACTTTGTTACTTGGTAGGATCCGTCATTGGATCGATGGACTATGCCGAAAGCTTAGAATTGTATCAACTGGTGTGGAGATTGGCTTACACTCTAACATACCAGTGCGGTCAAGAAGCTACATAGCATACTTATTTTGCGAGAGAAACATGCATTCCTTATTGCGCTTAACTGAGATGTCCAAAAAATAATGGAGGTCATCCATATCCGTCATTGTGAACTCAGAACGGAGAGAGGTGATCAAACTGTGTGGTAGAGTTCAAGAAGATGGGATCAAAAAAATGTCATCCACAAGAGCAAGAGATAAGCCATGTCGGATCCACAGCGATAAACGAACAGGGATATATTAGACTTGGCACCAAGAAACCCAAGGGATCCAATATATGTAGCAAACCACTGGAACCATGCTCTAGGCGCCTGTTTCAAATCATACAATGTTTTGTTGATGCGACATACCTTGTCAGGATAACTAAGATCAATGAAACCTGAGGGCTGGCGAGCATAGACTGTCTCATCAAGTTTACCGTTGGGAAAAGCATTCTTGACATCTAGTTGATGAATAGGCAAACCACTAGAGAGTGCAAGTGACAATACCATGCGTATAGTTGCTAGTTTGACAACCAGGCTAAAGGTTTCACCAAAATCAATACCTTCGCGCTGAGTGAAAATCCACACAAGACCCATCGTGCTTTATATCGATTAAGAGAACTGTCAAACTTTAACTTGTGATGATAGATACACTTGTCGGTGACAACATTAGCATTGCGAGTGTTGGGATTTAATGCCTGAATACAATATTTTTTTCTATGCAAATAACCCTAATGTCAGGATATATCTATTAGTAATGCAGTAACGGGAGGGGCTTTTCACGAACTTACCCTTGAAGACCAAAAATCTTTGTCAATGTTCGGGAGAACATGATTGATGTAGTTGTATCGACGCCGACCTCAAGGTCATTCTCAACTCGGACGGTTCCACCAGCTCCAGCTCCAGCTCCACCGGCTCTAGTGACTCCGATGGCTCGAACGACTTGAGCGCCACTAGTGCAGTGCCTCTTAGGGGGTCACACACATACGGTGTTTGACAACGAATCCCGGACCCTGATCCAGTAGAGGTTGCAGAAGTAGATTTCCTGGATCCAGAATCCCTGCAACGCGATGATGCTCCATGGTGAAGAACACTCTTGTTCACGCAACCCTTAAAGTGGGGCTACACTCACGAGAGAGGGAGGGAGAGAGGAGGGCACTTTGAGGGTGAAGCCTAAAAACTTAGGATTTATTGGCGTGTTAAAATCCCTCCATATGCCCTCCTTTATATAGGGGGAGATACTCCCTCCCTCAAAGTTCCGGGTGGGACTAATCAAGGGAGAAGGTGGGGGGAGTGCACCTGCCGGCCCACCCATGGGCCCCACGTGGGGACAAGCCTATTAGGGATGCCGCCCACCCCTTGGCCCCTCCTAGGGCATGTGACCCCCTATTGGGCCTCTCCGAAGGCCCATTTAGGTTGGCTGCCCCATTAAATCATATTTAAATTATTATATAAATATAAATAAATGTATAATTCAATAATTAACATATATTTATATATTATTTAATTCCCATTGTGAAAGGGCATGTATGCCCCGAAGTGTGGTTTTGGTAATTAATGACAATTTTTATGGATAACGTGTAAATTGAGGTTCACGTGTAGGTTTATCCATTGGCATCGCTTGGACCATGTGTTGGTTTCAAGGTTGAAAAATAAGAAGCAGTGTCCAAGGGCTTTGTTCCTATTGGAATCAAGTATAAGAAGAATAAGGTCAAATATGTCTTAAAGAAGAAGAAGAAGATGGAGTTCCTTATGGTCATCTTCAAGACATCATCAAGAAATGAAGGGCAAGCTCAAGGTGCGCCATCTCTAGAAGATCTCATGCTTGAAGCTTCCCATCCTCGATGATCATGGACTGATGAAGACAAGTTCAAAGAAGAGGTTTTCCCATGGAGTATGGGGGAGCAATTCACAAGTCTTCATTAAGCAGCAAGCAAGCGCAATTAAGAAAGGCGATCCATGATAAGAACAAGACGGACTATGTCAAGCTCAAGTGGAATTCTCAAGGCAAAAGTATGATCATGATATGTTTTCTATTTTACCGGTCTCTTGTAATCTTGGAAGACCGAGTTTAGGATAGATAGTCGTACTATCAAGAGGGGCTCTCAAGTGGGTGACTCGATCGCGTCCTTCGAAGCGAACTCAAACCTTTGCATTCTTGCATTATCTTTCTTGGTTTTTGTTTGGATCTTGTCCATGTGAAGATCTAGATCTTGTGGTTATCATCATAACAAGCTCTAGTTCATCAAAAAAGGATTTCCCTTGAATATCCTATTGCGTTTTTGATCTTGCGGGTTTTCCTGATCTACACCTTGGGAGAGATATCACATATATATACTTGATATTTTCCCTTGGTGGTATCCAATATTTCACCTTTTGTTGGATTCTACTCTTTATTATCTTTTCAACAAAATTGGTTTCATACCAATTGGAGTTCCCAAGCTCAACTTCTTGCGTTTTGGGTTTTGGAGGTTTTACCGGTTCGTTACTTCTAGAGAGCTCATACCTTTCTCCATTTTAGTTTTATTCTCTCATGTTGGACTATGATGTTTCTTTGCATAATGTTGTATATCTTGTTGTTCTCTTCAAAATGAGACCAAGATCATCAAAATTGAAGTCCGGAGTTATTGAAGTTTTCGTGCATGTTGTCCAAAGTTTTTTCCTGAGCGGAAGTTCCGGTCCTACTTCCGACGAGAGTGCGTTTCCTCTATGTTTTTGTGTTCCTATTTTCCAGTAGTACCGGTGGAGCACCGAAAGTTTTGGTTGTGCACGAATCTTGCCCAAACGGGCAGATTTCTCTTGCCCTATTTAAGGGCCCCCTCTTTCCCAATGTTTCCCCAACTTTTGAGGTCATTTTTGCTAGCTCTTCCACTCTCTCTCCTCCATTGTTGAACTTCAAAAGCTTTCCCTCTCTCCTTCTCCCTCCTTTGATTCTTGCATCTTTTTGAGGGATTTGAGAGAGAAGATCTAGATCTACAACCCCACCAAACCAAATCCCTACTTTGTGAAGGAATTGTTGGGATCTAGATCTGGGAGAGTTTTGTGTTCTCCTCTTGTGTTCTTTCTCTCTTATTCCCCCAATAGATTTTGTAGCTTTGGTGGAATTTGAGAGTTAAGGACTTGCCTCTTGCATTTGGTGCATAGGTTTCAGTTCTCCTTGGAGATTCGGCGAGTTTAAGCTCTTCAGCTTGTTTCTCTTGGATTCTTGTAACCCTAGACGGTTGTGTGGAGTTGTGGTGTGTTCTTGAGGCCTCCAATTGAGTGGTGGAGATTCCTCAAGCTTGTGGCCTGTTGTGGCATTGTTCTTGGGGGCTCCAATTGTTGTGGAGTTTCCTCAAGCTCGTAGCCTTTGTGGCATTTCTTGGGAGCCTTCCAATTGAGTTGTGGAGTTTGCCTCAAGCCTTGTACGGGTTCGGTGACCGCCATCAAGTGTCCCGTAGTGGATCATGAGTAGGACTTTGTGGCGAGCTCACGGGAGAATAGGGTGAGCCTTTTGTGGCGTCGGTGTGTTGTGTGCCTTCGCATCTTGGGGTGAGGCCTTGTGTGCCGTTGGGTGAGCATCGATCCACCACACCTCAAGGTGAGCCATTTGTGGCGTTTAAAGTATATTGCGCCATCCCACCTCTCGAACAAAGACGTGGCTTCTTTGTAAGTGAACTTTAGGATAAAAATCATCATCTCCGCGTCCATCAGTTATCTCTCAACCAAGCTCTTTACTTATGCAATTTACCTTGTGATAGCCTTCGTGCTTGAAGTATTATATCTTGGTATCAACTTGTTGCTTGTCTTGCTTAGAATAGGTTGTGGGTGCACTTAGTGAACCTAGTGGTTGTAGGTTTTGGCTTGATAAATTAAACGTTAGTTTTATTCCGCATTTATTAGAGCCTAAACCATAATAATTTTAAAACACCTATTCACCCCTCTAGGCGACATCCGTTTCCCTTTGAATTGGTATCAGAGCAAGGTCTCTCGCTTCTTAGGCTTCACCGCCTCGAGAGTAAAGATGTCTCCTAGGGGTTTAGTGCATGATCACACTTATATTTGATGGCACAGATTATGGTAGTTGGCGAATTCGCATGCTTAGTCATTTCCGGGTCATTGACCCAAATATAGAGCGAATTCTTGATATGGGTTTGTATCCTCTGAAGGATCCATAAAATCTATCTTTGCAAGAGGAGACAAACTCTCATCTCGAAGCTCAAGCATCTAATGTTCTTGTTAATGTTGTGAGCTTTGTAGTTCTTTCCGCAATCATGCCTTTTAGGAATGCTCGTGATATTTGGACAAAGCTTCAAGCCAAATATGATGTGTCCAAGATTGATGAGTATGATTGTGTTCCCTCCATCTCTGGCCGTGATGAGTTCTCATCCACCTCCACTTCACCTACATGTGATTTTTCACAAGGTAATGATATGGTGAGTGTTGATACAACTTGCAATGTGGGTAGTGACTTTGCCATTCATGATCCTTCATATGTATCTCATTGAAATGTTGTATATTTGGACATGAACACGTGTAGCACTATAAATGATTTACATGCTTGTGTAGATTGTACTTGCATATCATGTAGAAATGCCTTGAATATATCTCATGATGATATGCTGGATTTGCCTCGTTGCCATGATAAATGTACTTCTTTCCCCCCTGGTACTTGTGTTGCTAACCATGTAGAGTAAGTCAAAGAATGTGTGGGCCATGGCAAGGTTATTATTGGAGCTTCAAATGTTCGCTCATCATCATGTTCTCCCAACATTCACGTATGCCTCATGGCTAAGACTTCAAAGGTATCATCTCCTTTGGATCCCATTATATCTCATGATGATGAGAATGTTGATCATGATGTAGTAGATGATGATGTTGCTTCTTTAAAAGAGAAGGGGGACTAGTCCTTCGTGCACTTTGTCCAAATAAAAATGCTTGATCTACTTTCATTGAAATATTAACCTTTGATGTAGAAAGTAAGCAACTTAATGATGAGCATGAGGACACAATTGACAAAATGAGTAGTCTTGAGCGTGAGTATGCTAATGATATTGCTAATCTAAATGAAGCTCTTGAAGAGGAACAAACTACCAAGGAATCTCTTAAGGAGACCTTTGCTCTAGAGCTATCTAGAGTAAAGAAATCTCATGATAGAGATCTTGAGGTGGCAAGTGCCCTCCAAATTAAAAATGATGAGATTGAAGTTGCCTATGCTAAACTCCTTGATAATTTTGAGCACCTCAGCAATGGCTCTATGGTCATCAAGGGGGAGCTCATCAAACTCACCGAGTCGCATGAGCAACTTAAAGCTTCATACTCAAAGAGCTTTCCAATTTGCCCTCAGCTCTTGCAATTAATCATGATGCTTGTGCTACTAACTATATCTCTTGTGAAGCATCTATTGTGAAGGAGAATGTTGAGCTAAAGGATCAACTTGCTTTGATAACTAGCAACTATGGGAAATTAGAAGAAAAACATGCTAATATCTCAAGCTTGCATGAGGATATTCTAGTTTCCCATGGTAGGCTAAAGTTGGCTCATGAGGCCATTGTGTCAAAGTTAACATCTAGTATGCCTCATGTGGACATTAGCACTACATATACTTATAGTGTCATATTGCCATGTGCTAATCCTTATGATTCATCATCTCATAACCATGTTATATCTTGTGATGAATTGCATCCCTTGCCTTGTTGCTCTAACAATGTAGCGCCTACTTCCTCTAGTATTGTTGTTGATAATAACCATGTAGAGGAAAACAGGAAGCTCAAGGCTCAAGTCACTTCTTTCAAGAATGACTTGAAGAAGTGTCATGAAGGGAAGACCACACTCTAGAACATCTTGGGTGTGCGAAGATCCCCAAATGACAAGAGTGGGCTTGGATTCAACTCCAACATCAAGAACAATCCTACCAACAAGTTGAAGCACAAGGGCAACAAGAATAATGGCCAAGGTCAAGTGACGAATTCGGCCAACATTGTGTGCGTCAAGTGCAAGGAAGAAGGGCACCATGTGAGATCTTTCCCATTGAAGAATAAGCCTCTTGGTGAGAAGAAACAAGGGAAGCAGCCTCAACCTCCACCTAAAGCTAGAAGTGGGCATCTTCTCAAGACTCAAGCTCTTCCTCAAGGGGTAGCATCTTCCAAGAATAAAGATAGCAAGAGAATAACTTGCTACATATGTCATGAGAAGGGGCACATTTATCCTATCTTGATTGATGATGCTTATTCTCTTCGTAAGGATGAGGTGGGCAATGTGTTTGCCAAATTTGTTGGTGCCCAATGTGGTGCCAATAAAAGAACCATTTGGGTGGCCAAGCCTATTGTGACTAACTTATTAGGACACAACTTGGTTGGGGACCAACAAGCTAAAACTTGATCGATAGGTGTTCATGGAGGGCATTGGAGGCTTGGCTACATTATGAAGAATTGAGGTACCTTCATAATTTATTTTTGGCAAGTCAATCCATTTGGATTATCATGCTTTTATCATTTCTCCAATGTTCCTCCTTGTGTTAACATGTTCTTAACTCATTTACATTGCAAGTTACTTGCTCCCTTATGCATATGTTGGTTTTGTACCTTGCATGTGTTTGTATATGTTGTGCTTACCCTTACTTTTATTGAGTTATCAAGTATATTTGTGTATGTTGGTTGGCACACCATGTATTTGTGTTTCTTGGTTTGGAGACTTTGTTAAATCCATTTGGTATTTTTTTGGGCTCTTGGGAGAGACTAATGGACTATCCCATTTTTGGGGAGTGTTATGCTTGGGCATTCCAAAATCCTAAAATGTGTGTACATTAGGAATACCACTTAGTATGTATGTATATTGCAAGTTTATCTAGTCTCTATGTGGTATATATTTCTCATGAGAAATTCAAGTTCCATAATGTTCATTAATCATATCTATTTGGATGTTTTTACCTCTTGGAGAATTCTTGGTTTATCACATTATGGGGAGTCCTATGCTTTGTGCATATTACAAACCTAGAAAATGTGGACATTTAAGGTAGTGTCACTTAGAATTGATATTGATATTTATCTAGCTCCTAAGTGGCACATTTAGCTCACAACTTCTAATTCCTTTGGATTGCTTTTATTGCTCATCTTCTGGATCTTGTTTGTGAGAGTTTTTCTTGATATGTGTTTCCTCATATTTGGACCTCCGTATCCTCCATGGAAATAATTTGCTTTAAGTTACTTTAATCCTTAATGATTATGTTGCTATTTGGAGCTATCAAGAATCTTTATCTAAGCATCAAGCTTAATTCTTATATTTTTTCATATGCTTCTTGTTGTGAATATGATCAAAATATCCTTGCAAACTACCTCGGAATTTTTTCCCCAAAATTCTTATCATTGGACAAGTTGTACTCCATATATGGTAGAACTTATTGATCATGTTCATTTTGGCCTTTGCTTATCTTTGTCCTATCTTTGGCCAAGAAAATATTTCCTTTTTCTCCTATTTCTTCCTTGCCTCTTGTGGATATTTTTTAGTTCATTGGTATCCCCTTGTGTTTTATGTAATATGGGTAGTAGTGATGATCTCATTTGTGCATTTCGCATTCAAAAGCAAAATTCTACATAATGCACCATTCATGGGGGAGCTCTCCTATATTATTTAGATCATTCCCTTTTGCGCTTGGTAGTTTGATCTTTTCTTTTGGTACTTTGTGCCATCATGAAAAGTGTAGAGAGTTTGGTTTGTGTGTTGGAACCTTGCTCTTTTTAGGAGTTGGTTTTATCTCATTCTTTGTTACTTGTTTGATCTTTTAGGGTGATATAAATCCTTAAGCATGTGTATTTTTGTCTATCTTTTGATCTTTGGCTCTTGCCTAGTTCATTTGTTGAACTTGTGTCATTTCATGTGTTTACTTGGCTCTTTGATACAATTTGGACACCTTTTGTTAAGTCACACTTTTGTGTGTGCCTTATTGGTTTACTTGGTGTTTTTGTTCAAAATGTATGTCCTTTTGGTTCTTGAAAGTCTTATGCATGCATATTTACTACATGTTTATACTATGGCATGTTGGGGTTCCGCGTATGAAAACAATAAATTATATCCTACGCCCCTGAACTCCTGAAGCTGCCAGGACCTATCTATTAGTAATACAGTAATGGGAGGGGCTTTTCGCGAACTTACCCTCGAAGACCGAAAAGCGTTGTCAACGCTCAGGAGATCGTGGTTGATGTAGACGAGCCGAAGCCGACCTCAAGGTTGTGATGAAGTCCTCGCGCTCCTTGGCTCCAACGACTTGAGTGACTCAAGTGTGACACCTCGTGGGGAGTTACACACGTCCGGTGCCTGACGATGACTCCCGCTTCCCCGATCCAACAACAGTTGCGGAAGTAGAGCTCCTGGATCCGATCTCGTAGCGCGACGGCGCTCCACGGTGAAGATGTCTCTCGCTCGCACAGTCCAGACTTTGGACCATGGTCATGAGAGAGAGGGGGAGAGAGAAAATATCAATTAGAGGTCCTCCCAAAAGTGGGGAGACCTTTATTGATTATTGGTGTATTTAAATTGGCCAAATACACCCACTATATATAGGGGGAGGGGAGGTACTACCTCCCTCAAAGTCTCGGGGTGGGACTAAAGGAGAGGAGGGGGAGGGGTGGCCACCGGCCACCCTAGTGGGCCCCGCGCAGGGGGGGGGGGGGGGCTAGGCCCAGCCGGCCTCCCCCTTGGCCCCTCTCCCTCTCTCCTTTCCCCTAATGGGCCCTCTCCCTCCGGAATTGGCCCATTAAGCCTTTGACCGTTAAAATTGTTTTTCTCTTTATTAAATAATTATGAATAAATGATTAAATCAACATTTAACATTCATTCACACATTATTCAACCTCCATGGCTATGGAACACCTTCCACCTCCACTCCGGACATCCTCTGGACTTACCGAAACCCTTCCGGTTTTCTCCCTACTCTTCTTCGGTGATTCCACCGATCCTATAAACACTCTCTAGGCATCATCAAGCCCTTAAGCGTGATTCCCCACGGTTCGGGAACACTCCAGACATGGTCGGGACACTCCCGCACCAATGATCAACAGAGGGACCTAGATGGCCATGTGACCCCTATGCGTTCCATGAAGATCTTTCATTGTTTGAACTGCGACAGTCGTGTCTTATTCCCTTTGTCACTCGATACTTGCATTGCCCGAGATCTGATCAATGGCATCACCATGTCGTGTTCAATCTTGTTACTGAACAATGCTACTTGACTCGTTCCGACAAGTGATATCACTGTGATCAAATCACACTACGCAGCTATTGGATATAACTTCTCCGAGTGGGCCCTTAAGTATCTTCCCGTCACATGGACGTACAAATCCTGCTCTTGACATATATTGCCTCAACGGTTTCCTCCGAATACCTGAACACACCTTTATAACCACTATATTACCAAGTGGCGCTTGATGCTATCAAAGCATTCTCGGGAGACAGTGATTGATATAGCCTCACAGTCTAAGGAATAGTCTACGAGGATCCATTTCTAATCATCGTAACTTGAAATTCGTGACATGATCGGGTCACGATGTATAGGTTGGGTATTGTTTCATCTGAGAATGAGATGACTTCATTTCCAACTGGCATAAATGCCACATGATCAGGAAACATGATCATCTGTTGACCAATGAACCAGTGACTAGAGTTTCACTGGGAACCCCTGGTTGTTTGTATATCACACGTGTATTGATGTTTCCACTCAATACAGTTATAGCATGATATAAAACTTAATCATAAACTATATTAAATATGATAATAGTCCTTACTGCTATTTGTCTCTAGGGCATATTTCCAACAGTCTTCCACTTGCACTAGAGTATAAATACACTAGCTCCATTTGTTCTCAATCATTGGCACCATATACCTGGTACCCTGAACATGCTTGCTCATGGAAGAGGATAAGTCTTGGGTCTGTACTTTACAGTCCCAAATCCTTTGCAACTTACTAATGTCACCTTAATTGACATTAATACTTTATCATCACATGATAGCATCTGTGTGCATGCATCGTCGTTATGGCAACAGAACGAGGCCTGATTCCAGGAGCCTATAGTGATGTTAGATCAACCTCGAGGGCTTTCTCATGGGCACTGTGCCCTGGGACACATCATTCTACGTTAAAAGCGAACTAGCCCCGCCATAACATTATACAACACTTTAGATGGTACCCTTATCTATTATTATAAATGTATTCATCGAAACACTAGTGCACTCTATGCAACTTTCAATGTCTTTGTTCACCTTGCTTCCTACTTGACTTTAATTGGTATCTACAGGAGTTTCCAACATATTCCCTTATAACATAACCCTTTATGTTTTAAGATATGTCATCCTTTATGGATTAGGAAAATATGTCTACAGTTCTCTATTAGATACTGTGGACAATAACTCAGCTCAATGTTCTGTGATTCGAACTTAATCACTTTCAAACGTTCCTTATTTGGATCACATATTATGCTAAGTTATAATCATGGTTTACTAAGATAGAACCTATGTCTCAACAAAGTGGATGACGATCATCCTTTTCTTTCTTTCAACCATTGATGTTAAACTTAATACTATTCCTAATTTGAGTTATTAAGGACCAGTTCCTTAATTAACTTCTATTCTGAAACACTTTTCAGAATCCCTTAAGGAATACTACATGATATCATAATACACCTATTATCAACTTCTACATCTTATAAATCATTATTTACAAGTATTTGTGCTTTCATTCTTAACACACTTAAGAATTACTCCTATAAGCTCCCACTCAAAATATGTTCCTACATATTTGAATTTGAGTCTTATACTGCTCCCACTTAAAAATATGTCAATCACATATTGTTTCAGGAAGACTTTCATAGCTCCCACTCAATTTTTATGCAAATTGCATATCCACTCACTATTTTGAACAATTTCAAAATCCTTTGATCAAATATCAAAGTTGGAGATTTACTATGAGATACCATTACTATTACTAGTTTTAAATCCTCTAGACATTCAGCACACTTGAATCAAATTCATTTGAATTTGTCCAATACCTGACAAATTGTGCTTTTGTCATTCACCCCTTTTTCCTACTATGGCTTTGCAGTCATTTGGGAAAATTCAAGTAACCCCTTTTACTTGTGAGATTCATCAATGAATTGCTTTCTAATCTCAAGGGAATTTTACTTCTAGGATTTCTCATAATTTTGTTTACCATTATTTCTTTTGTAGTTCGTAGGTATGTCACATTCCAAGAATCATGACAAATGATTCACAAATGTCTCCATACTAGATATGGATTACATTTTGAATCCTACTTTATGTAGTGAAAACACTAGTGGGGAAAACACAATGATCAATATTATTGATTCTTTCCTTCTGTGCAGAGAATCGTTCAGGAACGTTGTCCATTGCGCTTCTCAACACTCTGATGCAGGGTTTTGAATCCTCATCGTGTTTTACACTATTTCCCATTTGCTCCATAATTGAGAAACATCAAGCTTTCTCAAGAATGCACCAAAATCCAAGCAATGCGAATCTTGCTTCCCTTTTGGTTTCAGCTATGGGTTTTTGTATTCAAAGTTTCCAATGAATACTCTACAATGACTTATTAGCTATTGTTTTGGTTATATCGAATAACCCCAAAACTTTCACGAATTCAAATGGTTCACTATATTCTAGTTGAGTGCTAACTATTTCTAATCTAATGGTCTCTACATCTACACTACAATGATTTATTTGGTGCCTTCTATTCAACCCCTTTGATATCTAATATCACATTGTGATGCTCTGCATTCTGACGTTTCAGAATGCTTTGCATTCCACAATTTCTTTTATGCCATTCTTGTAAAGTCGAATTTCATTACTATTGATCAAATCATTGTAATTAGATTTTCTTTTATCTTTATACCCTTTGTTGATGAAACACTTTGATCATATCAAATAGTTTCATATTCATGTTTCCTCTGGTAAACTTATTTACACATTTAAACAATCATACAATGATAATTACCATTTTTGTCAAAAACCCAATACATCGGATATGTATTTACTTTTTAACAATTCTTCAAACACTTTGTATTCAAGTAATACACGGTGTTCAAGTTATTTTGTCGAACTTAGGCACGATATATATGTGATAAGAAATCGAATGACTTTCACATATTATCACATAACTTTGAATCTAAATAATGGTTTTTCATTCTTTAATGAACATATCATTAAGTTGTGTATTTTAAACAAGGCATTTTAATGTTTTACAAATGTTCATGCATTATCAGTTAGTTTCAAACAACGAGGATAATTCACAAGTAATCAAACAAGATATGAACACGAATAGAAATCATTCATAAAAGCAGAACAACTGTTTGTTACAAACTCATATGAATAACCGTCTCACGAAGTGTGAGACACACTAAAGAAGTTCACAATCTCTTGATTACAATAATCATCCTAAGACATAAACTAAATGATAAATTTCAAGGGAGAGTGTCGTCGGCCATCATCATCATGCTCTCCATCAACACGAAATGTCACCTCCTCTCCAGCAAGCACCTCTCATGCAGAAGGACCTGTTTTCAGCAAAACAGAACAAGTATCAGATATACTTAACACTGCAAATGTGTTTGCAAGATTATAACATTTATAAAGCTGTATATTAAATATATACCTTTGTCGTTGACGACCTGAGCGACATCTGGTTCAACCAACACATTCCTGAGATGTGTCATGAACCGGTGGAACTCCATTGTTTCCGCGTCGCCCCTCATTACGCAAGTCCTGACTTGTGCTTGGTAGCTTTGGCAGCGACCGCAGCACATCGGCGTTTGCAAAAGAGCCCATTATCCAGATGTCCAGGAAGTATGCATTCCTCATGTACACATCATGCATGCACTCCAAGTGGTCGTCAAGTGATGAGTTCTCCTCCATCTTAATGGAGAGGAAGTCTCCCATCAGCTCATACTCCCAAATGCATGTCTACTCCACGAAATGTGTCCTAAGCTGTAGCATCAATGAACCAGGGTTGACATCACCCACGAAAGGCCACAGCTCGTCCACCATTCCGAAACGCATTACAACTGAAATATAGGAGGCCATCTCCCGACAGAGATAGCGGTCTTTCTACTCCTCTGGGGTCTCTAGGTCAGTGGGCTGATCCAAATCCATCCCGTCAAGTATGTAGTCGACCACGTCGTTCTCGCTAAGGAGAACATGGAGACATGCAACCCATATAGAGAAGTTCGATCCATCTAATCTGAGCTTCTCTCCTTCTAACCAATCAATCGTCAACACGAAAGGTCCCATCTACATTTATAATTGCAAAAGGAATTTAGACTAAGTTTATAATTAAATGAGTTAATAATAACTCCACTCAGAAACACCTATCCCCAGTGAGGGTTCCTAGTGATAACATGACCCCTATCAGCCACATCTCCCCCGATTGATCACGACCATCGATGTGGGTTCAAAGGTGGACGCTAAACGTCGGTCACATCATTCATGCGACTCGTGCTCGATCTTTCGACCATCCGTGTTCCGAGGCCACGCTTCGGTGGCGTGCTAGGCTCGCCAACTCAACCTTAGTGTATTCGCTGTGCAACATGGCTTACACCCACTGTATGCGAATGTAGATATGTCTGACACCCAGGCCTGTAACCCTGGATCGCCTCATACCGAAGAACTTTCTTGGTGGTGCACACTAAGGGGGAACACAATCGTTGGTAATTTTAATAGGGATCATCTTATTAGGCTACCGTCGAGTATCTAATACTAGCACACAATAAGACATACAGACAATAACATTGAATGTAAATGCTATGTGACATGGTCCTTCACGTCGTGATCTCCATCCGCCATCACCGGGTTCCGGCGCCATGGTTCCGGCGCCGTAGACACGAGGGTACCGGTGTCATTCCGGCGTGGTAGTTCATCACCTCCGTGACCATCTACTACTATGAATCAAAAGGTAATCACTTTACCTTTGCCACAACCATATCACAAAGCAATGCCCTCCTGCAAAACAAAGTTAGACGCCTCTACTTTATCTTTGCATGTTTTACATGGCTGAATGGGCTTTCGCACAAGAACCGTTCTTACCTACGAACTTTCAACACAACGTTGATCAAGTAGTTGTCTCTACTACACCCCTTTTGGGGCCCTCCATTGAAAATGGTATACCAACTAATGCGAGAGAGACAGACACCCCCTAAGCCACTTTATACGGTACAAGCCGTATGTCAAGCGTGGACCAGTCTCGCGAATGAACGCGTAAAGTCAGTTGGGGGCCGCTTCATCAAGCATTACTGCGGTATACACAAGTACACGTGGGAGGGTAACAACTAAAATATCAACGCCCACACGCTACATCTTGTGAGTTGTACCCGTACTAGCATTACTACGCATAGATCTAGCTCTGATACCACTGTTCGGGTTCCGGGTATGAAAACAATAAAATTTATCCTACGCCCCTGAACCCCTGAAGCTGCCAGGACCTATCTATTAGTAATAAAGTAACGGGAGGGGATTTTCGCGAACTTACCCTCGAAGACCAAAAAGTGTTGTCAACGCTCAGGAGAGCGTGGTTGATGTAGATGAGCCGAAGCCGACCTCAAGGTCGTGATGAAGTCCTCGCGCTCCTTGGCTCCAACGACTTGAGTGCCTCAAGTGTGACACCTCGCGGGGAGTTAATCACGTCTGGTGCCTGACGATGACTCCCGCTTCCCCGATCCATCAGCAGTTGCGGAAGTAGAGCTCCCGGATCCGAATCCTGTAGCGCGACGGCGCTCCACTATGAAGATGTCTCTCGCTCGCACAGTCCAGACTTGGGACCACGGTCACGAGAGAGAGAGAGGGGGAGAGAGAAAATATCAATTAGAGGTCCTTCCAAAAGTGGGGAGACCTTTATTGATTATTGGTGTATTTAAATTGGCCAAATACCCCCACTATATATAGGGGAGGGGAGGTACTACCTCCCTCAAAGTCCCGGGGTGGGACTAAAGGAGAGGAGGGGGGAGGGGTGGCCGCCGACCACCCTAGTGGGCCCCGCGCGGGGGGGGGGGGGGGCTAGGCCCAGCCGGCCTCCCCCTTGGCCCCTCTCCCTCTCTCCTTTCCCCTAATGGGCCCTCTCCCTCCGGAATTGGCCCATTAAGCCTTTGACCATTAAAATTGATTTTCTCTTTATTAAATAATTATAAATAAATGATTAAATCAACATTTAACATTCATTCACACATTATCAACCTCCGTGGCTATGGAACACCTTCCACCTCCACTCCGGACATCCTCTGGACTTACTGAAACCCTTCCGGTTTTCTCCCTACTGTTCTTCGGTGATTCCACCGATCCTATAAACACTCTCTAAGCATCATCAACCCCTTAAGCGTGATACCCCATGGTTCGGGAACACTACAGACATGGTCGGGACACTCCCACACCAATGATCAACAGAGGGACCTGGATGGCCATGTGACCCCTATGCGTTCCACGAAGATCTTTTGTCGTTTGAACCAAGACAATCGTGTCTTATTCCCTTTGTCACTCGATACTTGCATTGCCCGAGATCTGATCAATGACATCACCATGTCGTGTTCAATATCGTTACTGAACAATGCTACTTGACTCGTTCCGACAAGTGATATCCCTGTGATCAAATCACACGCTATGTAGCTATTGGATATAACTTCTCCGAGTGGCCCTTGAGTATCTTCCTGTCACATGGACGAACAAATCCCGCTCTTGACATATATTGCCTCAACGGTTTCCTCCGAATACCTGAACACACCTTTATAACCACTGTATTACCAAGTGGCGCTTGATGCTATCAAAGCATTCTCGGTGGACAGTGATTGATATAGCCTCACGGTCTAAGGAATAGTCTACGAGGATCCATTTCTAATCATCGCAACTTGAACTTCGTGACATGATCGGGTCATGATGTTTAGGTTGGTTATTGGTTCATCATCTCATTCTCAGAATGAGATGACCTCATTTCCAACTGGCATAAATGCCACATGATCAGGAAACATGATCATCTGTTGACCAATGAACCAGTGACTAGAGTTTCACTGGGAACCCCTGGTTGTTCGTATATCACAGGTGTATTGATGTTTCCACTCAATACAGTTATAGCATGATATAAAACTTAATCATAAACTATATGAAATATGATAATAGTCCTTACTGCTATTTGTCTCTAGGGCATATTTCCAACATGGCATGCTTGCTTTCTTGATCCATTATATAGGGGATTCTCCACCAAATCCTATCGGCTAAGATGTGCATGAAATTAAATTTCATACCAATATGCACATATTTATGTGGAGGGTCTCCTATGTATTGTAGTTGCACTAACTACTTTGGACCCAATTTGTTTAGGGACCATAGTGTACTTAATCTTGTTTTAGGTACATTAGAGATATATTGGGTGCTTGTATCTTGAACAAGGAAGAAATGGTGTCCACATGTCAATTTGATGCAATCTAGGATGATCAACAAATTCATATCCACTACATCCTACCAATTATATCTCGGTAACAAGTATCTATCTCATGCATACATCTTGTTTCCAACCTTTTGTAGGTTGCTTGTTGGCATGAATTTGTTTATTTGAAAATGTTGTGGTTCTTGCTTTGGTTTTAGGAGTTCTCTCTATTGCAAATGTGAGTATGTTGAGATGAGTCCATATAATAGGGACTGTAGAAAATCATTCTCCTGATTCATCAATCCCAAATATGACAATCTAGCAATTTTATTGCCCATTGTTTCCGCATTTACTCTCATGTGCAATAGTGAGTATTTTGTAAAGTTGATGTCTATTTGTGATACTTGTTTCCTTTCTCATATATTCCAACTATTCCCTTTTCCCTTGGTAATATTTTTAATGTATGTAGTGTGTTGGTTTTTGAATCTCATCGATGTACAATAAGATATATTTGAGCCTTTGGCCATTCTTCCAAGTAAACATCTTATTGGTATATTCTATGACTTCACTTTTCTCTTCTTGTGCTTTATTGTGTATCTATTTTGTGTGTGCATGTCTCTTTGTGGGCATATGTCTTTGTGATATTCTCCACCTAAAAACGTATACACACAAGAGAAGATAAATCTTTGGTTGTTTTTGCATTCCTTAGAGACCACATTTTTATTTCTTTTTTACTCTTCTGGGGCTTCCAATTTTATTGATCAATGAGTGCTTATTTTGCCCTCTCATGCCTTGTTTTGATCTCTAATGCCTAGTATTGTTAAATGAATTTGTAGGAGTGAGGATTCCATGATTTTTCACTTGGTTTCCAAATAAAATTATTATAATTGGTGCATAATCCTTGGGAAGCTTCTTTACTTCGTCTAAAAATGATCATTTGCCGTCTTTCTCATCTTCCATGGTTTAAATGTTTATGTGGGAGTGAGGATTCCATATTTGTGCATGATGTATTCAAATTTAAAGATTCTAATTTGTGCACAAAGATTGGGGAGCTTCCCTATTTCATTTAAATACTCTTTTGCGCATATCAGAATATCTTGTTGTTTCCATTTGGTATCATTTGTTGTATTCACTTGGTTCTCTTGGATCTTTTGTTTGCTCACATCATTTGTTGAAGTTTATTTTTTTCTTTCTTCTTGCAATCTTTGGGTCCTCAATATAGTGTTACTTCCTCCCAAGTATTCATCATTGGATATGTGCATATGCACACCTTTGGAGGAATTCTCACTATATTGGCCGTCTAGAACTTTTCACCCATTTTGGCTATCTATGCCAATCGGGGAGAAGTTTTGGAGGGTTTCAGGGAAATTGGCCTTTTCTTTGAGTACGTTCTTAAGAATTAGCCTCTCATGTTTTTGCATATTTGTTGTTGATTTGCATGTTGAGTATATAGAGGAAACTCAACCACCAATAATGGTTGGCAATCTATGCAATGAAATCCAAGTACATCACACATGCATATATTGTGGGTGAGTTTGCTCTATATATCGTGATTGTACATACATCACATACTTGTTATATATCGTGATTGTACTAACATCACATACTTGTGTATTATTTGATGTTTGAGCAACCATTTTGTTTGTTAAATTCCATATTTAAACCCTCTCAAAGGGATTGTCATCAATTACCAAAATGGGAAAGAATGAAAGGGCATTTATGCCCCCCCAAGTGTGGTTTTGGTAATTAATGACAATCTTTATGGACTAACGTGTAAATTGAGTTTCACTTGTAGGTTTGTCCATTGGCATCGCTTGGACCATGAGTTGATTTCAAGGTTGAAAAATAAGAAGCAATGTCCAAGAGCTTTGTGCCTATTGGAATCAAGTATAAGAAGAAGAAGATCAAGTATGTCTTGAAGAAGAAGGAGTTCCTTATGGTCATCTTCAAGACATCATCAAGAAATGAAGGGCAATCTCAAGGTGCGCCATCTCTAGAAGATCTCAAGCTTGAAGCTTGCCATCCTCGGTGATCATGGACTGATGAAGACAAGTTCAAAGAAGAGGTTTACCCATGGAGTATGGGGGAGCAATTCACAAGTCTTCATTAAGAAACAAGCAAGCAAGCGCAATCAAGAAAGGCAATCCATCTTGATAAGAACAAGACGGTCTATGTCAAGCTCAAGTGGAATGCTCAAGGAAAATGTATGATCTTGATAGGTTTTCTATTTACCAGTCTATTATAGTCTTGGGAGACTGGGTTTATGATAGATAGCCGTACTATCAAGAGGGGCTCTCGAGTGGGTGACTCGATCGCATCCTTCAGAGAGAACTCAAACCTTTGCATTCTTGCATCATCTTTATTGGTTGTTGTTTGGATCTTGTCCATGTGAGGATCTAGATCTTGTGGTTATCATCATAACAAGCTCTAGTTCATCAAAAACGGAATTTCCTTAAATATCTTATTGCGTTTTTGATCTTGCGGGTTTTCTAGATGTACACCTTGGGAGAGATCTCACATATATATACTTGATATTTTCCCTTGGTGGTATCCAATATTTCACATTTTTTTAGGTTCTACTCTTTATTATCTTTCCAACAAAATTAGTTTCATCCCAATTGGAGTTTCCAAGCACAACTTCTTGCGTTTTGGATTTTGGAGGTTTTACCGGTTCGTCACTTCTAGAGAGGTCGTACCTTTCTCCATTTTAGTTTTATTCTCTAATGTTGCACTATGATGTTTCTTTGCATAATCTTGTAGAGCTTGTTGTTCTGTTCAAAACTAGACCAAGATCATCGAAGTTGGAGTCCAGAGTCAAAAGTTATTAAAGTTTTCGTGCATGCTGTCCAACTTTTTTTTTCCTGAGCGGAAGTTCCGGCCCAAGTTATGGTCCTACTTCCGACAAGAGTGTGTTTCCTCTCTATTTTTGTGTTCCTATTTACCAGTAGTACCGGTGGAGCACCGGAAGTTCTGGTGGTGCACGGATCTGGCCCAAATGGACAGATTTCTCTTGCCCTATTTAAGCGCACCCACTTTCCCAATGTTTTCCCAACTTTTGAGGTCAATTTTGCCAAATCTTCCACTCACTTTGCTACATTGTTGACCTTCGAAAGCTTGCCCTCTCTCCTTCTCCATCCTATGATTCTTTCATCTATTTGAGGGATTTGAGAGAGGAGATCTAGATCTACAACCCCACCAAACCAAATCCCTTCTTTGTGAAGGAATCCTTGGAATATAGATCTTGGAGAGTTTTGTGTTCTCTTGTGTTTTTCCTATCTTATTCCCCCAATAGCTTTTCTAGATTTGGTGGAATTTGAGAGTGAAGGACTTGCCTCTTGCATTTGGTGCATAGGTTTGAGTTCTCCTCGGAGATTCGGCGAGTTCAAGCTCTTGGGATTATTTCTCTTGGGTTCTTGTAACCCTAGATGGTTGTGTGGAGTTGTGGTGTGTTATTGAGGCCTCCAATTGAGTTGTGGAGATTCCTCAAGCTTGTGGCCTGTTGTGGCATTGTTCTTAGGGGTCCAATTGTTGTGGAGTTTCCTCAAGCTTGTAGCCTTTGTGGCATTTCTTGGGAGTCCTCCAATTGAGTTGTGGAGTTTGCCCCAAGCCTTGTACGGGTTCCGTGACTGCTCTCAAGTGTCCCATAGTGGATCGTGAGTAGGCCTTTGTGGCGAGCTCATGGGAGAATGGGGTGATCCTTTTGTGGCATCGGTGTGTTGTGTGCCTTCACATCTTGGGGTGAGGCCTTGTGTGTCGTTGGGTGAGCATTGATGACGCACAAGTATAGGGGGTGTATCGCAATATTTTCGATAAGTAAGAGTGTCGAACCCAACGAGGAGCAGAAGGTGCTGGCTAGTGGTATGGATCAGGAATTCTCTGCAAATACTTTAGCAAACGGATTTTTAGGGGTTTTCGATAAAGCAAGTAAATGAAGTACAAGTAAATAAAAGACAGTAGGAATAAATGCAGCAAGTGGCCCAATCCTTTATGCAGCAAAGGACAAGCCGGTTGTATTACTTAAGATGACCAAATGTTCTCGAGGACACATGGGAAGACTGTCAAGTGCTTTCGCTTCATGTAGCTGATTAATCTTCTCTAGCTTGCTAAGTGTTGTGTGGGTGAACCTGTGCTAATGTACCGACCCATCCAAGACTAATACATACTTGTGATTATACCCCTTGCAAACATCCGTAAGTACAAGAAAGTAATTAAGGTAGAAACCTAACCACAGCTTTAAACTCTAAGACCCTTACGTCCCTTGTGCAATGGTTTCCTAACGGAGGTTCAGGTTTCTGTCACTCCGGCAACCCCTACGATTAGTAGCCAAATACACAATGCATTCCCCTAGGCCCATATAGGTGAAGTGTCATGTAGTTGACGTTCACATGACACCACTAGAAGAAGTACACCACAACTTAAATAACAATCTATTGAATCTTTCTCAACACAACTTCACTACTAACAACAAGACTTCTCCCATGTCCTCAAGAACAAAACGAACTACTCACAAGACATCATATGGATCATGATCATGTTGGAAATATGCCCTAGAGACAAATAGTAGTAAGGACTATCATCATATTTTATATAGTTTATGATTAAGTTTTATATCATGCTATAACTGTGTTGAGTGGAAACATCAATACACGTGTGATATACAAACAACCAGGGGTTCCCAGTGAAACTCTAGTCACTGGTTCATTGGTCAACAGATGATCATGTTTCCTGATCATGTGGCATTTATGCCAAGTTGAAATGAGGTCATCACATTCTGAGAATGAGATGATGAACCAATACCCAACCTAAACATCATGACCGCGATCATGTCACGAAGTACAAGTTACGATGATTAGAAATGGATCCTCGTAGACTATTCCTTAGACCGTGAGGCTATATCAATCACTGTCTCCCGAGAGTGCTTAGATAGCATCAAATGCCATCTGGTAAAACGGTGGTTATAAAGGTGTGTTCAGGTATTCGGAGGAAACCGTAGAGGCAATATATTTCAAGAGCAGGATTTGTCCGTCCATGTGACGGGAAGATACTCAAGGGCCCACTCGGAGAAGTTATATCCAATAGCTGCGCAGCGTGTGATTTGATCACGGGGATATCACTTGTCGAAACGAGTCAAATAGCATTGTTCATTAACGAGATTGAACACGACATGGCGATGTCATTGATCAGATCTCGGGCAATGCAAGTATCGAGTGACAAAGGGAATAAGACACGACTGTCCCGGTTCAAACGACGAAAGATCTTCGTGGAACGCACAGGGGTCACATGGCCATCCAGGTCCCTCTGTTGATCATTGGTGCGGGAGTGTCCCGACCATGTATGGAGTGTTCCCGAACGGTGGGGTATCACGCTTAAGGGCTTGATGATACTTAGAGAGCATTTATAGGATCGGTAGAATCACCGAAGAAAAGTAGGGAGAAAACCAGAAGGGTTTCGGTAAGTCCGGAGGATGTCTAGAGTGGAGGTGGAAGGTGTTCCATGGCCAGGGAGATTGAATAATATGTGGATGAATGTTAAATATTGATTTAAACATTTATTCATAATTATTTAATAAAGAGAAAATCAATTAAAGGTCAAAAAGACTTAATGGGCCAATTTCCGAAGGGAGAAGGCCCATTAGGGGAAAGGAGAGAGGGAGAAGGGACCAAGGGGGAGGCCAGCTGGGCCTTGCCCCCCCGCGGGGCCCACTAGGGGCTGGCCGGCGGCCACCCCACCCCTCCTCTCCTTTAGTCCCACCCCGGGACTTGAGGGGAGGTAGTACCTCCCCTCCCCCTATATAAAGTGGGGTATTTGGCCTAGAAAAACACACCGAATATTCAATAAAGGTCTCCCCACTTTCGGGAGGACCTCCAATTGATAATTTCTCTCTCCCCCTCTCTCTCTCGTGACCGTGGTCCCAAGTCTAGACTGTGCGAGCGAGAGACATCTTCACCGCGGAGCGCCGTCGCGCTGTGGGATTCAGATCTGGGAGCTCTACTTCCGCAACTGCTACTGGATTGGGGAAGCGGGAGTCATCGTTAGGCATCGGACGTGTGTAACTCCCCGCGAGGTGTCACACTTGAGGCACTCAAGTCGTTTGAGCCAGAAGGAGCGCAAGGACTTCATCACGACCTTGAGGTCGGCTTCGGCTCGTCTACATCAACCACGCTCTCCTGAGCGTTGCCAACGCTTTTCGGTCTTCGAGGGTAATTTCATGAAAATACCCTCCCGTTACTGTATTACTAATAAATAGGTCGTGGCAGCTTCAGGGGTTCAAGGGCGTAGAGTAAAATTTATTGTTTTTATGCGTGGAACCCCTACAGTGGTATCAGAGCTAGATCTATGCGTAGTAATGCTAGTACGGGTAGAACACACGAGATGTAGCGTGTGGGCGTTGATCTTTTAGTTGTTACCCTCCCACGTGTACTTGTGTATACCGTAGTAATGCTTGATGAAGCGCCCCCCAACCGACTTTACGCGTTCATTCGCGAGACTGGTCTACGATTGACATACGGCTTGTACCGTATAAAGTGGCTTATGGGGGTGTCTATCTCTCTCGCGTTAGTTGGTATGCCATTTGCAACGGAGAGCCCCAAAAGGTGTGTAGTATAGACAACTACTTGATCAACATTGTGCTAAAAGTTCCTAGGTAAGAACGGTTCTTGTGTGAAAGCCCATTCAGCCACGTAAAACATGCAAAGATAAAGTAGAGGCGTCTGACTTTGTTTTGCAGGGGGGCGTTGCTTTGTGATATGGTTGTGGCAAAGGTAAAGTAATTACCTTTTGTTACGTAGTAGTAGATAGTCACGGAGGTGACGAACTACCACGCTGGAATGACATCGGTACCCTGGTGTCTACAACGCTGGAACCCTGGCGCCGAAACCCGGCGACGACGGATGGAGATCACGACATGAAGGACCATATCACATAGCATTTACATTCAATGTTATTGTTTGTATGTCTTATTGTGTGCTAGTATTAGATACTCGACGGTAGCCAAATAAGATGATCCCTGTTAAAATTACCAATGATTGTGTTCCCCCTTAGTGTGCACCACCAAGAAAGTTCTTCGGTATGAGGCGATCCAGGGTTACAGGACTGGGTGTCAGACATATCTATGTTCACATACAGTGGGTGTAAGCCATGTTGCATAGCAAAAACACTAAGGTTGAGTTGGTGAGCCTAGCATGTACTGACATGGCCTCGGAACGCGGATGGTCGAAAGATCGAGCACGAGTCGCATAAATGATGTGACCGACGTTTAGCGTCCACCCTTGAACCCACATTGATGGCCGTGATGATCGGGGGAGATGTGGCTGATAGGGGTCGTGTTATCACTTGGAACCCTTTTGGGGATAGGTGTTTCTAAGTGGAGTTATTATTGACTCATTTAATTATAAACTTAGTCTAAATTCCTTTTTGTAATTATAAATGTAGAAAATGGTTCTTCCCGAGATTACCTTTCCTATAGACGATTGGTTAAAAGGAGAAAAGCTCAAGTTAGATGGATCCAACTTTTCTGCATGGGTCATACGCCTATTTGATCTCCTTGGGGAGAACAATGTAGCTGACTACATGATCTGCGAGATGTATTTGGAGTCACCCTATTCTCATGAGACCTAGGAGCAGCGAGATCTACGTTATCGTCGTCGTGTGATGGCCACATTCATATCACTGACCATGCGCCTCAGAATGGAGGATTGGTTGTGGCCAATAGTGGGGAGTCTCAAGCCCCGGGGGTTCATGGCACATGTGAGAGCACATTTCGTGGAACAAATGCGCATGTGGGAGTATGAGCTGATGGGGGACTTCCTCTCCATAAAGATGGAGGAGGGCTCCTCACTATATGAGCACTTATTGCGCCTCTACGATGCATACATGAGTCTGGCATACTACCTGGACAACTGGTTCTCAAGCTCATTTGTGATGGGAGTTGTGCTACGGTCGCTTCCTCCAAGCTTCCAAGCACAAGTCAGGATCTGCGCTATGAGAGGCGACACGGAAACACTGGATTTCCTTGAGTTCATATCACATTTCAGAAATGTGATAGATGAACCCAACGTCGCTGGAGTCATCAATGACAAAGGTATATATTTGATATAAAGTTTTATAAATGTTATAATCTTGCAAACACATTGCAGTGTTAAGTATATCTGATACTTGTTCTGTTTTACTGAAAACAGGTCCTTCTGCATGAGAGGTGCTTGCTGGAGAGGAGGTGACATTGCGTATTGATGGCGAGCATGATGATGACAGCCGACGACACTCTCCCTCAATATTTATCATTTAGTTTATGTTTAGGATGATTTTTTAATCAAGAGATTGTGAACTTCTTTAGTGTGTCTCACACTTCGTGAGACGGTTATTCATATAAGTTTGTAATAAACAGTTGTTCTACTTTTATGAATGATTTCTATTCGTGTTCATATCTTGTTTGATTATGTGTGAATTATCCTTGTTGTTTGAAACTAATTGATAATGCATGAACATTTGTAAAACATTAAAATGCCTTGTTTCAAATACCCAACTTAATGATATATTCATTAATGAATGAAACCATTGTTTGAATTCAAAGTTATGTGATAATATGTGAAAGTCATTCGATTTCTTATCACATATAAATCATGCCTAAGTTCGGCAAAATAACTTGAACACCGTGTATTACTTGAATACGAAGTGTTTAAACAATTGTTAAAAGTAAATACATATCCGATGCATTGTGTTTTAACGAAAATGGTAATTATCATTATATGATTGTTAAATGTGTAAAGTAGTTTACCAAAGGAAACATGAATATGAAACTATTTGATTTGATCAAAGTGTTTCATCAATAAAAGGGTATAAGTATAAAATAGAATCTAATTACTATGATTTGATCAATAGTAATGAAATTCGACTTTATAAGAATGGCATAAAAATTTGTGAAATACACAATGTTTTGAAACGTCAAAATGCAAAGCATCACAACGTGATATTAGATATCAAAGGGGGTTGAATAGAAGGCACCAAATAAATCGTTGTAGTGTAGATGTAGAGACCATTAGGTTAGAAATAGTTAGCACTCAATTAGAATTGGTGAACCATTTGAATTCGTGAAAGTTTTGGGGTTATTCGATATAACCAAAACAATAGCGAATAAGTCCTTGTAGAGTATTCATTGTAAACTTTGAATACGAAACCCATAGCTCAAGCCAAAAGGAAAGCAAGATTTGTATTGCTTGGATTTTGGTACATTCTTGAGAAAGCTCACTTTTAGTGATGTTTCTTAATTATGGAGCAACTGGGAAATAGTGTAAAACACGATGGGGGTTCAAAACCCTGCATCATAGTGTTGAGAAGCGCAACGAAAAATGTTCCTGAACGATTCTCCTCACAGAAGGAAAGAATCAATGATTTTGATCATTGTGTTTTTACCTCCACTATTTATTTTTCACTACATGAAGTAGGATTCAAAATGTAAATCCATATCTTGTATGGAGACATTTGTGAATCACTTGTCATGATTTATGGAATATGACATACCTATGAACTACAAAGGAAATAATGGTAAACTAGAATTATGAGAAATCCTAAAAGCGAAATTCACTTGAGATTAGAAAGCAATTCATTGCTGAATCTCACAAGTAAAAGGGGTTACTTGAATTTTCCCAAATGACTGCAAAGCCATAGTAGGAAAAAGGGGTGAATGACAAAAGCACAATTTGTCAAGCATTGGATGAATTCAAATGAATTTGATTCATGTGTGCTGGATGTCTAGTGGATTTAAAACTAGTAAAGTACTAGTATCTCATAGTATATCTTCAAGTTTGATATTTGATCAAAAGATTTTGAAGCTGTTCAAAATAGTAAGGAGATATGCAATTTGCATAAAAATGAGTGGGAGCTATGAAAGTCTTCCTGAAACAATATGTGATTGACATATTTTTAAGTGGGAGCAGTATAAGACTCAAATTCAAATATGTAGGAACATATTTTGAGTGGGAGCTTATAGGAGTAATTCTTAAGTATGTTAAGAATGAAAGCGCAAATACTTATAAATAATGATTTATAAGATGTATAAGTTGATAATAGGTGTATTATAATATTATGTAGTATTCCTTAAGGGATTCTAAAAAGGGTTTCAGAATAGAAGTTAATTAAGGAACTGGTCCTTAATAACTCAAATTAGGAATAGTATTAAGTTGAACATCAATGGTTGAAAGAAAGAATAGGATGATCATCATCCACTATGTTAGGACATAGGTTCTATCTTAGTAAACCATGATGACAACTTAGCATAATATGTGATCAAATAAGAAACGTTTGAAAGTGATTAAGTTCGAATCACAGAACGTTGAGCTGAGTTTGTCCGCAGTATCTAGTAGAAAACTGTGGACATATTTTCCAAATCCATAAAGGATGACATATCTTAAAGCATAAAGAGTTATGTTATAAGGGTATATGTTGGAAACTCCTGTAGATACCAATTAAATGTCAAGTAGGAAGCAAGGTGAACAAAACATCGAAAGTTGCACTGAGTGCACTAGTGTTTCGATGAATACATTTATAATAATAAATAAGGGTACCATCTAAAGTGTTGTATAATGTTATGGCGGGGCTAATTCGCTTTTAACGTAGAATGATGTGTCCCAGGGCACAGTGACCATGAGAAAGCCCTCGAGGTTGATCTAACGTCACTGTAGGCTCCTGGAATCAGGCCTCGTTTTGCTGCCATAGCGACGATGCATTCACACAGATGCAATCATGAGATGATAGAATGTTAATGTCAATCAAAGTGACATTAGTAAGTTGCAAAGGATTTGGGACTGTAAAGTACAGACCCAAGACTCAACCTCTTCCATGAGCAAGCATGTTCAGGGTACCAGATATATGGTGCCAATAATTAAGAACAAATGCAGCTAGTGTATTTGTACTCTAGTGCAAGTGGGAGACTGTTGGAAATATGCCCTAGAGACAAATAGTAGTAAGGACTATTATCATATTTCATATAGTTTATGATTAAGTTTTATATGATGCTATAACTGTGTTGAGTGGAAACATCAATACACGTGTGATATACAAACAACCAGGGGTTCCTAGTGAAACTCTAGTCACTGGTTCATTGGTCAACAGATGATCATGTTTCCTGATAATGTGGCATTTATGCCAGTTGGAAATGAGGTCATCACATTCTGAGAATGAGATGATGAACCAATACCCAACATAAACATCGTGACCTGATCATGTCATGAAGTTCAAGTTACGATGATTAGAAATGGATCCTCATAGACTATTCCTTAGACCATGAGGCTATATCAATCACTGTCTCCCGAGAGTGCTTAGATAGCATCAAACACCATCTGGTAAAACGGTGGTTATAAAGGTGTGTTCATGTATTCGGAGGAAATCGTAGAGGCAATATATGTCAAGAGCGGGATTTGTCCGTCCATGTGACGGGAAGATACTCAAGGGCCCACTCGGAGAAGTTATATCCAATAGCTGCGCAGCGTGTGATTTGATTACGGGGATATCACTTATCGGAACGAGTCAAATAGCATTGTTCAGTAACGAGATTGAACACGACATGGCGATGTCATTGATCAGATCTCAGGCAATGCAAGTATCGAGTGACAAAGGGAATAAGACACGACTGTCCCGGTTCAAACGACGAAAGATCTTTGTGGAACGCACAGGGGTCACATGGTCATCCAGGTCCCTCTGTTGATCATTGGTGCGGGAGTGTCCCGACCATGTCTGGAGTGTTCCCGAACCGTGGGGTATCACGCTTAAGGGCTTGATGATGCTTAGAGAGCATTTATAGGATCGGTAGAATCACCGAAGAAAAGTAGGGATAAAACCGGAAGGGTTTCGGTAAGTCCGTAGGATGTCCGGAGTGGAGGTGAAAGGTGTTACATGGCCACGGAGATTGAATAATATGTAGATGAATGTTAAATATTGATTTAATCATTTATTCATAATTATTTAATAAAGAGAAAATCAATTAAAGGTCAAAAAGGCTTAATGGGCCAATTTCCGAAGGGAGAAGGCCCATTAGGGGAAAGGAGAGAGGGAGAAGGGACCAAGGGGGAGGCCGGGTGGGCCTTGCCCCCCGCAGGGCCCACTAGGGGCTGGCCGGTGGCCACCCCACCCCCTCCTCTCCTTTAGTCCCACCCCGGGACTTGAGGGGAGGTAGTACCTCCCCCCCTATATAAAGTGGGGTATTTGGCCTAGAAAAACACACCGAATATTCAATAAAGGTCTCCCCACTTTTGGGAGGACCTCCAATTGATATTTTCTCTCTCCCCCTCTCTCTCGTGATCATGATCCCAAGTCTGGACCGCGCGATCGAGAGGCATCTTCATCGCGGAGTGCCGTCGCACTGCGGGATTCGGATCTGGGAGCTCTACTTCCGCAACTGCTACTGGATCGGGGAAGCGGGAGTCATTGTCAGGCACCGGACGTGTGTAACTCCCCGCGAGGTGTCGCACTTGAGGCACTCAAGTCGTTGGAGCCAGAAGGAGCGCAAGGACTTCATCACGACCTTGAGGTCGGCTTCGGCTCGTCTACATCAACCACGCTCTACCGAGCATTGCCAACGCTTTTCGGTCTTCAAGGGTAAGTTCGCGAAAAGCCCCTCCCGTTACTGTATTACTAATAGATAGGTTTTGGCAGCTTCAGGGGTTCAGGGGCGTAGAGTAAAATTTATTGTTTTTATGCGCGAAACCCCTACAGATCAGAGATGGAATAATGATGTATAACAATCTCAACACAAACAATAATTCAACGGTTCACTCAATAGCATCAACTACAAAGAGTAATCAACACCGGGAAAGTTTCCCCTATGAACTATGCAAGATTCAACCCAATTGTTATAGCAATATGGAGATGGTGATGAGGGTGCTGATGGTGATGATGGTGGTGATGATGATCCCGATGAAGTCCGGCTTGATGATGGTGTTGATGGCGACGATCTCCCCTCTCCGGGAAGGAATTCCCCTGGCAGAAATCTATCTACCGGAGAGATCTTTCTCTCTCGGTGTTTTCCGCCCCGCAGAGGCGGCGGAATCTTTGTATGGTTGCTCCCCGAGTCTTAGGGTTTTAGGAGGATCATATACGCTAGAGGGGAGAGGCGGGAATGTGCCAGGGTGGCCACAGCACCTGCTGGCGCGGCCTAGGGCTACCCGCGCCAGGGGGTGGTGTGGCCCCCCTAGTGGCCCATCTCCACTCCTCCTTATGGCATCCTTCGTCTTCTGGAAAAATAGGATTTTCCGTATATTTTCCCGGATTTTATGATATTCGCGAATTTTGCCTCCAAACAGCACCTTTTCCATCAGAATCCTGACTGCAACGGTCCATGCTCCAAAAGTCATCAACCATGCAAAAACAGATGAAATAACATAAGTACCACCTCTTAATATGAAATATATCAATGAATAATAGTGAATTAATACATAGAATAGTGATGCAAAATGGATGTATCAACTCCCCCCAAGCTTAGACTTCGCTTGTCCTCAAGCGAAACTGAGCTCAATAAACATGGCCTCAGGTTTATGGAGTGAAGAGTCGATAAAAGAATACGGACAAGAAGCATCACATTCATCAAATACATAGATCATAATAGAAGACAACTCACTATTGTATAACTGAACTTGCAATAGGTAAAGGAAACACAATAAAGATACATAAAGTGAATCATAATTGGTAATGGAAAACTTAGCTCTTGGTCGAAGAATAGTTGATAATTTGCTAGAGTTCACAAATAGCTGGTTTTTCAATGAAAGCTTTCAAAGTAGTAAACATTAAGATAAGAGCAATGTGCAAAACAAGGAACATAAGACATGATTGCATAAATCATCAGATGAATGAATGAAACACATCAACTCAAAATACTTGCTGAGATAGAGAGGAATAGGTTTACTGACTCAACTAAAAAGTAAAAGAAAGGGCCCTTCGCAGAGGGAAGCAGGGAGCAAGTCTCATAAAGAGCTCCCAAAAATTATGATACTTACTAGCTTTCAGCTCTCATTGCCCCTATCATAGGCATCTTTTGGTGGTTAAGGTAAAAGTGACACAACTAAGAGGATATGCTTAACAAGTTATGAATTGGAGTCCCATGCCCCTTACTTATGAGTACCGAACCTCATGCTACTCAACTTCAGTCACGAGCAAGCTCTTGTCATTGTAAATACATGTGTATCATTAAGAACCGCCAATGGGGTACCCCTTGCACATGACACAAGAGCTATCCCATAATCAAAATGACAAGGCAAGCAGACAGTGAGCATCTCAGCAATCTTTTTATTTGCTATTTGCATAGGTTTTTATTGAGGATGCTTCATAGAATGCTCACTATAGTTATGCTGCAAGTTTCCACCATGATTAGGCATGGCTTAGGCTAGCGGCCCAGGCGTTTCTCTAACGCACACATAAACTCCATGATCTTACTAGTTCCACTTTTATTTCACACCGCCGGGATCCATAAGCAAACGAACATGATATCAACTAGGTACAAGTACCAATGAAGTGTTGAAAGCGGTCCCCATGATACATGGTTCTGCTAACTTCAACTCATAAAGCGCAAGCATATACGCAACAAAGAAGGACCCAATGGTTCAAGTTTATTAAATGCAAGAAAGTAAAGTGTGCCATCAAGTTCGTGAGAGCTTTAATCACTAATTTTCACATAACAAGTTTAATTTGGAAGGTAGATAAAACAACAATTTACTTGGAATAGCAATAATGCTACTAGGTAGGTATGGTGGACACAAATGGCGTGGGTTTTTGGTTTAAAGGAGTGGATGCACGAGAAGAATTCCTCTCAGTACAGGTTTTTGGCTAGCAAGGCTGGGTAGCAAGTACAAGAGTTGAAGGAAACAACCAAACATACAAGTGATAAAAACAAACATGCAATCTTCCTTGGAAGCACAAAAGATCTTAACCAGAGAATACTAGACTTACGAGAAAATCAAGAAAGAAAGATGATGAAATTATTTTTCCTTAAAGGTACTTTTATCTTTTCTTTCAACTCTCAAAAATAGTGTTTCTACTGACCAAGCCAGGTTTGCCAAAACCAACTAAATTAACTCAATGATCCCAAAGTGATACCAATACTAACAACAAGATCAATCATATAACCACGAATTGAAAACTAATATAAGCTATGCAAAAAGAGTGAATGATAGAACTTATCATTAATATTCCATAAAGGCAACTCACACCAAGGGATACATATCTAACGAGAGAGGGGACACTTCCATAATGCAAACCATACTACATAATAACTCCACTATTCATGATATGACTCTACTAAAAAGGTAAAAAGATAGAAGATAGTGATGTGATACCGCGACACTCCCCCAAGCTTGGAACAAACCAAGGGGATGCCAAACCTGATGACGAATTACTCCTTCAGTGGTGGTGGTATCCTCTCGATGAGCTCTATGATCAATTTCCCCAAGTCCTCAATCTCGAAGGTGAGATTACGAATCAGCTGTGAGTTTTGCTCAATGCGGCTCATGATCATGTCGTGTTGAGAATTCCAGCTCTTGCTATTCTTTATCCACTCTTCCTCCTTGAAGTCTTCTTTTCCTGCATGGCTAGAATGAGGCAAATCCCAATTGGAGGGTAATTTCCCCTTGGGCATTTTCTGGTATTGATGCTCATGGATAAAAGCGTGGAAAGGATTCTTGGTGCGTGGAGGAAGTGACCAGGGATCTGAACGGTGATGAGGAGGCTTCCCTCCAATGGTTGGGTTTGCCACCACTCCAATGCTTGCAATGGTAGTGCCGGTGTGCTTTGCCTCCTCTTCACCTTCGCTCTTGGTCTCCTTCTCCTGCCCGGGGTCTTGGAGGTCTTCCTCCATAGACTCCTTTCCTTTATCCTTGGCAGGCACCATGGTGCTTCTAAACCTTCAAAGAGTATGTCCTGGCAGAAACAGATCGAAACAAAAACAATACAAAAACACGATATACGAACCTCGGGGGATCTAGGGGGTTATATATTACGGAGTTTCATATCAAAAGGAAGGTACTCGAGTCGGAGGCGGAGTATGGGGTGGACTCACCACCTGGTGGCGTGCCAGGGGTGGGCCCGTGCCACAGGGTGGTGTGAGCCACCCTGGCTCCGTTTCTGTCCCTTTTTTGCTTTGTAGCTTTCCTTATTGACTAAAAACTGCAAAAATATAGTTGGATAGTATTTTTGCGGAACTTTTCTTAGCAGAACTATTACCTATTTGAAAACAGACTCTGCAGGTCTCTGAATTTGGTATCTAGTAGATTCTTCCGGAGTCACCACTTGAATAACATCAATATCTTCATCTTATACACTTATTACTTGAGTCATAAAACCTTTCTCTTTCTCATTACACCATTATCTCTACTTCCTGGAAATTTCTTTCACACAAAACTTCACACAGTTCTCATTAGTAACATTAGTATAAGTGAAGTGATAAGATCTTTTGAGTCCAACTTCAACTGAAAACCATCAAAAAATAAGCTCCTTTTGAAGACCCAAAAAGAATTCAAAAAGGAAATCGAATAAAGAAGCAAATGCAAGATTGGCAAAATCTATCAAAACAGACCAGCAGGTAAAGATAATTTTTTTAGAAACTCTTCTGTTGCTCAAATAAAAAAGTGCAAAACTAACGAAAGTTAAATAACAACCTGGGGCAGAAGCACAAAAAATTACAGCTCAATCCGACATACAGAGATCTCTCACGAATTTTTATGGTGAAGCACAAAAAACTGTTTCGGGACCGCAACTTCCCCAAATATTACTTCTCTCATTAGAGATTGATCTTGACACAAAAACCAAACAAAACGGATAAGGAGCGGTTATTACCTAAAGTAATAACTTCAAAGACTCAAATAAACAAAAACAAACTAAAAGCAAAAACAAATTGGGTTGTCTCCCAAAAAGCTCTTTCTTTATAGCCATTAAGATGGGCATGATAATTTTGAAGAAGCTCTCATAGGGATATGAATTGAAGTGAAAGAGAGCATTAAGAAGCAAAAACACACACATTTAAGTCTAACCCACTTCCTATGCAAGGGAATTTTGTAAACAAACAAGTTGTTGAAACCAGAGGAAACTTGCATAAGAAGGCAAAAGATGTGCAACATAAAAACTTTCAGTATAAAACAAGGAAACTTGATATTATTGAGATGCATAAGAACACTTTTCCCTCTCTCATAATAACTTTTAGTATCATGCATAAACTTAACAATATAACTATCACAACGACCATCATAGCAATGATAACTTATTCTAACAGAAAACACAGGAATACTAGCTCTCATAACAGTACTATGCGAAACAAGATTGGAGGTATCCTTACAAGGGATAGGGTGTCCCTTTTCTTCATATTTAGTAACAAAGTCTTTCACATTTGCTATAATAGGTTCCTCAACCATTTGTTTATCAGGTTCAACAGCTTTATTTGTACTTTCATTAACCATACTAGCTATCATAGAATGTTCCTTTACCATAACTAGAAAAGGCATTTTCTCAATATAAGGTTTAGGTAAAACATGATTAGCAGTATAAACTTCAGTATTTCTTGCAGGAACACTCTTAGAAATATCTTTATAAGGTTCATGATACTTATTCCACTTCTTTTTAGGCACTTCAATGTAGGAAGCAAAAGCCTTAAAATAAGAAGCAATAGCTTGAGAGTCTACACCATAAGCATTTTTAATATTTTGAAAGTCATCAGTTCCCATAAAAGATTCAATGCATTCATAATCATAATTTATACCTGACTTTCTACCTTTTTCATTCTCCCATGCTTTAGTATTATCTTGAATACGGTCCAGAAGAACCCATTTAGCTTCTTCTTCCATGCGAGTGAATGATCCAGCACAAGAAGCATCCAATAAATCCTTGTCATGTAGAGGGAGCCTTGCATAAAAGTTGTTGATAATAATATTGTTGGGGAGCTCATGAATGGGACATTTGAGCATTAGTAACTTCAATCTCCCCCAAGCTTGAGCTGTACTCTGTCCATCAAGAGGCCAAAAGTTGTATATTTGATTCTGATCTTTATGAATCTCACTAGGAGGATAAAACTTTGAATAAAAGAGAGGCACTATTTCCTCCCATTCCAAAGCTTGACCATTCTTCAGCAGCTTATACCATTCCTCAGCTCTTCCTTTCAGTGATAATGAGAATAACTTCTTGTTAATTTGATCTGTAGTAATACATGCACACTTGAACAACCCGCATAATTCGTGTATAAAGAGTAAATGATCACCGGGATGGACAGTTCCATCCCCAACATAGTAGTTATCCATAACACGATCAATAATTCTTGTGGGTATTTTGAAAACATCATTCTCAACGGGTGGTAGCTTATCTACTACCTTAGCAGTGGCAGTAGCATTACCAAATAAGAAACTCCGCGAATTATCCATAACGAAAATAAAGCAACTAGCAGAAGTAAACAATACTCACAGTAGAAGTTTCCTTTACCAGTTCCACTCTCCAATAGCGCTTCACTCCCCGACAACGGCACCAGAAAATAGTCTTGATGACCCACAAGTATAGGGGGTGTATCGCAGTATTTTCGATAAGTAAAAGTGTCGAACCCAACGAGGAGCAGAAGGTGCTGGCTAGTGGTATGGATCAGGAATTCTCCGCAAATACTTTAGCAAACGGATTTTTAGGTTTTTTTGATAAAGCAAGTAAACAAAGTACGAGTAAATAAAAGACAGTAGGAATAAATGCAGCAAGTGGCCCAATCCTTTATGCAGCAAAGGACAAGCCGGTTGTATTACTTAAGATGACCAAACGTTCTCGAGGACACATGGGAAGACTGTCAAGTGCTTTCGCTTCATATAGCTGATTAATCTTCTCTAGCTTGCTAAGTGTTGTGTGGGTGAATCTGTGCTAATGTACCGCCCCATCCAAGACTAATACATACTTGTGATTATATCCCTTGCAAACATCCGTAAGTACAAGAAAGTAATTAAGGTAGAAACCTAACCACAACTTTAAACTCTAAGACCCTTACGTCCCTTGTGCAATGGTTTCCTAACGGAGGTTCAGGTTTCTGTCACTCCGACAACCCCTACGATTAGTAGCCAAATACACAATGCATTCACCTAGGCCCATATAGGTGAAGTGTGATGTAGTCGACGTTCACATGACACCACTAGAAGAAGTACACCACAACTTAAATAACAATCTATTGAATCTTTCTCAACACAACTCCACTACTAACAACAAGACTTCTCCCATGTCCTCAAGAACAAAATGAACTACTCACAAGACATCATATGGATCATGATCAGAGATGGAATAATGATGTATAACAATCTCAACATAAACAATAATTCAACGGTTCACTCAATAGCATCAACTACAAAGAGTAATCAACACCGGGAAAGTTTCCCCTATGAACTATGCAAGATTCAACCCAATTGTTACAGCAATATGGAGATGGTGATGAGGGTGCTGATGGTGATGATGGTGGTGGTGATGATGATGATGATCCCGATGAAGTCTAGCTTGATGATGGTGTTGATGGCGACGATCTCCCCTCTCCGGGAAGGAATTCCCCCGGCAGAAATCTGTCTGCCGGAGAGATCTTTCTCTCTCGGTGTTTTCCGCCCCGTAGAGGCGGCGGAATCTTTCTGTGGTTGCTCCCTGAGTCTTAGGGTTTCGGGAGGATGATATACGCTAGAGGGGAGAGGCTGGAGTGGGCCAGGGTGGCCACACCACCTGCTGGCGCGGCCTAGGGCTACCCGCACCAGGGGGTGGTGTGGGCCCCCCTGTGGCCCATCTCCACTCCTCCTTCTGGCATCCTTCGTCTTCTGGAAAATAGGATTTTCCGTATATTTTCCCGGATTTTCTGATCTTCGCGAATTTTGCCTCCAAATAGCACCTTTTCCATTAGAATCCTGACTGCAGTGGTCCATGCTCCAAAAGTACTTTTCATATGATTTCTTGGACTAACCTATTAACAAGAGCCACAGTGCCAGCTGCCTGTTTTCTGCTGTTTTTGGTTCCAGGAAAGTCAGAAAATGAATATTCTCGGAATTGGACGGGACAAAAGCCAAAGTGCTTATTTTTCTGGAAGTCATCAGATGCCAGAATACGAGACGGAGAGGAGCCAGGGGGCCACCACACCACCTAGCCGCATGGGCCAGGCCTGGCCGCGCCAGGGGGTGGTGTGGCCAGCCCAGGAACCCCCTCGACCTCTCCTTCCACCTATAAGATGCCCTCGGGACGAAAACCCTAAGTACCCGATCAAAAATCCACGAAAGAGTCTATAGTCGCCGTCGTCTCTGTCCCTAGATCGGGAGGGATCTGAAGCTCTTCCCGGCACCCTGCCGGAGAGGGGAATTCACCCTGGAGGCCTTCTTCATCACCATGCAAGCCTCCGGTGTGATGCGTGAGTAGTTCATCCTTGGACTACGGATCCATGTAGTAGCTAGATGGCTGGTTCTCCTCCTTTGTGATTTCATGTTTAGATCTTGTGAGCTCCGTTCATGATCAAGATCATCTATTTGTAATTCTGCATGTTGTGTTTGCGGGGATCCGATGGATATTGAGATGCTATTTTAGATTGATTATTGATTCTATCATGTCTTTGTTATTTGTGATCTTGCATGCTTTCCGTTGTTACTAGCTATCTTGGCGAAGTAGATGCTAGCAACTCCAAGAGTTAGTATTTATGCTCGATAGTGGCTTCATGCCTCTGGTAATCTGGGGAAGTGACAGAAATCTCTAAGGCACTAGATGTGCTGTTGCTACTAGGGAGAAAACAAAAATACTTTGTTCATAGAACAATCATATTGTTTACTTTACACGCAATTCGTAAAGCAATAATCTGTTGCTTGCAACTTAATACTGGAGGGGGTTCGGATGATAACCTGAAGGTGTATTATTAGTCATAGATGCAATTGGATGGCGGTCTATGTATAATGTTGTAATGCCCAATCAAGTCTAAAAGGAGTCAAGATGATTAGTATATGCATGTATTGCTTTCTCGGTGTTTGTCAATTGCCCCGCTGTAATTTGTTCACCCATCATGTTATCTATCTTAAGGAGAGCCACCTCTAGTGAACTATGGATCCCGGTCCTTGTCTTTTACATACAATATACAATCTTTTACTGCTTTGTGTTTACTTTCTGCAAACTTTTACTTCTTTCCATTCGATACGTTTAATCCTTTGTTTTCTGAAAAACACGGTGAGATTGACAACCTCATCGCAAGTTGGGGACAAAGTTATGTGGTTGTATTGTGCAGGTCTCCACGTTGCTACTAGCACCAGTAGTGCGCCCTGCCAAAGCTCAGCTAGTAATACCTTTGGGGTGTTTCCTTGCTCCTACTGGTTCGATTAAACCTTGGTCTCATAACTGAGGGAAAACTTGCTGCTGTGCTCATCGTACCTTCCTCTTGGGGTTCCCAATGAGCTTGTTTTGGTGTTCCATGCAAATGTATCTATAATTTTTGGTGTTCCATGCTTGGTTTTATCCACTTTCTTGTGTTTTGTTCCAACTTTGAAGTAACTTTCATATGATTTCTTGAACTAACCTATTAACAAGAGCCACAGTGCCAGCTGCCTGTTTTCTGCTGTTTTTGGTTCTAGGAAAGTCAGAAAATGAATATTCTCGGAATTGGACGGGACAAAAGCCAAAGTGCCTATTTTTCCGGAAGTCATCAAGTGCCAGAATACGAGACGGAGAAGGACCAGAGGCCGGCCACACCACCTGGCCGCGCGGCCAGGCTTGGCCCGCGCCAGGGGGTGGTGTGGTGGCCCCTAGCACCCCCTCGGCCTCCCCTTCCGACTATAAGATGCCCTCGGGAGGAAAACCCTAAGGACCTGATCAAAAATCCATGTAAGAGTCTGTAGCCGCCGTCATCTCCATCCCTAGATCGGGAGGGATCTGAAGCTCTTCCCGGCACCCTGCCGGAGAGGGGAATTCACCCTAGAGGCCTTCTTCATCACCATGCAAGCCCGGTGTGATGCGTGAGTAGTTCATCCTTGGACTACGGTGATGGGTTCGTAGCATGGAAAACAAAAAATTTCTACCGCAAGAACGAACAAAACCCAGATCTAATCTAGATAAAAGCCAAGATCTAATCTATTAGACATGTGCAACGAGATAGATAGGAACTAACCCTCGTAGATCCGAAAGCGTTAACGAGATTAGATCTCGTGGTTGATGTAGTCGATCACTTGCCGATCTCAAGATCGTGTGGACGATCCTTCCGGCGCCGCGTTCCAGCAGCGCTTCCGCAGTTGGTCACATGTGCGGAGTCGAAGCAGACCTTCCTCTCCCCGTTCCAGCGAGTAGCGGAGGTAGTAGATCTTCTCCACGGAATCCTAGCAGCACGATGGTGTGGTGGTGGTGGTGGAGTAGAGAATTCTGCAGGGCTTCGCCTAAGCTGGAGCAGAGCGAAGGAGGAGGAGAGAGGCGGTGGCTAGGGATTGTTCTGAGAGAGGGCTAGGAGGGGGCGCCCCTCCCCTCTATTTAAAGGAGGGAGGCGCGCCATGGGAGGGGGAGTCCTAGTAGGACTCCCCTCCTTGGCCAGCGGGTTGGGAAGGGGGAAGGAGTCCTCCTCCCCCACGAATCCGTGTCCAGCCCTACAAGGTTTCCTTGACCCTTTCTTGGTTTTCAAGCAAACACCAAAAACACTTCTAGAACCTTCCAGAACATTCCGAAACCTTCTAGAATCTCCATATAAACACTCCGGGACATTTCCAAACTTAGAAAATGATCCCCAATATATGAATCTTATTCTCCGGACCATTCCGGATCTCCTCGTGATGTCCCGGATCCAATCCGAGACTCCGAACAACATTCGGTCTCCAACGCACATTCCATATCTACTTAAAACAACTTCAAACCTTAAGTGTGTCACCCTACGGTTCGTGAATATGCAGACATGATGAAGACACCTCTCCGATCAATAACCATCAGCGAGACCTGGAGATCCATAATGGCTCCCACATACTCAACGATGACTTTGTGATCGATAGAACCATTTACATACGAAACTAATTCCCTTTGTCACGCGATACTATACTTATCCGAGGTTTGATTGTCGGTATCTCCGTACCTAGTTCTACCTCGTTACTGATAAGTACTCTTTACTCGTTCCGTGATATGTCATCCCTTGTGACCCAGTCACATGCTTGCAAGCTAACTAGATGACATTCCACCGAGAGGGCCCAGAGCATATCTATCCGTCATATGGATGGACAAATCCCAATCTTGGTCCATGCGCTTCAACACATACTTTCAGAATACCCAATGACACCTTTATAACCACCCAGTTACGAAGCGGTGTTTGATGTCATCAAAGTACCCATCTGGTGATGGTGATTAACACAACCTCATGGTCGAAGGATTAGGTTACTATGCATTTAAAAGCTTATAGCAATACGAACTTAATGACTTGATCTTATGCTACGCTTACTATGGGTGTGTGTCCATCACATCATTCTCCTAATGATATAACCTTGTTATTAACGACATCCAATGTCCATGATCAGGAAACCATGATCATCCATTAATCAACAAGCTAGTTTAACAAGAGGCTTACTAGGGACTCTTTTATGTTTACAAAACACACAAGTATTAATGTTTCCGGTTTAATACAATTATAGCATGGGATGTAAACATTTATCATAAACATAAAGATATAATAATAACCACTTTATTATTGCCTCTTGGGCATATATCCAACAGTCTCCCACTTGCACTAGAGTCAATAATCTAGTTAAAAAAAACTTGTGCATTCAATACCTATGGCTTTCTCGTGTTGTATAGACACTATTGCTAGTGGTAAACATAATCTTCGGATCTGACACTTCCAGGTCCGTGTGTATTTGCATGTCCTTGCGTCTCTACGCATTACTCATTCTCCAATGAGATGGCATTGTATAAATTTGGTCCTTTGGTGAGACCTTTAGTTCCTTGGGATTAAATCATGTTGATACAAATGTCGTACAATGTATCTTCATAGTATTATCCCGCTATGAACCACACCTAGTTTGATAACAAACTACTTAACACAAATGACCTCCTTTGCTGCTACTATAGCAGTTATATACTTAGCCTTTTTGTTGTAGTATCCGTCACAATGTCTCAACTTTGGAACTCATCCAAATCCATCATGGAACATCCTTTCCATTACATTGTGCTACCCATAGTCTAAATTGAGATAAATTTAATTTGTATCTTTTGACAAAACTAGTATCAATGTAACACTTTACAATGAACTACCTTTAACTATTTGTCACTTATACATGGTATATTCTTAGTTCTTCCAAAGCTCATAAGAATATCTTTACTATTGTCCAATGATCATCTTATGAATCATTCTGGTATATGCTCATAACATTTAGAGCATAGGACATATCTGGACGTGTACATCTCAAAGAATGATTGATCAAAATATTCTTGTGATTTCACCAAGTGTCAAAACACTCGAATCTTGATTCAGTCCTTTCCATGCGTCAAGAACCTTTCTTGTTGTTTCCATATTGAACTCATTCAACATCTTATCTATGTACATTTGGCAAAACCATATTAGTGCCTCAATCTATTCATATAGACATTGATGCCTAATTCTTGGGTTATGCCTAAGTCTTTCATCGAAATGAAATTCTTAACCTTTGTCAATACAAGATACATTATTTCCAATCAACAATATGTCCTCTACATAATGTATTAGAAATATGTCTCAGCGCTCCCACTTAATTTCTTGCAAATGCAAGCATCTTCATTATCTCTGATGAATTTAAACTCTTTTAACAGTTTCATCATGGTGAAGATTCCAACTCCACTATGCTTACTTCAACCATTGAAGTTTTGCATACTCTTTTAGCATCCTTTGAATTAACAAAACCCTTTGGATCGTGTCATTTACACGTCCTAGGTAACCATTCTATTAGAAGAACTTGTTTTGTTTGTTCAACTACCATATACCAAAATATATGTAGTGGTTGCTACATTAATCCGTCCAGACTAAATATCGCTATGAAAGATCAAATCTTATCATAGTCAATTCTTTGAACATTGTCGTAAAATCTTTCCGACATGTCGTCTATTTCATAGATTTGAAACATCCATGTCTATTTCTTTATAGATCCAAACACGACCGATAGGCTTCACGCCTTTCCGGAGGGTCTTCAAATTTCAGAAACTTGATTTCTCGTGTATGGATGCTATCCCGGATTCCATGACTTCTAGTCATTTTATGGAGTCAGGGCCCATCATCGCTTCTTTGCATGTAGTCGGTTCATCATTGTCAAAACAATAACGACTTGCTTATCAAATCTTACTATTTGATTCTTACCGACCCACATGGTTCTATAGGAACTCTAATCTCCGAGATTACACCTTTTGTAATCACGAGAGCCATGAACATTGTGGCCGTCACCGGGACACTTTCCGGCGCTGCGCTACTTAGCACATATATCTAAGGTTCAACAACCTTATCAAAGTTCTATTGTCCTCCCACTTAACTTTTCACGAAAAATTCCTTCTCAAGAAACTTGACGTTCCAAGTAACAAACTCTTTTGTCCGCGGTGTTATGGAGAAATTCCCAAAAAATTCTTTGGGATAACCTACAAAGACGTGCTTATCCGACTTTGGTTGTAAACATTTTACTTATGCATAACATACCAAAATTTAAGAAAAGACAATTCGGGTTTTATCCCAAACCATGACTTATATGGTGTCATTTCAACGGATCACGATGGAGCTCTTTTCAGTGTAAAAGCGGTAGTCACTAAAGCTTTAATCTTTAAAATATAATGGCAGTTTTATAAATGACACCTTTGATCTTACCATGTAAAACAAGGTTTCATTACATATCTCGAACACTTCATACTCCTATGGTGTTTTGGGAAATGCAAATCCATGGAACGATTCCTCAAATCTTAGGTGTTTTGCTAAACTTGTAACTCAAACATCTTTCTTTATGATCCAATCATAAACTTTTTATTTTCTTGTTACAATGATTTTCCACTTCATCTTGAAAGTCTTTGAACATTTTTCAAATGTTTCATACTTCTTCCTTATTGAGTAAGTATACATGTATTCACTCAAATTCTCGGAGAAAGCATATGAAGTTGAAATCCATCGCTCTCGACTACACATAATGGGCTTCATACATCTGTATGTACAAGTTCCAATCAGCTAGTCATTCGTTCCCTTTTGGCCTATGAACGAAGTTTTAATTATCTCTAGAAAAGTTTCATAAGCGTCATTTGATCAAAATCAAAAAACTCCAAAATTCCATCAACATGGAGTTTCTTCATGTTTTCTTTTCAATATAATTTAAATAGCGATGTCACTTCTTAAGTGATCTTTCAATCAATTGTCTTTCGACATTTTAGCATTAGTTTTATGGATGTGATTTCTCCAACCAGACTTGTATATTATCCATCTATTATGGAATATAGTAATTATTTGAACAACCTTTTGTCGTCATAATACCTGATGAAAATAACAATTATTGAAACAAATCTTGAAGGCAAGCTTTGATGTTAACGAGCAACACAACAACCCTTTTGTTTGTTTTCGATGAACATCATCACATTTTCTCTTGCTAGTTACTTAGGCCATTGTAGTTCATGAATTGTGTTGTCCTGTATGACACTTCATACCAACCAATTCGGTATCCAATACCGGAGAACCACATTGTTTAACAAGCAAGGAATACAACCATAACATGTATATCTTCTATATGCCTAAGTTGGACATCTCCAACCTTTTATTTTCTGCCAAATATTTTATAGATTCTCTTTCAGCAATTCCTTTTCTTTTAAAATAATCTATCAACATCAATAGTGGTGTCATTCACATGACACATAGTACAAAGTGTGTATAGTCAAATACCAATACCTTTGGACTTGCACTTTAAAGTGGATCACCTTCATCAAATGTCTGGCATTCTTTCAAAATTCCATTCTTTAGTAATCTTTTAGTGTAGTAAACATTTTACTTACATCTTCTATTCATCCTTATCATGATAACTTTCATGATCAAGCTGCTATAGCTTATAAAGGTGAATTGCGAGTATAATGTTTCTTTTTCAAAACCTTTTGGAGGATTAGGACGACTAGCGTCTCCAACCTTCACAAATTCTCATCAAATATGAGGACGTATACTCTATCATGTTGTAACCAACACATTGTTTTAGATATCGCAATACCTTTCACATATGATGGTTTCTGAAACATTGCTTTCAGCTCTTAGATAAACTTGATATTAAAAAACAATCTTTTGAGTATCAAGAATCATGGAGGCAAACATGATACATTAGATACTAACACTGGAATTGTTACTCTTGATTTAGTACTACTTATTAAACTTCATGGAGCAAATAGAGTTTGCTGAAAGTTTGCAATAGGACTTATAAAATTTAGATTGACACTCAAAAACAATAGGATACCAGTTCGTAAAGTAAATATCCAGAATTTCTATAGTTCCACTATCTCAACTATAACTAAGCGTAAGGTGGTAAACGGATGCCAATGACTATAACAAACTATGCAAATTTACTTTGATTGTGTTTATGATAAATTGAGTTTGACTAATCCAAATTACAAATAAACTCCCACTCAAAAACAACATCCCTCGAGTTGTTTTAGTGATTACACGAACCAAATCCACTACACCAAGTCCGACCATCACGTGAGATGATGTAGCTTTAAAGGCGAACAATCAACATGTTCATCATATCATCCATATGACTCATGCTTTACCTTTCGGTATTCCGTGTTCCGAGACCATGTCTGTACATGCTAGGCTCGTCAAGGTTAACCTTAGTTTCCGCATGTGCAAATCTGGCTTGCACCCGTTATATGCACACGTAGAGTCTATCACACCCGATCATCACGAGATGCTTTGAAACGACGAGTCTTAGCAATGGTGCCAACTAAGGATGAACACTTTATTACTTGATATTTAGTGAGAGGGATCATCTTATAATGCTACCGTCGCGATCTAAGCAATACAAGATGCATAAAGGATTAACATCACAGGCAATTCATAATAAGTGTGATATGATATGGCCCTTTCTTCTTGCGCCTCTGATCTCCATCTCCAAAGCATGAACATGATCTCCATCATCACCAGCATTGCGTCAAGGTCAGTGGCGCCGCTTCATGGTTGTCCATCATCACTAGTAACTATTACAACTACTTGGAATAAAGCTATTACAAGATGAATAGACACGCAGGTCTTAACAGAATTAAAAGACAACCATTAGGCTCCTGCCGGTTGCCATATTACAACAAGGATCATTGCATACATCAAATATAATCATAATCACATGATGGCCATATCACATCACAAAACCCCTGCAAAAACAAGTTAGACGCCTCTAATTTTCTTTGTATATTTTACGTGGTTTGGGGCTTTCGCATAAGACCGATCTTACGTACGAACAAGAACCACAACATTGATACAATTGTTGTCAGATGCTCATTGTAAATTGAATCTTAACTTTGGTGGGAGAGACAGACACCCGCAAAGCCACTTGTGCAAAGCAAGTTGCACGTCAAGCGTGGAGCAAGTCTCATGTGCGATGACATGTAATGTTAGCCCGAGCCGCTTCATCCCACCATGCCGCAAGATGCAAAGTACACGCTAAGACACCGACAACAAAAGCATCAACGCCCACAAAAACATTGTGTTCTACTCGTGCAACAGATCTACGCATAGATACGGCTCTGATACCACTAATGGGTTCGTAGCATGGAAAACAAAAATTTTCTACCGCAAGAATGAACAAAACCCAGATCTAATCTAGATAAAAGCCAAGTTCTAATCTATTAGACATGTGCAACGAGATAGATAGGAACTAACCCTCGTAGATCCGAAAGTGTTAACGAGATTAGATCTCGTGGTTGATGTAGTCGATCACTTGCCGATCTCAAGATCGTGTGGACGATCCTTCCGGCGCCGTGTTTCGGCAGCGCTTCCGTAGTCGGTCACACGTGCGGAGTCGAAGCAGACCTTCCTCTCCCCATTCCAGCGAGCAGCGGAGGTAGTAGATCTTCTCCACGGAATCCCAGTAGCACAACGGTGTGGTGGTGGTGGTGGAGTAGACAATTCTGCAGGGCTTTGCCTAAGCCGGAGCAGAGCGAAGGAGGAGGAGAGAGGCAGCGGCTAGGGATTGTTCTGAGAGAGGGCTAGGAGGGGGCGCCCCCTCCCCTCTATTTAAAGGAGGGAGGCACGCCATGGGAGGGGGAGTCCTAGTAGGACTCCCCTCCTTGGCCGGCGGGTTGGGAAGGGGGAAGGAGTCCTCCTCCCCCACAAATCCGTGTCCAGCCCCACAAGGTTTCCTTGACCCTTTCTTGGTTTTCAAGCAAACACCAAAAACACTTCTAGAACCTTCCAGAACATTCCAAAACCTTCTAGAATCTCCATATAAACACTCCGGAACATTTCCAAACTTAGAAAATGATCCCCAATATATGAATCTTATTCTCCGGACCATTCCGGATCTCCTCGTGATGTCCCGGATCCAATCCGAGACTCCGAACAACATTCGGTCTCCAACGCACATTCCATATCTACTTAAAACAACTTCGAACCTTAAGTGTGTCACCCTACGGTTCGTGAATATGCAGACATGATGAAGACACCTCTCCGATCAATAACCATCAGCGGGACCTGGAGATCCATAATGGCTCCCATATACTCAACGATGACTTTGAGATCGATAGAACCATTTACATACGAAACCAATTCCCTTTGTCACGTGATACTATACTTATCCGAGGTTTGATCGTCGGTATCTCCGTACCTAGTTTAACCTTGTTACTGATAAGTACTCTTTACTCGTTCCGTGATATGTCATCCCTTGTGACCCAGTCACATGCTTGCAAGCTAACTAGATGACATTCCACCGAGAGGGCCCAGAGCATATCTATCCGTCATATGGATGGACAAATCCCAATCTTGGTCCATGCGCTTCAACACATACTTTCAGAATACCCAATGCCACCTTTATAACCACCCAGTTACGAAGCGGTGTTTGATGTCATCAAAGTACCCATCTGGTGATGGTGATTAACACAACCTCATGGTCGAAGGATTAGGTTACTATGCATTTAAAAGCTTATAGCAATACGAACTTAATGACTTGATCTTATGCTACGCTTACTATGGGTGTGTGTCCATCACATCATTCTCCTAATGATATAACCTTGTTATTAACGACATCCAATGTCCATGATCAGGAAACCATGATCATCCATTAATCAACAAGCTAGTTTAACAAGAGGCTTACTAGGGACTCTTTTATGTTTACAAAACACACAAGTATTAATGTTTCCGGTTTAATACAATTATAGCATGGGATGTAAACATTTATCATAAACATAAAGATATAATAATAACCACTTTATTATTGCCTCTTGGGCATATCTCCAACATACGGATCCATGTAGTAGCTAGATGGCTAGTTCTCCTCCTTTGTGCTTTCATGTTTAGATCTTGTGAGCTCCGTTCGTGATCAAGATCATCTATTTGTAATTCTGCATGTTGTGTTTGCGGGGATCCGATGGATATTGAGATGCTATTTCAGATTGATTATTGATTCTATCATGTCTTTGTTATTTGTGATCTTGCATGCTTTCCGTTGTTAGTAGCTATCTTGGCCAAGTAGATGCTAGCAACTCCAAGAGTAAGTATTCATGCTCGATAGTGGGTTCATGCCTCTGGTAATCTGGGGAAGTGACATAAATCTCTAAGGTACTAGATGTGTTATTGCTACTAGGGAGAAAACAACAATCCTTTGTTCATAGAATAATCATATTGTTTACTTTACACGCAGTTCGTAAAGCAATAATATGTTGCTTGCAACTTAATACTGGAGGGGGTTCGGATGATAACCTGAAGGTAGATTATTAGTCATAGATGCAGTTGGATGGCGGTCTATGTATAATGTTGTAATGCCCAATGAAGTCTCAAAGGAGTCAAGATGATTAGTATATGCATGTATTTCTTTCTCGGTGTTTGTCAATTTCCCCACTGTAATTTGTTCACCCAGCATGTTATCTATCTAAGTAGAGCCACCACTAGTGAACTATGGATCTCGGTCCTTTACTTTTACATACAATCTATAAACTGTTTACTGCTTTGTGTTTACTTTCTGCAAACTATTACTTCCTTCCATTTGATACGTTTAATCCTTTGTTTTCAGCAAAACACAGTGAGATTGAGAACCTCATCGCAAGTTGGGGACAAAGTTTTGTGGTTGTATTGTGCAGGTATCCACGTTGCTACTAGCACCGGTAGTGCGCCATGCCAAGGCTCAGCTAGCAACACCTTTGGGGTGTTTCCTTGCTCCTACTAGTTCGATTAAACCTTACTTTCATAACTGAGGGAATCTTGCTGCTGTGCTCATCATACCTTCCTCTTGGGGTTCCCCAATGAGCTTGTTAATACACGAGCCATCAAGCACTTTTCTGGCGCCGTTGCCGGGGAGTCAAGGACATGTTCACAAGGGGAGTCCCTCATAACCAATCTCTTTACTTTGTTGTTTTTGTTTTACTTTGTTTCTTTTTGCTTTGTTTGCTTGTTTCTTTATCAAAAACACACAAAAAATTAGTTTTACTAGTTTGCTTTCTTATTTCAAAAACACACAAAAAATAGTTCCCTTCTTAAGTTGCCACTATGTCTAGCCTTGCTCCAATTACTATGTTACCTAAGGAAATGATTTTCACTTTTAAACAAGGAATTGAGGAGAGCTTCAAGGAAGCATGGTCTAGAATCTCTGATCCACATAAAAAACTGAGCCTAAAATGACTCAAAGCTTGTTCCTTAGCAGTTTTTACCTTGGCATTGCTCTTTGCTATAGATATGCTTTAGATGCTGTTGTGGGAGGAGATTTCCTCCAATGTAATGAGGATGATGCTATTAATGCTATAAAGAAATTGATCCTTACTTACAACTTGCCTAGCTAATTTGACATTCTTCTTATCATCACATGATAACCTTGTGGTGTAAATATTTATGTTTTGGTGATAGAGTGTTGTTTTGTTCCTTTTGTCATGGCATCTGATTAATCAATTAAAAGATGAAGTTTTAATTGCCATGAGCATTAGAACACACTCTGTGGAAAGATGGACTTCCCGAGCCATTATATTGCATATTTTACCTTTGAAGTAATCATAACTTCTTATGTTAATGTAAATCTTATCAACAGTGCAATAAATTCCACTTCGATGTCTAACCATGCCTCTCTTATTATAAGGCACTCAATGTTGTGAGAATTCCAATCATCTTGGTTGGGTGGAACTTCCTAGCTTAACCCTTTTACTATCAAGTTCACCATTCATTACAGATCAGATGTATACCTTCAGTTCTCTCTAGACACTAAAGACTATACTTAACTTTTTGTTTCATGATTCACTCAGATATCATTTCGGAACCTGTTATTTTGATTAAGAACTTGGGTCGTATTATGGTTTTGCAAGATGGAACCTATGACTGAGGCATAGTACATGTTACACATCTTTTCCTTCTTTTAACCATCATCGTACCAAGACAATGTAAATGCTTCACCTAGTTAGACAAGTAAGAACTTCCTTCTTAACTTGTTCCATTCTAAACTTTATCATAATCCAATCTAGGAAAACATTTCGACTTAATGCTATTAAACATATCAATCTATCCTGATAGATCTCAATGTTTAATACACATTCAACTTCATATACATGATATTCACTAATAATTACTAATACTAACAATACCACTCACAATATGTCTATCACATATAAGAATGTTTCATCAAGCTCCCACTCAAATATGTCAGTTACATATAAGAGTATGGAACTCTCTTAGCTCCCACTCGGTTTATTGTAAATGCAGGTCTTCTCAATATTCTGGGCAAAATCCCAAAATCCTTTTATCATTCACCAAATTGAGAATTCCATCTACGAGATTCCTTTTGTCCGACTTAAGCATTGCTACACATTGTAGTGAACCATTTGAATTTGTTCAAGACATTTCTTGACACAAATCAAGCTTTATGTCTTACATTAAGTTTCATTTCTTCCTTGTGACTCATACAAACAAACTATGAACTTAGGCATGGAGGCACAAATACTTTCGACCTTGCCCCATGATCATTTACTCTAGTAGTCCCTTTGGTAAGATTGAGTAATATCTTTACTTTGATAAGATCAAGTAACATTTTACTTTACCATCTTAAATGTACCTTAATGTATAGGATTTCATGACTCTAAGTCATTTCTCGTACTTGGGTACACCATCACTTCTTTGTAGTTCGTAGGTATGCCATTGTTCCATTAACATGACAAGTGAATTCATGAATTCAATTATGCAATGAGGTAGAACTTATTCATGAATCCTACTTTCCTATAGTAAAATCTCCCACTGAAACTTTTGATCAATATCATTAGTTTCTCCTCTATTTGTAGAGTTTTGTTACGGAATCAATTTTGTTGCGCTACTCTGACATTTGGAGGCAAGGTTCTCAACCTTATTTGAGCTTTCACCTTTATCCACCAACTCTTTTATTGAGAAACTCTTCTCGATAAATCACTACCTTGAGCAACACTAATTTGCCCCTTTGGTTGTAGTTGTGGAATATGTATTCTTAGTTGCCTACTAGGAATACACTACAAATATGTATTTGTTTTGATTCTGAATTATCACATAACTCTAGAATTTCTAGAAACCACATTGTGCCATACACTTATGGTGTTTTTTCCACGAATCCGTTATGATTCTTTATACAATAAGTAAGTGTTTGCTATTCTAATTTATCTTATCTAAATATTAACGCTAACACGATAAGGTATTACTTTAACCATACAATATCTAATACGACATGATTGCAATTCTTTATACATGTCAACACATTAACATATTCTTAGCATTGTAATTTTGGAACACCTTTCACAAGTCTTATATGCCTAAATCGCAAATCAAATACTTGTCGCTTTGATCAACTCATAAATACTCATATTCTTGTTAATTCAATATTCTTCTTCACTATGAAATTCTTTGTTCATAACAAATAGTTTTAGACTTATGTCCCATTCAGCGAATACATTTATTTGCTTAGATTCACAATGAAGTTTTATGCAATAATGATATCCACCATTTGTTGAACAATACAACATATCATCATGTATGATATTGATGACAGCAAGTGCACAGATTGTTTGTAGCTAGTTGATGTCTACGCACTTCTATTCTTGTAGACAGTTGTTGGGCCTCCAAGTGCAGAGGTTTGTAGAACAGCAACAAGTTTTCCCTTAAGTGGATCACCCAAGGTTTATCGAACTCAGGGAGGAAGTGGTCAAAGGTATTCCCTCTCAAGCAACCCTGCAATCAAGATACAAGAAGTCTCTTGTGTCCCCAACACACCCAATACACTTGTCAGGTGTATAGGTGCACTAGTTCGGCGAAGAGCTAGTGAAATACAAGTGGTATAGATAATTATAAGTGGTAACGGTGATAGAAAATAGCTTGATGGCGTGGAAAATACTAAAGGCAAACTGAAATAAAGATAGAAGCAAGCAAACATGTAATAGATCTAATAGTGAACGGTGTTTCAGTGCTTAGAAACAAGGCCTAGGGATCATACTTTCACTAGTGAACACTCTCATATAAATATATTCTTCTTTATGATACTACGTTGAACTACTCTCCGGTTGGACACTCTAATCGATGGTAGGGCTATAACAGCACACCTCAAAGTAAGCCTTTCCCATCTAGATAACCCCACACTCTCACCTTGAGCTCTAGATGGTTCCAACAAACACCACAATTTCATAGAAACATCCAACTCCAAATATAACTCATAACAAGTATTTGTAATCTCTAGCCTAAGTGCCACCATGGTGTACACGCTGTCACTTTCACACACATGGGGAGAGCAGAGATCTATTAAATCACTTGATTACCAAGGTAGATCTACTTGATTACAAAGCTCATGATCACAATATGATCATGCATAGAGAGAGAGATGAACACATAGCTACCGGTAGAACCCTTAGCCTCGAGGAAGAACTACTCCCTCCTCATCATGGGAATCAGCAATGGTGATGGAGATGGCGGTGGAGATCGATGGGGATGGCTCCTGGGGCACTTCCTCGTCCCGGCAGGGTGCCAGAACAGAGACTTTCTATCCCCCGAATCTCCCCTTTGGTGGCGGCAGCACTACGGAACTTTTCGTGGCTGGAGGCTTGATTATTTAGGGTTTTTGCATCGGGAGGAATATATAGGCGAAAGGGCAAGGTCAGTGGAGGCCGGAGGGGCCCACACCACCTGGTGGCGTGGCCAAGGGGGACCCACGCCACCCTATGGTGTGGCTGGCCCCTGGCCCCTCTACGTCTCGTCTTCTGGCTCCGTCTTCCCCTGGTGAAATATTAACTTTGGCTTTTGTCCCGTCCAATTCCGAGAATATTCATTTTCTGACTTCCCTAGAACCAAAAAACAGCAGAAAACAGGCAGCTGGCACTGTGGCTCTTTACAATAGGTTAGTCCAAGAAATCATATGAAAAGTACTCCAAAGTGTGGACAAAACATAAGAAAGTAGATAAAACCAAGCATGGAACATCAAAAATTATAGATACATTTGCAATGTATCACTAGTTTCGAAATAAAGATATCGATCCCACAGGGAGCAGGAGTCTGAAGTCTAATAACTCTTGAATTAAATACTACAATAGAAATGCTAAATAAAGTTCTAAGTAATAAGATAAAATGCGAGTATTGTGTAAAAATGTGTTTTGGGGTTTTTTGTATAAAAGAACAATAAGTAAAGTAAAACAACTGAATACAGAAAGTAAGAACTGCAATAGGGAAAAGGCGTTCTCAGGAGTAGCGGATACACCTCTAGCATTATAAAGAACTAATGTAAAGATTATTATCATGAACATTCTCAACTGTGTATCTGTGGGAGGAACTCTGTATTTGGACAAATAGGCAGCAACTACTGCTCACATCATCCTCATAACCACACATTTCAGCAATCAACATCAATCGAATTACTGCGCTATTAAGGGACTTAATCCCGTAGGACGTATCCCATGGCATGGATAGTGTTCCGTGAGTTTCCTCGGTTCCCAAGTTGATACGTACGAGGGTGCCAACCACTTTATAGTCACTGTAAGTGCTAACACACCTTCGTCTACCAACAAGTAGTTCCCTCCATCAAGTCCCCACAAGAGAAAATATTGAGAGGTCGACTTCTCCCAACATCAAGATGAAGACAATCTAACACATGGTCACATCGATGAATATCATAATAAACTTTATCTTATTTCAGTCTCATACTAGGGTTTCTCCATCTCCGTAAGAACTAATGATCTACTCAGGCATGGAGGCAATCAACATCATGGCAATAACAATGGAATCTATCATAGATGAATAGTACTTGTATAAATCCGCAACGAGTACGGAAATTACAACAATATCTAGACAAGATGTAGATGGGATGGATGGAGATGGTGGTGATGCAACAGTTGATGATGAAGATTGATGCCTTAGCCTCCCGGATCTGCGTAGGGCAAAGATGGATCCCCGGTGAATGAGTTCCCCTCCATATGCCTTCCGGAGGTGAGGTTTCGGCTATTTCTGGTTGTTCTATATGTCATCTCTCTGATCTAGTTGCACGGGGTGAAACTATTTGAGGAGGCAGTGGCGGCGCCAACTATACGACCGGAATTTTATTCCCGCCGTATAGTTGGTCGTTAAACCATATGTATGCCTCGATTGCTTCAGGTTTTCTTCTAGCATTATTGATATTTCCCAAATAAGCGATTTGCATTGTTTTGACTCCTTTTCTCCCCAATACAACTGCTCCAAGAATTGTGTCCATTGTATCATCATTTGTCCTTGTCCTGGTGAAAATAGATATAAAGTGTGCGCGCGAACACCATAAAATACAAAGATCCCACAACTATAGTGCAAAATAATAGTATAAAACATGATGCAAATATGCACTCATGAACTTCCCCAAGCTTAGACTCTTGCTCGTCCCGAGCAAGTTTAGCTTAATGGATGTGACCCTCATATTCATGAAGCTGAGTTGATAATTCATGAAGCGGAGTCGATAAAATAAATGAGGCAGTTGCATCATGTGTTTATCATATATGATACATAGGAATAAGTTCATGAATAGTACCTTACTTGAACCATCCGAATAATATTAGCAGGCTTCCACACCTTAGCATTTAACAATTCACAAAAGATCACTCTCAATATGATGTAAAAGTATTCAGTTCAACCGAATGAGTTAGTGAGGTAGTCCCAAGTGTTTTTGGATTAGCATATTCACTTGGGATTTAAAATCTCAAACGCTTCTTTGTCATACTATAATGTAGTGGTGTATGCCTATTTGCTCTTTGCACATTCACTCTTTTTCTTTTCTGTTTTCTTCTTTTCTTCCCTTTTATAAATATGCTCACACTTTTGTTTAAGTGATGTGCAAAGGAGCTAGCCATACATTCCACTTCATGTAGGAATTCAAAGTTTAACGATCTCAATTACCAAATTCCAATTGTATATGAAGCAATCTTTATAGCTTGAATATTATACCTCGTCTTGTTCTCACTCTAATTTGATAGCACTTTAATTTTTCTTTATTCAAGGTTTCTTTTTCAACTTAATTAATTAGATAATTTTTATTTGTAAATCAAAACGTGAACTTACAACATATTGACCAAATTATCTTTATATGTTCCATTGATACCAATGGTGTGGGAGACTCCTATTGCTATCATCAAGTGCAAGTAAAATTATACTCAAGCCATTCATATATCCAATAGGACAAGCACAAACTCAATATTGCTCCATATATGATAATAAACGCAGAATTTCATAAAAGGGATCGACTATTTCTAAAGGGAATTATAATTATGCAAACTTTATTTCCAATTTGAACTGATGTGAAACTAAAATAGTAATGTAAAACTTATAAGATAGATTACAAGGTCTTAAAGATCTCCCCAAGCTTGGAATCAAGCCAGGCGGGATCAAATAATCCCTTGCAATTATTTGATACCGTGATTATTGTAGATCACTGTGGCTCCATGGCACACGGTATCTTCTCTTCACGGGACAGCCTGAGATGGAGGGACTGATAGATAGCTTCTAATTCTTTAGCATGCAGCTTGTAGAAAGATTATTCCTCTCCAACACTTTCACTAGTTCTTTAATGAGCTCATTGTTATCTTGAAGGGTTTGTATCGCCTTAAGACTCATAGAAAAACCTGATTTGGTTGTCTGCTTAATATCTTCATCAAGTTTATCAAGATAAAGTCGCAGCAACCGAAGATGTTTGGGTGTCCCCTATGTCTCCTTGTCCATCTCTTCAATCTTCAGCTCAAGGGCTTTCAACTCCCTCTTCCAACGTTCATTGTCGGTGTCGAGGAACTCCATAGGGACGATCTTGATCTCTGATACATTCCAAACGTATCTATAATTTTTGATGTTCCATGCTTAGTTTATATCTACTTTCTTATGTTTTGTCCACACTTTGGAGTACTTTTTATACACTTTCTTGGACTTACCTATTAACAAGGTGCCACAGTGCCAGCTGCCTATTTTCTGCTATTTTTGGTTCCAGGAATGTCAGAAAATGGATATTCTTGGAATTGGATCGGACAAAAGCTAAAGTCAATATTTCATCGAGGGGGACACGGAACCAGAGTACGAAACGGAGAGGGGACAGGGGCCGCCCACACCACTTGGCCGCGCGGACAGGCCTAGCCCGCGCCAGGGGGTGGTGTGGCCGCCTAGGGCACCCTCGGCCTCCCCTTTCGCCTATAAGATGCCTCCGATACAGAAACCCTAAGGAGCCGATCAAAATTCCACGAAAGAGTCTGTAGCCACCGTCATCTCCATCCCTAGATCGGGAGGGATCTGAAGCTCTTCTCGGCACCTGCCGGAGGGGAGAATACATCCTGGAGGCCTTCTTCATCACCATGCAAGCCTCCGGTGTGATGCGTGAGTAGTTCATCCTTAGACTACGGGTCCATGTAGTAGCTAGATGGTTGGTTCTTCTCCTTTGTGCTACCATGTCTAGATCTTGTGAGCTTCGTTCATGATCAAGATCATCTATTTTTAATCATACATGTTGTATTTGCGGGGATCCGATGGATATTGAGATGCTATTTCAGATTGATTATTGATTCTATCATGTCTTTGTTATTTTTTATCTTGCATGCTCTCCGTTATTAGTAGATATCTTGGCCGAGTAGATGCTAGCAACTCCAAGAGGGAGTATTTAGCTCGATAGTGGGTTCATGCCTCTAGTAATCTAGGGAAGTGACAGAAATCTCTAAGGTACTAGATGTGTTGTTGCTACTAGGGAGAAAACAACAATCCTTTGTTCATAGAACAATCGTATTGTTTACTTTACACACAATGCGTAATGCAATTATCTGTTGCTTGCAACTTAATACTAGAGGGGGTTCGGATTGATAACTTGAAGGTGGATTATTAGTCATAGATGCAGTTGGATTATGGTTTATGTATAATGTTGTAATGCCCAATCAAATCTCATAGGAGTCAAGATGATTAGTATATGCATGTATGCTTTCTCGGTGCCTGTCAATTACCCCGCTGTAATTTCTTCACCCAACATGTCATCTATCTTAAGGAGAACCACAACTAGTGAACTATGGACCCCGGTGCTTTCTTTTACCATCAATCTACAACTGTTTACTGTTTACTTTCTGCAAGCTTTTACTTTCTTCCACATAATACATTTAATCCTTTGTTTTCAGCAAAACCTGTGAGATTGATAACCTCACTGTAAGTTGGGGGCAAAGTTCTGTGGTTGTGTTGTGCAGGATTCCAAGTTGGAAACAACACCTTTGAGGTGTTTCCTTGCTCCTACTAGTTCGATAACCTTGGTTTCATAACTAAGGGAAAACTTGCTGCTGTGCTCATCATACCTTCCTCTTGGGGTTCACCAACAAGCTTGATATATTTTGGGCCATCAAGCATCTTTTTCTGGCGCCGCTGCCGGGGAGTCAAGGACATCTTCACAAGCGGAGTCCCTCGTAACCTGTAACATCCCAATTTATGCAACCCTGATTAGTTGTCTAGAATGCGAAAATCAGGGGGAACAAAAACTTTTTCTTGTTAGTGCTGAAGTGTTTGCTTGTTGTTTGAAGATGCTTATGCATATGAATAGGTATTAGATGATATATTCCTTACCTTAACACCAGTTGACAAAAGCCACTTCCAAAAACTGTCTTGGCTTAATTTCCATATTCTCAAATGTTCTGGCATTTCAAAACATGAGCCAAGAAGCCTTTGCGAACCAACTATTTTATTAGCTTTTATTTATCAAACTATGGAGAGATATAGAATACTATCTCCTTATGTTTTCAAGACAGAACCTTCAACTACCACTACTAGGAAACAACTTATAGATAGACAAGATATTCAGTGGTGCATACGTAAAAATATGCGCCACAGATATATATCAGTGGCGCACTAGAAACAATGCGCCACAGAAGTTTGGCACTTCAGTGGCGCACGAAACCAATATGCGCCACAGAAGTCCATATTTCTGTGGCGCACAATTTTCGTGTGCGCCACTAAAGTGCCAAACTTCTGTGGCGCATATAGACGTATGTGCCACAGAAGGTTGATGGGACCAAGCAGCAAAAAAAAGCGGGAGAAACTTCTGTGGCGCATATGGCCATATGCGCCACAGAAAGTGATGTTTCTATGGCGCATATAGGTGTATGCGCCACAGAACAAGCATATAGGGGGGAAAACAGATCCCCCCTGTAGATCGCCTTTTCAGTTTTGTAAAAAATAAACAAAAATGATAGAAACTTCAAAAAAATAATTCCTTTAAGTTGTAGTTAGTTTTTAGGGTATAGATCTAGACAAAATTGAAAAACATGAAGTTCGATGTATTTTGCAAAAATAGGTCATGGCACGGTAAAACGGCTCTAACTTCTGCATACGATGTCGGAAAAAATCTTTAACCTATCAAAATGATCGTCTCGAAGTTTCCTACTCGATTTCAACGCTAGAAGCGGTTGAAGATTTTGTAGATTCCCAAAATTCCAAAAGAGTAAAAAGTTATGGCAGACAGAAGATTTTTTCGTGCAAAAAAATAAAAAAGGGGGAGAAACTTCTGTGGTGCATTTCCCCATATGCGCCACAGAAGTCTTGGGCAGGATTCGAAATTTGAATCCCGCCAGTGCCCTTCTCCCTCCTTCTTTCCTTTTTCCTTTTTCTCCCCCTCCCCACTTCTCCTCCCCTCCACACTTCTCTCCTTCTCCTCTCCTCCACACTTCTCCCCTTCTCCCCTTCTCCCCTTCTCCCCTTCTCCTCCCTCCTCCTTCTCCACTCTCCGGCGACCTCCTCCTCCTCCTCCACCACCACCAACTCTGGCGACCACCACCTCCTCCTCCTCCTCCACCACAAACTCCATCGACCTCCTCCTCCTCCACCGCCAACTTTGGCGACCTCCTCCTCCACCACCAACTCTGGCGACCTCCTCCTCCTCCTCCACTAACTCCGACGACCAACTCCGGCGACCTCCCCCTCCTCCTCCACCAACTCCGGCGACCTCCTCCTCCTCCTCCTTCTCCTCCTCTTTCGGCACCAACTCCGGCGAGCTCCTCCTCCTCCTCCTCCACCACCAACTCCGGGAACCTCCTCCTAGCCCTAGCCACCACCACCAACAACTCCGGCTAGATCCGACCAGATCTAGATCTGGCCCGTTTTTTTTGAAATTTGAAAAAAACTTCTGTGGCGCATATTGGCCATATGCGCCACAGAAGTTTGAGATCTGGCCCACCTTTTTTTTGAATTTTGGAAAACAACTTCTGTGGCGCATATTGGCCATATGCGCCACTGAAGTTTGAGACTTCTGTGGCGCATTTTGAAATGTGCCACTGAAGTTAGTTATCAGTGGCGACGTATCAGTGGCGACTAACATATGCGCCACATATGGTGAAAAAAGGTGCGCCACAGAAGAGCCGTTTCCTAGTAGTGTACCCTTCTCTCTAGGTTTCCCAAAGCACCTTTATAAAGTTTTTGACTTCTACTCTTGGTAAAAATACCAAGGGCTCTCACCTTCTTCCAACCACAACCTTTCAAAATACCCATCCTTACCTCGAGCTAGGCTTTATGGTAACCCCAGTAGTAGGTTTGCTTTGTTTGTAAGATGAGTTGCCTTGATCTGTTGTCTGATGAATTGCCTTGATCTACTGCTTGATTTGTCTGCTTAGGAGAGAGCTACTCTAGGAGATCATCACTAGGATCAAGATGTTTCCAAATCACCACACCCAAAGCAATAATACATAGCGGGATCTGATCTCTAGATACTAGGTGATCATCTAAAACCCTTAACTAGATCAGCTTTGAAGTAGTCTAATTCTAGAAGCTTCCAATTCAATGAAGACCAGTACCAAGCAAGGATCCTTCCTACTCAATCCACACTTCAACATCATCCACTTGATGATGCTTTGGTACCTTGCAACCCATCAAAATTATCACCACCCACATTCTAGTCAAAAACCCTAAATCTGCCAAATTTGGCTAAGTCTGGAATCTGTTTCAACATCACCTTTTTGAATGTCTCCCTTTCGCAACCCTTGTGCATTTTTGGAAATGCATTTGAACCATCTTGTAAACCATCCTAAGGACTACCAAGGCCCACTATTTCCATTGGTTAGACCATACTCTAACCCCCTTATTGTTGATAGTTTTGCAGGCAAGAAAATAATAATTCCTGCAAAATCTTATCAACATGCCTACTTTGGAAGAACCCCACACCTACATGTTATCTTCTTTTCACCCAATACTTGCATGGTTGTGATATACTCATAAAGGTCTAGAAATACCTACTTTACATGTTCCCAATGGATCCTTGTGCTTAAAAAACCCACAAGGTTTTGAAGGCTATTTGATAATCTGTTTTGACACCCTTGTCTTATTCAAAGTTTGGGATCGATTCTTGGAGAGCTCAATCATGATCAATCTCAAAACCATGTACCGTGGTGATATACATCACTTGTTCTATCCATCCATATATTCCATGCACCAAGGGAAGCTGTGAGCTCCAAGATCCAGCAAGGTTTTGTTGGTATGAAATTAACCTTACCCTAGATCCCCTTTTCCTGGTTTTCCACCAAATTCAAGTTGAATTCTCAAATCCCAAGGTTGTAAGTGATTGTTACACCTTGTGTACACCATCTATATTGCTTATAAAGATTTACCAAGGTTTTTGAATAATTATTTTGGACTAAGATCTATTTAATTCCTTTAATAGACAAAACCTCCAAAACTTCCATAAAGGAAAGTTTGGTTTTTGCTAAAACACTTCTCCAACTTTTGGCTCAATTGAGGTCCATATATCATACCCTATCTTCTTACTTAAAAAATAAATATTTTTCAAGAGTCTTAATAATTCTTTTTACCCATTTTCTTAAATGACAGAAACAAGAAATTAAATATATTAAATACTTTTATTCATCAATAAATCATGGGAAAATTCCCTAAAGTGTGAAATGGTATTCGGGACCATTCCAAGCCAAAAACTTACCTTGTCCAATAGAAAAATATCAAATGAGCTTGAAGAATCTACTTATGCAAGTTCTGCATAAATGGATTTAAGAGGACTTTTAAATCATGGAAAAGTCTCAATTAAATTCCTGGAGGTGTATCCTGACCTCACCTACCTACTAGAATCATTACCTCAACCTGCCAAGATCAAGTTTTGAAACTTGCTTCATGATCCAAAGTTTGGCCAACATTTGAAATCATTCAAATTATCTTTTAAATCCCTTTCAAACCCTCACCAAACCTCTCCAAAATTTCTCCACAACAACAACCCTCACCCCCAGGTCGACACCACTGTAGCAACTACCTTCCCCTGCCCTATTTCCCTTGGAAGAGGAGAGAGAAAACCATATCCTTGCCAAGATTTGAACAATTAAAAGCAGCAGCAGCCACCACCCTCCTCTCCACTCAGGGCTCGACCCAAAGCCCCACCACTCCCCTCTCCACCGCCCCTGACGACCAATGGCAAGCCCATGGGCTTGCCCTTGCCCTCCTTGGACATGGTCCACCCTACACCATCCCCCTCGAGTTAAATAGGCCAGAGGCAATCCAGCCTGCCTCGGCCCCCTCATTCTACTCCTCTTCCCTCCACTTACCTCCCCCGAGCACCCTCTCCCTTTCCCCAGCCTGTCTCACCCGAGAGAGAGAGAGAGAGAAAGCCCTCTCGGCCTCCTCAAGAAATCGAGCTAGGTGCTCTCTCCTTAGCTCCCCTCCCTCTGCATGTCACCTAGTCGAACTCCCCTACTCCCCTGCATATAACCATGTCCTCCTTTTGGCCCAGGACCGCCCCTCGAGCTACACCGACAAGCTTCGACGAGCTTGCCTTGGTCATCGTCGCGCGAGCCAGATCCCGACGACGAACCCCCTATTTCCGCCCATCCCCGTGGTCGTCGTCCTCAACCGCGTTGCCCCACCGCTCCGACACCCCTCGAGCCTCGGGTAAGCCTCCCCGCTCGCCTCTGCCGCCGCTAGGGTTTCCTCGTCGCCTCGCCGCCATAAGGTGGACGACGGTCTCCCGACTGTCCATCTGCGTCTAATCCAACGATCAGTGTTGCATGATACCCCTTCGCCGGTCGCTGTCCCTGACCGGCGGGCCCCGCCCGACGGGTTCGAACGCGGCCTCCCGCGTGCGCGCTGCTGCCAGTGGGCCAGATCTGCCCTGGCGGCCTAGTCCCTCCAGCTTCCCAGCCCGTGCCCCTTTCAACCTTTATTCTTTTTCATAAATCCAGGAAATATGACTCTAAGTTTAAATCATTTTGAAAATATAAATAAGATTCAAATGCCAAGATCTAAGTTTCTGTTAGTCCACATATGTTTTATTAAACATGTAGAGGTAACACCTGGTCAAAAATAATTTCTATTATTTGTTGGCAATTAATCTGCAACAAGGTGTAGTTTACACTAAATAAATTCCTCAGTGACCTACATATCTCCAAAATGGATGAAACCAAGCTCCATTGAAATATTACCCATAGGCCTACCATCTAGCATTTATCCTAGGTCAAGGTGAACTAAGGTCACACTATAGCAAAAATAACAAAAATAGAGAATATCTGCCTTAGGAAATTCCTCTAGGTCAAACCAAATGAGGTATTGATCTAATTCCAACTCCCCTGGACATGTATTATCAAAATCTATCACCCCCGGCAGCTCATATTTTATTGAGCTCTTGTTTATTTTTAATGAATTAAACTAATCTAGGTAGACCTTTTCACTAGATAAATCCTTCCAGTAGTTCTGGATATCCAAATCAGGTAATTCCAATTTCTACAGAAAGTTAATTCCAATACCTACCAAGTGAAATTGGAATCACATTAAAACCTTCTGTAAAAGGGATCTGGTGAAAAAGACAAATACCTTACAGAAGTGCCTTTGTTTATTTATTAAGGGCATTCTCGTAATTCTTTTGACAAGATTCCAACTCTATGTGGTTCAGTACATCAAACACTACCTAACCACCCAAGGAAATAAATTTTGGGCCTCCAGATAAATTCTGGTGAATTATTTCCTCAAACTAGAGTTTATTCCACTATAAAAAGCATAACTAAATCTAGGCAAGTGATAATCTTGTGAAACCACTTGTGTTGGTCTTGTTTTGTCAAGACCTATCTGAGGATATCATTGTTGCACATTGGTATCCTACAGACCTCAGGCCTCCACCCCAATTCCTTGGTAAATAGTCTAGACAACTATCTTCCAAGGGAAACCCCTATTAGGGCAACCTAAGCAATTCCATTATTAGTATCCAACTTCTCCAAAACCTACCAAATTAAGGCGTATGCCATATGTTTGTTTGCTGTATGGTTTGATGCATGTATGCCTTGTATTGATTGTGGTATTGTCTGCTTGCATGTATACTCGATGACGACGATAGTGTGATTGTTTGACGACGAGAAGAAATGGACTTCTTATTATTATTGATTGGGTATTCTTGGTTATCTAAGGAAGTCCAGGGACTTATCGCTGATCTCAGGTAAGCCACCATTCCCGATTTCCGATACTTGTGCTACTCTTTTATTACCTGTTTGGTACCTCCTTTATAAATTGCATTATTTTATCTGCATGTCTGGTTTTATAAATACTGCGCTAATGACTTGGCTCATCCAAGTTATGACTTGGTGTCCCCCATGGCACCCACCCTGATGTAGACCTACCAATTTACCCCCCTTTAGATCGAGGTTATGATGATTAGCATCCCACCTCGTTGGAAACCACAAATTTTTGTTGAATAAATTGTTTTGGGGTTTACCCTACTACAAATGTTTAAAAACTGCTTTGTAAAACTCTTGGGAAGAGGCAGTTCCAAGCGGATGTTTTAACTAAAGACGTGGTGATGATGAGAAATGAGAAAATGGACAAGAGAAAGAGAAGGGATGTTCTACGCCTTTACCGGAACAATTTATCCGTGCAACCACACTACCCCAGGTGCTGGGGCTTAGCTCGTAGTTTGTCTTATTTAGTCAAGGCATCTTGTACAATGCTTATTGGGAGAAATCCCTTGAATTCTGGACATGCGCTAACAGTTCTACGGATCTGGAGCCTATAGCTTGCTTCGGCAAGAGTGAGCCTGTCTTGGCAGGAGTGCCGGTGCAACAATTGGGTCTCCCGCGGACGGTATTACTTAGGAGTACGGAAGGAAGTGGAGTCACCAAGTTAAGGTATACGCCAAGCTGCGGTTTGGGTATACGCGTGTACGGAAGGCAGGACTATGGCCGGGGGCCACATACTCGTTGCCGGGGAGAACAAACCCAAAAGGAAAAGCAGCCTTTGCTAGGGTCGACAAGCGAAAGGTTAGGTTCGATTATTCGAACTCCCGTCTACCATGTGTAGCGGGCCGTGGTTTTATCCCGGCGGATGTATTGATTCTTGTGGGGAAAGTGCACAAACTCTACAGAGTATAATCTATTCGAATAGCCGTGTCCACGGTCAAGGACGGTTGGAAAGGTGTTGGCTAGGAGTACCCAAATGGTGGTTTTTGGAAACATGGATGAAAGCATGGAGGTTCCGAGGGGACCTAAGTTTAAAGTTTTGTTTTGACCAGAGGTGGTCAAAGAGGTTTAAAAAGGGTTTTTCTTCAAAAATGTTTTCAAAAAGGTTTTCAACAAGGATATGGAGATATCCTGGATTATAAAATGGAGACATGTTTTGAAAACTCTTTTTCAACAAAGATATAGTGATGCCATATCTACAAGAGAAATCTAGGCTTTTCAAAACAACCCTAGATAGAGCTATCTCGCCACAGCCAAATTGCATTACCTTGTTTAACTTATCTTGGTGGTTTGCGAGTACATTCAAACATACGCATGGCATTGTCCCTAGCTATTTACTTGGCCAGGCTTTCAGATGTTTGACAACGGAAGGTTAAGGTGACGTCCAGCGAGCTAGGCCATCTTCCTAGTCAGTCGTCTGTAATTGGGGCCTGACTACGCCCTGCGTGTGATGAAGCTCCGCTGCTGAAGGTTGTGTAGCCATAAGGGAAACTATGTAAGTCTTGTATTCGTTATGTTTCGGATGCTGTAATGATACTTGTCGGTTATGCTCCACGGATCACCGATCATGGGAATGTGGATATTTACATAACAGGGATTTCTCGGATGTTGAATCCGGGGGACCTCACATAACCAATCTCTTTACTTTGTTTTATTTGTTTTGCTTAGTTTATTTTTGCTTTGTTTGCTTGTTTGTTTATCAAAAACAGAAAAAAATAGTTGTACTAGTTTGCTTTCTTTATTAAAAACACAAAAAATGACTACTCTTGAAAACACTAAGTTGTGTGACTTCACTAGCACCAACAACAATGATTTCATGTGCAAACCTATTGCTCCACCTGTTCCTGAAGCTACTTTCTTTGAAATTAAACCTGCTTTACTCAATCTTGTTATGAGAGAACAATTTTCTGGTATTGGTACTGAAGATGTTGCTGCTCATCTAAATAACTTTGTTGAACTTTGTGAGATACAAAAGCATAGGGATATAGATGGGGCTATTATTAAGCTTAAATTGTTTCCTTTCTCTTTGAGAGGAAAAGCTAAAGAATGGTTGCAATCCCTAACTAGAAATAGTATTGATTCTTGGACTAAATGCAAAGATGCTTTCCTTGGAAAATACTATCCTCCTTCTAAGATTATATCTATGAGAAGTGAAATAATGAAGTTTAAACAATGTGATAATGAACATGTTGCTCAAGCTTGGGAAAGAATAAAATCTTTGGTAAAGAATTGTCCCACTCATGGACTGACTGCTTGGATGATTATCCAAACCTTTTATGCAGGATCTTCAAGAAATCTACTGGATTCTGCTACTGGAGGTACCTTTATGACCATTACTTTGGGTGTTGCAACAAAGCTTCTAGATAATATGATGGTTAACTATTCTGAATGTCATACCGAGAGAGCTCCACAAGGTAAGAAGGTAAATTATGTTGAAGAAACCTCCTCCTTGAGTGATAAAATTGATGTTATTATGTTTATGCTTGTTAATGGGAAAGCTCATATTGATCCAAATCATGTTCCCTTATCCTCTTTGGTTTCTCAAGAAGACCAATTTGATGTGAACTTTATAAGAAATAATAATTTTAGCAACAATGCCTACATGAATAATTTTGGTAATAATAACTATATGCCATATCCTCCCAATAATGGTAATGCTTATGGAAATTCCTACAACAACAATAGGAGTGCTCCCTCTGAACTTGAAGTTATGCTTAAAGATTTTATTAGTAAACAAACTGCTTTCAATAAAACTATTGAGGAAAAACTCTCTAATGCTGAAAGAAATATAGCATCATTGGCTGAAGCACAATCTTCTTTTAATAAAATGGCTGCTAAACCTGAAACTATTGAAAATCCCTTTGCTGCTACTAATGCCATACAAGTTAGAATTGATGAGAATGTTAGACTATTAGCTGAATTGCATGCTAAGTGGGAAAGAGAAGATGAAATTGCTAGAAATATTAGTGTTTCTACTATCACTACCACTAGGGTTGAAGCTAGTAATAGCTCTACTACTTTAGATGATAATTATGATTTTGATCTTGATGGTTGCAATATCTCTGAAGTAATTAACTTTCTACAAAAGCTTTCTAAAAGTCCTAGTGCTAGTACTATGAATATGGCCTTTACAAAACACATTACTGATGCTCTCATAAAAATTAAAGAAGAAAAGATGAAACATAAAGCTTCTATTCCTATGAAACTAAAAGATGGTTGGGAACCCATCATTAATATGAAAGTGAATGATTTTGATTTCAAAGCTTTATGTGATCTTGATAGTAGTGTTTCTATTATTCCTAGAAGGATTTATGATATGCTTGATTTGCCACCATTGGAAGATTGTTATTTAAATGTCCCACTTGATGATAATGCTAAAAAGAAACTCATGGGGAGTATTAATGATGTTCTTATTATGGTTAACAATGCATATGTCCTCGTTGATTTCTATGTTTTGGATGTTGAATGCAATGCTTCTTGTCCTATTACTTTGGGAAGTCCTTTTCTTAGAACTGTTGGTGCCATTATTGATATGAAAGAAGGCACCATTAAATATCAACTCCCACTCAAGAAAGGTATATAACACTTCCCTAAGAATAGAGAGAAGATTCCTTTTGCCTCTCCTATGAAAACAAAATTTGCTCTTAATGCTTCTTCATTTGAGAACACTTGATTCATTTTCTTGCTTCTTATGCCTAACTTAAAGGCGTTAAAGAAAAGTACTTATTGGGAGATAACCCAAAAGTTTTAGATGAGTCTTGGAAGTTATTACATTTGTAATAACCGCTCCTTATCCTTTTTATTTGCTTTTTGTGCCAAGAGTAACCTCTAATGAGAGAGAAGTAATGCTTGGGAAAGTTGCTGTCCCAAACCAGATTGTTGTGCTTCACTGTAAAAATTCGTGTAAAATATCTATACGTCGTTTTGAGGTGTGAACTTTTGTGCTTCTGCCCCAGGTTGTTATATAACTTTCGTTAGTTTAACACTTTTCGATTTGAGCAACAGAAGGTCTTCGAAAAAGTTGGTTGTTACCTGCTGGTTTGTTTTGACAGATTTCTGCCATTATTTGCATTTGCTTCTTGTTGGTTCCTTTTTGGGTTCTCTTTGGGGAATTGAGATTTTCAAGGGAAGTGATACAGTAGCTTGTGTTTTAATGGAAATTTTATTGTGTTGAAACTGAACCCAAAGACTTATTATCTTGAGTGCACTAATGTTGCTAATAAAGATTGTATGAAGTTTTGTATAAAGGAAAAATTTCAGGTGTATGGAGAGAATGATGTAATGAGATGAAGAATGGACTAAAGCTCAAGCTTGGGGATGCCACCCCATGTCACCCCAATAAATGTCCAAGAAGTACAAGCTTCAAAGCTTGGGGATGCCCAAGGCATCCCCTTCTTTATTAATAAAAATCTCAGGTTTCTTCCAAACACTTCATTTTTATTGTTCATGCACAATTGTGTTGTTCTTGGAGCGTCTTTGTTTTTGTTTTTGGTTTTTGTTTGCTTAGTTTTCTCAGTTTGCTTGAATAAATTGGTTGGACCCCCTCTTTCATACATTAGTTTTCAAATAGTTTGGTTTGGTTTGGAAAAGAGTAGGAAAAGTTCATGCTTAAGTGGTAAAGAGAGCTTGTTTTTGATTGTGGCCTATGCTTTGTCATGTCATGCTTTATATTGTTTTGGCTTTATGCTTAGTGATCTTTGCTATAGCATGACATGTTATAAACAATTGAGATTGCTTAATGTGCCTTAAAAGAATCATGCGTTGTTTTAGCATATTAAAGCATAGTATTGTGGTATTCTCCTTTGATGCTTTATTTGGGTTGACTTGGCGCATCCTCACACCATGTTAAGACTATCCCAAGTCACCATAGCCTTTATGATCCTTTAGTTTTCGACTTGTAATATCACGTTATGCTTTAATTAATGATGTTTTGTTGCTTTGCATGATTATGGCCATTATTGCTCTCTTAGTTGGTCGCTCCCAGTCTTTTGCTAGCCTCCATAACCAAGTGTGAGTTCCACTCATGCATCCAACTCCAAATAAAACCAAGTTATTACAAAGAGTCCACCATACCTACCTTTTAGCATTTGCTATTCCAAGTATATTCATGTTTTTATCTACCTTCCGAATTGAACTTGTTATGAGAAAACTAGTGATTAAAGCTCTCACGAACTTGATGGCACACTTTACTTTTCTTGCCCTAATAAACTTGAACCATTGTGTCGTCTATGTTCTATATGCTTGCACTTATATGTTGGGGATTAGCAGAACCATGCTGTCATGGGGAACGCTTTCAACATTGCACTTGTACTTTGTACCTAGTTGATATCATGTTATTTTGTCTATGGATGTCGTCGGTGTGAAATGAAAGGGGAGCTTGTAAGTCCATGGAGTTATGTATGTGTGTTAGAGAAACGCCTGGGCCGCCGGTCTAATCCATGCCTAATCATGGTGGAAACCTACAGTGTAACCATAATGAGAAATCTATGAAGCATTCTTCTTATAAAAGGAGATAGCGAGTGAGAAAAGACAAAAAAAGGATGAGAAAAGAGGAAAGAGAGAAAAAAACACCATTTTCCCATGGTAAATAAGAAGATTGCTCAGATGCTCGTTGTATGCTTGCCTTGTCATTTTGATATGGGGATTCTTCCGTATCATCGGGCAAGGGGTACCCCGTTGGCGGTTCTCTATCATACACATGTACTTACTATGACAAGAACTTATCGGTAACTAAACTTGAGTAGCATGAGGAGCGGCCCTCGTATTCAAGGGACATGAGATTTCCAACTTATACTTTGTCAAGCATATACTCCATAGTTTGTTCACTTTAACCTTAATCACTTCAAGATGCTTATGATAAGGGAAATGAGAGCTGAAAGCTAATAAGTACCATAATTTTTGGAAAGCTATTTATGAAACTTGAATCCCTGCTTCCTTCTATGCAGGCCTTTCTTTCACTTTTATATTGAGTCTCCACCTTCTATCTTTATGCACCTATTGAGAGAGCATAGTGGCCATTCTTAGGTTAATGTGCACTGTCCCAAGACTTGTTGATTGATGCATAACTTTGATATTGCTTGTTCTTAAACTATTTGTATCTAGTCACCCTTATAAACTTTGAAGGTGTCCTATGCAATTATGATTTGCTACATTATGAGGCACAAGCTGAATGCCACTATGCTATGTTTTCTTTATGTGAAACAAACAAACGTCTTGCAACGCATTGTTATTCATGAACCTTTTGTTTGTCCCTTTTCATGTTACAACATAGTTGCTATGTCTTATTGTTAGAACTTTATCTTTATGCTATGTTGAAGTACTATGATCCCAGCTATCAATGTTTTACAAATACTTTGATCAAGTTTATGATGGTGCATGTCACCTAAAAAATTATTCTTTCTTTTTATCACTTACCTACTCGAGGACGAGCAGGATTTAAGCTTAGGGATGTTGATACGTTGCAAACGGATCTATAATTTTTGATGTTCCATGCTTGGTTTATATCTACTTTCTTATGTTTTGTCCACACTTTGGAGTAATTTTTATACACTTTCTTGGACTAACCTATTAACAAGATGCCATAGTGCCAGCTTCCTGTTTTCTGCTGATTTTGGTTCCAGGAAAGTCAGAAAATTAATATTCTCGGAATTGGACGAGACAAAAGCCAAAGTCAATATTTCACCGAGGAGGACACGGAGCCAGAGTACGAGATGGAGAGGGGACAGGGGCCGCCCACACCACCTGGCCACGCGGCCAGCCCTGGCCCGTGCCAGGGGGTGGTGTGGCTGCCTAGGGCACCCCCTCGGCCTCCCCTTTCGCCTATAAGATGCCTCCGATGCAGAAACCCTAAGGACCCGATCAAAATTCCACGAAAGAGTCTGTAGCCGCTGTCATCTCCATCCCTAGATCGGGAGGGATCTGAAGCTCTTCCTGGCACCCTGCCGGAGGGGAGAATTCACCCTGGAGGCCTTCTTCATCACCATGCAAGCCTCCGGTGTGATGCGTGAGTAGTTCATCCTTGGACTACAGGTCCATGTAGTAGCTAGATGGTTGGTTCTTCTCCTTTGTCCTACCATGTCTAGATCTTGTGAACTCTGTTCATGATCAAGATCATCTATTTTGAATCATTCATGTTGTGTTTGCGGAGATCCAATGGATATTGAGATGCTATTTCAGATTGATTATTGATTCTATCATGTCTTTGTTATTTGTGATCTTGCATGCTCTCCGTTGTTAGTAGATATCTTGGCTGAGTAGATGCTAGCAACTCCAAGAGGGAGTATTTATGCTCGATAGTGGGTTCATGCCTCTAGTAATCTGGAGAAGTGACAGAAATATCTAAGGTACTAGATGTGCTGTTGTTACTAGGGAGAAAACAACAATACTTTGTTCATGGAACAATCTTATTGTTTACTTTACACGCAATGCATAATGCAATTATCTGTTGCTTGCCACTTAATATTGGAGGGGGTTTGGATTGATAACCTGAAGGTGGATTATTAGTCATAGATGCAGTTGGATTACTGTCTATGTATAATGTTGTAATGCCCAATCAAATCTCATAGGAGTCAGATTAGTATATGCATGTATGCTTTCTCGGTGTCTGTTAATTGCCCCGCTGTAATTTGTTCACCCAACATGTCATATATCTTAAGGAGAACCACCACTAGTGAACTATGGACCCCGGTCCTTTCTTTTACAATCAATCTACAACTGTTTAGTGTTTTCTGTTTACTTTCTGTAAGCTTTTACTTTCTTCCACACAATATGTTTAATCCTTTGTTTTCAGCAAAATCAGTGAGATTGACAACCTCACTGTAAGTTGGGGGCAAAGTTCTGTGGTTGTGTTGTGCAGGATTCCAAGTTGGAAACAACACCTTGGAGGTGTTTCCTTGCTCCAAATAGTTCGATCACCTTGGTTTCATAACTGAGGGAAAACTTGCTGCTGTGCTCACCATACCTTCCTCTTGGGGTTCCCCAACAAGCTCGATATATTTTGGGCCATCAATCTCCTTGCCTTGCTTGCTATTGCTCCCGATCTCCATAGGAACTTCTCTCCTTGGCCTTTGTCCCTTGGTTTGCGTGTCCTCACGTATGAAGAGGTAGATTGGTTCCGATTAGAGAGAACACAATGGTAGTATATAAGGGGGGTCATAGGTCGGTAAAACTCGCGAGAAACACCAAATTCTCGCCCAAGAAAAGAATCTTAACGAATCAGGGAAAGAAATCACGGATTTAGAGGAGTCCTGTCACGTAATGACCAACTATACGAGCGCGACCCGTATAGCTCCGGCCGTATAGTTGGTTCTGGTTAGATATTTCCAAATATCTCGAGTCCATGTCGATTAAGTTACCGACTCGGAACCGACAAAACCCTCTTTTTTTAGAAAAATGAAAAAGTAAACGAAAATGCCTGAGAGTTTAACGACCAACTATACGGCGGGAGGACTTTTCTCCGGCCATATAGTTGCGACCGTATAGATCCAGACATCAAAATTGAAAATGTCTGAGAGTTTAACAACCAACTATACGACAGGAGGACTTTTCTCTGGCCGTATAGTTGCGACCGTATAGTTTCCAGACAACAAACAATTTCGCAAAGAAGATACAAAAGGTTTAACGACCAACTATACAGCCGGAGATTTTTCTCCGGTCGTATAGTTGCGACTGTATAGTTGGTAAAAACCTTCAGAAACTTCAGAAAAAAATGAGGAATTCAAAGGCAAAAATTTCAGAAGTAAAATTTGTGAAAACAAATCACTTATTTGAGTAAGAACACTTACCATGCACTTACCGTCTACTTATTTGGGGATGACAAACTCCTCCAACAATAAAGACTTCTTATCTTTTGGAGGAATTGACCTTAGTTCATTTAATAATTCTCGTAAATGAAAATCACCAGGGCTAAAGTTCCTTTCAATAAGATTGGTGTCTTGCTGGGCGAATATGGATACTGCATCCAACATCTTTATTTCTTGCCTCTGCATAATCTACAACTCAAATTCTTGAAGTAAAAGGATCCAACGGATTAGTCTTGGCTTATGATTTTTTCCTCTCAAGGAGTTCTTTTAAATCATCATGATTCGTATGAACTCTTACTTTTGCATCAACTATATAAGAACGAAATTTACCGCAATAGAAAAATATAGCAAATAGTTCCCTTTCTTCCTTAGGATAATTCTTTTGAGCACTATTAAGAGTTCTACTAGCTTGATATATAATATTCAATCTGCGACCCATATGTTCTCCCAGAGTTACTCCTGCAGCATCATCACTAGATTCACATATTAAGTCAAAAGTCATATCCCCAATAGGTGGTTTAATGATAGGAGCATGGGATAAAGCATATTTAAGTTTATCAAAGGCTACAAGACATTTATCATCAAAGTTAAATCTTACTCCCTTTTGCAGAAGGTTAGTCAAAGGTTTAGATATTCCAGAGAAATTCCTAATGAACCTTCTATAAAAACCCACATGACCAAGGAAACTTCTTATACCTTTTATATCCCTAAGTTGTGGCATTCTCTCTATGGCCTCAACCTTAGCTCTATCCACTTCAATTCCCTTACTTGATACCTTATGTCCAAGGACTATACCTTCTTTGACCATAAAATGGCACTACTCCCAGTTTAGAACAAGATTGGTTTATTCACAACGCTGCAAAACTCTTTTGAGATTATCCAAGCAACTAGTAAACAAAGTTCCATAGACAGAAAAGTCATTCATAAATACTTCCATTATCAGTTCTATAAAATCCGCAAAAATAGTAGTCATGCATCTTTGAAAAGTAGCTAGAGCATTACATAAACCAAAAGGCATACGTCGGTAAGCATGTAAACCATAAGGACCAACGAAAGTTGTTTTAAGTTGGTCATCAGGATGAATAGCTATTTGAGAAAAAATAGAGTATCCGTCCAAGTAGCAAAAATGAGTGTGGTTTGCTAACCTCTCTAAAGTTTGATCTCTGAACGGTAAAGGATAGTGATATTTCCTAGTTTCCTTATTCAATTTCCTGAAATCTATACATATCCTATGTCCAACAATAGTTCTAGTAGGTATTAATTCGTCGTTTTCCTTAGGAACAACAGTAAAACCGCCCTTCTTAGGGACACAATGAACATGACTTACCCATTCACTTTCTTTTATAGGATAGATTATACATGCGTCCAATAGGCATACTATTTCTTTTCTTACCACTTCCTTCATTTCGGGCTTCAGTCGTCTATTAAATTCTGCAACTAGTTTTGCACCTTCCTCCATGAATATTTGATGGACGGTTATCATGGGGCTAATGCCTTTCAAATCATCCATTGAGTACCCAAAGGCCTTATGATGCTCCTTAAGTACTTTCATGAGTTCTTCTTCTTCATCTCCTGAAAGTTTAGCACTAATAATAACAGGAAATTTATTTGTATCATCTAAAAATCTGTATTTAAGATTATCGGGTAGAGTCTTCAATTCTAGGGTTGGTAATTCCTCGTCCCCTCTCTTTTCTGGCTCTTGGAAAGCCTCATTAGTTGGAGGCCTATAATGGGAAGTGAATCGAATTTACCTTCTAGTTCTTCTAGGGACTTGTCCTCCATAACTATTTCTTCACAATTTCAGTCTTCATTTATTTCTTCTTCTTGATCACCAAAGAATAGAGCTGCCATTTCCTCAATGGTTTTCTCTTTCTATTCTTCTTGTATTTGTAGAGGTTTATCTTTAAATTTGGAAAAGTGGAATTCTTTTTCCGCTTCCTGATGGCCCAAAATATATCGAGCTCGTTGGGGAACCCCGAGAGGAAGGTATGATGAGCACAACAGTAAGTTTTGCCTCAGTTATGAAACCAAGGTTATCAATCCAGTAGGAGCAAGGAAACACCCCAAAGGTGTTGCTAGCTGAACTTTGGCAGGGCGCACTACCGGTGCCAACAGCAACGTGGAGACCTGCACAACACAACCACAGAACTCTGCCCCCAACTTGCGATGAGGTTGTCAATCTCACCGATTTTGCTGAAAACAAAGGATTAAACGTATCGAGTGGAAGAGAGTAATAGTTTGCAGAAATTAAACACAAAGCAGTAAACATTTGATTGTAGATTGATGGTAAAAGAAAGGACCGGGGTCCATAGTTCACTAGTGGTGGCTCTCCTTAAGATAGATGACATGTTGGGTGAACAAATTACAGCGGGGCAATTGACAAACATCGAGAAAGCAATCATGCATATACTACTCATCTTGACTCCTTTGAGATTCGATTGGGCATTACAACATTATACATAGACCACCATCCAACTGCATCTATGACTAATAATCCACCTTCAGGTTATCATCCGAACCCCCTCCGGTATTAAGTTGCAAGCAACGGATAATTGCATTACGAATTGTGTGTAAAGTAAACAATACGATTGTTCTATGAACAAAGGATTGTTTTTTTCTCCCTAGTAGAAACAGCACATCTAGTACCTTAGAGATTTCTGTCACTTCCCTAGATTACTAGAGGCATGAACCCACTATTGAGCATAAATACTAACTCTTGGAGTTGCTAGCATCTACTTGGCCAAGATAGCTACTAACAACGGAAATCATGCAAGATCACAAATAACAAAGACATGATAGAATCAATAATCAATCTGAAATAGCATCTCAATATCCATCAGATCCCCGCAAACACAACATGTAGGATTACAAATAGATAATCTTGATCATGAACAGAGCTCACAAGATCTAAACATGATAGTACATAGGAGGAGAACCAGCCATCTAGCTACTACATGGACCCGTAGTCCAGAGATGAACTACTCACCATCACACGGGATGCTTGCATGATGATGAAGAAGGCCTCCAGGGTGAATTCCCCTGTCCAACAGGGTGCCAGGAAGAGCTTCAGATCCCTCCCGATCTAGGGATGAAGATAACGGCGGCTATAGACTCTTTTGTGGAATTTTGGTCGGGTACTTAGGGTTTTTATATCGAAGGCAATATATAGGCAAAAGGAGAGGCCGAGGGGGTGCCTGGGGCGGCAAGACCACCCCCTGGCGCGGACCAGGCCTAGCCGTGCGGCCAGGTGGTGTGGCCAGACCCCAACCCCTCTCCGTCTCGTATTCTGGCTCCTGGTGTCCCTCGGTGAAAAACTGACTTTGGCTTTTGTCCCGTCCAATTCCGAGAATATTCATTTTGTGACTTTCCTGGAACCAAAAATAGCAGAAAATAGGCAGCTGGCACTATAGCTCTTGTTAATAGGTTAGTCCAAGAAATCATATGAAAAGTACTCCAAAGTGTGGACAAAACATAAGAAAGTAGATAAACCAAGCATGGAACATCAAAAATTATGGATACGTTAGCAACGTATCACTTCCCCAAGCTTAAGAGACACAATCTCCTTTTTGAAATCTACTTTGGCACCTACATCACTGAAAAAGTTTCTTTCAAATATAATTGGGCAAAGAGTGTCAACTAGCATATCAATAACTACAAAATCGATAGGAAAGTTTTTATTGCTAATTGTGATAGTTGCAGCTTCTATTACTCCCATTGGAATTCTAAGAGTTTCATTGGCTAACATGATCGTCATATTAGTATTTTCAATTGTAGCTAGTTCTATTTATTCTTTTATTTCTAAATAAAAATTATAAGATATAACATTAACTTCGGTGCCAAGATCGCATAAACCATACTGCGAGGTTTCCTTAAATATACAAGGAAGAATAGGCTTACCCACATATTTTACCTTTGTTTTACCTTCAACCAATACGGAAGTCTCTTTATCAAGTTCAACTATGTTACAATGTGCATACATAGCCATAATTGCTTCCTTGGTTACCTCTTCATCTTTAGTTTCTTCCAAATGTTCCTCAACTTCTGGCATACTTTCCTCTTCCTTCTTTTCCTGTACTGCTTTGACCTATTCATATTCAAAAATATGCTCATGTGCAGTGTTAGGGAAAGGTATCTCATATATTGGTTCTAGGGAGGCTAGTGTTGCTTCAACTTCTCTTTTCTTCTCAGGTTTGGGTGGTGGATCATACTTGACCAAACCCTCTTTTGGAGCTTTGATATGTTCTGTAAAAAGCTTTAACAACATGAAACACAAGATCTGAATCCAAATAAAGTTCTTTAGATAATTCTTTAACATGGCCCTTTTTATTATAGTCATGAATACAATCATAATTTATTTATATGCTTCCTTCGCTTCCTAGACCAAAATTCCATGAAACTCTATGATCGCAAATTCTATGAAGTAAAGCCCAAGCTTTACTTATAGGTAGATTCATAAAGGCTCCATTCGCAAAAGAGTTTAGCTCAATTTTATTAGGTTCAACTAAACCGACATAAAAGATATGCAATAAATACCATTCAGGAAAATCATGATGAGGAGATTTATTAAGTAAATATTTAAGTCTGATATAAGCTCTTACTAGTCCTTCATTAGGACGGTTCCTCCAAGTTATTATAAGACACCTGATTCCAAAAGATTTTGATAATGGATAATATTTTGCTAGAAACTCACAGGCTAAATTATCCCAAGTAGTAGTGGCTTGTGAGGGTAGAGACCGATACCATGAGAGAGCTGTACTAGTCAAAGTCTGACTAAATAGTTTAACCCTTACCTCATTAGCATTGTATCCCGGTAATTGGAAAGTGCCACATATATCTTTAAAACATGCAATATTCTCATATGGATCAGGATCTTCTTCATCCCAGTAAATTTCTTCTTGTGTAGAATACCAAGTAGTAGAGGATTTATTTCAAACCCCTTGTCTTCTTGTTGGAGTTGTCTCTTTTATTAATATCATAGGGCTTCCCAAAGTGGCTGAGTGGGTTAGCACTATCCATATGCTCAAACTCCATCATGTTGGTGGAAACCTGTAACCCAAAACAAACTTAGCAAGACAAAAATAAATAAGCAAATACTAAAATACGTACAACGCTTAGCTCTCCGGCAACGGCACCAGAAAATAGCTTGATGACTACAAATGCACAAATCGTTTGTAGCTAGTTTCGAAATAAAGATACCGATCCCATAGGGAGCGGGAGTCTGAAGTCTAATAACTCTTAAATTAAATACTACAATAGAAATGCTAAATAAAGTTCTAAGTAATAAGATAAAATGCGAGTATTATGTAAAAAGGTGTTTTTAGGTTTTTGGTATAAGAGAACAATAAGTAAAGTAAACCAACTAAACACAGAAAGTAAGTATCACGTATGTAAAAGAGATTGAAACTGCAATAGGGAAAAAGACGTTCTCACGAAGTAGCGGATACACCTCTAGCATTATAAATAACTAATGTAAAGATTATTATCATGAACATTCTCAGTTGTGTATGTGTGGGAGGAACTCTGTATTTGGACAAATAGGCAGCAACCACTACTCACATCATCCTCATAACCACAACGGTCAACAATCAACATCAATCGAATTACTGCGCTATTAAAGGACTTAATCCCGTAGGACGTATCACATGCCATGGATAGTGTTCCGTGAGTTTCCTCGGTTCCCAAGTTGATACGTAAGGGGTGCCAATAGCTTTATAGTCACTCTAAGTGTTAACACACCTTCGTCTACCAACAAGTAGTTCCCTCCATCAAGTCCCCACAAGAGGCAAATATTGAGGTCTCGACTTCTCCCAACATCAAGATGAATACAATCTAACACATGGTCACATCGATGAATATCATAATAAACTTTGTCTTATTGCAATCTTATACTAGGGTTTCTCCATCTCCCCAAGAACTAATGACTACTCAGACATGGAGGCAATCAACATCATGGCAATAACAATGGAATGTATCATAGATGAATATTACTTGTATAAATCCATAATGAGTACAGAAATTACAAAAATATCTAGACAAGATGTAGATGGGATGGATGGAGATGGTGGTAATGTAGCAGCTGATGATGAAGATCGATGCCTTAGCCTCCCGGATCTGCGTAGGGCGAAGATGGATCCCCGGTGAACGAGTTCCCCATCCAGATGCCATCTAGAGGTGAGGTTTTGGCGATTTCTGGTTGTTCTGTATGTCGTCTATCTGATCTAGTTGCACGGGGTGAAACTATTTGAGGAGGCGGTGGTGGCGCCAACTATACGACCAGAACTATACGGCTGGAATTTTATTCCCGTCGTATACTTGGTCCTTAACCGTCTGTATGCCTCGATCACTTCGGGTTTTCTTCTGGTGTTATTGATATTTCCCAAATAAGCAATTTATGTTGTTTTTGACTCCTTTTCTCCCCAATACAACTGCTCCAAGAATTGTGTCCATTGTATCCATCATTTGTCCTGATCCTGGTGAAATTAGACATAAAGTGTGCATGCGAACGCCGTAAAATACCAAGATCCTAAAACTACAATACAAAATAATAATATAAAACATGATGTAAATATGCACTCATCAGATATCCAATTATTTAACACACACTCTATGTTACCAGAATGTGGAGTTTTAGTCATTTTTCCTAATAGGGGCATGGTTTGTATGTGTCAAAAGATCAAGTATCTTTAAGACCTTAGTTTCGTCACTTATGAATCCTTTCATATGTACCATTATGACTTAACACAATAGTGTCATTCAAAATGATCTCATTATTAAGTTTGAATATCTTTTGGCATTTGCACAATCTTAAAACATTTAAATTTCTACCATCAAGGTCAAAATATGAACAACCCATTCATAATCAAAATATGAACAACCCATTCACAATCAAAACCGTGAACATAAAATATATTACTCATAGGAATAAACCAACTGATTTGTCTCAAATTCATATGAATAACTATCTTACAGATGTAAGACACACACTAATGTAGTTCACTCTCATCGATTACAAATTTATTCAAATATTCTAATCCAAATGATAACTTCAGAAGGAGAGCGTCTTTGGCATCTTGTTTGCCATCAACACGCATTTTCGCGCCCACTCCTTCAATCACTTCCCAAGCGGCGGGTCCTGTTTTCACAAAACAGTACAAGTATCAAATACTTCGTAAGCTACTATAAGTGTTTGAAAATTAAACATATATAACTTTGTATATCAAATATATACTTTTCCTCTTGATGACATCTCCTGGAGCAGGCACAACATTTCGGGTTCTCACATGAGCCATGATGTCGTGGAAATGGCCACGGCAGTCGCTGCCACTGGCAGCGATTGAGTGTTTCGTGAGGAAGAGTTGGCGGCCATCTGCGGTGCGATATGGGGGCGGATGCACATGGGTTTACCCAGGTTCGGCCCCCTGGAGGGTAAAGACCTACTCCTGCTAGATTAGATTATTGGAGAGCGAGTTACAGGGGTGGCGAGCTCGGTGGCTATGCAGCGAGTCGCTTCAGGGGGTGTATGATGGAGCGTGTCTCTCTAAGATACGCTAGGGAGGTTTATATATGAGGCACCTTGCTAGGGTTTACAAGCTACCACCGAACAAGATAAGGATTCAGAGGTTTTGACCTAATCCGATTGGGCTTCTGTTACGCTCCTGGGCCTCCAGTCGACAGTCGCCGGGCCTCTCCTTCCGTTGTAGTCCAGTCGCCATCCTCCAGGTGCACTCACAGGCCCTTCGGCCTAATCGGAACGTCCTGCTGGGCATACCCTCTTTGGCATATCCCCATCAGTAGTCCCCGAGGCCATTGTTGATGTAGGCGTAGGCGTCCCTTTGGCGTTCGGAGTAGGCGAGCCCAATTTGGGCGTCCAGTCGAATCGGCGATGGACTCTACTGAAGCAAGGAGAATTTCCCCATGTTTCCATTCGCCACCCCAATGAATGTTACCGCTACCAAATCGTCCTCCTGGCGAGTGGAAAGGCCTGGCAGGTAGCGGGTGAAATAAAGGAGTTGGATTGTCAAATCCAGTCAAACTATCCCTTGGAATTTCCAACGGTAACTTCGGCGCAATTACAGTGAGTAACGGCTATCTCGATTTTGGCGGGTGGCGTTCCCATATAAGGGGAGTGATGGTTCAGCTCTGCATTCCTTCTCCGCATTCTTCATTCTTCCTCATTCGTTCTTCCTGTGTCCAATCTCCTTGCCTACATCCTTCCGACTTGTCTTTTCCACATCGTGCAATTCCACATCCTACCCGATGGCGCCTCCCAAAGGCACATGGGGAAAATCCAAGTGTACCACAATCCAGCTTAAATCCTTCGAGGATGCCGGAGTCCTTTGTAAGGGGAACTGGCGGGTTCTCCCCTCCTCCGAGACCGAGCCGAAGCCGTGACCCAGTGAATTCATCTGCTTCCCCAGCCATCTTGAGAGGGGTCTGGGATTCCTCACTTCACTCTTTTTCTGCCGCTTATGCGCGTATTACGCGATCAAGCCATCGGATCTCGGTCCGCATAGCATCGAGCAGCTGGCGATCTTCGTCGCCTTCTACGAATGCTATCTTGGCTGCAGGCCATACTTCCCGCTGTGGTTGGAGCTCTTCCACGGCCGCATTGGGTGCGAGGCGTCCGCTGGTTTGATGTTGGCCGCAGGTGGCGTCACATTCCAACTGAAGCTGAAGGCCAATTTCGTCAAGCTCCTCCTGCCGAAGAAGGCCACCAACGAGTGGAAGAAGAGCTGGTTCTATGTAAAAGAATCCACTCCCTCTGGCGAGGTGGCGCTTCCCGAGTTCGTCGCCGAGAGGAGCGAGCCTCGTTGGTTGGCGCCAAAGAAGCTTCCCGAAGACCAGCGGATGGCCGTCGCGGAGATGATGGACCAGATCCAGAAGCTGAAGGGCCAGGGGTTGATTCCGATCAACCTCTACAACTGCTGGCTCAGACAGCGCCTGGTTCCGCTGGCAGCTCGGCCACACTAGATGTATGAATACAGCGGGAAGCATGACCCATCCCGAACCAGCAAGGAATCATGGGAGGCCGAGGACTACAAGGCCACCTTAAAGAAGATCACCAACGCAGAGTTCACCAGCATGGCGGTCGGGCTCGCCCCATACGCTCCTGTGAAGAATGAAGCCCCTACAGTAAGTTATCTTCCCAGTCGCTATGTCCGTGCCTCAGCTCTCAGTCTCCACGTTTGGTGTTTTACTCGTGGTGGTTCTCAGCTTTTTTCAAGTGTAGGAGGGCTAGCTCCCACCGCTTGATGAAGAGGTTCCCCAGGAACTAGAGGAAGAGTCCGAGGGAGACTCCTCCGACAACGATGGGGAGGACGAAGAGGTTCCTCCCCCAGCGCCTGTGGCTCGCAAGACCCGCATGCAGAAACAACGTGAGTTCGAGGCGAGCCGCAGCCTGGACGAACACGACAGGGGCGACGAGGTTGCGCAGGAGCACACGTCCCGGCATACTGCTACGCCATCGAAGCCCGCAGCAAGCCCAAGTCGCTAGCAAAGAGGCCCACATCGCCGTCCAAATCGGCGGTGGTGTTCGGGTCGGATGATGATTCCGATGATGAAGGTTCCCCCGAAGTCTCGCACAAGGCCCCAAAGGATACAATCCCGACAAAGGGGTTGGAGGGCGAGGACACGGAGGTAGTGGTAGAGGTTCCCCTGGCGGCGATTGCGCCGACAGCCTCGGGGGTTCCATGCCAAGAAGCGGCTGAGGCAATGGCGTCCAAGTCGCCGCAGCCGTCAAGGGCGGCCGCGTCGGAGCCAGAGGTCCCAGCGACTGCGGCTTCATCGTCGAGGAAGCCCACGGTTTCGTGGGCTTCAGACGTCTTCGAGAGGGGGCTCACCCACAAGTTGGGTCCCGAGTTGGACAAGCCCGCCCACATCAGCACCGAGCTTCGTGTCCTCCCGGTCGCTAAGTGAGTATTGCTCCTTCATCCCGATTCGCCTCGCTCTTTTTGTATTGTTGTTATATTGATTGTGGGAACCCGTGCAGGTCGGGGGCCAAGAAGATTGGCCGTCCTTCAGTGGCTAAGATTCCATCGGTCGTCCCTATGGGAGAGGGCGACCTCCCCAAGAAGAGGAAGGCCGCCGGAGATGTGGTGACCGCGGAGGTCATGAAAAGGCAGAAGGGGGGTGCCGACGACACCGTAGCCAAAGACAGCGTCGCGGAGCCAGATGCTGCGTCAGTCGCTGAAGAGGTGGTGGCGGCGCGATCGAAACCAGTCTTGGCTGCGTCCGTGCCGGAGGCGCCGGCCCCGACAACCAGTGCCCCCGCTAGAGCGTCGGCGATGTTCCCGCGCTTCATGGTGAGGAGGTTTCCAGGTGTGGCGGACACCCAGTCTCCACAGAGTCCAGAGATCATGGATGCGGACATTGGGTCCCGTTGCAGGCGCACTTCCTTCACGATCCCGTCGACAGATGCCGGAGAACTTCACAGGATGCTCGGCGCTGCTATTCAGGTATGTCCAGTCCCTGAGTTCCTAGTCGCTGAATTTCAGTGGCTGGGAATTGAACTTCTTGCTCCTCTCCAGTCCCCGAATTCCTAGTCGCTGAATTTCAGCGGCTAGGAGTTGAGTTTCTTTGTCCTTCTCCAGTCCCCGAGTTCCTAGTCGCTGAATTTCAGCGGCTGGGAACTGGGTTTTTGTTTTGTCAGATGCTGAGGTGTGTTGTTTGTTTGCAGGGATTGCAAGAGTCGACCGATCGGCAGGCCGCGAGAGAGCGCTTGGAGTGTGACTTGCGCGAAGCACAAGAGGCGAACCAGTGGCTTCAGGAAACTATTGGTGAGTATCTGTTTGTCTTTTTCCTCTGTCGGGTGTGATCTAGTGGTGTACAGCATGGTGATGGTTTCTCTTGCAGATGGTTTCCCGGCTGTGATTTCCAAGGCCCGTGAGGGGTATGTTCCAGTCGTCGAGCTGGACGCGGCGAATGGATGAATAGCCTCCCTAGTCTAGGGCTTGGAGGAGGCGAAAGCATCCTCACTCTCTTCCGAGGAGCGAGCGAAGGCTGCCGATGCTGCGGCTGAGGAAGAACGCAAAGCCATGGATTCCATCATCGTGGGGCTGCACAACAAGCAAACCGCCTTGGAGAAGCACGTCACGGAGAACTGCGGCAAACTCCTTGGTGAGTCTCCGTCTTTGCCTGACCCGTTTGTCGAGTCCCTGATTTGGGGGTTTCATAGTTTCACTGACACCTGACTTCGCAGCTGTGGTAGGCCAAAGCGATCCTGTGGTGTAGACCTACAATGCCTCATAGTGCATGACTACCATGGTGAACGCGGCCACGGCCTCGGTGTTGTGCGTCCAAGCAGCTCTTCAGGGCATGTCTCCCACCGAAGTTATTCCTGGGGGGCTTACGGAGGTGTGGCGCTATCTGGAGGAGGTGCCTGCCGTCGTGGAGTGGATGACGCGCTCAGCGTTCAGGCGCGGGGCCACCACAGCGTTGAGCTTGGGTCTCGCCCACTTCCCTGACGACTTCGACCTTGACGATGTGACGAGTGGCTACCCATCAGCGACCGGCACGGTGGAGATGTCAGAGGTGCTGAAGTTGATCGCGAAGGCTGCCCCGTACGCCGATCGGGTCTTGGCTATGGGGGATCTGCTACCGTACCAGGAGACGGTGTCGGCGCCTGGCGACCCCGAGCCGAAGCACCGCGATATGAAGTCAGAGCAGCCCTTCCGATCGTCGTTGTCGAAGTTGCTGACGTCGTACCCGACGAACCCGTGGCAGCCTTTTGTTCGTGTCAAGAGGGGTGGCGCTGCTTCTTCATCAGGGCCTGCGGAATAAACAATGTAATTGTCCAATTTGTGATGTATGCCAAGTGGCAACTGCTGTAAAGTATTTTGCGATATATGCCAAGGGGAGTCGATCGACTCGTATTGCGACTAGGATTGTGTGGTGTGTTTGTTTTTGGTTGAGCGAGTCCCCGAGCGCGTCCGCCCTTTAATGGGGTATAACTTGATTCTATACTTTTGTGTATTGTTTTGGTTATGCACTTGTTTTTATCTCTCGCATCTTCTGAGTAGCGAGTCCCCGAGCGCGGGTAGGACTGACTTGTAAGCGAGTCCCCGAGCGTGGTGCCCGACCACATTGGTCATGTTCCTGTTGCAGGTTGTGAATGCGTTGTTTGTAACGCGTCTCCTCCCCTGGCCCGGAGAGCCAGTCGCTTGGCGAGTCCTAGGCAGCTCTCTTACTTGGTGTGTTCCCGAGCCGCATGGTGGTTCCCGTTTTGCAGAGTCCCCGTGTGTGGTACTTAACCGTTCGAGTCGCTTTGCACGAGGATGGGAGGGACAGGTCGCTGTGAGAAGCGTGTATCGATTTTCTTGGCCCGGTGGGCCAGTCGCGCTAGGTGACTCCAATTGCGGCTCCAGGTTGGTGTTGTCGTGGACGACCCAAGGCCCGAATATTTTCGGTGCCCTTGTGCCACACTACTTAGCCGTGCCGGTCGCTCGACCAGAGGTCGACTTCCGTAAGTAGCGTATTGCTAATATGTACAGGTGCGAGTGGCACAAGAATATGGCGAGTGGACACAATTTGTGTGATCCGGATGAAATTCATTATATATGCCAGCAGAGTACAATGTGAGGTTCTAAGTATAGAACTTTCTGAGGAGGTTTACATTCCATGGCCTTCCGACCTCCAGCTGGCCGTCACCCCGTATGTCGATGAGGTAGTAGGCATCATTGCCAAGGACTCGGCCTATGGCGAATGGCCCCTCCCATGGGGGGAGATTTTGTGCGTTCCCTTCTTGTCTTAGGCCAGTCGTAGGACCAGGTCGCCTTCCTAGAAGGTGCGGGTTCGCACTCGGCGGTTGTGGTAGCGGCGGAGTCCTTGCTAGTATATGGTGGTGCGGGAGCGAGCCAGGTGGCGTGCCTCGTCGAGTTGATCGATGATGTCTTGGCGGGCAAACTCGTTGGCCGCCTCGACGTAGTTGGCGACTCGAGGTGAGTCGTGCTCCAGGTCAATTGGCATTACGGCCTCGACGCCATACACCATGAAGAAGGGCGTGAACCCGGTGGAGCGATTGACGGAGGTGCGGATCCCCCATATCACAGAGGGGAGCTCGTCGACCCAGCATCCTGGGGTGTGCTCGAGGGGCACCTGGAGTCGTGGCTTGAGCCTGTGGAGGACGCTCTGGTTGGCGTGTTCTGCTTGGCCATTTGACTCCGGGTGGGCGACTGATGCAAGGTCGAGTCGTATGCCATGCTCTTCACAGAATTCCGCCATGGCCCCTTGGCGAAGTTGGTGCCATTGTCTGTTATGATGCTGTGCGGGTAGCCGTACCGGTAGATGAGCTTGCGTAGGAACTTGGTGGCCATCTTGCCGTCGCACTTTTTTATTGGCTTGGCCTTGACCCATTTTGTGAACTTGTCGACTATGACCAGGAGGTGAGTGAAGCCAGACGGGGCCTTCTTGAACGGGTCTACCATGTCCATGCCCCATACGGCGAATGGCCACGTGATGGGGATGGTCTTGAGTGCCGACCAGGGAGGTGCATCTGGTGGGCGTACTTCTGACACCCGACACATCGTTGGACGATGTTGGTGGCGTCGGCGTGTGCGGTGAGCCAGTAGAAACCGTGTCGCATGGCCTTGGCGACTAGCGACTTGGCACCGACGTGATGGCCACAGTCGTCGGCGTGAATTTCCTGGAGGATCTTGCGGCCTTCTTCTAGCTGTACGCAGCGCTAGAACACGCTGCGTCCGTGGAGCTCGCCATTGATAATGACGAAGGATTTGCAGCGACGCACGATCATTCGCGCCTCCGTCTCATCGCTTGGTAGGAGTTTGTGTTCCAAGAAGGCGACATATGGTGCTGTCCAGTCGCTAGGTTCCACAACCATGGCAACTAAGGCCGGTTCTGGTTGCAGTGGGATCCCGGCGTCGATCTCTTTTGGTGGGCTGACCGATGGTTTGTGGATGATGTCGGGAATACGCCTAGTGGTGGCGCTTGTCGGGTCGATCTGATGCGGGAGAGGGCATCTGCCTCCTCGTTTTTGCGCCTGTCGATCCACTCGACGGAGTAGCCGTCAAAGTGTCCTCCCAGCTGGTCGACAGCTTGGCGGTACACGATCATTGTTGGGGAGACGGCGCCACACGTCCCGGCGACTTGGCCGGCGACTAGGTCGGAGTCGCCATAGCATCGTAGGCGGTTGACGTTCATCTCCTTAGCGGCTCTCATGTCATGAAGGAGGGCCTCATATTCTGCCATGTTGTTGGTACAGGGCTTGAAGTTGAGGTGGAGCACATAGCGGAGCTTGTCTCCTTTGGGAGAGGTCAGTATGACCCCAGCCCCTGCGCCGTCGGTGTTCTTGGAGCCGTCAAAATGGAGCGACCAGTAGTGGACGTACGGGAGCTTCTCTGGCTGCTGTGCTTCTTCCTAGTCTGCAAGGAAATCAGCCAGGCTTTGTGACTTGATCGCTTTGCGGGGCTCGTATTTGATGTTGTGGACGCCGATTTTGATGGCCCACTTGGCGACTCGCCTGGTCGCCTCGCGATTGCGTATGATGTCTTGCAGGGGCGCGGAGGAGACCACCGTGATTGGGTGCTCCTGGAAGTAGTGTGGGAGCCACCGCTGTGCTCGTAATACCGAGTACACCGGTTTTTGGTATTACGGGTAGCGCTGCCGCAAGTCCGTTAGGACTTCGCTGATGTAGTAGACGGGGCGCTCCTTGCCTTCTTCCGGTCGTTTGACGACCATCACGGCGCTGACGACTCGAGTAGAGGCCGCGACATAAACGAGAATTGGCTCTTTGTTGAGTGGAGCAGTGAGTAGTGGGGCCGCGAGTAGCACTTCTTTGAGCGCTTTGAGTGCATCGTCGGCCTCCGCGTCCCATTGGAACGTGGGGTTCTTGCGCATCAGGCGGTAGAGGGCATCGCCTTCTCGCCTAGTCGGGGGATGAAGCGACTCAGGGTCGCGACTCGCCCTGCCAACTTCGGAACATCGCACAGGCACTCGGGTTTCCTGAGTCGCGCGATGGTGTCGATCTTGGTGGGGTTGGCTTCGATGCCTCGCTTGGAGACTACATATCCCAGGAGCTGTCCGGTGGGGACGCCGAAGGTGCATTTTCCAGGGTTCAGCTTGATGCTGTACCTTTGCAGGTTTGCGAAGGTTTCGGCTAGGTCGGCGAGCAGGTCGTCCTGGCGGGTGGATTACCACCACGTCGTCGATGTAGACGTGAATGTTGCGGCCAATTTGGATCGCTAGACACTCCTGCATGCACCTCTGGTATGTGGCGCCTGTGTTCTTGAGGTCAAACATCATGGCCGTGTAGTAGAAGGCGCCGAATGGTGTAATGAACGCTATCTTCTCCTCGTCCTCGACTGCCATCTTGATCTGGTTATAACCAGAGTAAGCGTCAAGGAAGCACAGCGACTCTGATCTCGTGGTCGAGTCGATGATCTGATCATGCAAGGTAGGACGAACTGCTCCTTCGGGCAGGCGCTATTGAGCTTGGTGTAGTCGATGCACATTCTCCATGTGTTGTTCTTTTTTAGAACTAGGACTGGGTTTGCCAGCCACTTAGAGTATTTGATTGGCCGGATGAAGCCTGCGGCTAGCAGGCGCTTAACTTCTTCGGTGATTGCCCGACGGCACTCTTCATTGAAGGGCCGTAGCGACTGCTTTACTGGTCGCACTTTGGGGTCAGCGTTGAGTTTGTGCTCAGCAAGTTCCCTCGGGACACCTGGCATGTCAGATGGCTTCCATGCGAAGATGTCACGGTTCTCATGGAGGAACCCGATGAGCGCGCTTTCCTATGCGGGGCTCATGTGTGCCCCAATGGTGACCGTCTGGCTGGAGTTGCCTGGGACGAGCTCGACGGTGCGGGTGTGCATCGTCGCCTCGAACATGGAGTTTGCGGCGGTTGGTTTCTTCAGGATGGTGGGGTCGTCCTTGTTAATGTTGCCCGCGTATTTCGCGAGCTCCTCCGTGTGGTCGGTTTCCGCGGCGATGACGGTGTCGGCGAGCTCGGCGCCTTTGTCTTCGCATTCCACGGCCATGTCGGGATCGCCGTGGATGGTGATGATGCCGCTTGGCCCAGGGAGCTTCATCATGTTGTAGGTGTAGTGTGGGGTCGCCATGAATTTTGCGAATGCCTGGCGACCCAGGACGAAGTGGTAGGGGCTGCGGAAGTTCACCAGCTCGAATAAGATCCTCTCCGTGTGGTAGTTTGCCGGAGTGCCGAAGGTGACTGGCAGCGTCACCTTCCCAATCGAGTATGCCTTCCGATCGAGGATGATGCCGTGGAAGGTCGTTAGGGTTGGCTCAATGGCTGTTTCTGGGAGCTGGAGCTTCTTGAACGTGTCCAGGTACATGATGTTAATGGAACTCCCACCATCCATTAGTGTCTTGGGCAGCCAGTAGTCGGCCACTTTGGGCCTGACTACCAGGGCGACTCGTCCTGGTTATTCGATCCTTGGCACGTGGTCCTGGCGGCTCCAGGTGATACTCTGCTCGGACCAGTTGAGGAAGCAAGGGATGTCGACTTGTGTCACTGCATTGACGGCGACCGTGCGGGCGAGCACCTTCTTCTCGCGTTTGGTGCCGAGTCCGGTGAAGGTGTGTAGTGAGCCAACGGCGGTGCCAAAGCCGCCACCGTTCCCGTTGTCCCGAGGTGGGTTATTATTGGGGTCCTCCCTTGCTTGCCTCGCCTTCTCAATCTCTTTGAGAGAATTGCAATCAGCAGTGGTGTGGGTGGCGGGTTTTCCCTCCCTGCTATGGTAGATGTAGGGCTGATTGAGCAGGGCAGCGGGGTCGAATTTCGGCCTCGCTGTGTTGTTGGAGCGGTAGTTGCCACTTTCGCGGTAGTTTCCTCCATCGCGGCGGTAGTTCTTGGAGTCGCGCTGGTCGTAGCTGGTGTTGGCGACGAAGTCGACTCGCCCGTCCGTGCGGCGTTTGCAGGTGATGCGGGTGTTGTTGTAGCACATGTCGCGTAGGCGCCCGCTGTCGTGGATGCTGGTGCAGCGCCTTCCTCCCGACTCGTCGTCGGAGTCTTGATTGGGGTCCTCCTCCGCGTAGTGTTTGGCGATCTCAAGGAGGTCAGGGATGTTGCCGAGCATCCGGTAGACCCTCTTGATCTTGGCGACCAGGGGTTCGTACCGGCATGCGTTCTTGAAGCAATGTATCGCCGTGTCTGGGTGGATGCCAGAGGCGTTGATCCATAGTTCTTGCCATCTTTGGATCCAGCGGCGAGTCGACTCGCATTGTCCCTGGATGCATCACTCCAGGTCCTCTATGGTGGTGGCGCGGGTGTAGGAGCCCTCAAAGTGCCTAACAAAGGCGTCCCGCATTTCTTCCCTGGAATCGATGCTGTCGGCGGGGAGCATGTTGATCCATTGTCGGGTCGCACCCTCCATCATCAAGGGGAGGTAGCGAGCGGTGAGCAGGTCGGTGTGGCCTGCGATTCCCATTGACATGAGATATGTGTCCAGCCAGACAGCGGGATCGTACGTCGGGTCGTACTTTTCAATCTCCTTGGGGGCCTTGAAGTTGGAGGGGTATTTTTCCCCACGAATCATGGGCCCGAAGCATTGTGGCCCGACTCGATTGAGCGAGCCTCTTGGTTCCGGGTCGCCGCAGTTGGTGAGGGTGTGTCTCAGGTCGTTAGGCTGGCGCGACCGCCATGCCTGGTTGTTGATGATGTTTATTCGGGCGTCGAGGGGCTGCCCATTGGCGGCGACCGTGTTATTCACCGGTCACGGCTCGTTGGTTGACAACGCGGGATTGGCGGCCCGTGGTTGGTTCACCAGGGGCTAGGAATGCATTGGCCACGGTGGGGTGGCCACTTGATGCCGCCCTGCTTGCTGATGAGCGGGAGTACATCCGCCCCCGCGAGTCGACTCCCGCGGCTTGTTGCTCGACGGCCCTGACGAGTAGGGCCTTGGTGTACTGGATCTGTAGCGCACCGTCGCCTTGGACGTCGAGGTTGGCGATCACGGCGTCGGCCACGACGAAGTTGTCCATCGGGGTGGAGTATAGTGGTAGCCCGTTGGCGTCGCGGGCTTGAGGCGAAATGATGATCCGCGGTTGGTCCAGCGGGGGCGCGCGACCCATGGGTGGTGGAGGGGCTCCGGTTGCTGGTGCACCAGGTGGTGGTCTCGAGGGGTTACTTCTGCCTGGCAGCGTGTTCTCGCAGTATTCGCGCTCGGCGGCGCGTGCGGGGTTGCTCTCGTCGTTGAAGTTCAGGACGCAGCCCTAGACGTTGGAGTTCATGCGGGTCCTGATGCGGTGTTGGTGATAGAGCGACAGCTCCCGCGTCGTCTCCCGTTCGAGGCGGTATTTCTTGCGCTCGGCGAGTTCGTTGTGTTGCGCCTCCGCGAGCCACAGGCGGGCTTGCTCCACCTCCGTGGCCGTCGTAGTCGGCGGGATCGGCATGGCGAACGGATCTGGCGGGGCAGCCGTGCTGCCCGCCAAGTAGATCGCGTTGAAGCGATTGGATCTGGCGCGAAAATCCTCGGAGGACTCCAAGCCCGAATCGGAGTCGAAGATCCCCAGGATGGAGGGATCCTCGAAGTCCTCGGGGTTGGAGACTCGCGTGATGGAGTCCTCCCGAGATGCAACAGTGATGGATCTGTCGACCGAGGCAGGGGTCGCGGAGTCGGCGTCGTCGTTCAGGGTGTCGTCGTTGGTGGCGGCGTTAGTCTCGACCGCGTCGCTGGCTGTTGAGTCGTACTCGGTGACGAGGCTCCTGATGGAGCGGACTTGCTCCTCCGAAAGCAGATCGCGGTGCGGCGGCGATCCGCCGACGATCACCATTGCAGCTGGGTCGACCGTGCCGGTGAAGCCGACGAAGAGGTTGATGGAGCCGACCGGCATCACCGCGCCATGAGTGACCGGGCGTGACGCCCGATGTAGCTGTTGGGCAGGATCTGTAAGATCTCGCCGATGGCGATCATGCGGCCGGTGGCGAGCGGCCGATCGATCGGCGAGTAGGGTCTCGCCGCAGAACTCAGGCTAGTCCTGCTATGCCCCATGGTGGGCGCCACTATCATGGAAATGGCCACGGCAGTCGCTGCCACTGGCAGCGATTAAGTGTTTCGTGAGGAAGAGTTGGCGGCCATCTGCGGTGTGAGATGGGGGCGGATGCACATGGGTTTACCCAGGTTCGGCCCCCTGGAGGGTAAAGACCTACTCCTGCTAGATTAGATTACTGGAGAGCGAGTTACAGGGGTGGCGAGCTCGGCGGCTATGCAGCGAGTCGCTTGAGGGGGTGTATGATGGAACGTGTCTCTCTAGGATACCCTAGGGAGGTTTATATATGAGGCACATCGCTAGGGTTTACAATCTACCACCGAACAAGATAAGGATTCAGAGGTTTTGACCTAATCCGACTGGGCTTCTCTTGCGCTCCTAGGCCTCCAGTCGCCAGTCGCCGGGCCTCTCCTTCCGTTGTAGTCCAGTCGCCATCCTCCAGGTGCACTCACAGGCCCTTTGGCTCAATCGGAACGTCCTGCTGGGCATACCCCCTTTGGCATATCCCCATCACATGAACTCAAGGAAGGTAAAGTATTTCCCTTCCACAAGGTAGTTCGAGACGACATCTTTGTACCTATGGGGTAGCGAGTACAACACCACATCTATCACAAATTTGTCGTTCACCCAGTAGTCCATGATGTCCACAAGGCTCTCATGAATTCTTTCCATGATATCCAAGTGGTCTTCCATGCTGGTGTCTTCCCTTATCTTGGTTGAGAGGAATTCACCCATGTACTCAAACTCCATGATTCTAACTTGAGATGGAAATAACATCTTAAGTCGTTCGGGTAGGGTGAAGGCATCAATCTCATGTAACTGTGCTCCCATAGAAGGCTCCATGACATGAACCATAGTGTATTTGATTGTCATGAAGGCATCACGTTGGGCACGATAATCATGATCATCAGGCAAACTAGTGAAGCCCACGGGAAAATCTCCTAGCGGTTCTTGCAGCACATAGAACAGATCATGGAAGATGAGGACTTTCCTTAGGCGTTGGTACCAGTCTATGAAGTTAGACCCATCTACTTTGAGTTTCTCACTCTTCATGAATCCCTCAATACTAAACATAGACTTGGGTTTTGACATGATCTACAAAATTATTCGCAAATACATTTAGACTAAGTTCATAATATGAGTTCAAATTATAATCACATTATATTAGATGAGCTTCCACTAAAACAAACATCCTTAAAGAAGTTTTACTGATACACGATCCCAATTCACTATGTCACCCCCGATCGTCACGGCCGGCACCATAGCTGCAAAAGTAGACATTCTCCAATGTCAATCACATCATTCATGTGACTCATGCTCGATCTTTCGATCATCCATGTTCTAAGCCCATGTCTGTACATGCTAGGCTTGCCAATTCAACCATACGTGTATCCGCTATGCAACATATCTTACACCCACCATATGCAAACAGAGATATATCTGACACCCGATCATCACAGCATGCCTCATATCAGAGAACTTTCTTGGTGGTGCACACTAAGGGAGAACACAATTTTGGTATTATATTACGTGATCATTCTATTAATGCTACGTTCGAGTATCTTATACTAACACAAACAAGATGCACACAATTAAACATCAAATGCAAATAAGTGTCACATGACATAGTCGTAGATTGTCGTGCCATGATCCCCATCATGCGCTCTGGTGTGTGGCACCAAGCCCTTAATGCCACCATCCTATTACTACAACTTAGCAATAGGAAAGTAAACTACTTTACCTTTTACTTTGACCATATCATATCACAAGCCCCTGCAAAAAAATGTTTTTATCTTTTGCATATTTTACGAGGCTGCTAGGGCTTTCGCACAAGAACCGTTTCTTACCTTCGAACATGAATCACAATGTTGATTAAATAATTGTCGCTACTACACCTCTTTCAGGGCCCTCCATTGTAAATGGTTTACCAACTACTGCGAGAGAACCCACTTATACGGTGCAAGCCATGTGTCAAGCGTGGACTAGTCTCGTGAATGAACACGTAATGTCGTTTGAGGACCGCTTCGATGAAGTAGTGTTGCGGTATATGCAAGTACAAGTGGGAGGGTAATAATTATACTATCAACACCCACACAATCAACACGTGTTCTACCCGTACTAGCATAACTACGCATATATCCGCTCTGATACCACTGCTGGGGTTTAGCGCCTGAAAACAATAATTTTTCCTATGCAAACAACCCTAATGCCAGGATCTATCTATTAGTAATGCAGTAACGGGAGGGGATTTTCATGAACTTACCCTTGAAGATCGAAAAGTTTTGTCAACGTTCGAGATAACATGGTTGATGTACTCGTACCGACGCCAACTTCAAGGTCATTCTGAACTCGGCCAGCTCCACCAGCTCCAGCTCCACCGGCTCCAATGACTCCGATGGCTCAAACGACTCGAGTGCCACTAGTGTAGCGCCTCGTAGTGGGTCACACACATACGGTGTTTGAAGACGACTCCCGAACCCTGATCCAGCAGAGGTTGCGGAAGTAGATCTCCTGGATCTGGAATCCCCGCACCGTGACGACGTTCCACGGTGAAGAACACTCCTGTTCGCGCAACCCTTATAGTGGGGCCACACTCACAAGAGAGAGAGAGGGAGAGGGGAGGACACTTGGAGGGGGAAGCCCCAAAGCTTAGGATTTATTGGTATGTTTAAATCCCTCCATATGCCCTCCTTTATATAAGGGAGGGGAGGTACTCCCTCCCTCAAAGTCCCGGGGTTGGACTAATCAAGGGAGGAAGTGGGGGAGGCGCACCGCTTAGCCCATCCATGGGCCCCACGTGGGGACAAGCTCATTAGGGATGTCGACCACCCCTTGGCCCCTCCTAGGGCATGCGGCCCCCTCTTGGGCCTCTCTAGAGGCCCGTTTAGGTGGGCTGCCCTATTAAATCATATTTAAATTATTAAATAAATATAAGAAATGTATAATTAAATAAATATAACAAATGTATTATTTAATTCATGTTGCACTGGAACTCCTTCTGGACACCTACCGGACTTTCCTAGAACCCTTCCGGTTTCCCCTTCTCTTTTCTTCGGTGATGCCTATGATACCAAAAAAAATCTCCGAGCGTTGTTAAAACCTTAAGCGTGCTAACCTAACGGTTCTGGAACACTCCAGACATGGTCAAGGCCCCTCTCGGACCAATGATCACCAGCGGGACCTGGATGCCCATAATGACCTTTATGCATTTCATGAGAATCTTTGTTGTTGAACCATTAAACATAGAGTCCTATTCCCTTTGTTACCTTGATACTTTACTTGTCCGAGACCTGATCAACGACATTGCCATGTCGTGTTCAATCTAGTTACTGGCGAGTAAAACTTTACTCGTTCTGAGCTATGCCATCCCCATGACCTAGTCTCATGTTGCAGCTTATGGATGTCATGTCTCCGATTGGGCCAGAGTATCTCTCCATCACACGGAAGAATAAATCCTGCTCTTGACACATATGCCTCTACATGCCCTCTAAATACATGAAGACACCTTTATGATCATAGTTTCACCGAGTGACGTTTGATGCAATCAAGGAACTCTGGGGTGACAGTGATTACATATGGTCTCATGGTCTAAGGAATTGGTTACTACGTTGTCCAGTCATTATAACGATGAACTTCGTGACTTGATCTACAATTCCTGTGTTGGGTATGTCCATCACTTTGATTCACCTAATAAAATGATCCCATTGTCAATTGACATAAAAGTCCATGATCAAGAAACGTCGATCATCGATTGACCAATGAACTAGTGTCTAGAGGATCACTAGAGACTCTGGTGGTTTACATATCACACGTGTATTGACGTTCATATCGATATAGTTATAGCATGATATAAAACATATTATAAACTTAATGAAATATGTCAATAATCTATATTATTATTTGTCTCTAGGGCATATTTCCCACAACGAGGTGGATCAATGAGGTCCCAAGTGTTGTTGGAGAGTAGAACACTATACTCATCAACCATAGCAGCATGCTAGTTCAGATCCTTGAGCGCACCACGATACGTCTTCAGAAGAGGAGATAAACCCTCGACATGAAGATCAAATATGGTCTTCGGCTACACCACGCCAGTATTCACATGGGTGAGCATGTGGTGTGATGGTGGTGGAGGCGTTGGATGTGGTCGACGAGCAGGAGGTGGCGGGGGCGGCGGTGGAGTCGGTGCAAGGGACACACATGGCGAGGTAGAACCCATGGTAGGCGGCAAGGCCGCAACAGGCTGTCGAGCGATAGTGGAAGGCTGCCGAGCCGCCGTGGTAGGGCTCACGATAGAGCTGGCACCCGCGACAAGGGAGGCAACCGCGGCAAGAGCGTCAGCAACGTTGACAGCATGAGGCAGACACACCGTAGGGGCCTGTTGTACCGTGTTTGGCAAGGTAAATGGCATCATGACGGGTTGAGGCTGAGCCCAATCCTGCAAAAAGTCATACGATTGCATGGAGGAAGTAGTAGAGGATGTAGAACCCGTGGATGCAAAGGGAAACATGGACTCATCGAAAACAACGTGACGAGATATGATGATCTTTTGGGTGGAACTATCGAGACATCTGTACCCACGATGGTTGCATGGATACCAAAGGAACACACAAGTCACAGAGCATGGTGCAAGATTGTGCAGTGCAATGGCGGCGGTGTTGGGGTAACATAATCATCCGAAAACCCAAAGATCAACATAGGAGGATCAAAACCATGGAGAGCACGGAAGGGGACGTGCTTGTCGATGGCTTTGGAGGGAAGCCGATTATGGAGGGGCACAATTGTGTGGATCGCCTCTACCCAATAACGTGGGGGCATGCTATCTTAAAACAAAAGAGTGCGGGTAATATTGTTGAGAGTGTGAAGAATGCATTCAACTTTACCATTTTTTTGCAAGGTATAGGGACATGAAAAGCGAAGTGCAATTCCATGTGTTTAGGCAAACGAATGGAGCATAGAATTATCGAACTCACGACCATTATCACATTAAATAGCTTGCAAGCATGCAGTAAAATGTGTGAGGGCTATCTCATGAAGAGCGGGCAAATGAGAAAGCTTCAGATTTAGAACAAAGAGGAAAATCCCATGCATATTTGTGTATAAATGTATAATCACCGAGGCACACGAGATAATACTTAAAACCAGAAACACTCTCAACATGCAACGTACACATATCACAATGAATAAGATGGAAAGGTTTGGAGGTTACTCGAGTGGAAGAATAAAAAGTAATACGAACATGATGACCTAGTTGACAAGCATGACACAAACTAGACTTATTTTATTATTTTCTCTAGGAACACTGGAAGCTCGAACTTAGGAGTCCATTACAGGCCGACCCGGGTGTCCAAGATGACGATGCCACAACGACTGATCAACAGTGACACGTGCTTGTGGGAGACTCGAGGAGGAGTGGCGTACCGGGTAGAGTGGACCCGAGTTATTGGATCTGTGAATCTTGGTCTTAGTTGGAAAGCCCTTCACATAAAAACCAAATGGAACAAATTCCATGGAAACATTATTATTAGTGGTTAATTGACGAACGAACATAAGATTTTTGATGATATTAGGAGTGACCAAGACATTGCAAAGATAAAGAGGTCGATCAAAATTATAAGAAGGAAAACGTGTGTGACCGGTAGTAGTGATAAGGAGAGGGGAGCCGTTACCGACAATGATAACACATGAAGAGTTAGAAGGAGACACAAAAGAGAGCATACCTGAATCGGAGGCTAGGTGTGAGGATGCGCCGGTGTCCATGATCCACTCCCACGAAGGTGCCTACAACCCCATGGTTTGGAACTGGTTGAGGAGTGTCGCTTGATCTCATGAATCGGCCGAGGAGGATGGAGAGGGAGTCGACGATGTTTGTAGGAGCGTATCCGTAGCCATACAGTGCGTAACCGTAATTATAGGGTGACGGCGGTGCCACACCATAGGGGCCCTAGGCGTAGAACGCCCGAGAGGGCCCGGCCGATCGTGGTGTGTAGAACGGAGTTCGCTATCCTAGCCGCCCGTGCCGTACAACCACATCTGGATTGCCCCTTTCTAGGGGTGCTGGGGCGTAGGCCAAGATGGAGAGGGCAAGGCGGTGACAAGAGAGGGTACAAGGACCGATGGCGATGGTGCCTTGGCGGGGACAATGTCCTTGGCCCCATCGTCCTTTGCCTTCTTCTTCCTCCCGCGGCTGTTGCCCTGATCGGTGCCCGTAGTGTTGGATTAGAATGCGGAGTTGGAGCCGCGGCCATGATGGTTCATGCGCTTCATCTCCTACAACTGGAGCACCTAGCGGCAATGGGCAAAGGAGGGAGTGAGCACCATGAGGGAGATGAGATCAGCGGCGGACTCGTACTTTCTATGAGGCCATTGAGACAATGGATGACGAGCTTGGCGTCATCGATAGGGGAGTCGAGATCGGCGAGGCCATCTGCAAGGGCCTTGAGCTTCTGAAGATACTCTATCATGGTCATGTCACCCATGCTCCGCGAGTTTAGCGGAGAGGAGAAGCTCGCGGTTGGTCTTGAGGTTGTTGAACAAACCGTTGATGGAGGTTCAAAGCTCGATGGAGGGCGGATCTTCTCCCGGGGTCATCACCGCGTCAAGGATGGCGAAGGAGATGGAGCCGTAGATCCAGGAGACCACCGTTGCTTCAAGGAGACACCACTCGGGTGTAGGTGACAAAGGAGAGACGCCATCGAGGTGGTCCAGGAGTGCGTACTTGCGCATGGCCGCACGGAAGAACGTGCTCCACTGGCGATGGACGCCGGTGTCCAGTGCAAGCTCTACCGGGACGTGCCCTTTGATGCTGGAGAGACCTACAACCTGGGCATGCAACGATGAGAGGGCGAAGTGCCCCGCGGCGGGAGCAGGCACGGAGGAGAGGGCAAGGCCCTGGCTGGCGGCTAGGGCGCCATCCTTGTCCTCAGTGGCCTCATGATCCTTGGCGACGGAGGCGAGGCGCTCGCATTCATCGTTGTTGGTACTCATGGCGGCGACGGAAGAGGGAGCAGTAGAGGTCTAGGGTTGGGTGGTTTCGGTGAGGGGCAGCGGAGGAGAGGCACACGACCTAGGTGGCTAGGGTTTTGTGTCTCATACCACGTAAGATAGGGGAAACCACACGTAGTGATGCCTTGTATTGCACTATATATATAGGACAATATTATTCAAGAACCCCCTTAAGAGATTCCTAACTACCTTCTTCTTCATGATCCTCTCCTCCGCGCGTCATTAGGCCCATCTGCCCCCCCCCCCTCCCCCCCCCCACGCGCCCCTGTTGGGTCCGCAACATAGAAAACAAAAAATTTCCTACGATGAGAACTACACGCCAAGATCTATCTACTAGGTACAGAGCAACGGGTGGACATACATCCAACGAGAACTTACCCTCGAAGACAACGAGTTTTGTTAACGAATAGGAACTTATGGTTGATGTAGCCGTACACTTGCCGATCTCAAGATCGTGAGGAAGTCCGAGCGCCACAACTCAGCAGCACATCCACACTCGCAAACACGTTCAAGCCACCGAACAACCTCCACCTCCTCGCTCCAGCGATCCAGCGGAAGCAGCAACTCCTTCCAGACGAAATGCCACCGGGAACATGTATCTCGCTAATCCGAGACCATGGGGGAATAATTCTACAGGAGGAGAGAGATCCTTTACAAGGAGGTGTGTGGAAGAAGGAGGAAGAGGGGGCCTTTTATAGGAGGAGGGGGGTGCCCCTCCCCATGGCCAGCGCATGGGGGAGGTGGCCCTTCACCTCCTCCATTCATGTGGTGGTAACCCCTCCACATTAAAATGCCTCTTCACATTCCCCTTTAAAGTCCCTACTTTAGATGCATTAAAATTCTCCAAGTTTAATGCTCTCTCATTCAATAAAACTCTTTTATTAAATTTATTCAGAATTTTGTTAATTACTTTAATTAACAAACATTCACATATAACCCCTTGCAATATTTCAATATCACATGCAGAACCACTTTCTGCAATTTCACCCGAAACAATTCCTACGTTTTGCAATTCTTTTGTCTGAAACATATGTGCTCCAAAATGGTGTCTGGTAACTCTTAAGTGTGTCACCCTACGGTTCGCGAATAATGCAGACATGATTGAGACTCCTCTCAGATCAATAATCAGAAGCGAGACCTGGAGGTCCATACCGACTCCTGCATATTCAACGATGACTTATGTGATCGTGAGAACCTTTAACGCTTGTAATTTAATCCCTTTGTCTCTTGATATAATACATGTCCGAGATTTGATCATCGGTATCCAAATACCTAGTTTGATCTCGTTACCGACATGCACTCTTTTCTCGTTCCCGTGATATAACATTCTAGTGATCACATCACTTGCTTGCAAGCTACCTTAATGTGATATCACCGAGAGGGCCCAGAGTATATCTATCCGTCATCGGGATTGACAAATTCCACTCTTGATCCATGAGCCTCAACATAACACCTTCGTAGTATTGAACCCATCTTTATAGTCACCCAGTTACGGTGTGACATTTGATGTTATCAAGATACTCTTCCGGTGTTAGCAATTAACATGATCTCATGGTCTAAGGATAAAGATTACTTCGTATGATGTTATAGCAATGTAAACATAATGACTTGATCGTAATGCTATACTTTGGATGAATGTTCATCACATCATTTCACAAATGATGTGACCTTGTTATTAACAACATCCAATGTCCATGATCAGGAAACATTGATCATCTTGTTAATCAACAAGCTAGTCTATAAGAGAGGCATAACTAGGAACCCTTTTTGTTTATTAAACACACATGTATTGATATTTCCGATCAATACAATTCTAGCATGCAAAATAAACATCTATCATATATAAGGAATACATAATAACAACTTTATTATCGCCTCTCAGGGCATATTTCCTTCAGCCCCCGCCCCCGCACCCGCCGGCCACCCCTCCTCCCCCCGCGCGCCGCCACGCCCTCCTTCCCGTGCACTACCGGCCTCCTCTGCCCCGTCCCACGCCACCAGCCATCTCCCTTGCGTGCCGCCCGGGCTACCTCGCCGTAGATCCACACCACCGCCACTACCTCCGCCCCGCCGCCGGCCATCTCCCCTACGCGTCGCCACGCCCTCCTCCCCGCATGCTGTCGGCCTTCTCCGCCCCCGCCTCCGGGCCACCTCGCTGTAGATCCACACCACCGCCACTGCCTGAAGCTACCTCAGGAAGTTAACTAGCATAGAATACAGGGAGTTAACTTGTACAGATGGGGAAGTTAAGAAGGGTCGTGGAAGTTAATTTGCACATGCGGAAGTTAACTTGCAGTCCGCGAAAAAACAAAAAAAATCGATGCTCCGTCAGGAAGTTAAGTAGCATAGAAAGAGGGAGTTAACTTGTACACACAGGACAATTAAGAAGTTCACGGAAGTTAACTTTTCATTATTACTGCTACAGACTAGAAGTTAACTTGAAAAAAAAGTTAACTCGTGTTTGCGTGAAAGTTAACAATGGATTCCCGTGTGTTCGCGTGAAAAGAAAACAGGTGCTCCGTCAGAAAGTTAACTAGTATAGAAAGTGGAAGTTAACTTGTACACACGAGGGGAGTTAAGAAGTTCGCGGAAGTTAACTTGCACGGAAGGAAGTTAACATTCGTTATTACTGCTACAGACTGGAAGTTAACTTCGAAAGAAAAAGAAGTTAACTCGTGTTCGCGTGGAAGTTAACAAGACGTTAATGTTGTTCGCGTGAATGAAAATGTTCTTGAATAGCAGAGCTATATATATATACACCCAGGAGTAAGAAGTATTATATATATATATATATATATATATATATATATATATATATATATATATATATGACATATTCGTACTACACCCGGGTGCAATTACACCCACGTAGGTTTCACATTATCTAGGCAGTATCTATCATACCGGAGAGTATATACATGTAGTATGAAGTATTATAAGCTTATTTGATAGTATATATACTACTTTTGAGGTAGTATGTACAAGTTTTTCACATACCTCTTCTTTTACGTACAAATATGAAGGTATTTTAGATAGATAGTGCAAACTATTGCTATATTTAAATTTTTTCGCGTAACTTAATTTGAAGTATCTTAGATATAATATATGAAGATACTCAAACTAATAAAGTATCACGTATACTTCTGCATGGTGGTATATTAGACGTGGATGTAATTACACCCAGGAGTAAGAAGGATTTTTCCTATATACATATATAGGAAGATCGTATGGGACACCATGGTTCCTATACACCATACCTAGTTGCCTTTTGATTGCTCCAGGATTCGTGCCACTCTAAAAGAATAGATACTAGCGGGTCAACCCGGTTATATTAGCTAATTTGGAATGATGTGCAACCGTTCGGCAAATGCTAATTTAGTACGTGATCAATTGCCTTCCTTTTTCTAATTCTTCGATGAGGTATATACACTCTTAGTCCCATATCTTGCGCTGCCGGTACGCTTTAGTCCCACTTCTTGCAAAGTGAGCAACATCAGTCCCACAACTTGCACCTCGAAAATATTTTAGTCCAATTTAATCAAATTTCAGCAAGTTTGACTAAATTCGTCCACCTTTATCGTCGTATTTTTTCAAAATGACCCTGTATATTTTTCTTTTGGCATTTTGTCCTTGGCACGGACTCCTGTCAGTAGACGTAGAAATAAAAGATTTAAAGATCTAGGAGAAAAGAGAATCTAACTCAGTACTCGTAGTAGAACATAACATACGTCGACATGCGGTATTATTTACTTAGGGACGTAATGTTTGTCATATAGCTTAGTTCGTTAAACTAGTAGCTAGCAGTAGCGTCTACAATATACTTGAGTTTATTCGCAAAAGAAAGGAGAATAAGAGCATCTCCACTCGCCTCCCCTCCCTATAAGGTGTACGGCGTGGCTTTTTTTGTCCAAAATTTGGGTGCGCTGGCTGCCAGCCGTGCCCCTCATACAAAAAATTCAAACATTTGAAATTCATGCAAATACGAAGCAGTTCAAACATGTTTGTACACAATTTAAAAGAAAAAAACTAAACTAGTGGCAGCCACGACCATGCTCGCCTAGGCCAGGGCGACAGTACATCGCCGCCGCGCAGTCATCGTCGTCGTCGCTAGGATCCTGCTTTGGCAGCGGCATGGTGTTGCAGCTCTGGCCTGGATTGCCACCGCCGCTCCAGTCCGAGTAGCCAGCCCCGTCGTCATCGCTCTCCAGGTCGATGAACAGGTCAAGACGGTGCGTGCTCGGCCTACTCACGCCAGTACTCCGCTACGACCAAGCCTCAGCGAACGCGTCCGTCGCTGGCGGCACGGTCTTGAAGGTCACGCGCTGGCCCGGAAACTCCTCCGGGTCCTCCTAGATCTTCAGCTGGAGGGCCGCCGCCTTGTACTCCGGCGGTAGCATCCACTCCTTCACCTAGCGTTGGGGCCTGGCGAGGCGCAGACGGCCACGGGGAGGCGAAGGCGCACGACGGTCCCTGATGACGACGCCGCCCGAACGCCTACGCGACTGCGGCAGCGGGCTCTCCTCGTACTCGTCCTTCACCGGGACGAGGAGCGCAACGACGTCGTGGGGTAGGGGGAGTAGCGTGGCGATGAAGACCTCGATGACGGCCACCCTTTGTCCTACCTAAGGAGCTCCACCACGGCCGCCCTTCGTTGTTGCAATCGTCCGGTGGGGGCCATCGCCGCCGTAGGCTTCGAGGAGTACCTGCTGCCGGTCCGCGAAGAACGCGTCCCATGCTTCGGCGTTGTCCGGATCCCAGGCGGGATCGTTCTGCTCCTCCACCGCGAGGGCGCCCCAATAGTGCCGGTAGATCTCCACCACGCATGCCTGACCAACAGGGACAGGCGGGACGGACAGGGCTCCGACGCTAAGCCACCAGCGCTCCGGGCAACGCATGTCCGGCGACACTAGGTAATGCATTGGCCGCTGACGCTGACAGGGGTGGCCCCCGACTGCCAGTCGCTTCGTGTGTCTTCTTCTCCCACTCTTTCTGACCAGAAATGCGCCATCCGGCGCCCCCGCTAGCCCCCCCGTGGGTTGGGCTCGGTTTGGGGGCGTCGGATAACAAAACTGGCCGCGCCGGTGCCAAATAAATTTGGGGGGTGGGCTAGGCGTGATTTCGACCGCCGGCACCCCTGATAACCCTTTAGGGAGGCTTTAGCCCCCCCCCCCCCCCGAGTGGAGATGCTCTAAACTTCAGATATTTCTATAAGATAGTCGGTTCATGATGACATGTATCTACAGTAAAATGAGTTTAAAAATTAGGCTACATGGAGGCCTTTATTTTGAACATTTAAAAGTGCAATTCAAAGTATTAAAAAGACTTCCAAAAACATGTACATGTGTGCAATGATGTAGGCCTTTTGTGTGTGCAAAATTTTAACCCAGATTGATTTGTATTGGGGCTGCACAGAAAAAGTTTACAAACCTTGATCTCTAATTTTATCTTTTCTATGTAGCCTAAGAGACAGATTATTTTGTCTTTTCTATGCGTGTTGTAGTGGCAAGCTTGCATCTCGTTAGCAGTGCAGGTCGAAGTTCGTTTCCCTCCATCGCAGAGATTATTTGTTTTCTTACTTGCACAACCGCTGACAGGTGGAGTCCTCTTTTTGCATGCGTGTGTGCTTATATTGTATAAACAAATTACGTGCCCTAAGTAACCAACAACGTGTGTCGATCTATTGGTTTCTGTGGTTTTGTTCTTATAGTAAGGTATTAAGTTTGAATCTCTCTTCTTGCTGGACTTTTAACTATTTTATTTATTGCACGGCTGCTGACCGGTGGTTATTTTGTGAGTCCATGCCAAAGAAAAATATGCGACGATAAAGGTGGACGAATTTAGTCAAACTTGCTGAAATTCGATCAAATTGGACTAAAATGTTCTCGAAGTGCAAGTTGTGGGACTAGTGTTGCTCACTTTGCAAGAAGTGGAACTAAAACGCACCCGCGGTGCAAGTTGTGGAACTAAAAGTGTATATAATTACTATGGTATTTATTGGTCCACCTAATTATAAGGAAATAAATACTATGTCACTAATTTAGGCATGCATTGTACATTAGGAGAGGGAATAAATCTGACATTCATTGCGAGGAGTATATCGTTTAGATGTTCAAATTTCTAGGTATCTAATTTTTTTTAACCCTGTGTTACTTTTCTTTTGTCAAGGTATATAGGGTTTGTATAGAAACAGGTATCTCTTGACTATGTACGTACGTAGGAATAATGTGGTTCACATACCCGTAAATACCCTAGGTATATACTTGACAGAAAATTGAATGAGTACGTATGAGTATTTCATTTAAATTTGGTGAGCATACTCCACATAATTACACATCTACTTATTGGTAGGTATGCACTTCTTGGGTATATGCATACCTAGAAATGTATGGATTACGTAATTTTAAATTGTATGGGTAGAAAACATCGAACTACATGTACATGGGTATCCGATACCTATATGTACTTACTTAGGTATGCACCTTGTTAATTTATTCACTAGGTACGCGATACAAATCGACAAGGATGAGTCGCTATTCTTATTGTTTGATTTAGGTATCAGATACCTAGTATAATGCTATTCATTCTTGTTGTCGTGTACCACATACCTAGAATAAATAACTGTAGAAAATATGACCATGTGTAAAACTATGTAACCCTTTTTAACCCTGTGTCTCCTTCTCTTTTGTCAAGGTATATAGGGCACGTATAAACCTAGGTATATGTACGTACGTGGGAATAATTTGGGTACCTGCATAACCGTAAACACCCTAGGCATATACTTAACAGAAAATCAAATGAGTATTTTAGTCATATTTGGTGACCACACCCCACGCCACTCATAAATTTCAAATACTCAATAATAGCTTGGGTATATGCATACCTAGAAATGTATGGATTACGTCATTTCAAATTTTATGGGTATGAACCATAGAACTACATGTACATGGATATCCGATATCTACATGTACATAGGCATGCACCTTGTTACATTTTTTCACTAGGCATGCCATACAAATCGACAAGGATGAGTCACATCTTTTCTCGTTTGTCTTTGGTATCGCATACCTAGAAAGATCTTAGGTATGAATGGAACTAGCGTTAGTCTTAACGGTGAAGTTGTTGGGTATGTACTTTTTTTTAAATCAAATGTGTCTTAAGTTCGGTGAGTATAGACCATAGATTTACACATGTGGTGATTTTTAGGGTGTTTACGGATACCTAGAAAAATCTTGGGATGTATACTTTTTTGAAAAATTTCACATACCCAATTTTTTTTATGCATGTTTGCACCTTTTTACATTTATTCACTAGGTATGTGATACAAATCAATAGGTATGAGCCATATTTTCTTATTGTTCGATTTAGGTATTGGATACCTAGAAAAATCTGGGATATGCATGCGACTAGGAGTAGTCCTAGCTTTGAGTTATCGGGTATATACTTCTCTGAAAATCCAATGTTTGTCTTTATGTTTGTTGAGTATAAACCGTTGCATTACACATGTGGGGGTTCTTAGGTATGTGCTTGTAAATTTCACATGCCCAAACACAATATGTATGTGTGTACCTTGTTACATTTATTCACTAGGTATGGGATACAAATTTACAAGGGTGAGTGACATTTTCTTATTGTTCAATTCAGGTATGAGATACCTAGAAAAATTTGGGTGTATACGGATAATTTCACATGGCTGAATTTTCCATGGATATGGCTTCAAAAATAACTCTTTAACCATACGTTTTGTATTAGCATATACACAATCGCATGGAGAAAAAATTATGCCATAACCAATACATTTGCAAAGAAATTAGGAATGAAAGTGACATTTATTTTTATACATGCGGATCTATCTTCATGCCAAAGTGTACGGTCCTAGACTCATGCACTTGTTGTAGACCTTGGCTATCTTTCTCCTGGTCATGTTTGTCTGAGATCTGCACATGAGAGAAGGTTTGTGGGTTGCAACACAAATTGCCATTCGGTTCTGACACAAACTATGCACAGATCACCACGATATCATACACATACCTAATTCAACCAAGAAATTTAATGAATAACATGGACGAGACGCAGCTAGAAACTCAAGAACACGGTATCCTACTGGTTGCCATCTAGTGCTATTGCTCGACCAGGTAATATCGAACTCGATCGGCCGGCTGCATCTAGATTTATGAATGGACAAGCATTAGGTCTTGATCTGCACATCCGCGTCTATCGTGTGGACATTGGCAAACACGGCCATGGGGACGGTGGCGGTGGCCTTCGTCACACTTTGTTCAACGACGATGCCAAGGACGATGGAAGCTGTGAAAAATGTAGATTGATAAATAAAACAATGCAAAAATCAATTTCATAATAGATAAAATATGAGACATACCTTGCCGTACTAACCTGCCAAATCAACTCAATGGCAATCATATGTCTAAGATCTGAGATGGAAGAAGATTGCAAATTAGTAGACAAATTGTAAGTTTCAGGTTTCTAAAAATATAATTACCCAAAATCGATCGTACATACTGATTCATTTTAAAATTACAAAGCATACCTGATTCCCACATAACCAATAGCGTCCAGCTTCAGGTGTTCGTCCAGAGGTGGCAGCTTGGCCGGCCGGCCGGACAAGGTATCTGCACAACAGGCGATCTTTTATCTAGACCTCTATTTAAGCATTATATAGGTGGAGTTCCACCTAGTTGGGACATCAATCTTTAAAAATGTCTTGCTGTCCACCTTCTCTTCTATTAGAATTTTCTTAAACTTCTCCAATCTAGTGCCACCATTTCTAATGTATCTAACAGCACCTCGTACACGCTTCACCGAGGGGTCGACTTCCTTTAGGCCATCTTGCACAATGAGGTTAAGAATGTGTGCAACACACCTCATATGCATGTACTTTTCCTTTGCTATGTTGGATCCAGGTGTTTTGTTCAGCTGCCTCCTCACGTACACAATACCACCATCATTGGCACTTGCATTATCAACAGTTATGGTTAAAACTCTCTCCATACCCCATTCAGCCATGCATTTCAGCAAATTCTTACCAATATCATCCCCCTTATGCCCTTTTATCAAGAAGAAGTTGATGACTTTCTTCTGCAAAATCCAATTATCATCAATAAAACTTGCTGTCACAGTCATATAACCATCTTGTTGCTGGGATGTCCAGCAATCTGTTGTTAGACACACCATTTGACAAGATTCTTTGAAAAATTTCTTCAACTTGGCCTTCTCTTGGAAGTAACATCGCACAACGTCTCGGGTGGTGGTTCTTCTAGATGGCACATTGAAACGTGGACAAGCTTTGGACATAAATTTCCGAAAGCCCGACTTCTCACCAAAAGCAAATGGCAGCTCGTCTTCAATGATCATCTCAGTAAAAGCTTGCCTAATAGCTTCTTGATCAAACTTGTAGTTTCCAGGGTGTTCCCCTGGAGTTGTTTGCAGCAAAGATTGAGTTGGGTCTTTGGCCAGCTTATGAGGATTGCGTTTGCACACATTGAAGTGCCTCTTCAAGGCTGATGTGCCTCCTTCTTTGATTCAGCCTTGATTTCACGTGTGCAATACTTGCAGCTACCAGCCCTCAAGACATTAGCACTATCCCTCACCTTGTTGAAGTGCTCCCACATGTCCGACCTTGGTGCCATCTCCCTTCTTCCTTGATTTACTGCAGCTGCAGGTTCCTTGTCCACATCAACGACCTCATACTGAGTAGCTTTCTCATGTGCTTCTGCATGCGAAGATTGACCTGTTGATGGATCTGAACGAGAGCAAAATTCTTGTGATGGCTGTGAATATCCAGTATCCATGGTAACCCTAGTGTTGGCCCCTTCATCCATATCCATGTGCATGTCAGATTCTGACATCTATAAATAAGACAAGTAGACAACAATTTTTCAGTTCATATTTATAGAAAGTAGAAAAATAAATAGTTACATATATGAGTACCATACACTACATAGTTACATATAGTCATACACTACACACTTGTACAGTAGCTAGCAATCTCAAAAATTCGGTCATACAGTAGGCTATACATAGCAATTAGCAAGTAATCTGAAATTGTGAATATACATAGCTAGTGAATATACATAGCTAGTAGCCTAGTACTGATTCAGAGTTCAGACACGCACAGGCACATGATTGATTCAGACTCACGAGTGAATTTAGACACGCACATGAGTGATTCAGAATTTCAGACTCACGACCTCACGAGTGAATTCAGAGTTCAGACACGCATAGGACTAGGAGAATATGGATAACTTACAGTGGCTTGATTCACGAGTGAAGATTGATGCCTGATGGAGTCGCTCAGTCGCCTGGGACCTTGCGTCGCGCCGTCGCGGTCTTGGGGATCAGCGTGCTCCGGCCTCCAGGAATGGGACAAGGGCTCTAGTCGTCAGCGCTCGGCGGACTTGTGGCCTGCAGCGACGGATTGGAGCGGCACGGCGACGGATCGTAGCAGCGCCGATTGGGCAGGCGGCGCGGCGCGGTGATGGACTAGGCCACCTTGCGTCGCGTCGTCGCGGTCTTGGCTCTTGGGGATCAGCGTGCTCTGGCCTCCGGGAACGGGACAAGGGCTCTGGTTGTCAGCGGAGCGCTCGGCGGACTTGTGGCCTGCAGCGACGGATTGGAGCGGCACGGCGACGGATCGGAGCGGCGCAGATAGGAGCGGCGCCGATTGGGCAGGCGGCGCGGCGCGGTCATGGACTAGGGTTTGCGGGAGACCGACTGGGAGTCTAGGAGACTGGGATTGCGGCGCTGCGGTGCGGGAGAGTGGAGGAGGTAGTCAGGTACGTGCAGGGCTGCAGGCAAGTTTTGGGCTGGGCCTCGCCGCCTCGGGGGATTGTACCTCACGTGGCCTTTTAGTCAGGGTAGTTCGGATCCTCGGGTACCCGCGGAGCAAACCCGAGTTGCCCGAAACTAATTCGGGTTTTGACACTGTTCACCCGTTCCGCTGATCGGTTTTTTCGGGTACGGGTACTTCGGGTTCGGGTACGGGTAATTCGGGTTCGGGCTTCGGATCTCGGGTTTTATGCCCGGCGTGACTGTCAGGTATGGAAACAATTGTATCCAAAATAACTAGGAAGTAAATCAAACCTGGTCCACTTTTGACTCAAATCAAACGCACTAATGGGTTGACCCAAAACCTGGCCCACTCTTGACTCAAATCAAACGCTCTAGTGGGTTGACCCGAACTGCCGTGTGTCTTGGTGCCTAGGCACCATGGTGCCCCTCTTATTTTACCTATATATATATATATACTAGGACACATGCCCGTGCGTTGCAACGGGAAAAAACATGTGTTACAGAGACACTCAAACCACTTAGCACACATTTTTCTGTCGATTTTTTTAACTACATTCATGTCTTTAAGAAAAGTTTATATTGACAATAGCAAGACAAAGAAGATTACTAACATGAGATAAGAAGCTTGTTGCAAAGGATGACCTTAAATTTGCATTTGAAAGGTATTTGGCCAGCAAACAAGGACATAGAATGGACTCACAATAGAACAAAAAATATACCAACAATTTTCTGTTGATAAATTTTTATAAGAGTTGAGGATGGAACCATACAGTTAGGTAAACCACAAGCATATATATATATGTAGAAGTGATAAAAGAAAAATATTGTGACACAAGGGTAAACACCATTTTCCTTCTCCTTCTCATTCATAACCTCTTCTCCTTCTCATTCATCATCCCTGTCACTCTTCTCCTCACAAAACAGTCTTCTCCTCACAAAATGCACACGGCAAGAAAGGATATACAATCTGGCAATCAAGTTAAAATGATTTCACATCAAGTTATCATTAGGAAAGCATTTTAAAATCTTAAACAGAGTTTATGGTCCTAGAAATGATGATTTATTAAGAACTGGAGAAGTACCGAAAGTGCAAAATCAGAGTAACTCATACCATCCCCACTACGAGTAAGAGCATGAAGTTGTGTTGAAATAATAGTAACCGTTTCTCCATGTCACTACAAATAGACAATTTTATCATTCGGACTTTAAATAAAACTTAATAGGAGCACCCAAATTTAGTGAGTAAAGTAATACCCTCAATTCTTGAAAACTCAATTAAATATATCTTACTGAACAATAGTTGGCTACTTCGGAACCTAGTGATGTTAGAATGACATGTGTATAAATTCGAAAATTAGTTTACACCGTAATCTAGCTATAAATCTGACATGCCAATTTACGTTATCATAAGTGATAAGAGAAAAGACAATTTTATAAAAGATAATAAACCAGGACTGTAGATGCATGTTTAGATGCCTGACATTAGCTATGTATCTAAATAATTAGATCCCACGCAGTAATTGCAGAATTTTTTATAGAACTTGAAGTAACAATCAACAATCAAGTCTCTAAACAATGCAAAAAAAATATAAAGGGGGGGCTATCTTGTCATAGGATGGGGAGGTGAAGTTGGTCCTGGAGGTGGTGGTGTGGTAGTCCCGGAGTGGACGTGTGGCGGTACTGGAGCTAGTAGTGTGATCCTAGAAGGGGATGGTGAGGGGGACATGCAAGGCTTCACCACCACACTTGAGAGGTTGTACCCGACGGCGTGAGCGGAGACGCGGGAAAGCAGCCCGCCATTCGGAGAGAGCCTATTCACCTTGAGGTGGAGCCCGAGGTTGCGATAAGGAGCAGGCCAGCCGGCAGCAGCATCCTCCCTCGCACACATGATTCGGCCGATTTGAAACCCGATTCTGCAGATTTGAAAGAAGGGTAAAAGGAAGAACGACAAGGGAGCGAGCAAGGATGTGGGCGGCCTCGACTGAATTGGTGCGCACGGGTGGGGCTAATCCAGGTCGGAGCTATGCGGAGAGGGAGGCAGCGGGGCGCTATGTGGGCGTGGATGGGCTGACTGAGGGGATGGTTTGATGACGCGTTATTAGAGAGAACTTCAGAACAAAAATGGGCACTTTGTTCTTAAGAAAAGTAAGTCTGAAATTACATATCATGTAAAAAAAATCTGCCAATTCAGTGTTCGTAATAGATTATATATACAAAAACTGCATAGTTTTTACTTTCCATTCAGAATATTTAAGGGGTTGTGTATTTAGCACTCTCTGTTTATAGCCCCTCTATACCCTTCAGTTTGACACCTCTCTCCTTCCTAGCAGTTAGGAAGTTTAGTCTGACTAAGTTTAGCAGGTAGGTTTTCTTCTCGCCCTGCTTTTGTATCCTTTTAGCTTTAATAAAGTTGGGCTTTTACCTCACAGTAATAGTCAAAAAAAAGACAGTCAAAAAAGTACCTAGAGTTGGAAAGCGGCAGAAATTCAGTGTAAGCATTTGTTACTTTTTTAAGAACGAAGATAGCATAGCATTGATTTTCACAAAGTACATTAGACTTCTTGTGATGTATCTATGAATGAACTAAACTGAAAGAAGTAAATTGACGTCCTGAAGTGTAATCGATAACATGGTATTATCTCAGTTCTCAAACTTACAAACTAAGAGATAAACTCTTGTACAATCTAAAAGTGCTCTCTTCAGTTTGAAATATGGTATCTTCATGGTATTGTGTTAGTTCCCAAATTATAAAACAAATCCATGATTAAAAATACTTTGCTCAGTTTACTTTACTATCATTTATTTGTTAAGGGCTCAGATTGGCCTATTCTCACATTCAGGTTATCGCGAGATCTGTAACCTTCAAAATCAAGTGGCCAATATGGCTGATTTTGAAAATCACCTTATGATCAATGAAAATGATGTATAATACCTTATTCACCTACTAATTTACTGAACCTATCAAGTGTAGTACATGGTACTTCAAAACCAGTAGCGATACAAAATCTGAGTGGTTTTGTAGATCCTCACAGGAATTCATTTTAGAACTTGGCAATTGAAACATCAATTACAAAACATAACTCGGCCTGCTTGAATTACCAGTTAATTAGCAACCTTCTCTACATTGGTTAAGAGCTCGTCAAATGTTTCACAAACAAGATTAAAGCAATAGTTGTATAAGGTACTGCACGGTTAGGGACTACTACATAATAACAATATAAGAAGAGGCCAATCAATTACCTTGACCTGGATCTCCTCAATCACAAATATGAAAATGCTAAATCATAATTGTCAATACCTGCACCTTCCATTCCCTCGAGCTCCACTGTCTCCCCGGTGTCCTCGACAATGGTGGCGCTCATAACTGCATGTGCCCTTCTTCAGTTCAGTCCAAGATGAGTGATAAAAAACCTGAGCAGCAGAGCGGAGAGCAATCAGAGGTAGAAAATGTACTCGTATTTTTGCTAGGCAAAGCATAGACACCACTGATAAGTATACATATAAATGCATAGAGTTCAATATTGTAATTCCATACATCATTGTATTTGCGGTTTGCTCTTGTACTAAAACGGAATGAGGTATAACTACTTGCCAAGTAAATGCCATAGAAATACCTTCTGGATGCCCCCTTTTAAAATGCTATACTTAGGAAGCACAGTAAGACAAGAATAAGACTTCGTCTAGCAGACTAAAAAGAAGCTCAATGTTAATAGGCTAACTAACAGAAGCTGCCTACTCCATCTTACGAACAGGCAAAGATGGTGGATGTAAACAATGGGACAATATTGCGCTTTGCACACCACCAGATGTAGGAGTTTTGAACAAGCCAACTCTGGTGACCAGACTGAGCCCGATATTCATTTTCACTTGGAACAACCTTCAGCTGTTAAGCAACAATTTGTAGTTAATACAAAAAGGAGACACGGGATAGATGAAAAGGCAAATGAATCGAAGGCTTTAATTACTCATATAACTATATAAGTAGAGATTAAGAAGCAGTTAGTACAAGAAACGAACATGTGTGACAGATCAAAAAGCAAACTAAATAGAAACAAACCACTTCATCTGATTTCTTTTTCTTCTTTTGAGATAAACAACATGAACACTACACATTCACTAAATCACTAACAGAACTGAGCAAACATTGTCTGTGTAAAGTAGGACTTAATAGGCCATCAATTTACCTTCGAAGAGGGCATCACACACTTGCTCCTAGGAGACGCCCAATGCGCCCGACACCACCCCAATGCCATGGACACCTCGGAGCACCGAGCATGCACATCTCCCTCACCACCTTTGTCGTTGAGATGTTCAGGTACATCTGGACCACCTCCTTCATGCTACAGAACGCAAGGGCTGCAGGTAGTCTCAACATAAAATCCAAATGCCAGATGAAACATAAAAGCTAAAAGATGCTTGCTTACTATAATGAGCCGGCCAAAGTACGCTAAAAAACCACTTGTGCACCATGTCCCTAAAAAATTCAAATTCACTTGTGCACCACGTTGCTAAAAAATTAAAAATTCAAGTACATTCTATTCAAATTTTCTAACAGAACACATCAGTACAAGTCTTGACTTGCCTCAAGCCCTCAACCATGTACATGTAAAAATTGACTAAATCTTAGTATATTGAAGACAATGCTTAGTATATATGTATTCGCACGTAGTGCAGCAAGAAAAGAAATATTTATATGAATATACAGCTCACCCAGGAACCATGTTTGGATTCTTTCGCATCTAGGGACCTATTGCTGCAAAAACATCAGATTGACCCAGAATTGTTAGAATTCAAGTGAAATTGACCTGCAGTATGAGAGCATAGATTAGAGAGAGGAGGGAGGAGGGGGGGGGGGGTCAGATCTAGGCCTCCATGCCCAGATCGCCACCGTGCTGCACTGTTTCTCGTGATCTGTGTGGAGGGCGTCGGGCCTCCATGGCCCCCGAGACGTACGGTGGGGGACAGAGACAGTCTAGGAAGCGGTGATGGTCGGTTCCGCGCGGTGGATACGTCGACGGCCGAGGGGGCGGCCGGTGTGCAGAAGCGTTGGAGGAGGAGGGCGCCGTATGCAGTGGCGAGGGCCATTGCCGAGGTGTGCAAGAGGTGAGGCGGCACACGTTCAGTTAGGATGGGGCTAGAGCGAGGGGAAGCGATGACGGGTGGAGCGCGACGAAGCGCGAAAGGAAGAAGCGAAACGCTCCTAATATAATATATAGAGATATATAATAAGTAGAGATTTAGTGAGAGGGTAAAATAGTCTAAAAAAATGTTGGACGAAAGACAGCCACCGGAAGAAACAGAAGAATTTCCTCCTTTTTAAGTAGTATATATATATATATATATATATATATAAACTCTATTAGACCCCTAGGTGCAGAATAACTTATTCTTCACCCGGGACGGTCCACTGAGCCGCTCGGTTCCATCCGACCTGTTCGGTGTGGCTCGCATGCTCACAGCACCCAACCATCCACCATAATTTTTTTCTTTTACCTCAGACAATTTATTTTCTCAATTACGGCCCTGGATCTGGAGCTAACCCACCGGTCACCTCATCCCCCGGTTTTCAATCGTGGGCACATGGCGGCGAGGCAGTTCAGAACTGTGTGGGTGACGGCGAGCGGCCAGTGTGTTTTGCGGGATCCTTCGTCGTTGGTTGGTGGAATCGGTGACGCCGTGGTCGGCCGGCTGTATCGGCGGCGTGGTGGTTGCGGGAGGCGCTACAGGCGGCATCGGCATCCTGGTCGGCAGCCCGGCAGGCGGTGGCTGCGGGGTGAATCCCATGAGATCCTGTCATCGCCGCGCCTCCTCTCCACCATCCTCGGCGCCCTCTCCGCCAGGCTGCTCTTCCGCACCGCCGCCCATGGTAGAGGCGGGTCCTGCTCCGGGTCAGCTCTGGGCGAAATATTTTCCGAGGTGGCTCAGGCATTCTCTTGCAGGGCACGGGCAGGTGGCGTATCAGGACGCAAGAGCACTCTCCAGTCTCCAACTTGGTTGATCCTTTTTTCAATAGGTGGTGAGTTCCCGATCTCCAGCGCCACGTTTCCTTGCTGTGTTTGTTGGATGCCGTTAGTTTAGCCATGATTGTTTCTTCCAGTGTAATAGAGTGGAAATCTACAAGTGGCATGATTAGTATTAGATTGAGAAATCGATCTTTTTGGTGATGTCTTAATGTCTTATTTTGATCTGCAGGATAAAAATAGAATTCATCAATAAACAGAAATTAAGTTTTTGTAGTCCTTTCGTTGGTGTCCTGCCAGTATACAACAGCAATCCTATTTCTTCATTAGGACTGATGTTTAATGGACCTTATGTATTGCTAAATGCAACCTACTTTTGTCTTGGGCAACTAGCAATTTTTGACTGTACTTTTCGCATGATGGATTGATTTGCTCTGATATGTGTCGATTCCATCATTGTAGATACTTCTAACAGGCTGATGAAGAGGGGCACTGCAACATTTTAGAGTTACTCCAGCCAATTACACATTGGGTTGCTTCTTTGCTGAATTTGTCCAGAGCGCACAACATTGAAGCTGCAAGTAGATGTTCAATTCTAGTTCTTGTTGCTTGAATTGTCAAACGCAAATTAGGGTCCGTAACAATTAGCATGTCTGCATCAAATTCTAGTTCTTGGTGTGGATAGCACTCACTGTACACCAGTTGTAAACTTTTTACACCGATAGTTTCTTTTCTGATATGGGTGTGGGTTACAAGCTAGCGCACTTACCAGCCGCACTTCATTTTTTCTCCTCCGTTGTTTCTAATTCAGCGGCTGCGGCGGGACAGTTTGGGTATCGGACTCTGGTCCGATCCTTTGAGTGGCGGGCGGATTCAGTGGCCAGGCTGGTGGGCTCTGCATCGACCATGTCCTCGGCAGCGTCGTGGTTTGCGTTGTGGTCGTCCGCCCGAACCAGCAACAGTGTGGTTGCCGGCGGCAATGCGGCGTGGTGAGCAGCATGTTCAGGCTGCCGGTGGCTGTGGGCTGCATCGGCATCCAAGTGGCATCTCTGCGTCCTGCAGATTGTGCGCTTCTTCAGCAAAGCCGGCCGACACCAAGTTTTCTCAACCATCCGCGCAGAAGCTTTCGCTGGACACCTTCTACTGTAAGCAACATGTTCTTTTTGCTGTCAGATACTCAGATCCAGCATTATTTTTGCATACCTGTGTACGTCTCAGCTTGGATGTGAAATGGTCGAGGTACTGCAAGCACATGGCAACAACCGTCCTACCTCCAGAGGTTAATTTGGTATTGCTCTGCACAGGACATCTCAGGTGTTGGTTTTATCTAATCACAGGGGCATATAGTTATGTTTTGCAAACCTAATCTCTCTTTGCTGTCCTGCTAGCTAGATGATGGCCCAGTATTTCAGTTAAGGTCTGTAATGCATGTACTTTGAAGTCAATTTGAAGGTCTAATTTTCAGACTAATAACCGTCAGAACATGAAATGCTGCTATGCTCATTAAGTTTAGCATAAGTTATACCCGCAAAAAAGAGAGTTTAGAATAAGTTATACGATAATCTTACTTGCAAAACCTTCAAAGAGGAAATTTCACGTGGTATGATACTTGCAAATTTATTATGTTTCCTTCCATACAGAAAAGTTGATTTGTATTTTTTTTCTATTTTTCGTGTGTATCTCTAGCATGCAATGGAGGTCAAGAGTAATTTGTAATCATAGCCTTGGTGGCTGCAGGCGGCATCAGCATAATGTTGAGCAGTAGGTGGCCTCAGCACTTCTATTTGTCGTTTTAGGGCAGAGCATGACAGCAGGCTTCCACTTAAGGTACGGTGGCCGTGCTTTCCTTTCTGGTTTTTTCTTGATTCAGAACTAGAAGGGAGGATAAGTTTATGTATAACTTGAAGCATGTTAGAAAAGAGCTACTGCACATTTCGACAAATCGATTGTCAAGCCACTGCTCCAAATAATAGAAACAAACAGCAAGGAGCCAAGGAGTATCACTATGTTGTAAGGACGCATCTAACATGTGCGGTAAATTTTTACTAAAAGTATATAGCTCTCATGTCAGGATTAAAAATCATCAATCAATCACAAAATACATGTCCCTTGATTTGACTGTGTTAGCTGCTAATTCTTCAGGAATTGGCGAGCAAAGGAAGTTTGGAGTCTGATTTGATTCAGCAAGCTGCTCATAATCTGATAAATGAAAAGTTTAATGAGGTTATACTGAACATGGCATACTTATTCTCCTAGAATGTTTAAAAACTATCAATATTTAAATGGTTGTTTGTCAAGAAACATGCACTAGAAGCTGCATTTGCTTGATTAACCTTGGTATAGATGTTGACACTTCTTAGAAAATATACTCCATCTTTCTGTGTTCATCACCTTTCCCAGTATTTTCCATGTTGTTCCTTTTCCTGTTGATTTTTTCATGCGTTAACATTCCATCCATCAGAAGCTAATTCCTTCCTTGATTGTCTTATTGATACCATTGATTTTATACACATTTTTGCTAGAAACTATGCAGCTTTAATTGATTTAATAAATATTATGTGGTACATCATGTAATTTACATGTTCCTATGGTTCCCCGGATTAGTTTCAATGATTTTGCGAGCACATTGGCCACACCGTTAATTTTTACGTCGAATTGCAAGTGGCAACACTTATTCTCCTGGTTTTGTTGGCTTTCAAAGCAGGTTACAGCTAGACTTAGTGTGGTTATTTAGATATTTCATTAAATATACCGATGATGGTGTGAAAATGAGAATTATTTTGCTCTTCTTAAGGTCATGTCACCTTCGTAATGATTTAATTTTTGCCAAAGCAATGCTTTGGATGAAAATTATCTTTAGTTTCTTGATTCTTATCTTTATTAATTTTCCATTTTTCAGGATTGCTGGTGATGTTCAAAATGCTAAGGAAAGTGTCCTGCTCCTGGATACACAAAAGAAATGTAGAGCTGCACCGCTTGTTGTGGTCTTCAACATCGTGCCCATAGTAGGATAGAAATGCAATGTACTGAAATTGATGTAACCAAATAATTTCAACGACTTATGTAATTTATTAGTACTACCGAAATCTTGCAGTTTATATATCGACACATGTGCATGGCGACATATGTTTTTATCCCCATGGAGTTATTACTATGTGCACTCAGGTTGTCCTAGTCAATCTTAGCACATCAGAACTTGTTAGTTCTACATCACCTCTGATTTTTGCCTTCGTTACAAACTTATGGTGTAATCTTCTCGCTAGTTCTTACTTTCTGTGTCCTCATTATGGTGTAATCTTGTCTTGATTATCAAATTTGTTAAGTACAACATAGCTTGGCACAAAATTTCTCACAATGAAATACAAATTGAATCAGTCGACCATGTTCCTTCTGTAGGTAGGTTTATTTTTCAACTAGTCACTTAGAGACGTGGGGTGTTTTGGTTTGTTTTCTTACGTCAGACGCATGTACTTTTATGTTTCATGTGCGAGAATCTTACAACGCTCGAGCGGAGCAGGCCGGTACAGACGTGCGTGCGGGCGCGGGTATCTTATGTCACATGTAACATATTTTTACATCGTGCGGTGTGGTGCAGACGCGCTGGTCTCTGGTGCGGCCGGGGTGCAGAATAGTATTCTGCCCCAGGGAGTTAAATAGCGCGACTCTCTCTCTATATACTTCTTATATACTTTATACTACCTACTATATATATATATATGTATGTACGATACACGGTATATGGTTCCTGAATACAAGGGGTTCTTGTCAAACACCGACATGCACACATATACACGTATGTGACCGTATATCTATACGATACACGGTATGGTTCATATATTCTAACAGCATAATAAATTAAATAACGCCTGCCCAGGCGTGAGCCCTTTCTTTACCGTTCTATCTCAACGAACGACTACCAAAAAGGTCGCTCTTGTTCTCCATTTTTCCAGCCTGTCATAATCTGCATCAAGTCTAGGGTCTCTTACAGTGGTCGGTGCACTGTGCGCACCACACTGCACACAAATACAAGCTCCTCAGATACTATACATAATAGATGTTCAATTACAATGCTAAAAGAGACTGAAAGAGCTACAAGTAGTCATGCGTGGTCTACCGATTAAGCTGCCTCGTTCCCAACGGCACAATCGATACTTTCCGATCCATGAAGCATATATATAACCTTCGTTATCGCTGGCCTTTTGGTACGGTCTGGGTTCACGCATATTAGACCTATCTGGGTGCATCTTTCTATTTGCTGGTAACATGTTTCTAGGGATCCATACTCTAGTGATCTTTGTAAAACATTTCTCCATTTATCAAGTACCTGCGAGATCAGAACGAGAATTTGAAATGTTAGTACACAATGTAAAATGTTTCATCGTCTCTACTAAAGGAATTTCCATCTCGAAATGTGAAACGAAATTTTCTTACAATCTTGATAAAGTCCTCAGCAGATGTTCTAGTAACATCTGGGTAGTCCCTATGTCCTGTTACTACCTCCAAGATTATGACGCCCAAGCTGAATATGTCTGACTTGGGTGTAATTGTTCCTCCATGCAGAAATTCTGGTGCCATGTAACCACTAAACGATAACATGAGTAGAATTTTAAGTGTTTAAGAGAGAGTAAAGAAAAATACATCTTACTTATGAATAAAAACCAATATAATAAAATGTGCATTAACTCACAATGTTCCATCACGAGATGTAGTGCAAATAGTTTGTTGTTGGTCAAGCAGTCTTGATAAACCAAAGTCTGTGATTTTTGGTATCATATCGTCATCGAGCAATATGTTTGCGGGTTTGAGGTCCAAGTGAATTATAGGTTTTCCATTTTCCACGTGAAGGTGACACAAACCATGGCAAATCCCCTCGATTATTTTGTAGCGTGTGCTCCAACCAAGTCCAGAAGATTCATCTGCGTTTGCAACCAAAAGGAGAACATTCGACGGATGTTAGCTAGAAATCTGTCGTTGTGCTGTAGATAGTGCATGAAATGGCTGCTACAAAATAGAAGTGTATGTTCTCATTTCCGATTATAAAGTTAATTATATCATTAGTATCAGATATTGATCAGCTGTCAGAATTAATATATGTGAACAAAATACAATATTTAGGAGCTAGTATATGTTCCAACTGTCAAAACTCCAACTCAAATAAAGATGGAACTCGTACACGACATTCCAATTCAACGTTATTACCTGATATGTACTTATCAAGGCTTCCGTTGGGCATGTACTCCAAGCAAACTAACCTTTCAGCCATCTCTGCGAAAACATACTTCCCGTCGTGCTGTAAACACTCGTTCCGTATTTCATAGCAGTAGCCTACAAATCGAACTATATTGTAGTGGTTAAGCATCATAAGATGATAGACCTCGTTCTCAAATTGCTTCTGCATGCCTGGCACTAGTGACGACACAATCTTCTTGACAGCAATTGTTTCCCCATTTTTCAGAACTCCCTGTTCAAAGTCCAATGCTTTCAATACGTATGTGGGGGTTTTTGTTCAGTTGTAATTATGTACTACGTAGAAAATATATATCGGAAACAAAGGATTTGCTACACAGTCTCCGTACCTTATATACCACACCAAAACCACCTTGACCAAGTATTCGGCCATCAGAGAAGTTGTCTGTGATTTCTTTCAAATGCGCTAATGGTATATCACGGGACCTTGGACTCCGATCCTCCTCATGTAACTCTAGTGCTGGGACGAAGTGTATCACACTCATCGCTGGAAGAGGACAATTCGAAGTTCCGATCGAGGGGTCATCCGAGATGTACACTCTCAAACATAATTCCCCGCAAACACGCGACAAGAGAGAATGTTTCTCCAGCTTGTAATAATGAAATTTTGCTCTATAGGAGAAGGGTGGGATTGGGATCGAGGCCCCATTGATTCGGACCCTGCCAAGGAAGGACGCGGAATTATACTTGGATTCCGTGAGGTTGAAAACACATGCTTCAAGAGCAAGGCCGCGAAGATTTGATGGATCGGACACGTCGAAGCAGAACCGTTCGTTCCACACTGGGTTCAGATCCTTGTCTCTGACAGCTGTGCGGTAGAACTGTTCATTAAAATTAAGATGAACATAGACACCCGCACTATCTTGCTCCTTCTTTGGCATGAGGCCACAAGCATTTGCGACCTCCACGACCAACTTATGTGTCGTCATTTTTTCCGGCGATGTCGCAGCTTATACTAAACCATAAAGCACAAAAGAAAAGCACTGTTAGCACAAGTAGGAGTCCACGAACTGGCTGCTAGAGCCAATTAAGGTTTGCTCACCTAGAATGTCCGGATGCACCAGTCAAGTAGAGCTGATCGAGGGTGGCAGCAGAGTAGAGGAGGCCTGGGTGGAGGGTGGCCTAGACGATGTGCTTGCCGGCGGTGGAGGCGACGGCGGCTGAGAGGGTTGGATGGAAACAAGAGCGGAGGGGAGAAGAGGAACAAGGGAGCACTTCCCAAAGCATTTTTCAACTGACCAAACAAGATTGACTGGGTATATGCGATCTCCGGCGCAAACCCCGACAAAGTACTAACGCCTGCCTGCTCCTCCCTGTATCTGTTTTTTCGATAAAGGCCGGCTATCTTTGTCCAGCGACGACGACGACGACGACAACAACAGGCAACAGCTCTTCCGATTTCCCATTTAGGTTGGTTGGCTACATTGTGCAAGCCGCACACGCACGGACTGATTCGTGTGGTGGACGCCGTGCTCTCTTTTGGCACACGACGGCAGAATTAAGCCGAAACTCACACCAGTTCTGCGTCTGCAGGACACAGGCAAAAAACAGTGATAACGCAAGTGAATCACAGGCTCCATTTCACCATTCCTTCAGATAACGCAAACACAGTGGCGACACCACCATTGCATTCACCACATGACCAGAACATCACAACTAAACGTACACCGAGCTTCACTGTCTGTCTGTCATTACTAGGAGCAGGAGGATTGCATTGCGTTGCAAAGCTAGTGTCGTTCAGTTTCAGTTATAGTAGTAGATGCCAATTAGTTCAGTTAGCGGTGTCTGTTTCAGTTAGTCTCTCGGCTAGTATTTCCTAGGAACAGGAACAGATAGGATAGGATTCGTTCTCTGTTTTGACCCGATCATCGCGTTGTAAGCTTGACCGCCTGGACGTGGTCTAGTACGACCGATCCTTCTATGAATATAAAAGGAAAAAAGAAAGAGCAGAAAAGCTGCACATTTGCATGCAGCGCAAAAGAGCCTTTCTCACTTGTCTCGAAATTTTGGTTCTCCGAATCTTATTCGTGAGAGTTGAGAGGCCACAAGTGGTACCACAGCCTGCTCACGATCAATGGTGGGTTCGAAGGGTTCCAAGAAGTACTCGAAGTCGGATTCAAAGTCGCCATCAGGCTCCCCTCATCGTCGAACATCTCTCTCTCTCCCTAGTTCGTCCTGGTCACAGCTAGGGAAGGCACCAGAGAGTTGGGGGTGAGGGAGAGGGTCGTGAGGGGTGCCAGCGGTAGCACCCAGTGGACGACCCTGACTGCGTACGAATTATGCCGACTAGTCGGTGATCATGCGCATGCAGCAGCAGGTCCATGGACTCTGGGACGCGGAGAACAAGGGCGACATCAACGACCGTGCAGCGCTCGCCGTGCTAGTCTGGGCAGTACCATAGGAGCTGGTACGCACCCTTGCCGCCAAGAATAACACCAGCGCTGCGCGGTGCACGCTCAAGACGCTGCGCGTCGGAGCTGAGCGCGTACGCGAGGCAAAGGTGCATACGCGCCTTCGGGATTACGATCGCCTCCGTGTCAAGGACGTAGAAACAGTCGAGAAATTTGCGTTGCAACTCTCTACAATCCTTAGCGATCTGGAGATGCTCGGCGATCCGTAAAAGGAGGACAAGGCCATGATAAAATTCATCCGAGTACTCCCCGGTACGTAATGTCAATCGAGGAGGCTACCGGTGAAGAGAACTACGTCATCGACTGCGAAGACAACTCTAGGCAGCTGCTCCTCGTAGAGGAGGAGCGGTTCTCGCGGCAGTGATACTACAAATACACAGAATCAATTGTAGCTATTTTTGAAATAAGAGTATTGAACCCACATAGAACTATCTTTGATTAAGGTCTTTATACCCCTCTTTACTATCTACCAAATGATACTTTTTTTCGAAATAGGGAGCGAAACCCCAGCATATGCATCAAGCGATGCACACAACCTTTATTTATTATTAGAGCAACAAAGTGTGTCAAAAAACATTACAAAAATCATACAAACCGGAATCGCCAAACTAAAACACCGAGCAAAACGATAACCATATTGCTAGCTCCCCGACGAGATCTAGCAAACACCTAGCTGCCTCATGCACTCCAGGAGACCATATCCGCGCAGCCTATCCACGAAACGGTGCTCACGCACACTCTCCGGATGTCGCCACCTCCACTATCTTCAGTCAAACCATCATCAGCATGTATATCGATGTGTAGACTCTCTCCACACTAGCCACGACACCACCGCGGTGTCAAGTAGCACCACCTCCCTGCGCACTATCTCCAAAGCACCTCGCGGTTGCCGCCGGTACCCCGCAGCACCATGCCGCCAAGTAACACCAGCAAACACAGCTTGAAGTCTCCGGAGGATCTGTTGTGCGTAGAACCTGCCAAACAGGCATGACTTAGCGTAGCACCTGTCGGTCAAGCATGACTTGGCATCGCCGCCGAAGCTCCGTGCAACACAAAGCCGCTCCACCTGTCCTGCCTCTTCCATCCAGCGCTGCTCCACAAGTGATGCTCCCAAGAGAGAACACGACACCGTGGCGCCACTATCGGCAGATCCAAAGATCTGAGGGTTTCCCCTGGAGTAGCACGATTGAGGTTGACACTAGGTGCACGATGATGCCTTCATCAAGGTAACGACGTGTTACCGCCGCCATCACCAGCCAACGGCTCGGTTTTCATCGGCACCTAGGTCTCCCCGCCTCGCTGCCAGGACTAGATGACGGATCCAAAGATTCGCCAAACCAGCCTCAGGCCGACCACCTTCGATGGAGAAGATGCCCACCGCCACAAACCTAGGGCCTCTTCCCTGAGCGTCCTCATGATGCGTAGTAGATCCTAGAGAAGACGCACGACGTCCGACCAAGGACAATGGAGGGCAGAGTAGTAGGACGATCCAAGAAACCCTAGATCGCCGCCTAGCCGCCTTCAGCCCTGCCTCCGGCGCTCCCTAGCCACCGCCACTACGCCATCACTGCCGCTGGTCGAGCTGAAGAACGCCGCTGCCGCTCGAGGCCGAGGCCACCGCCACCATGATCTAGATCAGATCAGGACGCTGATACGTTGCTAACGTATCTATAATTTTTGATGTTCCATGCTTGGTTTATATCTACTTTCTTATGTTTTGTCCATACTTTGGAGTACTTTTATACACTTTCTTGGACTAACCTATTAACAAGATGCCATAGTGCCAGTTGCCTGTTTTCTGCTGTTTTTGGTTCTAGGAAAGTCAGAAAATGAATATTCTCGGAATTGGACCGGACAAAAGCCAAAGTTGGTATTTTCCCGGAAGACTCACGGAGCCAGAAGGAGAGACGAAGGGGGGCACAGGGTGGCCACACCACACATAGGCGCGGGTCCCCCTGGCCGCGCCAGGGCATGGTGTGGGCCCCCTGGCCGGCCACCGACCTTTCCCATTCGCCTATAAGATGCCTCCCGATGCAAAAACCCAAAATCGTCAAGCCTCCAGCCACGAAAAGTTCCACAGCGCCATCGCCACCAAAGGGGAGATTCAGGGGATAGAAAGTCTCTTTTCCGGCACCCTGCCAGGACGGGGAAGTGCCCCCGGAGCCATCTCCATCAATCTCCACTACCGTCTCCATCGCCGTTGCTGATTCCCATGATGATGAGGGAGTAGTTCTTCCTCGAGGCTAAGGGTTCTACCGGTAGCTATGTGTTCATCTCTCTCTATGCATGATCATATTGTGATCATGAGCTTTGTAATCAAGTAAATCTACCTTGCTACTCAAGTGCTTTAATAGATCTCTGTTCTCCCCATGTGTGTGAAAGTGACAGCGTGCACACCATGGTGGAACTTAGGCTAGAGATTACAAATACTTGTTATGAGTTATATTTGGAGTTGGATGTCTTTATGAAATTGTGGTGTTTGTTGGAACCATCTAGTGCTCAAGGTGATAGTGTGGGGTTATCTAGATGGGAAAGGCTTACTTTGAGGTGTGATGTTATAGCCCCACCATAAATTAGAGTGTCCAACCGGAGAGTAGTTAAGAGTAGTATCATAAAGAGAAGATATTTATATGAGAGTGTTCACTAGTGAAAGTATGATCCTTAGGCCTTCTTTCTAAGCATTGAAACTTCATTTGCAACTAGATCAATTTTAGTTAACATTCCGTTGTAGTTGGGACATTTACTAGTCAGATATAATTGTCCTGAGGAATCCCAAAACCCAGCAGTTGTTGGCACTTTTATCACATTCCATTGGAGTTGCAATACTTACTAGGCAGGTGTAGCATGACACAGATCACCACAGTTCCACCAGTTGTTGGCATTTTAATATCCATTCCGTTATACTTGAGCTGATTACTAGTCACATATTAAGTCAAATTTATAGCACTACTTTAGTTATGCTTGTCTATGATCGAGATACTGTGCTCCAAGTCGTCCATAACCGCGGACACGACTTTCAGAAAGTTTTACCCTGCAGGGGTGCACAAATAGCAACACACACTCGATCAACCTCGGAAAAACCAACTCAAAACCCAACGAGGCTTTCACGACAAAGCGATCACAGGATTCATAAAATATTTCAGGGGGCCACCCCACTAAGCTACCCGCAACGAAGTTGGCCGGCTCCGGAATGGACCCAGGGTTTGCGACGACGGCTGTAAACGACTGGGAACCCGAAAGTGTGACTGGGCTTGTCGATACCACGAAAACGTGGCGCGATCCAAAACAGTACAGGTCCTCCACGCACAATCTTAAATAAAGCAGTAAAGCATGGCATAAGTACAGGATAGTAATAAAACCCCAAACTACTTTGTGGCCCCAAGAAATAGAAATGAATCAAGATCTGGCTCAGGGGGGTCCATAAGGCCACCCGGATGTGGATAGTGCGAATAGTCAAGGAACAGGTATCAAGTACTCGGGGTCCTACGGGACACAAGTGAGCGTGGAAGAACCAAATAACATCTATTGCCCACCGATGCCTCTGCATTAGTTATATCTAGCATTTTAATAGTTGTATTTAAAGTCATGATCAACTCCACCAATAAGCATCTCCACCAATAAACATCTACCAGCATTCCAACAACTGTGGTACTCGACAACACAAGATCGCACCTGAGTAAGCAACTACGACTCGCAAGGCCAGCTATCTACCAAACACAGGTAATAGGAGGTGTCAAAGGCAATATAGAGGCTGCACGAGATATAACTGGTGCACGGAACTAAAGCATCGCGACACAGATAGCAATAGATCAACATGAGGAAGTAAAGACTATAAATGCAAAATAGGTAGAAGGGGGAGAGATGCTCGCCTGGGAAACACTACCGAAGGGTTATCCGGAGAACTTGTCGGTACTCGCATCAACTCATCGGCCTAATCCGCGAAGAAGCAAACAATTGGGGTCGAAGATCTTGGGGTTCCGGGGGTCCGGGGTCCGGTCTTAGGGTTCAACGAGGACCGGTCTCGGTGGGAACGGCGGGGATCGGCGAGGTTCAGACTCGCAATGGAGAACTTGTCGCATCCGTGTAGAAGACCATGGAATTCATGACGAAGGTCTTGGTGGGATCAGGCTTCGAATCCGAGGTGGTGACCTTGGCGTACCGAGGTTTGCGGGTTCGTCTTCGGATTCACGTAGGAGATCATGGAGCTCGGTGTCGCGCAGGAGAACTTGAGGTCTTGCGGCTTCGATTGCCGGTGTCGAACTCAGGTTTGGCAACGGTGGTCTTCGAGTGGCATCACGGTGGTTCTCCTCAATGTCTTTGTGGGCTGACCTTGGCATCAGGACGGTTATTTCCCGCGGCGTTGGTTTTGACAGGAACGAGGACGATCTTGAGCGGCAACCGGAGGAAGCCGGGCTTAGGGCCACACAAACCTGGACTTGGCTGCAAACATTAGCACACATGTGCAAAACAGGGTATCACAAGGCTGCAACCGAGCGGTGGCGTTGGATCGAGTCTTCAGAGTCAAACAGAAAAACAAACACACATGACCGCTGACTTGGTCCTCATAACCGCGGCAAGCAGCAAGCCTGCGTAGGGCTCCAACGAGAAGATAATCGCGGGGGAGTGTCGGCTCGGAGCAGGACGCGACCGAAAGGCGAGCTCGCTGGCGGGAGAGCTCCGGGCGGTGGCGCTTGCAGTCGCTGGAGGCGCGAGGACAGAGCGCCGAGGTGGGGTCGCCAGACACGACGCAACGGCGGTTCGCGCGGCCGGAGACAGCGAGACGATGAGGCGCGGCGAGCAGAGGGAGGCGCCGGTGGCTCGGGGAGAGGCCTGGTGGTGGCGGACTGGAGGCGGGGAGAGGAGGCCGAGGTCGACCGCGGCACGGTGGCTGTCGTGCTCCAAGGAACGGGGACGGGAGGCGGCGGCGAGCTGCAGGTCGGCGGCGCTCACGGCAGGGCGAGGTTGGGTGGCGGAGAGCCAGGCGGCGAGGAGGGGCACGGCGGGCCGGCAGCGGCGCGGAGCTCGGTGGAGAGCAGAGAAGGGCAGCGGGGAGGCGCAGATGCTGGCGGCGGTGGACGGTGCAGGAGAGGCGCGGTGGAGACGGGGGAGCGGGCCGGCGGGGACGACGGTGGTCGACGGCGGCGCTCGGCGGCCGGTGGCGAGCAAGGAGGAGGCGGCAGCGGGAGCGCCAGGCGCTGGCGGCGGGGAAAGAGGAGAGGATGGAGGCGGGGACGTGGCACGGATTACGGAGGAGGGGTCGCGCGGTGGGGCGCGTGGCCAGGGGCCTGGGGACGCGGGGGTTGCGTGCGGGGAAGGAAGCGTGCGTGTCCGTGAGTGGGTGGGTGCGCGCCTGGGGATTGATATGGGGTGGGGCTGGGCGAGCGGGAAAGTAGGTGGGGGAGCGGGGTTGGGTCGCACGTGGGCTAGGTGGGGTGGAGTGGCTGGCGGCGGGGTGGAGATTTTTGTGTGCGTGCGCTGGTGTGTGTGTGGCTGGGTGTGGGTGGCTGTGTGGAGTGATGAGGTGGAGGAAGCGGTGAGGTGGCAGACTGTGGTTGGCCGGGGTGATGTGGAGGGGGGCTGGGTAGGATAGGGTGGGGTAGGTTAGGGATTAGACTAGGTTTTAGTTTAGGGCTTGGAGGTGGCCGGCCGGGCTTTTGGGCCTGGCGGGCTGCCTCCTAAAATAATGTAAACTTTTATTTTTAATTTAAATAGACTTTTGTCAATAGTTTTTAGACAAATAAAAGACCCGAAAAAGACCGGAGTTTTGATTTGAATAAAGACGGGGAATATTTTAGAAAACAAAACTAGGCTTTACAAAAATAGTTTTAGACAACATATGCATAATGATGACGATGCTCAAATGCAATGTGGCATGATGACATGAGCATGCGGGCATGATGATGCAATGCACAAAAACAACGCGATTTTCTAGTAGTGGTTTTAGTGAGGTGCCACAATTCGACACCACTAACAAGGGATCTCGCCCTCGAGATCTGCCTCATGATACCGGGAAGAAGGCCGGCGTTCTGAATCTTCTCGCTTCGTGTCGATCCTCGCGACACCACTGACAAGAGGGTGTTGTCCGTGATGGTCGAGAGAACACTCCGGAAACAAAGGCGAAGGTAGAGGTATCAACAAATAAAGCCACCTCTAGCTTCCGTGGACGGAGTAAAATTGCTGGATCCACCGATTCAATGTACGAGAGCGAATGATAAGAGTAGTCGGATGGTGATCGGTCCATCACGCACCCAAAGCATTACTCTGCAGATGAATAGGAGAATTATGCAACCAACTCTCGGAATTAGACTGAAGATCTCGACAAGCGGGGTTCGGAAACAAAGGAGTGATGCAAACTCTGCATCGGATCTGGCGTAGATGATGTCATCATGTCGGAAAACACCGGAAGGCACAAACAAGGAACAAAGAATGGTACCACAGATAAAGGATCACTCCGATAGCATGAAGACCGGATGTAGTAACACCATTACCAAAGGAGGAGGCGCAACCCTAAAGGTACGATGGAAAACCCAACCACGAGAAACCCTGGACTCGAAGAAAAGATAAGAGAGTAGATTCAAAACACGCAGAGGTAAGGGGAGAACAGCAGAGGGGTAAGAAGTAAAATCAGACCTAATCAGACTATCCAACCGATTTTTCAAAATAGTTTTGACACTCTACTTCGGCCGTTAGCTAGGTTATCCTACAGGCTAGACTTGTGGGGTATCACAACTGCTGGGCTCTGATACCACTCTATAACACCCTCAAATCGGCCCTATGCAAGTTTTAGCCCTTTCCGCCAAACCCGCATAGAAACGATTCAAGGACGCCCACTAGGCACTTTCATGCGGGTGGAAAACAAAATAATACCATTACACAACAGTCCTCGATGGGACCCACAGAACAGATAAATACAACAATGACTGCATGAGTCGAGAATATAGATATATTATACAAAGATCCAAATCACCTTGGAAACGATAGAGCGCCCGACTACGGACAAGATGCAAATGGGGCTAAGAGCCCTGAAGAATAACCAATGGCGTCCATAACCCTGCCCAGGCTAAGCCGGAAGGGTAACCCTGCTAACGACGTCGATCTCAAACCTGCTAAAACAAAAGGGGTGCCGACAAAGGGCAAAGGAAAAAGAGGAGCGTCAGTACTGAGGCCAGTACACGGCGAGGCTAGAATTCAGCGGCTCTCGCCTACATAGGTATGGTGGGCTGAAGCGGCAGCGCAGCGGCACTAAACAACCTATAGAGACTCGATACAACTGGCGGTTATCAGAGAGGGATAAGAAAGACCTATTCGGACCCAACCTGAAGCTAACACCAAACAAACCCATCCTGGTATTTCCCCCTCAAGACCAAACGAGGGAGTCGGACCAAGGAACTCACACAGTTGGCAATTTTACTCATTCCATTATAGTTGCAGCAATTACTAATCAGATATAGATAGCATGAGTCATCCTGATAGCATAAGTAGTGGGCAGTTTTAGTTAACATTCCGTTGTAGTTGGGACATTTACTAGTCAGATATAATTGTCATGAGGAATCCCAAAACCCAGCAGTTGTTGGCACTTTTCTCACATTCCATTGGAGTTGCAATACTTACTAGGTAGGTGTAGCATGACATAGATCACCACAGTTTCACCAGTTGTTGGCATTTTTAATATCCATTCCGTTATACTTGAGCTGATTACTAGTCACATATTAAGTCAAATTTATAGCACTACTTTAGTTATGCTTGTCTATGATCGAGATACTGTGCTCCAAGTCGTCCATAACCGCGGACACAGCTTTCAGAAAGTTTTATCCTGCAGGGGTGCACAAATAGCAACACACACTCGATCAACCTCGGAAAAACCAACTCAAAACCCAACAAGGCTTTCACGAAAAAGCGATCACAGGATTCATAAAATATTTCAGGGGGCCACCCCACTAAGCTACCCGCAACGAAGTTGGTCGGCTCCGGAACGGACCCAGGGTTTGCGACGACGGCTGTAAACGACTGGGAACCCGAAAGTGTGACTGGGCTTGTCGATACCGCGAAAACGTGGCGCGATCCAAAACAGTACAGGTGCTGCACGCACAATCTTAAATAAAGCAGTAAAGCATGGCATAAGTACAGGATCGTAATAAAACCCCAAACTACTTTGTGGCCCCAAGAAATAGAAATGAATCAAGCTCTGGCTCAGGGGGGTCCATAAGGCCTCCCGGATGTGGATAGTGCGAATAATCAAGGAATAGGTATCAAGTACTCGGGGTCCTACGGGACACAAGTGAGCGTGGAAGAACCAAATAACATATATTGCCCACCGATGCCTCTGCATTAGTTATATCTAGCATTTTAATAATTGTATTTAAAGTCATGATCAACTCCACCAATAAGCATCTCCACCAATAAACATCTACCAGCATTCCAACAACTGTGGTACTCGACAACACAAGATCGCACCTGAGTAAGCAACTATGACTCGCAAGGCCAGCTATCTACCAAACACAGGTAATAGGAGGTGTCCAAGGCAATATAGAGGCTGCACGGGATATAACTGCTGCACGGAACTAAAGCATCGCGACACGGATAGCAATAGATCAACATGAGGAAGTAAAGACTATAAATGCAAAATAGGTAGAAGGGGGAGAGATGCTCGCCTGGGAAACACTACCGAATGGTCATATCCGGAGAACTTGTCGGTACTCGCATCAACTCATCGGCCTAATCCGCGAAGAAGCAAACAATTGGGGTCAAAGATCTTGGGGTTCCGGGGGTCCGGGGTCCGGTCTCAGGGTTTGACGAGGATCGGTCTCGGCGGAAACGGCGGGGATCGGCGAGGTTCAGACTCGCGATGGAGAACTTGTCGCATCCGTGTAGAAGACCATAGAATTCGTGACGAAGGTCTTGGTGGGATCAGGCTTCGAATCCGAGGTGGTGACCTTGGCGTACCGAGGTTTGCGGGTTCGTCTTCGGATTCACGTAGGAGATCATGGCGCTCGGTGTCGCGCAGGAGAACTTGAGGTCTTGCGGCTTCGATTGCCGGTGTCGAACTCAGGTTTGGCAATGGTGGTCTTCGAGTGGCATCACGGTGGTTCTCGTCAATGTCTTTGTGGGCTGACCTTGGCATCGGGACGGTTATTTCCCGCAGCGTCGGTTTTGACAGGAACGAGGACGATCTTGAGCGGCAACCGGAGGAAGCCGGGCTTAGGGCCACACAAACCTAGACTTGGCTGCAAACATAAGCACACATGTGCAAAACAGGGTATCACAAGGCTGCAACCGAGCGGTGGCGTTGGATCGAGTCTTCAGAGTCAAACAGAAAAACAGACACACATGACCGCTGACTTGGTCCTCATAACCGCAGCAAGAAGCAAGCCTGCGCAGAGCTCCAACGAGAAGATCATCGCGGGGGAGTGTCGGCTCGGAGCAGGACGCGGCCGAAAGGCGGGCTCGCTGGCGGGGGAGCTCTGGGCGGTGGCGCTTGCGGTCGCTGGAGGCGCGAGGACGGAGCGCCGGGGTGGGGTCGCCGGAGACGACGCGACGGCGGTTCGCACGGCCGGAGACAGCGAGACGAGGAGGCACGGCGAGCAGAGGGAGGCACCAGCGGCTCGGGGAGAGGCCTGGTGGTGGCGGACTGGAGGCAGGGAGAGGAGGCCGAGGTCGACCACGGCGCGGTGGCGGTCGTGCTCCAAGGAATGGGGACGGGAGGCAGCGGCGAGCTGTAGGTCAGCGATGCTCACGGCGGGGCGAGGTTGGGCGGCGGAGAGCCAGGCGGCGAGGAGGGGCACGGCGGGCCAGCATCGGCGCGGAGCTCGGTGGAGATCAGAGAAGGGCAGCGGGGAGGCGCAGATGCTGGCGGCAGCGGACGGTGCGGGAGAGGCACGATGGAGATGGGGGAGCGGGGCGGCAGGGACAATGGTGGTTGACGGCGGCACTCGGCGACCGGTGGCGAGCAAGGAGGAGGCGGCAGCGGGAGCGCCAGGCGCTGGCGGCGGGGAAAGAGGAGAGGATGGAGGCGGGGACGCGGCACGGATTGCGGAGGAGGGGGTCGCGCGGTGGGGCGCGTGGCCAGGGGCCTGGGGACATGGGGGTTGCGTGCGGGGCAGGAGGCGTGCGTGTCCGTGAGTGGGTGGGTGCGCGCCTGGGGATTGACACGGGGTGGGGCTGGGCGAGCGGGAAAGGAGGTGGGGGAGCGGGGCTGGGTCGCACGTGGGGTAGGTGGGGTGGCTGGCTGGGTGGAGTGACTGGCGGCGGGGTGGATATTTTTGTGTGCGTGTGCTGGTGTGTGTGTGGCTCGGTGTGGGTGGCTGTGTGGAGTGATGAGGTGGAGGAAGCGGTGAGGTGGCAGACTGTGGTTGGCTGGGGTGATGTGGAGGGGGGCTGGGTAGGATAGGGTGGGGTAGGTTAGGGATTAGACTAGGTTTTAGTTTAGGGCTTGGAGGTGGCCGGCCGGGCTTTCGGGCCTGGCGGGCTGCCTCCTAAAATAATGTAAACTTTTATTTTTAATTTAAAATAGACTTTTGTCAATAGTTTTTAGACAAATAAAAGACCCGAAAAAGACCGGAGTTTTGATTTGAATAAAGACGGGGAATATTTTAGAAAACAAAACTAGGCTTTACAAAAATAGTTTTAGACAACATATGCATAATGATGACGATGCTCAAATGCAATGTGGCATGATGACATGAGCATGCGGACATGATGATGCAATGCACAAAAACAACGCAATTTGCTAGTAGTGGTTTTAGCGGGGTGCCACAATCTATTACATGTTTGCTTGCTTCCATCTTTATTTCAGTTTGCCTTTAGTCTCTTCCACGCCATCAAGCTATTTTCTGGCACCGTTACCACTTATAATTATCTATACCACTTGTATTTTACTATCTCTTCGCTGAACTAGTGCACCTATACACCTGACAAGTGTATTGGGTGTGTTGGGGACACAAGAGACTTCTTGTATCTTGATTGCAGGGTTGCTTGAGAGGGGATACATTTGACCACTTCCTCCCTGAGTTCGATAAACCTTGGGTGATCCACTTAAGGGAAAAGTTGTTGCTGTTCTACAAACCTCTGCACTTGGAGGCCCAACAACTGTCTACAAGAATAGAAGTGCGTAGACATCAGACATGAGGACAAAGGCCGCCGCCGCCACGCCGCGAGGGCTTTGCCTTGCGATGTTGCTAGCGGTGGCGGGGAGGAGGGCTTCGCAAGGAGGGGAGAACCGGCTGGGGAGGTGGGTGTCCACCCGATGTGGCCCGGCGACGGCCGCACGGGGATGGGAGGGGACAGGCAGAGATTCCAAATGATACTTGTAAGTTGCCATTGATCTCAAGTAAAGGATGTTTAAAAGGTGTTGTGTTTGTGTGCAAGAAAGTAACGAAAGCAAGTAAAGTAAAGAAGTAACAAATATGTTGAGATTGGTGTTGGAACTCAATAAGGCTTAAATGTTGTCGGAAATGTAGGATACACCACTAGCATATGAGAATTATTCATGATTATGATAACCTATATCTTTTGTAATGATATGTGTGGAGAGAGTTCCATAATAACATGTCCACCAACAAGTCTCGTGAGCAAGCCACTTCTACGAGTCATGTGATGAGATCATCTCTAAATAACCATTGCGATGCATGTGAGAAAATCACTTCTACAGACCACCACAATTAAGAGTTTCCCCATGGATATCGTTATGAGCTTAGTGAACCTCTCTTTGTCCCCATTTGACCGTGTAGGTTATAAGCCAATACTTACAGTCACAAAGTAGCACCGGACATACTCCCATACACGTCCAAATGGTAGTTTCCTCTTTCTAGTCCCGAAGGCAGATGCTATGTGGTCGACTTCACATACCATCTAGTGAGAGAGATATATCTAACACAACATCATAAATCAATAGATCACGGGCCAAAGTTATAGATAATTTTTATTTCATTTCATAATAATGTAGAGTTTCTCTATCTCCCCAAGAACAAAGGAAAATACTCACACATGAAGGAAATCAACATCATCATCATATTCATATGGATGGATTGAAAGTGCAAAGGTAAAATCAAGTACAAACCCACAATTGTATTGAAATTATAACAAGCTCTAATGAATAAAAGAGGGGGATAATGGTGTTGATAGAGATGCAGCGGTTGATGATCAAGGGGATGATGTGATGTCCTCCTTTCATCTGTGTAGTAGTAAGGATTTTCCCTTCTCCTAGTTCCTCCTCCAGATCCCTTCATGCTATTGTTTCGTGGCTAGAGGTGTCTGTGAATGTCGCATCTCAGATCCGTCTTCGCGTGGTGAGAGTATTTAACGAGGCGGATGTCCTAGCAGGCAGACGGGCGGATGGTACAGGCAGGCTTTGCTCGTACCGCAGGTCGTTAAACCTTCTAGAACCTCTCCTCGCATCCTCTCTTCTCCCAGGCACGTGGAAAATCATTGAAATGATATTTTATGACTTCAAAATATCATATTATTACATAATATGATAGTCACAATTGATATATTCACGTAAGACTTGATAATTCAAGATCCTACTGAAACAAGGGTAAAAGGTACGCGTGAGCGCAGTAAAATACCAAAATCCTAACTCTACTTATGCAAAAAAACATAAGGTAAAAATGCTTCAAAATGGACTCATCAACTTTCCCAAGCTAGACTCTTGCTCATCTCCGAGCAAGGTGTTGGCTTATGATCAAGGTCATTGTAATGCCCGGAAATATTCCTCAGTAAAAAATTTATGTTATTTTATTTTGTGCATCATCATGCATATTTTTTTCTAAAAATCTTTTCGATAAAACCCTATTTTGTTTTCTAATCATTCTCCTCCTTTTATTTCAAAATAAACACCCCAATCTTTCCTCATATTTTATTTGTCTAAAAGCAATTTACAGAAGTCTTTAAAGATAAAACAAATAAATATTTTTTGGAAAGACAGACAGGTAGGCCCAAAGGTCCAGCCAGCCACCTACCACCCGGTGGAAACCCTAACCCTAACACCTAATCCCACACACCCACAGAGCACGCACACCTAGCCATGGCACACCCAGCGTCAACACATCACACGCCACCCACGCACACACGCAACTCACACCACACCACCATGCACACCACACACGGGTCACGCACCCAACACGACCCAGCCCCGCTAGACCCATGCGACACACCATGCACGGATACCACACCCCACCCAGCTGAACACGCACAACACACCCAAGACCTGACCGAACCCACACCCAGCCGCCGCCACACCGTACACACACCAACTCATGCGCGCTCACCACCCCGACCTGACCCAGGACGCCCACACGCACTTGACGCACTCCACATCACACATGCGACCACCAACTCCCGATTCCCCTATCACCTCCTACCTAGTGCTTGATCCTCATAGCCCTCACGCATCCACCCCCGCCACCAGGAGGACGCCTCCTTCCCGAGCCATGTTCGATTCCCGATATTGACCTCCTTCCCTCACCTCATGCCGATAGAGAATTGTGCCCCTCCTCTCTTATCCTCTTCGTGTGTTCCTAGACGCTACCTTCCGCACTCGTGCACTGACCCCGTACTGTACCTGATTGTGGTCGACCTCTGTCATCGTCGTCCATGGCCCTGCGAGCTCAACCTCGCCCTTGTTTTGCAGCGCGACGCTCGCGTGCCCCTGCTCCGGCCGGTTCCAAGGCCGACCTCTCCGTGCTCCAGCAAGCTCCGCTGCCGCCGCTTGTTCTCCTACGCCTGTGCAAGGAAACGATGCGTCTACCTGGCTCTCGCCTCCTGCGACCTACACGCTCCCGCCGCTATATGCGATGACGTACTCCTCATGCTCTCCTCTGGCCTCGACCCCGATGGATCCCGCGACCTCGAGCCCTGCCGCCCGTCAACCAATGCCATAGAAACCTCGCCTTCTTCCTCTTGCGTGCGAGCCCTCTCCGACGACCTCGCCATATCGATTCGAGCTCCACACTGGCGACCTCCCTCCGTCCTAGCAGTGCTCCTCTACTCTCGAGTCTGGCCTCGTCTGTTGTGTTCCCCGTGGCGCGCTAACTGCTGCTCAATCGTGTCTCGGGCACATATTTGACTTGGTGCATGTTGTTTGTTGATGTCGCCTGGACTCCCTAATGCCCAGTTGTCGTCAAGACAAAAAGAACCTGGGGGCATAGACAAGATCTTCTCCGCCGCTGATCATGGGAGGATGTTGAAGCATCAAGGTCGACATGTGGATATGTATCAAGAAGGCACCTAAGTACCCCGAAACGTATTCGGCGATTCGAGTGTCTCCATCACGATCTGCCCCAAGGACAAACCATCGGAATACAACTGACGCCAAACCAAGTTCATCCACAATAATCGAAGCCGAAATCCGTGATCTTCTTCATGGACGCCAAGTTCTCCTTCCCGGATATCGAAGGCCGAATCTGAACCCCTCCAAACCCAAGATCTTTGGAACCAAACGTGTGTGACCCTACCCGAAGCCCTATTCTTATGTAAATATAATATACCTTGGTGCATTAAATCTATTCATGCTCTCATACATATTTATTTGTTTGGGTATATTTAGTCGATTCGCGTAATAATTAAATATGGAGTGTATATGCGGGATATTCTTGTCTTAGTCCGACTCCAGTTAAATTGTGTAGCGCACATATGACATGCTTTTGCCTCGTTAATTCAACATTTGGGGTACCTAAACAACTTGAACCGTTTAATTAATTGTTAGGATCCCGATTCCCCTTAATATTGCGAATTTAGGCCGCATATTGCCATGTCATGCATCATATCATGAACATGCTAGATCTTCCATCGTAGTATTAAATATTGCATCGGATGTTATTTCTAGTGCTTTGCTTCTTCCCGAATAGGATGATGAGTTGACAAGCCTCCGACTACCCTACGTTGTTTCACAGGTGAACATTCTCCCCCTTCTACCTATTTTGCATTTAAAGTCTTTACTTCCTTCTGTTGATCTATTGCTATCCTTATTGCCAATGCTTTAGTACCGCACCTCTATTTACCTGCTCCACTGTATTGCCTTGGTTATCCTGTTGCCTTGTTTGATTAGCTAGCCTTGTCCTTGCGAGTGTAGGCATGCTTAGTATCGTTCTTGTAGGGGTTCGCGCATGAAAACAATAATTTTCCCTACACCAAGAACCCTAATGCCAGGACCTATCTATTAGTAATGCAGTAACGGGAGGACCTTTTTGCGAACTTACCCTTCAAGACCGAAAAGCATTGTCAATGCTCGGGAGAGCGTGGTTGATGTAGTCGTACCGAAGCCGACCTCGAGGTCGTGTTGAAGTCCTTGCGGCTCCTGTGGATCCAATGACTTTTAGTACCCCAAGTGTTGCACCTCAGAGGGAGTTACACACGTTCGGTGCCTGACGATGACTCCCACTCCTCCGATCCAGCAGCAGTTGCAGAAGTAGAGCTTCTGGGTTTGAATCCCGTAGCATGATGACGCTCCGCGGTGAAGAAGACTCCTGCTCGTGTGATTCAGACTTGGGACCACAGTCACGAGAGATAGGGAGAGAGAGAATCAACTAGAGGTCTTCCCAAAAGAGAGGAAACTTATTTATTGATTATTGTGTATTTAATTTGTCAAAATACCACTCTTTATATAGGGAAAAACCCGACATACGCAATTGCCTTAGCCATGTGGGACTAAACAAAGGAGAGGGGAGAGGGGGGCTTGGCCGCCTCCGGCTAGGCCCCAAGTGGCCCCCACGAGGGGTGCCTTGGCCCAACCGGCCACCCCTCCTCCTTCTCCCTTTGGTCTTTCCCTCATGGGCCCTTTTCCCTAGGGAATTATGCCCAATTAGGTATTTCGACCATTTTAGTTCTTTTTCTTTTGTTGAATAAATATAAATGAATGATTAAATCAATATTCAACATTCACTTACGTATTATTTAATCCCCGTAGCTATGGAACTACTTCGATTATTGATTCTATCATGTCTTTGTTATTTGTGATCTTGCATGCTTTCCGTTGTTAGTAGCTATCTTGGCCAAGTAGATGCTAGCAACTCCAAGAGTTTGTATTTATGCTCGATACTAGGTTCATGCCTCTAGTAATGGGGAAGTGACATAAATCTCTAAGGTACTAGATGTGATGTTGCTACTAGGGAGAAAACAGCATTCCTTTGTTCATAGAACAATCGTATTGTTTACTCTACACGCAATGCGTAATGCAATTATCTGTTGCTTGCAACTTAATACTGGAGGGGGTTCGGATGATAACCTGAAGGTGGATTATTAGTCATAGATGCAGTTGGATTATGGTCTATGTATAATGTTGTAATGCCCAATCAAATCTCAAAGGAGTCAAGATGAGTAGTATATGCATGTATGCTTTCTCGATGTTTGTCATTTGCCCCGTTGTAATTTGTTCATCCAACATGTCTTCCATCTTAAGGAGAGCCACCACTCGTGAACTATGGACCCCGATTCTTTCTTTTACCATCAATCTACAACTGTTTACTGTTTTCTGTTTACTTTGTGCAAGCAATTACTTTCTTCCACACAATTCGTTTAATCCTTTATTTTCAGCATAGCCGGTGAGATTGACAACCTCACTGTAAGTTGGGGGCAAAGTTCTGTGGTTGTGTTGTGCAGGTTTGCACGTTGCTGCTAGCACCAGTAGTGCGCCCTGCCAAAGGCTAGCTAGTAACACCTTGGAGGTGTTTCCTTTCTCCTACTGGTTCGATAAACCTTGGTTTCATAACTGAGGGAAAACCTGCTGCTGTGCTCATCATACCTTCCTCTTGGGGTTCCCCAACGAGCTAGATATATTTTGGGCCATCAATTTGCATGATGTTTTCTATCTCCGATCTATTTGTTATGAGTGAGTAGTCATCACGAGTTGCGGGTTGGGGAGAAACATCATAGCAATTATGTGCATCTAGATCATGGGAGAATTGTATTTTGTTTGAATTTGTGATTTGTATCTTTTGTCTCGACTGTGGACTTGTAGGTACCCAAGATCCCATAAATTGATAAAGGCTTGAGGTGAGGTACTTGGCTAGCAGCGATCTCATAGGAACCTCAGTGACAGAAAGGGTAGTACGGTCTTCGCTTAGAGCCCCATTCAGGATCAACAACAACATCACCACTTAAAGATTTGATCTATGTTTACACTTAATAATCGTTTGTAAACCGTGGCTTCAGTGTACTCTCGGTTGGATTAAAATTCTATTGCTATGCCTGCTGCATCACGAGGGCTCTAGAATATTAGAATGTGTTGCCCACAAGAGATTATCTCAATACAAACATTATACATGACTATGCTTATTATTATCTTTTATCCCATTTGATGTGCAGCTACAGGTGGATCTTCAGCCCTGGCCTATCTCCATCCACTGATTCAAACCCGTTATTAAGTAAACTAGATTGGTCTGGTCAACTAAGGTAAAACGAACAAACAAAGTCTTGTAGACATGCCCTTTTTTATTACCTTTTAGCAGTGCTTTCTGAGGTTCGATTAAACCTAGGTCTTTGATACGTTGCTAACGTATCTATAATTTTTGATGTTCCATGCTTGGTTTATATCTACTTTCTTATGTGTTGCCCACACTTTGGAGTACTTCTATACACTTTCTTGGACTAACCTATTAACAAGATGCCACGGTGCCAGCTGCCTGTTTTCTGCTGTTTTTGGTTCTAGGCAAGTCAGAAAATGAATATTCTCGGAATTGCACGGGACAAAAGCCAAAGTCAATATTTCACCGAGGGGGACACAGAGCCAGAATACGAGATGGAGAGGGGCCAGGGGCCGCCCACACCACCTGGCCGGACGGCCAGGCCTGGCCCGCGCCAGGGGGTGTTGTGGCTGCCTAGGGCACCCCCTTGGCCTCCCCTTTCGCCTATAAGATTCCTCTGATACAGAAACCCTAAGTACCCGATCAAAAATCCATGAAAGAGTCTGTAGCTGCCGTCATCTCCATCTCTAGATCGAGAGGGATCTGAAGCTCTTCCCGGCACCCTGCCGCATGGGAGAATTCACCCTGGAGGCCTCCTTCATCACCATGCAAGCGTCCGGTGTGATGTGTGAGTAGTTCATCCTTGGACTACGGGTCCATGTAGTAGCTAGATGGTTGGTTCTTCTCCTTTGTGCTATCATGTTTAGATCTTGTGAGCTCCGTTCATGATCAAGATCATCTATTTGTAATCATACATGTTGTGTTTGCGGGGATCCGATGGATATTGAGATGCTATTTCAGATTGATTATTGATTCTATCATGTCTTTATTATTTGTGATCTTGCATGCTCTCCGTTGTTAGTAGATATCTTGGCCGAGTAGATGCTAGCAACTCCAAGATGGAGTATTTATGCTCGATAGTGGGTTCATGCCTCTAGTAATCTGGGGAAGTGACAGAAATCACTAAGGTACTAGATGTGCTGCTGCTACTAGGGAGAAAATAGCAATCCTTTGTTCATAGAACAATCGTATTGTTTACTTTACACGCAATGCTTAATGCAATTATCTGTTGCTTGCAACTTAATACTGGAGGGGGTTCGGATGATAACCTGAAGGTGGATTATTAGTCATAGATGCGGTTGGATTACGGTCTATATATAATGTTGTAATGCCAATCAAATCTCATAGGAGTCAAGATGATTAGTATATGCATGTATGCTTTCTCGATGTTTGTCAATTGCCCCGCTGTAATTTGTTCACCCAACATGTCATCGATCTTAAGGAGAATCACCACTAGTGAACTATGGACCCTGGTCCTTTCTTTTACCATTAATCTGCAACTATTTACTGTTTTGTGTTTACTTTCTGCAAGCTATTACTTTCTTCCACACAATACGTTTAATCCTTTGTTTTCAGCAAAATCGGTGAGATTGATAACCTCACTGTAAGTTGGGGGCAAAGTTCTGTGGTTGTGTTGTGCAGGATTCCAAGTTGGAAACAACATCTTGAAGGTGTTTCCTTGCTCCTTCTAGTTCGATAACCTTGGTTTCATAACTGAGGAAAACTTACTGCTATGCTCATCATACCTTTCTCTTGGGGTTCCCCAACGAGCTCGACATCAACCACGAGCCAGTAGTCTTCTAGGGAAAAAGCTATTATACTACATTTGTGAATCTGGATCGAAGGTATCATACGATGATTCTTAAGGGAGGTACAGTGTTTGTGCCCATGGCTAAGGAATATAGAGGCCCTAGGTATATACCCTTGGCCATATTGTGTTTATGTATGGAATGAAGCCGATGTCCACCAAAATATCATATCATCACTATGTACGAAGACATATTATAGTCACTATGTCCAAGGACATATTATGTGTATGCACTGATGTCTACGCACTTCTATTCTTGTAGACAGTTGTTGGGCCTCCAAGTGAAGAGGTTTGTAGAACAGCAGCAAGTTTTCCCTTAAGTGGATCACCCAAGGTTTATCGAACTCAGGGAGGAAGTGGTCAAAGGTATCCCCTCTCAAGCAACCCTGCAATCAAGATACAAGAAGTCCCTTGTGTCCCCAACACACCCAATACACTTGTCAGGTGTATAGGTGCACTAGTCTGGCGAAGAGATAGTGAAATACAAGTGGTATGGATAATTATAAGTGGTAACAGTGGTAGAAAATAACTTGATGGCGTGGAAGAGACTAAAGGCAAACTGAAATAAAGATGGAAGCAAGCAAACATGTAACAGATATAATTGCAAACGGTGTATCAATGTTTAGGAACAAGGCCTAGGGATCATACTTTCACTAGTGAACACTCTCATATAAATATATTCCTCTTTATGATACTACTCTTAACTACTCTCCGGTTGGACACTCTAATCGATGGTAGGGCTATAACATCACACCTGAAAGTAAGCCTTTCCCATCTAGAAAACCCCACACTGTCACATTGAGCACTAGATGGTTCCAACAAACACCACAATTTCTTAAATACATCCAACTCCAAATATAACTCATAACAAGTATTTGTAATCTCTAGCCTAAGTGCCACCATGGTGAGCACGCTGCCACTTTCACACACATGGGGAGAGCAGAGATCTATTAAAGCACTTGAGTAGCAAGGTAGATCTATAGATTACAAGCTCATGATCACAATATGATCATGCATAGAGAGAGAGATGAACACATAGCTACCGGTAGAACCCTTAGCCTCGAGGAAGAACTACTCCCTCCTCATCATGGGAATCAGCAACGGCGATGGAGACGGTAGTGGAGATTGATGGAGATGGCTCCGGGGGCACTTCCCCGTCCTAGCAGGGTGCCGAAAAAGAGACTTTCTATCCCCTGAATCTCCCCTTCGGTGGCGATGGCGCTGTGGAACTTTTCGTGGCTGGAGGCTTGACGATTTTGGGTTTTTGCATCGGGAGGCATCTTATAGGCCAGAGGGCAAGGCCGGTGGGCGGCCAGGGGGCCCATACCATGCACTGGCATGGCCTAGGTGGACCCGTGCCATGGGGTGGTGTGGCCACCCTGTGGCCCCTATCTGACTCTCCTTCTGGCTCCGTGAGTCTTCCGGGAAAATATCAACTTTGGCTTTTGTCCGGTCCAATTCCGAGAATATTGATTTTCTGACTTTCCTGGAACCAAAAATAGCAGAAAACAGGCAACTGGCACTGTGGCACTTGTTAATAGGTTAGTCCAAGAAATCATATGAAAAGTACTCCAAAGCTGGAACAAAACATAAGAAAGTAGATAAAACCAAGCATGGAGCATCAAAAATTATAGATACATTTGCAATGTATCAACATCCCCAAGCTTAACTCCTGCTCGTCCTCGAGTAGGTAAGTGATAAAAAGAAAGAATAATTTTTTAGGTGACATGCACCATCATAAACTTGATCAAAGTATTTGTAAAACATTCAAAGCTGGGATCATAGTACTTCAATCATAACATGAAAGACAAAGTTCTAGCAATAAGACAAAGAAACTATGATGCAACATGAAAAGGCACAAACAAAAGATTCAGGAATAACAATGCTTTGCAAGACGTTTGTTTGTTTCACATAAAGAAAACATAGCATAATAGTATTCAGCTTGTCCCTCATAGAGTAGCAAAATATAAATGCATAGGACACCTTCAAAGTTCATAAGAGTGACTAGATACAAATAGTTTAAAACAAGCAATATCAAGTTATGCATCAATCAACTAGTCTTGGGACAATGCACATAGAACTAAGAATGGCCACTATGCTCTCAAAGTAGGTGCATAAAGGTAGAAGGTGGAGACTCAATATAATGGTGGAAGAAAGGCCTTCATAGAAGGAGTAGGGAGTCAAGTCTCATAAAGAGCTTCCAAAAATTATGGTACTTATAGCTTTCAGCTCTCATTGCCCCTATCATAAGCATATTTAAGGTGATTAAGGTTAAAGTGACACAACTAAGAGGATATGCTTGACAAGTTTTAAACCGAAATCTCATGCCCCTTACTTACGAAGACCGATCCTCATGCTACTCAACTTTAGTCACAAGTAAGCTCTTGTCATTGTAAGTATATATGTATCATAAAGAACCGCCAACCGGGTATCCCTTGCACATGATACATGAGCTATCCCATAATCAAAATGACAAGACAAGCAGACAATGAGCATCTCAGTGATCTTTTTATTTGCTATTTGCATAGGTTTTTATTGAGGATGCTTCATAGAGTGCTCATTACGGTGATGCTGCAAGTTTCCACCATGATTAGGCATGGCTTAGGCTAGTGGCCCAGGCGTTTCTCTAACACACATACAAACTCCATGATCTTACAAGTTCCACTTTTATTTCACACCACCGAGATCCGTAAGCAAAAGAACATGATATCAACGGGGTACAAAGTACAAGTGTAATGTTGAAAGCGTTCCCCATGATACATGGTTCTGCTAATTTCAACTTAAAGCGCAAGAATATACGCAATAAAGAAGGACCCAATGGTTCAAGTTTATTAAGGGCAAGAAAAGTAAAGTGTGCCATCAAGTTCGTGAGAGCTTTAATCACTAGTTTTCTCATAACAAGTTTAATTTGGAAGGTAAACAAAAGCATGAATATACTTGGAATAGCATATGCTAGTAGGTAGGTATGGTGTACTCTTTGGAATAACTTGGTTTAGGGAGTTGGATGCATGAGTGGAACTCATACTTGGTTGTGGAGGCTAGCAAAATACTGGGAGCGACAAAGTAAGAGAGCAATAATGGCCATAATCATGCAGAGCGACAAAACATCATTGATCAAAGCATAAAGTGATACTAAAATTTGAAAACTAAAGGATAATAAAGGCTATGGTGACTTGAGATAGTCATAACATGGTGTGAGCATGTGCCAAGTCAACCCAAATAAAGCATCAAAGGAGAATACCACTATACTATGCTTTAATATGCTAAAACAACGCATGATTCATACAAGGCACATTAAGCAATCTCAATTGTTTATAACAATTCATGCTACAGCAAAGAATACTAAGAATAAAGCCAAAACAATATCAAGCATGGCATGACAAAGCATAGGCCACAGTCAAAAACGATCTCTTTTTACCACATAAGTATGAACTTTCCTACTCTTTTCCAAACCAAACCAAACTATTTGCAAACCAATGTATGAAAGAGGGGGTCCAACCAATTTATTCAGAAAACTAAGAAAACCAACAAACTAAAACCAAAAACAAAAAACAAAGACACTCCAAGAACAACACAATTGTGCATGAAACAATAAAAATGAAGTGGATCACCCAAGGTTTATCAAACTCAGGGAGGAAGTGGTCAAAGGTATCCCCTCTCAAGCAACCCTGCAATCAAGATACAAGAAGTCTCTTGTGTCCCCAACACACCCAATACACTTGTCAGGTGTATAGGTGCACTAGTTCGACGAAGAGATAGTGAAATACAAGTGGTATGGATAATTATAAGTGGTAACGGTGGTAGAAAATAACTTGATGGCGTGGAAGAGACTAAAGGCAAACTGAAATAAAGATGGAAGCAAGCAAACGTGTAACAGATATAATTGCAAACGGTGTATCAATGTTTAGGAACAAGGCCTAGGGATCATACTTTCACTAGTGAACACTCTCATATAAATATATTCCTCTTTATGATACTACTCTTAACTACTCTCTGGTTGGACACTCTAATCGATGGTAGGGCTATAACATCACACCTGAAAGTAAGCCTTTCCCATCTAGAAAACCCCACACTGTCACCTTGAGCACTAGATGGTTCCAACAAACACCACAATTTCATAAAGACATCCAACTCCAAATATAACTCATAACAAGTATTTGTAATCTCTAGCCTAAGTGCCACCATGGTGAGCACGTTGTCACTTTCACACACATGGGGAGAGCTGAGATCTATTAAAGCACTTGAGTAGCAAGGTAGATCTATAGATTACAAGCTCATGGTCACAATATGATCATGCATAGAGAGAGAGAGAGAGATGAACACATAGCTATCGGTAGAACCCTTAGCCTCGAGGAAGAACTACTCCCTCCTCATCATGGGAATCAGAAACAGCGATGGAGATGGTGGTGGAGATCGATGGAGATGGCTCCGGGGGCACTTCCCCATCCCGGCAGGGTGCCGGAACAGAGACTTTCTGTCCCCCGAATGTCCCCTTCGGTGGCGGCGGCGCCGCGGAACTTTTCATGGCAGGAGGCTTGATGATTTAGGGTTATGCATCGGGAGGCTTCTTATAGGCCAGAGTGCAAGGTCGGTGGGCGGCCAGGGAGCCCACACCATGCCCTGGTGTGGCCTAGGGGGACCCACGCCATGGGTGGTGTGGCCACCCTGTGGCCCCTCTCCGACTCTCCTTCTGGCTCCGTGAGTCTTTCGGGAAAATATCAACTTTGGCTTTTGTCCGGTCCAATTCTGAGAATATTGATTTTCTGACTTTCTTGGAACCAAAAACAGCAGAAAACAGGCAACTGGCACTATGGCACTTGTTAATAGGTTAGTCCAAGAAATCATATGAAAAGTACTCCAAAGTTGGAACAAAACATAAGAAAGTAGATAAAACCAAGCATGGAACATCAAAAATTATAGATACATTTGCAATGTATCATGCACCAAATGAAAAAACAATTTTTGACCCTCTAGATAAATGAATAGCACCGGTAGTTGAGGGAGGGGGTTACCAAAGGTCTCCATGTTTGTTTAGCATGACCAAATCAGAACTGGTATCATAGAATGAACGGGTCCTAGGTCGGCTCAAGCAGTTCCCAAAGGTGGTCCCCGCCAGGGCCTTATCATTAGGTGAGACCATAACCAACAACATCGGATTAATTATCTTATGACCAACAATAACCAAGTATCATGTTCCACCTATATGATAACTATTGGAAATATGCCTAGAGACAAATAATAATATGGGTTATTACCATATTTCATAAAGTTTATGATTAAGTTTTGTATTATGCTATAACTGTATTGAAAGGGAACATCAATACATGTGTGATATACAAACAACCAAGAGGTCTCGGTGAATCTCTAATCACTAGTTCATTGGTCAACCGATGATCAAGGTTTCCTGATCATGTGGCATTTATGCTAGTTGACAATGAAGTCACCTCATTGCGAGAATGATATGATGAGCTATACCCAACCTAAGCATCATGACCCAATCATGTCATGAAGTTCAAGTTACAATGATTATAAAAGACCTAGTGTCCTATTTTTTAAACCGTGAGACCATATCAATCACTGTTACCCGAGGATACTTAGATATCATCAAATGTCACCTGGTGATACAGTGATCATAAAGGTGTGTTCAGGTATTCGGAGGAACATGTAGAGACATTATGCGTCAAGAGCGGGATTTGTTCATCCGTGTGATGGAACAGATACTCAACGACCCACTCGAAGAAGTTATATCCAATAGCTGCGCTGCGTGTGATTTGATGACGGGGATATCACTTGTCAGAACAAGTCAAATAGCATTTGTTGGTAACGAGATTGAACGCGACATAATGATGTCAATGATCAGATCTCGAGCAATGCAAGTATCGAGAGACAAAGGGGATATGACACGACGTTCATGGTTTAGCGAGGAAAGATTCGTGGAATGCACAGGGATCAACATGGCCATCCAGGTCCCTCTGATGATCATTGGTACGGGAAGGTCCCGACCATGTCTGGAGTGTTCCCGAACCGTGGGGTATCACGCTTAAGGGCTTGATTATTCTTAGAGAGCGTTTTGGTATCAGCAGAATAACCAAAGAAAAGAGAGAGACAAAACTAGAAGGGTTTCGGTAAGTCTGGAGGATGTCCGGAGTGGGGTGGTAGAGTAGCAAACATAAATGCATAGGACACCTTCAAAGTTCATAAGAGTGACTAGATACAAATACTTTAAGAACAACCAATATCAAAATTATGCATCAATCAACAAGTCTTGGGACAATGCACATAGAACTAAGAATGGCCACTATGCTCTCTCAATAGGTGCATAAAGATAGAAGGTGGAGACTCAACATAAAAGTAAAAGAAAGGCCTTCCTAGAAGGAAGTAGAGATTCAAGTTTCATAAAGAGCTTCCAAAAATTATGGTACTTATTAGCTTTCAGCTCTCATTGCCCCTATCATAAGCATCTTGAAGTGATTAAGGTTAAAGTGAACAAACTATGGAGTATATGCTTGACAAAGTATAAGTTGGAAATCTCATGTCCCTTGAATACGAGGGCCGCTCCTCATGCTACTCAAGTTTAGTTACCGGTAAGTTCTTGTCATAGTAAGTACATGTGTATCATAGAGAACCGCCAACGGGGTACCCCTTGCCCGATGATACGAAAGAATCCCCATATCAAAATGACAAGGCAAGCAGACAACGAGCATCTCAGCAATCTTCTTATTTACCATGGGAAAATGGTGCTTTTTTCTCTCTTTCCTCTTTTCTCGTATCTTTTTTTCTATTTTTCTTTTTTTCTCAATATCCGACTCTTTTTTTATAAGAAGAATGCTTCATAGACAGCTCATTATTGTTACGGTGTAGGTTTCCACCATGACGGCATGGATTAGACCGGCGGCCCAGGAGTTTCTCTAACACACATACAAAACTCCACGGACTTACAAGCTCCCCTTTCATTTCACACCGATGACATCCATAGACAAAAGAGCATGATATCAACTAGGTACAAAGTACAAGTGCAATGTTGAAAGTGTTCCCCATGGCAGCATGGTTCTGCTAATCCCCAACATATAAGTGCAAGCATATACAACATAGATGACACAATGGTTCAAGTTTATTAAGGGCAAGAAAAGTAAAGTGTGACATCAAGTTCATGAGAGCTTTAATCACTACTTTTCTCATAACAAGTTTAATTCGGAAGGTAGATAAAAACATGAATATACTTAGAATAGCAAGTGCTAATAGGTAGGTATGGTGGACTCTTTGGAATAATTTTGTTTTAGGAGTTGGATGCATGAGTATAACTCATACTTGGTTATGGAGGCTAGCAAAAGACTGGGAGCGACCAACTAAGAGAGCAATAATGGCCATAATCATGCAGAGTGACAAAACATCATTAATCAAAGCATAAAGTGATACTGCAAGTCGAAAACTAAAGGATCATAAAGGCTATGGTGACTTGGGATAGTCATAACATGGTGTGAGCATGCGCCAAGTCAACCCAAATAAAGCATCAAAGGAGAATACCACAATACTATGCTTTACTATGCTAAAACAACGCATGATTCTTCCAAGGCACATTAAGCAATATCAATTTTTTATAACATGTCATGTTACAGCAAAGATCACTAAGCATAAATCCAAAACAATATCAAGCATGGCATGACAAAGCATAGGCCACAGTCAAAAACAAGCTCTCTTTACCACTTAAGCATGAACTTTCCTACTCTTTTTCCAATCCAAACCAAACTATTTGAAAACCAATGCATGAAAGAGGGGGTCCAACCAATTTATTCAGCAAACTAAGAAAACCAAGCAAACGAAAACCAAAAACAAAAACTAAAAAGAAGATGCTCCAAGAACAACACAACTGTGCATGTAACAATAAAAATGAAGTGTTTGGAAGAAACCTGAGATTTTTATTGATGAAGAAGGGGATGCCTTGGGCATCCCTAAGCTTTGACGCTCGTACCTCTTGAATATTTCTTGGGGTGACACGGGGTGGCATCCCCAAGCTTGATCTTTAGTCCATTCTTCATCTCATTATATCATTCTCTCCATATACGTGAATTTTTTCCTTCATACAAAACTTCACACAAATTTATTAGCAACATTAGCGCACTCAAGATAATAAGTCTTTAGGTTCAGTGTCAACACCAATAAAACTTCCATTAAAACACAAGCTACTGTAGCACTTCCCTCAAAAAGCTCAATTCCCCAAAAGAACTCAAAAAGGAATCAACAACAAGCAAATGCAAATAATGGCAGAAATCTGTCAAAACAGACTAGTAGGTAAAAACCAATTTTTGCGAAGACCTTCTGTTGCTCAAATCGAAAAGTGTTGAACTAACGAAAGTTAGATAACAACCTGGGTAGAAGCAAAAAAAATTCACGCCTCAAAATGACGTACAGAGATTTTACACGAATCTTTACGGTGAAGCACAAAAATCTGTTTCGGGACAGCAACTTTCCCAATCATTACTTCTCTCTCATTAGAGGTTACTCTTGGCACAAAAAGCAAATAAAAAGGATAAGGAGCGGTTATTACAGAGGTATTAACTTCCAAGACTCATCTAAAACTTTTGGGTTATCTTCCAATAAGTACTTTTCTTTAACGCCTTTAAGTTAGGTATAAGAAGCAAGAAAAAGAATCAAGTGTTCTCAAATGAAGAAGCATTAAGAGCAAATTTTGTTTTCATAGGAGAGGCAAAATAAATCTTCTCTCTCTTCTTAGGGAAGTGGTCTATACTTTTCTTGAGTGGGAGTTGATATTTAATAGTGCCTTCTTTCATTTCAATAATGGCACCAACAGTTCTAAGAAAAGCTCTTCCCAAAGTAATAGGACAAGAAGCATTGCATTCAAAATCCAAAACATAGAAATCAACGGGGCATAGGCATTGTTAACCATAATAAGAACATCATTAATACTCTCCATGAGTTTCTTTTTAGCATTATCATCAAGTGGGACATTGATACATTGCAAATGTATCTATAATTTTTGATGTTCCATGCTTGGTTTTATCTACTTTCTTATGTTTTGTCCACATTTTGGAGTACTTTTCATATGATTTCTTGGAATAACCTATTAACAACAGCCACAGTGCCGGTTGCCTGTTTTCTGCTGTTTTTGGTTCCAGAAAGTAAAAAATGAATATTCTCGGAATTGGAGCGAACAAAAGCCAAAGTCGTTATTTTCCCGGAAGATTCATGGAGCTATAAGGAGAGACGAAGGGGGGCCACGGGGTGGCCAAACCACCCCAAGGCGCGGGTCCCCCCAGGCCCCACCAGGGCATGTTGTGGGCTCCCTGGCTGGCCACCGACCTCGCCCGTTCGCCTATATAATCCCCTCGATACAGAAACCCTAAATCATCAAGCCTCCAGCCACGAAAAGTTCCACAGCGCCGTCGCCACCGAAGGGGAGATTTGGGGGACAGAAAGTCTCTGTTCCGGCACCCTGCCGGGATGGGGAAGTGCCCCCGGAACCATCTCCATCGATCTCCACAACCATCTCCATCACTGTTGTTGATTCCCATGATGAGGAGGGAGTAGTTCTCTCTTGAGGCTAAGGGTTCTACCGGTAGCTATGTGTTCATCTCTCTCTCTCTATGCATGATCATATTGTGATCATGAGCTTTATAATCAAGTAGATCTACCTTGCTACTCAAGTGCTTTAATACATCTATGCGCTCTCCATGTGTGTGAAGTTGCCAGTGTGTACACCATGGTGGCACTTAGGCTAGATATTACAAATACTTGTTATGAGTTATATTTGGAGTTGGATGTCTTTATGAAATTGTGGTGTTTGTTGGAACCATCTAGTACTCAAGGTGATAGTGTGGGGTTATCTAGATGGGAAAGATGAACTTTGAGGAGTGTTTTATAGCCCTACAATCGATTAGAGTGTCCAACCGGAGAGTAGTTCAGCTTATTATCATAAAGAGAAGATATTTATATGAGAGTGTTCACTAGTGAAAGTATGATCCCTAGGCCTTGTTTCTAAACATCGAAACACCGTTTGCAATTAGATATGTTCATTTTTGCTTGCTTCCATCTTTATTTCAGTTTGCCTTTAGTCTCTTCCACGCCATCAAGCTATTTTCTTGCACCATTGTCTTATATCCATAAACTTGTATTTCACTATCTCTTCGCCGAACTAGTGCACCTATACACTTGACAAGTGTATTGGGTGTGTTGGGGACACAAGAGACTTCTTGTATCTTGATTGCAGGGTTGCTTGAGAGGGAATACCTTTGACCACTTCCTCCCTGAGTTCGATAAACCTTGGGTGATCCACTTAAGGGAAAACTTGCTGCTATTCTACAAACCTCTGCACTTGGAGTCCCAACAATTATCTACAAGAATAGAAGTGCACATACATCAAGCTATTTTCTGGCGCCGTTGCCAGGGAGGTAAGGTAAAAGGTACTCACATCCTCCGGTGTGAGTGCTCAAAGTTATTTCCTTTGGATTCTACAATTTTGTCTTTTTGTTTCTTGTTTTCACTAGTTAGGCTTAATGGAAAACAACAACAAAATTAGAGAGCTTTATAGTATTTATCTTGAGTTAGAACATGAAGTGTTTGAAGAGAAAATTAAACAACCTATGGAACTTTATTTGCATGCTAATAGCAATGTTATTAGTATGAATTCTTTGAACACCATTATTGCTAATGCTATGGAAAATTCTAAGCTTGGGGGAGCTGGTTTTGATGAGCATGATATTTTTAGTCCCCCAAGAATTTAGGAGAAAATTTACTTTGATGATACTATGCCTCCAATATATGATGATTACAATGATGAATATGATATTTTTGGTCCACCTACTATTGAGGAGAAAATTAATTATGATTACAATATGCCTCCTATATTTGATGATTATGGTGACGAGAATAATAATGATAGCTGTTTTGTTGATTTTGCTCCCACTACAATTAATAAGAATGACTCTTTTTATGCGAAGAGTATTAATTCTTTTATGCATGTGGCTCATGATAAGAATATTTTATTTGATAGTTATATTGTTAATTTTATTCATGATGCTACTGAAAGTTATTATGAGAGAGGGAAACATGGTTTTATGTATCTCAACAATATTAAGTTTCCCCTCTTTATGTTGAAAGTCTTAAAGTTGCACCTGTTTTGATTTCATATGCTTGTTGCTTTGTGCTTTCATGACTTGTTTCTTTACAAGATTCCTATGCATAGGAAGTGGGTTAGACTTAAATGTGCTTTGAATTTTCTTCTTGATTCTCTCTTTTACTTCAATTCAGATTTCTTATGTGAGCATCTTCTCAAACTATCAAGTCTAACTTAAAGGCATTAAAGAAAAGTACTTATTGGGAGATAACCCAAAAGTTTTAGATGAGTCTTGGAAGTTATTACTCCAGTAATAACAGCTCCTTATCCTTTTTATTTTCTTTTTATGCCAAGAGTAACCTCTAATGAGAGAGAAGTAATGCTTGGGAAAGTTGTTGTCCCGAAACAGATTTTTGTGCTTCACTGTAAAAATTCGTGTAAAATCTCTGTACGTCTTTTTCAGGCGTGAATTTTTTTTATTCTGCCCCAAGTTGTTATCTAACTTTCGTTAGTTCAACACTTTTCGATTTGAGCAACAGAAGGTCTTCGATAAAATTGGTGTTTACCTGCTGGTCAGTTTTGACAGATTTCTGCCATTATTTGCATTTGCTTCTTATTGATTCCTTTTTTAGTTCTCTTTGGGGAATTGAGCTTTTTGAGGGAAATTCTACAGTAGCTTGTGTTTTATTGGAAGTTTTATTTGTGTTAGAACTGAACCAAAAGACTTATTATCTTGAGTACACTAATGTTGCTAATATGGATTGTGTTGTATGAAAGAAATATTTCAGGTGTAGGGAAAGAATGATGTAATGAGATGAAGAGTGGTCAAAATCTCAAGCTTGGTGATGTCACCCCGTGTCACGCCAAGAAATATTCAAGAATTACAAGTGTCAAATCTTGGGATGCCCAAGGCATCCCCTTCTTCATCAATAAAAATTTCAGGTTTCTTTCAAACACTTCATTTTTATTTGTTTCATGCACAATTGTGTTGTTCTTGGAGCGTCTTTGTTTTCGTTTTTAGTTTTATTTTGTTTGGTTTGCTTAAATAAGTTGGTTGGATCTCAGCACACTTTTTTTGGAGAGATACACACTCCGTTTTCATTGCCTAGAACACTCTAGTTTTGATTCTTATTGTTCTGTGAGTGTTCTCTTTTGCTAGCACTGTGTTTAGCCTTAGTTTTCTTGTGCTTTCAGCTTAGAACTTTTTAGTTCTTCTTTGTGGATTTGTGAGACAAGCTCACTAATCTTTATTTATTATTATCTTTGTGATCTGTTTCAAATAAGTCGATTGGTGTTGGAAAAGAGTAGGAAAAGTTCATGCTTAAGTGGTAAAAAAGGAGCTTGTTTTTGACTATGGCCTATGATTTGTCATGTCATGCTTGATATTGTTTTGGCTTTATGCTTAGTGATTTTTGTTGTAGCATGACATGATACAAACAATTGGGATTTCTTAGTGTGCCTTGAAAGAATCATGTGTTGTTTTAGCATATTAAAGCATAGTATTGTGGTATTCTCCTTTGATGCTTTATTTCGGTTGACTTAGCACATGCTCACACCATGTTATGACTATCTCAAGTCACCATAAGCCTTTATGATCCTTTAGTTTTCAACTTGTAGTATCACTTTATGCTTTGATCAATGATGTTTTGTCGCTCTGCATGATTATGGCCATTATTGCTCTCTTCGTTTGTCGCTCCCAGTATTTTGCTAGCCTCCGCAACCAAGTAAGAGTTCCACTCATGCATCCAACTCCCTAAACCAAGTTATTCCATACACTCCATGATACGTCCATTTTGCATCACTATTCTATGTATTAATTCACTATTATTCATTGATATATTTCGTATTGAGAGGTGATACTTATGTTATTTCATCTGTTTTTGCATGGTTGATGACTTTTGGAGCATGGACCGCTGCAGTCAGGATTCTGATGGAAAAGGTGCTGTTTGGAGGCAAAATTTGTGAAGATTAGAAAATCCAGGAAAATATACGGAAAATTCTATTTTTCCAGAAGACTCATGATGCTAGAAGATGGAGTGGAGGTGGGCCACAGGGGGCCCACACCACCCCATGGCGCGGGCAGGCCTAGGCCGCGCCTAGGAGTGGTGTGGCCGCCCTGGCCTACTCCAGCCTCTCCCTATCATCCCCACGAAACCCTAAGACTCTGGGAGCGACCATAGAAAGATTCCGCCGCCTCTGCGGGGCGGAAAAACACCGAGAGAGAAAGATCTCTCCGACAGACAGATTTCTGCCGGGGGAATTCCTTCCCGGAGAGGGAAGATCGTCGCCATCAACACCACCATCAAGCTGGACTTCATCGGGATCATCACCATCATCATCACCACCATCATCACCATCAGCACCCTCATCACCATCAGCACCCTCATCACCATCTCCATATTGCTGTAACAATTGAGTTGAATCTTGCATAGTTCATAGGAGAAACTTTCCCGGTGTTGATTACTCCTTGTAGTTGATGCTATTGAGTGAACCATTGAATTATTGTTTATGTTCAGATTGTTATACATCATTATTCCATCTCTGATCATGATCCATATGATGTCTTGTGAGTAGTTCGTTTTGTTCTTGAGGACATGGGAGAAGTCTTGTTGTTAGTAGTGGAGTTGCGTTGAGAAAGATTCAATAGATTGTTATTTAAGTTGTGGTGTACTTCTTCTAGTGGTGTCATGTGAACGTCGACTACATGACACTTCACCTATATGGGCCTAGGGGAATGCATTGTGTATTTGGCTACTAATCGTAGGGGTTGCCGGAGTGACAGAAACCTGAACCCCCATTAGGAAACCATTGCACAACGGACGTAAGGGTCTTAGAGTTTAAAGTTGTGGTTAGGTTTTACCTTAATTACTTTCTTGTACTTACGGATGTTTGCAAGGGGTATAATCACAAGTATGTATTTAGTCTTGGATGGGGCGGTACATTAGCACAGGTTCACCTAAGGGTCTTAGAGTTTAAAGTTGTGGTTAGGTTTTACCTTAATTACTTTCTTGTACTTACGGATGTTTGCAAGGGGTATAATCACAAGTATGTATTTAGTCTTGGATGGGGCGGTACATTAGCACAGGTTCACCCACACAACACTTAGCAAGCTAGAGAAGATTAATCGACTATATGAAGCGAAAGCACTTGACAGTCTTCCCATGTGTCCTCGAGAACGTTTGGTAATCTATAGAAATACAACCGGCTTGTCCTTTGCTGCATAAAGGATTGGGCCACTTGCTGCATTCATTCTTACTGTCTTTCGTTTACTCGTACTTTGTTTACTTGCTTTATCAAAAACCCCTAAAAATTCGTTTGCTAAGTAATTGCAGAGAATTCCTGATCCATACCACTAGCCAGCACCTTCTACTCCTCGTTGGGTTCGACACTCTTACTTATCGAAAATACTGCGATACACCCCCTATACTTGTGGGTCATCAAGACTATTTTCTCGCACCGTTGTCGGGGAGTGAAGCGCTATTGGAGAGTGGAACTGGTAAAGGAAACTTCTACTGTGAGTATTGTTTACTTCTGCTAGTTGCTTTATTTTCGTTATGGATAATTCGCCGAGTTTCTTATTTGGTAATGCTACTACCACTGCTAAGGTAGTAGATAAGCCACCACCTGCCAAGAAAGATGTTTTCAAATTACCTACAAGAATTATTGATCATGTTATGGATAACTACTATGTTGGGGATGGAACTGTCCATCCCGGTGATCATTTACTCTTTATACACGAATTATGCGGGGTGTTCAAGTGTGCAGGTATTACTACAGATCAAGTTAAGAAGAAGTTATTCTCATTATCACTGAAAGGAAGAGCTGAGGAATGGTATAAGCTGCGGAAGAATGGTCAAGCTCTGGAATGGGACGAAATAGTGCCTCTCTTTTATTCAAAGTTTTATCCTCCTAGTGAGATTCATAAAGATCGGAATCAAATATACAACTTTTGGCCTCTTGATGGAGAGATTACAGCCCAAGCTTGGGGGAGACTGAAGTTACTAATGCTCAAATGTCCCATTCATGAGCTCCCCAACAATATTATTATCAATAACTTTTATGCAAGGCTTTCTCTTCATGACAAGGATTTATTGGTTGCTTCTTGTGCTGGATCATTCACTCGCATGGAAGAAGAAGCTAAATGGGATCTTCTGGACCGTATTCAAGACAATGCTGAAGCTTGGGAGAATGACAAAGGTAGGAAGTCAGGTATAAATTATGATTATGAATGCATTGAATCTTTTATGGGAACTGATGACTTTCAAAATATTAGTAATATTTATGGTCTTGATTTGCAAGTTATTACGAATTGTTTTAGAGCTTTTTCCTCCTATATCGAAATTCCAAAAAGGGGATGGAACAAATACCATGCACCCTACAAAGATATTGTTGACTATGCTCCTATTAGAAGTGATGATTATTGCATTATTGATCCCATCTTACCCGAACCTTATATCGAGAAGATTCCCTTCCCTGAAAAGGTAAAGGACCATCCTATGATAACTAATGTAATCACCAAAAGTGAAAAAAGAACTGTAAAACATGACGAACAAATAAACATTGAACCTGTGGTAGCAATTGTGAAAGACCTTGTCACTAAAAGCGTAGAAGATGGGCACATATTCTTTTGTGAGGATGCTTCTAATATTGTTTCACATCCCAATAGAACTAAAAAGGCTAGTGTTCCTGTGCTTTCTGTTAGAATTGGTGATCATTGCTATTATGGTTTATGTGATATTGGTGCAAGTTCTAGTGCTATTCCTTATGAGCTTTATAGAGAAATATGCATGAAATCAGTCCTTGCGAGTTGGAAGAGATTGATGTGGTTATTCACCTTTCTAATAGAGAGACCATCTCTCCAATTGGTATTGTACGAGATGTGGAAGTTCTTTGTGGTAAGATTAAGTACCCTGCTGATTTTCTAGTACTTGGTTCGGCTGCTAGTAAAACCTACCCTATCATTTTTGGTAGACCTTTTCTTGAGTACTTGTGGAGCTATTATTGATTGCAAGAGGGAGAAAATCTTGACTAAGTTTGATGGGGAATCTTACGAGTTTAATTTTTCGAAATTTGCTAAAGAATCTTGCGAAAAGGAAACCCATAGTGAAGATTTTAGGGTTGAACAACTTGCTTCTATTTCTCTTGCTCCTAACAATGCCTTGCAGCAATTTATGGAAGATCATGAAAGTGAAATCTTCATGGAAGAAAGGAATGAGATTGACAGGATTCTTCGTGATCAACCTATGATGCTTAAGCACGACTTTCCTGTAGAAGACTTGGGTACCACGATGCCACCTAAAAAGGATCCTGTTTTCGATCTAAAACCTCTCCCTGATGATCTTAAATATGCTTATATTGATGATAGAAAGATATATCATGTTATTGTTAGTGCTAAACTTTCAGGGAAGGAAGAAGAAAGGTTATTGGAAGTTTTGAGGAAACATCGAGGAGCTATGGGCCATACTCTGGAGGATTTTAAAAGGGATTTCACCTACTATATGTCAGCACTCTATCAACATAGAACCAGATGTGAAGCCTGTAGTGGAGCACCAACGACGTTTAAATCCTAGGATGAAGGAAGTGGTAAGGATTGAGGTACTGAAACTCCTTGATGCTGGTATTATTTACCCTATTGCTGATAGTGAATGGGTTAGTCCTGTTCATTGTGTTCCTAAAAAGGGAGGTACTACCGTTGTCCCTAATGATAATGATGAGCTTATTCCTCAAAGAACAGTGGTAGGCTATAGGATGTGCATTGATTTTAGGAAAGTCAATAAAGTTACTAAGAAAGATCACTACCCGCTTCTTTTATTGATCAAATGTTGGAAAGGTTGTCTAAAAAGACCCATTTTTTTGTTTTCTTGATGGTTATTCTGGTTTCTCTCAAATTGTTGTTAAACAACAAGATCAAGAAAGAACTACTTTTACTTGCCCTTATGGAACTTATGCTTATAGACGTATGCCTTTTGGTCTATGTAATGATCCTGCTACTTTTCAAAGGTGCATGTCTGCTATCTTTCATGGTTTTTGTTAGGAGATTATAGAAGTGTTCATGGATGACTTTTCTGTCTATTGGACTTCTTTTGATAATTGTCTGCACAACCTTGATAAAGTTTTGCAGAGATGTGAAGAAACTAATCTTGTTCTTAATTGGGAGAAATGTCACTTCATGGTCAATGAAGGGATTGTTCTTGGGCATAAAGTTTCTGAGAGAGGCATAGAAGTTGATAGAGCTAAGGTTGAAGCAATTGAGAAGATGCCATGTCCAAGAGACATCAAAGGTATTTGTAGTATCCTTGGTTATGTTGGTTTCTATAGGAGGTTTATTTAAGACTTCTCTAGGATATCAAAACCTCTCACTAATCTTCTTCAAAAAGATGTACCTTTTGTTTTTGATGATGATTGTAGGGAGGCTTTTGAAACTCTTAAGAAGGCTTTAACTACGGCCCCTATTGTTCAACCACCTGATTGGAGTTTACCCTTTGAAATAATGTGTGATCCTAGTGATTTTGCTGTAGGGGCTGTCCTTGGGCAACGTATTGATAAAAAGTTAAACGTTATTCATTATGCTAGTAAGACTCTAGATGCTGCTCAAAGGAATTATGCCACTACTAAAAAGGAATTCCTAGCTATTGTTTTTGCCTGTGATAAGTTTAGGCCCTATATTGTGGACTCAAAAGTAACAATTCATACTGATCATGCTGCTATTAAATATCTTATGACGAAGAAGGACGCTAAGCCTAGACTTATTAGATGGGTACTACTCTTACAAGAGTTTGATCTACACATTGTAGACAGGAAGGGTGCTGAAAACCCTGTAGCTGATAATTTATCTCATTTGGAAAACATCTCTTTTGATCCTATGCCTGTTAATGATAGTTTCCGAAATGAGCAGTTAGCCGCGGTAGGGGTGAGCTCGCGAGGAAGCCCTTGGTATGCTGATTATGCTAACTTTATTGTTTCCAAGTATTTGCCTCCAACTTTTTCAGCTCAACACAGAAGAAAGTTCTTTTATGATTTGAGGCATTATTTTTGGGATGACCCACACTTATACAAAGAAGGGGTTGATGGTATTATGCGAAGATGTGTTCCAGAGTATGAACAAAAAGAAATATTGCGTAAATGTCATGGGAGCGCCTATGGAGGACATCATGCAGGAGATAGAACTGCACAAAAGGTACTACAATCAGGTTTCTACTGGCCTACCCTTTTTAAAGATGCAAGAAAATTTGTTTTATCTTGTGATGAATGTCAGCGTGTTGGTAATATTTCTAGATGCAATGAAATGCCTATGAATTACTCTCTAGTTATTGAACCTTTTGATTGTTAGGGATTTGACTTTATGGGTCCTTTCCCTCCTTCGAAAGGCTATACTCATATTCTTGTTGCCGTAGATTATGTTACTAAGTGGGTAGAAGCTATTCCTACAAAAAGTGCTGACGGGGAAACTTCTTTAAGAATGCTTAAAGATGTTATATTTCCTAGGTTTGGAGTGCCTAGGTATCTCATGACTGATGGGGGTTCTCATTTCATTCATGGTGGTTTTAGGAAGACCCTCGCTAAGTATGATGTTAATCATAGAATTGCCTCAGCTTATCACCCCCAAACTAGCGGGCAAGTAGAGTTATCAAATAGAGAAATTAAATCTATCTTGCAAAAGACTGTTAATAGGTCTAGAAAAAACTGGGCTAAAAAGTTGAATGATGCTTTATGGGCTTATAGAACTGCTTACAAAAACCCTATGGGAATGTCTCCTTATAAAATGGTTTATGGGAAAGCTTGCCACCTACCCTTAGAATTAGAACACAAAGCTTACTGGGCAGTGAAAGAACTAAATAGAGATTGTAAGCTCGCTGGTGAGAAAAGATTATTTGACTTAAGTTCTTTAGATGAATGGAGGAGTGAAGCCTATGAGAATGCTAGGCTCTTTAAGGAAAAAGTTAAAAGATGGCATGACAAGCGAATACTTAAGAGAGAATTTCATGTTGGTGAGAAATATTGTATAGGTCTCGTCTCAGATTTTTTGCAGGTAAGCTACTATCAAAATGGGAAGGACCTTTCATCATTGAAGAAGTATACCGTTCAGGAGCAATAGAAATTTCGTCTCTAAAGGATAATACTACACAAGTAGTGAATGGAGAGCGACTCAAACACTATATTGCTGGAGATTCTTACAATGAAGATGTTGATGCCTTTCAAGTTATAACTCCAGAGAAATTCATTGAGGACCAACTCCAGAGACCTGTAGAGTCCGTTTCCAACTAGGTAACAGTTCTGGTAAGAAAAGCTCCGTGAAAATACAATCCAACTATATTTTTGCAGTTTTCAGTCAATAACGAAAGCTACGAAGCGAAGAAGGGACGGAAACGGAGCCAGGGTGGCCCACACCACCCCATGGCGCGGGCCCACCCCTGGCCGCGCCACCAGGTGGTGAGGCCACCCAGGACTCCGCCTCCGACTCGTTTTCTCCCAGTACCTTCCTTTTGATACGAAACTTCGTAATATATAACCCCTCGGATCTCCCAAGGATCGTATATCGTGTTTTCGTTGTGTTTTTATTTCGATCTGTTTCTGCCAGGTAGAATCCCAGATTTGGAGCCACAATGTCCTCCTCTGGATCATCCAAGGGAGATTCCTTAGAAGATATCATCAACCCATACATGAGAGAATTGAAGATTCATCCCAAGGAGTTGTTTTTCGAAGGTGGGGAGGTCCAGATTAAAGAGGTTCAAGGCCCTAAAGGTGAAGGAAGTCTGGAGGACAGGATGGAAGCACTAGAGCAAGAAGTCTTTAGGTACAGGAAGATGGCGGAGCGCGATGTGGTTATCATCCATAAGATTTGTTCCAAACTCATCACCGAGCACCAAAAGGAGACTGCTGAACTCAAGGACGAAGTCCTTTCACTCCGCCAAACAACCAACGAACTACAAGCCCAGTTCTATGACATTCAAAATCAAAACCGTGAGTATGAGGCTAGATTTAAACGCATAAGTGCTGCTGCAAGTTTTAGGATGTTGGAAACCACGATGTCCTTTGTTGATGGGAAGCCTTTACCCTGGAAGACGGACGAAGATGAGAAGATACCACCACCATCGAAGGAGTAATTCGTCATTAGGTTTGGTATTCCCTTGGTTTGTTCCAAGCTTGGGGGAGTGTCGCGGTATCATATCACTATCTTCCATCTTTTTACCCTATTAGTAGAGTCATATCATGAATAGAGGAGTTATTTTGTAGTCTGGTTTGCATTATGGAAGTGTCCCCTCTCTCATTAGATATGTATCCCTTGGTGTGAGTTTCCGTTATGGAATATTAATGAGAAGTTCTATCATTCACCCTTTTTGCATAGCTTATGTTAGTTTTCAATTCGTGGTTATATGATTGATCTTGTTGTTAGTATTGGTAGAACTCTGGGATCATTGAGTTAATTTAGTTGGTTTTGGCAAACCTGGCTCGGTCAGTAGCAACACCTTTTTGAGAGTTGAAAAGAAAAAGATAGAAGTACTCTAAAGAAAAATAATTTCATCATCTTTCTTTCTTGATTTGCTCATAAGTCTAGTATTCTCTAGTTAAGATCTTTTGTGCTTCCAAGGAAGATTGCATGTTTGTCTTTATCATTTGTATGTTTGGTTGTTTCCTTCAACTCTTGTACTTGCTACCCAGCCTTGCTAGCCAAAAACCTGTACTGAGAGGGTATTCTTCTCGTGCATCCACCTCCTTTAAACCAAAACCTTTGCCATTTGTGTCCACCATACCTACCTAGTAGCATTATTGCTATTCGAAGTAAATTCTTGTTTTGTCTACCTCCCAAATTAAACTTGTTATGTGAAAAATTAGTGAGTAAAGATCTCACGAAATTGATGGCACACTTTATTTTCCGCACTTAATAAACCTGAACCATTATGAACTCTCCATGAAAGTTATATGCTTGCAAATTATAGGCTGGGGATTAGCAGAACCGTGCTGTCACGGGGAACGCTTTCAACACTTGTAAATATATACCTAGTTGATACCTTGCTCTTTTGTTTGTGGATGTCGTCGGTGTGAAATAAAAGGAGAGCTTGTAAGTCCATGGAGTTATGTATGTGTGTTAGAGAAACACCTGGGCCGCTGGTCTAATCCATGCTGACGTGGTGGAAACCTGCAACGTAACCATAGTGATATCTATGAAGCATTCTTCTTATAAAAAAAAGAGAGATAGCTATTGAGAAAAAAAAATAAAAAAAAGAGATACTATGAAAAGAGGAAAGAGAGAAAAAAGCACCATTTTCCCATGGTAAATAAGAAGATTGCTGAGATACTCATTGTCTGCTTGCCTTGTCATTTTGATATGGGGATTCTTCCGTATCATCGGGCAAGCGGTACCCCGTTGGCGGTTCTCAATGATACACACATACTTACGATGACAAGAACTTACCGATAACTAAAGTTGAGTAGCATGAGGAGTGGCCCTCGTACTCAAGGGACTTGGGATTTTCAGTTTATAGTTTGTCAAGCATATAACTCAGATTGGACCTCACTTTCACCTTAATCACCTAAAGATGCCTATGATAGGGGCAATGAGAGCTGAAAGCTAGTAAGTATCATAATTTTTGGGAGCTCTTTATGAGACTTGCAATCCCTGCTTCCCTCTTTGAAGGGCCTTTCTTTTACCTTATAGTTAAGTCAGTAAACCTACTCCCTTCTATCTCAGCAAGTATTTTGAGTTGATGTGTTTCATTCATTCATATGATGATTTATGCATTCATGTTTCTTTTGTTCCTTGTTTTGCACATTGCTCTTATCTTGATGATTACTACTTTGAAAGCTTTCATTGAAAAACCAGCTATTTGTGAACTCCACCAAATTATCAACTATTCTTCGACCAAGAGCTAAGTTTGCCATTACCAATTCTGATTCACTTTATGTATCTCTATTGTGTTTCCTTTACTCATGGCAAGTTGAGTTATATAATAGTGAGTTGTCTTCTATTATGATCTATGTATTTGATGAATGTGATGCTTCTTGTCTGTATTCTTTTATCGACTCTTCACTCCATAAACCCGAGGACATCTTTATATAGCTCAGTTTCGCTTGGGGACAAGCGAAGTCTAAGCTTGGGGGAGTTGATACGTCCATTTTGCATCACTATTCTATGTCTTAATTCACTATTATTCATTGATATATTTCGTATTGAGAGGTGATACTTATGTTATTTCATCTGTTTTTGCATGGTTGATGACTTTTGGAGCATGGACCGCTGCAGTCAGGATTCTGATGGAAAATGTGCTGTTTGGAGGCAAAATTCGCGAAGATCAGAAAATCCAGGAAAATATACAGAAAATTCTATTTTTCCAGAAGACTTAGGATGCCAGAAGATGGAGTGGAGGTGGGCCACAGGGGGGCCCACACCACCCCATGGCACGGGCAGGCCTAGGCCGCGCCTGGGAGTGGTGTGGCCGCCCTGGCCCACTCCAGCCTCTCCCCTCTGGCGTATATCATCCCCATGAAACCCTAAGGCTCAGGGAGCGACCATAGAAAGATTCCACCGCCTCTGCGGGGAGGAAAAACACCGAGAGAGAAAGATCTCTCCGACAGACAGATTTCTGCCGGGGGAATTCCTTCCCGGAGAGGGAAGATCGTCGCCATCAACACCACCATCAAGCTGGACTTCATCGGGATCATCACCATCATCATCACCACCATCATCACCATCAGCACCCTCATCACCATCTCCATATTGTTGTAACAATTGAGTTGAATCTTGCATAGTTCATAGGGGAAACTTTCCCGGTGTTGATTACTCTTTGTAGTTGATGCTATTGAGTGAACCATTGAATTATTGTTTATGTTCAGATTGTTATACATCATTATTCCATCTCTGATCATGACCCATATGATGTCTTGTGAGTAGTTCGTTTTGTTCTTGAGGACATGGGAGAAGTCTTGTTGTTAGTAGTGGAGTTGCATTGAGAAAGATTCAATAGATTGTTATTTAAGTTGTGGTGTACTTCTTCTAGGGGAATGCATTGTGTATTTGGCTACTAATCGTAGGGGTTGCCGGAGTGACAGAAACCTGAACCCCCGTTAGGAAACCATTGCACAAGGGACGTAAGGGTCTTAGAGTTTAAAGCTGTGGTTAGGTTTTACCTTAATTACTTTCTTGTACTTACGGATGTTTGCAAGGGGTATAATCACAAGTATGTATTTAGTCTTGGATGGGGCGGTACATTAGCACAGGTTCACCCACGCAACACTTAGCAAGCTAGAGAAGATTAATCGACTATATGAAGCGAAAGCACTTGACAGTCTTCCCATGTGTCCTCGAGAATGTTTGGTCATCTATAGAAATACAACCGGCTTGTCCTTTGCTGCATAAAGGATTGGGCCACTTGCTGCATTCATTCTTACTGTCTTTCGTTTACTCGTACTTTGTTTACTTGCTTTATCAAAAACCCCTAAAAATTCGTTTGCTAAGTAATTGCAGAGAATTCCTGATCCATACCACTAGCCAGCACCTTCTGCTCCTCGTTGGGTTCGACACTCTTACTTATCGAAAATACTGCGATACACCCCCTATACTTGTGGGTCATCAAGACTATTTTCTAGCACCGTTGTCGGGGAGTGAAGCGCTATTGGAGAGTGGAACTGGTAAAGGAAACTTCTACTGTGAGTATTGTTTACTTCTGCTAGTTGCTTTATTTTCGTTATGGATAATTCGCCGAGTTTCTTATTTGGTAATGCTACTACCACTGCTAAGGTAGTAGATAAGCCACCACCTGCCAAGAAAGATGTTTTCAAATTACCTACAAGAATTATTGATCATGTTATGGATAACTACTATGTTGGGGATGGAACTGTCCATCCCGGTGATCATTTACTCTTTATACACAAATTATGCGGGGTGTTCAAGTGTGCAGGTATTACTACAGATCAAGTTAAGAAGAAGTTATTCTCATTATCACTGAAAGGAAGAGCTGAGGAATGGTATAAGCTGCGGAAGAATGGTCAAGCTCTGGAATGGGACGAAATAGTGCCTCTCTTTTATTCAAAGTTTTATCCTCCTAGTGAGATTCATAAAGATCGGAATCAAATATACAACTTTTGGCCTCTTGATGGAGAGATTACAGCCCAAGCATGGGGGAGATTGAAGTTACTAATGCTCAAATGTCCCATTCATGAGCTCCCCAACAATATTATTATCAATAACTTTTATGCAAGGCTTTCTCTTCATGACAAGGATTTATTGGTTGCTTCTTGTGCTGGATCATTCACTCGCATGGAAGAAGAAGCTAAATGGGATCTTCTGGACCGTATTCAAGACAATGCTGAAGCTTGGGAGAATGACAAAGGTAGGAAGTCAGGTATAAATTATGATTATGAATGCATTGAATCTTTTATAGGAACTGATGACTTTCAAAATATTAGTAATATTTATGGTCTTGATTTGCAAGTTATTACGAATTCTTTTAGAGCTTTTGCCTCCTATATCGAAATTCCAAAAAGGGGGTGGAACAAATACCATGCACCTTACAAAGATATTGTAGACTATGCTCCTATTAGAAGTGCTGATTATTGCATTATTGATCCCATCTTACCCGAACCTTATATCGAGAAGATTCCCTTCCCTGAAAAGGTAAAGGACCATCCTATGATAACTAATGTAATCACCAAAAGTGAAAAAAGAACTGTAAAACCTAACGATTGATGCATACATTGATATTGCTTGTTTTAAACTATTTGTATCTAGTCACTCTTGTAAACTTTGAAGGTGTCCTATGCATTTATATTTGCTACTCTTTGAGGAACAAGCTGAATGCCACTATGCTATGTTTTCTTTATGTGAAACAAACAAACGTCTTGCAAAGCATTGTTATTCATGAATTTTTTGTTTGTGCCTTTTCATATTGCAACATAGTTGCTATGTCTTATGGTTAGAACTTTATCTTTCATGCTATGTTGAAGTACTATGATCCCAGCTATCAATGTTACAAATACTTTGGTCAAGCTTATGATGGTGCATGTCACCTCAAAAATTATTCTTTATTTTTATCACTTACCTACTCGAGGACGAGTAGGAGTTAAGCTTGGGGATGTTGATACATTGCAAATGTATCTATAATTTTTGATGTTCCATGCTTGGTTTTATCTACTTTCTTATGTTTTGTCCACACTTTGGAGTACTTTTCATATGATTTCTTGGACTAACTATTAACAAGAGCCCTAGTGCCAGTTGCATGTTTTCTGCTGTTTTTGGTTCCAGAAAGTCAGAAAATGAATATTCTCGGAATTGGACCGGACAAAAGCCAAAGTCGTTATTTTCCCGGAAGATTCACGGAGCCAGAAGGAGAGACGAAGGGGGCCACAGGGTGGCCAAACCACCCCTTGGCGCGGGTCCCCCGAGGTCACGCTAGGGCATGGTGTGGGCCCCCTGGCTGGCCACCGACCTCGCCCCTTTGCCTATATATTCCCCCTGATACAGAAACCCTAAATTGTCAAGCCTCCAGCCACGAAAAGTTCCGCAGCGCCGCTGCCACGGAAGGGGAGATTTGGGGGATAGAAAGTCTTTGTTCCCGCACCGTGCCGGGACGTGGAAGTGCCCCCGGAGCCATCTCCATCGATCTCCACCGCCACCTCCATCGTTGTTGCTGATTCCCATGATGAGGAGGCAGTGGTTCTCTCTTGAGGCTAAGGGTTCTACCGGTAGCTATGTGTTCATCTCTCTCTCTATGCATAATCATATTGTGATCATGAGCTTTGTAATCAAGTAGATCTATCTTGCTACTCAAGTGCTTTAATACATCTCTGCTCTCCCCATGTGTGTGAAGTTGACAATGTGTACACCATGGTGGCACTTAGGCTAGAGATTACAAATACTTGTTATGAGTTATATTTGGAGTTTGATGTCTTTATGAAATTGTGGTGTTTGTTGGAACCATCTAGTACTCAAGGTGATAGTGTGGGGTTATCTAGATGGGAAAGATGAACTTTGAGGAGTGTTGTTATAGCCCTACCATCGATTAGAGTGTCCAACCGAAGAGTACTTCAGCGTAGTATCGTGAAGAGAAGATATTTATATGAGAGTGTTCACTGGTGAAGTATGATCCCTAGGCCTTGTTTCTAAACATCGAAACACCGTTTGCAATTAGATATGTTACATGTTTGCTTGCTTCCATCTTTTTTTCAGTTTGCCTTTAGTCTCTTCCACGCCATCAAGCTATTTTCTTGCACCATTGTATTATATCCATACCACTTGTATTTTACTATCTCTTCGCCGAACTAGTGCACCTATACACTTGACAAGTGTATTGGGTGTGTTGGGGACACAAGAGACTTCTTGTATCTTGATTGCAGGGTTGCTTGAGAGGGAATACCTTTGACCACTTCCTCCCTGAGTTCGATAAACCTTGGGTGATCCACTTAAGGGAAAACTTGCTGCTGTTCTACAAACCTCTGCACTTGGAGGCCCAACAACTGTCTACAAGAATAGAAGTGCGTAGACATCAAGCTATTTTCTAGCGCCGTTGCCGGGGAGATAAGGTAAAAGGTACTCACATCCTCCGGTGTGAGTGCTCAAAGTTATTTCCTTTAGATTCTGCAATTTTGTCTTTTTGTTTCTTGTTTTCACTAGTTAGGCTTAATGGAAAACAACAACAAAATTAGAGAGCTTTATAGTATTTATCTTGAGTTAGGAAATGAAGTGTTTGAAGAGAAAATTAAAAAACCTATGGAACTTTATTTGCATGCTAATAGCAATGTTATTAGTATGAATTCTTTAAACACATTATTGCTAATGCTATGGAAAAGTCTAAGCTTGGGGAAGCTGGTTTTGATGAGCATAATATTTTTAGTCCCCCAAGAATGGAGGAGAAAATTTACTTTGATGATACTATGCCTCCAATATATGATGATTACAACGATGAATATGATATTTTCAGTCCACCTACTATTGAGGAGAAAATTAATTATGATTACAATATGCCTCCTATATTTGATGATTATGGTGATGAGAATAATAATGATAGCTATTTTGTTGATTTTGCTCCCACTATAATTAATAAGAATGACTATTTTTATGCAGAGAGTATTAATTCTTTTATGCATGTGCCTCATGATAAGAATGTTTTATGTGATAGTTATATTGTTAATTTTATTCATGATGCTACTGAAAGTTATTATGAGAGAGGGAAACATGGTTTTATGTATCTCAACAATATTAAGTTTCCCCTCTTTATGTTGAAAGTCTTGAAGTTGCACTTGTTTTGATTTCCTATGCTTGTTGCTTTGTGCTTTCATGACTTGTTTCTTTACAAGATTCCTATGCATAGGAAGTGGGTTAGACTTAAATGTGCTTTGAATTTGCTTCTTGATGCTCTCTTTTATTTCAATTCATATTTCTTATGTGAGTATCTTCTCAAACTATCAACGCTAACTTAAAGGCGTTAAAGAAAAGTACTTATTGGGAGATAGCCTAAAAGTTTTAGATGAGTCTTGGAAGTTATTACTCCAATAATAACCACTCCTTATCCTTTTTATTGGGAGGATATGGCCTATAGTTATTATTGGGAGGATACGGCCTATAGTTATTATTACCATTATTGGGAGGATATGGCCTATAGTTACTATTACCAAACTTATTCATGTAGGCATTGTTGCTGAAATTATTATTTCTTATAAAGTTCACATCAACTTGCTCTTCTTGAGCAACCAAAGAGGCTAAGGGAACATGATTTGGATCAATATGAGCTTTCCCATTAACAAGCATAGACATAATAACATCAATTTTATCACTCAAGGAGTAGGTTTCTTCAACAAAATTTACCTTCTTACCTTGTGGAGCTCTCTCAGTGTGCCATTCAGAATAGTTAACCATCATATTATCCAGAAGGTTTGTTGCATCACCCAAAGTAATGGTCATAAAGGTATCTCTAGCAGCAGAATCCAGTAGATTTCTTGAAGAATAATTTAGTCCTGCATAAAAGGTTTGGATAATCATCCAAGCAGCCAGTCCATGAGTGGGACAATTCTTTACCAAAGATTTCATTCTTTCCCAAGCTTGAGCAACATGTTCATTATCAGATTGTTTAAACTTCATTATTTCACTTCTCATAGATATAATCTTAGCAGGAGGATAGTATTTTCCAATGAAAGCATCTTTGCATTTAGTCCAAGAATCAATACTATTCCTAGTTAGGGATTGCAACCATTCTTTCGCTTTTCCTCTCAAAGAGAAAGGAAACAATTTAAGCTTAATAATATCTCCATCTATATCCCTATGCTTTTGCATCTCACAAAGTTCAACAAAGTTATTTAGATGAGCAGCAGCATCTTCATTACCAATACCAGAAAATTGTTCTCTCATAACAAGATTGAGTAAAGAAGGTTTAATTTCAAAGAAAGTAGCTTCAGGAACAGGTGGAGCAATAGGTGTGCACATGAAACCATTGTTGTTGGTGCTAGTGAAGTCACACAACTTAGTGTTTTCAAGAGTAGTCATTTTTTTGTGTTTTTAATAAAGAAAGCAAACTAATAAAACTAAATTTTTGTGTGTTTTTGATAAGGAAACAAGCAAACAAAGCAGAAATAAACTAAACAAAACAAAAATAACAAAGTAAAGAGATTGGTTATGAGGGACTGCCCTTGCGAATATGTCCTTGACTCCCCGGCAATGGCGCCAGAAAAATAGCTTGATGGCCCAAAATATATCGAGCTTGTTGGGGAACCCCACGAGGAAGGTATGATGAGCACAGCAGCAAGTTTTCCCTCGGTTATGAAACCAAGGTTTAACGAACCAGTAGGAGCAAGGAAACACCTCCAAGGTGTTGCTAGCTGGCCTTTGGCAGGGTGTACTACCGGTGCTAGCAACAACGTGGAAACCTGCACAACACAACCATAGAACTTTGCCCCCAACTTATAATGAGGTTGTCAATCTCACCTGTTTTGCTGAAAACAATGGATTAAACGAATTGTGTGGAAGAAAGTAATTGCTTGCAGAAAGTAAACAGAAAACAGTAAACAGTTGTAGATTGATGGTAAAATAAAGGACCGGGATCCATAGTTCACTAGTGGTGGCTCTCCTTAAGATGGAAGACATGTTGGGTGAACAAATTACAGCGGGGCAATTGACAAACATCGAGAAAGCATACATGCATATACTACCCACCTTGACTCCTTTGAGATTTGATTGGAATTACAACATTATACATAGACCGTAATCCAACTGCATCTATGACTAATAATCAACCTTCAGGTTATCATCCACTTGTAGGATTAAGTTGCAAGCAACAGATAATTGCATTACACATTGCGTGTAAAGTAAACAATATGATTGTTCTATGAACAAAGGATTGTTGTTTTCTCCCTAGTAGCAACAACACATCTAGTACCTTAGAGATTTCTGTCACTTCCCCAGATTACTAGAGGCATGAACGCACCATCGAGCATAAATACTAACTCTTGGAGTTGCTAGCATCTACTTGGCCAAGATAGCTACTAACAACGGAAAGCATGCAAGATCACAAATAACAAAGACATGATAGAATCAATAATCAATCTAAAATAGCATCTCAATATCCATCGGATCCCCGCAAACACAACATGTAGGATTACAAATGGATGATCTTGATCATGAACGGAGCTCACAAGATCTAAGCATGATAGAACAAAGGAGAAGAACCAACCATCTAGCTACTACATGGACCCATAGTCCAAGGATGAACTACTCATGCATCACACCGGAGGCTTGCATGGTGATGAAGAAGGCCTCCAGGGTGAATTCTCCCCTCCGGCAGGGTGCTAGGAAGATCTTCAGATCCCTCCCGATCTAGGGATGGAGATGACGGCGGCTACAAACTCTTTCGTGGAATTTTGATCGTGTACTTAGGGTTTCTATATCGTAGGTGATATATACGCGAAAGGGGAGGCCGAGGGGGTGCCCTAGGCGGCCATACCACCCCCTGGCGCGGGCCAGGCCTAGCCGCGTGGCTAGGTGGTGTGGCCGGCCCCTGGCCCCTCTCCGTCTCGTATTCTGGATCCGTGTCCCCCTCGGTGAAAAACTGACTTTGGCTTTTGTCCTGTCCAATTCCAAGAATATTCATTTTCTGACTTTCTTGGAACCAAAAACAGCAGAAAACGGGCAACTGGCACTGTGGTATCTTGTTAATAGGTTAGTCCAAGAAAGTGTATAAAAAGTCCTCCAAAGTGTGGACAAAACATAAGAAACTAGATGAAACCAAGCATGGAACATCAAAAATTATGGATACGTTAGCAACGTATCACAAATACTTAGATTGAAATCAAATATTCTTACAATGGTCGCCAAATCACAAAGCAGATCTGAAGTATAAAGCATGGCTATGGCTAGTGGATGGATGGATGGTAGAAGTGATGAACAATTGTGTGGATCTCCTTTCGTGGTGTTGTGATGAAATCGGAGAATGGCGGCTCTCTGGCCGGCGGCTGGAGCCTCAAAATGTATATGCGTCTTCACGAAACTTGTAGGGTTTGATGAGACGAAGCCTTCGCCACCTGGTACGGGCGGACGGTATGGGCGGACCGCGCCCGTACCAGTGGTCGTTAAGCGTACTGACGCCCTGGAATGCTTCTCCAATTACTTGTCCGTGTTTACTTCCTCAAAATCCTTCATTATGACTCCTTGTTTCACTTTAAAAGCCGTGATTTCCTGTACAACATAAATTAAAAAAGGGATTTACATATTTTGCAATTATTAGTCATTAGTGGCAAGAGTTGAGAGTTTCTTGGCAATTGCTTGACCAAAAACAACGTTTAAATGCAGTGGAAGATGGCAAAAATCGGAGCCATCAACTTCCCCAAAGATTCACCCTTGATCGTCCTCAAGTAAGAAGAACCAAAAGAACTATAAGGAATTCAGTGTTTAAACTTGAAACAACGAGAATAAGAGTTCACTTACAGTCGGTAGTCGTATGTGCTCAACACTTCATTTATTTGCAAAGATTATCAAAGTTAGAGAGATGAAAAGAATACTATACAAGCTTCGTAAGTCAAGATAAGTAAAGTAAAGTTTAATATAAGTATAAACAACTAGAAGTGTAGCAATCAATCCAATTCCTCTAATTCACTCTCAACTTACCAAGGAACACTAGGATGTTTAAATAGCATAATTGAGTAAAAGAGTTTCATGTCCCAAGTAGTATAACAATGAAGTGTCTTATTTACACCCACATCAATAAATCAAGTCAATCTAAAACACTTATAATCCAATCATTGTCTTTCAAGAACTTGTTATGTGGATCCTCATAGATAACTTTTTTATTTTTCATTTTTCAAGGATCGTTGTTTGTTTCTTTTTGCTAGTGTTTGCACAACCTTTGAGAGTACCAATACTTTTGCCCATACATTGACACAGATGCCACTCATGTCATCAACTCATAGCCGAAATCCGGGGTTATACCATAGATCGTTCAAAAGCTAGCGGAGTTGTTGGCGTCCCAAAGGTATGCATTAGAGACATAGAACAAAGTTGTCTCACTTCTTTCTCTTTCTCCTTTTTTTAGCTAGTACCGCGGTTTAATCCACAAGGTTAGCTTTGGCATGCATCACAATTACCACTAGACTTTATTACAATCAAGGAACTCCTTTCATGAGTGTCATCGATACTGTCAAAATATCTATGGGGTTAAGTATAATCAAGGGTATACTCTCAAGACAATCATTCATCAAACAAGTCGTAAATTTCATACTTTTTCTTATTGTACTTGTTTGGCATTATTATTTCCAAGGCAATACTCGGTTAACTAAAAGAACTAGAGCAAGAGCTTCAACAACTAATCATCATACTAATAAAAAACCTCACTCTAACCATATTGAATTACATTCCTCTCATAAGTTCATAAGTGGGAGACATAGGACATACCTCTCATAAGTAACTTCATGATCCTCTTCCTTATAGGGATGTGTTCCTTCAAAACTCAAACACGATTACTCTCGAAATGATATTAAAGCAAAGAGGCAAAGTATGAATCCACATTTACATAAAAAGGATAAACGGGAAAATATTTTTGTATTTTTGAGGATAGGGATTAAAGAATAGAAAAGAACTTGCGACCAAGCAACGGTTTAAGAAAATAAAAACAAAGGAAAACAAATAAACTAAAAAGAAAGCAAATTAAAAAGCAAAGTGTTGGAACAGGCCAACACGAGTGTTTCAAAGCTCCCAAGGAGCTAGAGTACAACCTTGTTATTACACAAATACATGTCCGGGGGAACACATCCCCAACCTTAGGATTTTGCAAGCCCTTTTGTTGCTCATTGTGGTGGTGGTGGATAATCTCCCACGTTCCATTGGCTGTTCCAATCATGGAACTGGGTGGCGAGGCTTGCTGTGGCATCTTGAAGGTTGATGGAGAGGTTGTTCATGTTTTGAATGTTTCCTTCGAGTGCATAAATGTCTTCATAGGTGGTGTAGTAGTTTGGTGGTTGCACATCTTGTTCGGGTCCTTCTTGTTCTACTTCTTCATCTCCTCCTCCTCTCACAAGTATTTCTTGTTGGGGTAGATTAGCTTCAACCTGCACGTCATAACACAGACGTCCATCCTCGATAGAGAATAAACTGTTAGGCAAGGGAGCCAGGAGCAAGTGATCCGCTCTAGGTATATTGAAGAAATATCTACCATGGTTTTTAGAAATCATACCACATGCTCTTAGAGTAGATAGACCAAGACGGTTACTTCCAATCAACGGTTGGATGTTACCTAGGTTGATGCAAAGTGCGCGTGCAAGAACGATCACGATTCCTCCTCCACATATGGGTCCTTGAGATTGAAGAGCTCGATGTTTAAGGTAAAACACAAGTAGAGCGCCCAAATTTGGCATTAAGTTACAATTGATAAGTGCAGCTTTTGCGAGGATCAACATGTCCTCCTTATTAACTCTCGTAAACTCACCACGTGTATGTAGTGTGTTAGCAATCACATAGAATAAATATCGAATAGCAGGATGATCAATTTAGTTCCCCTTAGGTGTGTTTCCATGAATTCTCATCAAACTAAAATATTGTAAAGGGGAAGGATCTAAAACAAAGATAGTTGTGCGTACATCGGTGGTGTTGTTGGTAAACCCAAAGCATTGAGCCTATTGGCTGAGTGTTAAAGTGTACTCACAGTTCATAAGGCGGAATTTAATTCGATCAACTCTGGGCCTTTGTTCCTCAGAACAACCATAAGGATCCATCGTGTGTGTCAAGGTGCTGAAGAACTCAAGCGTCAAGCGGCGATATGTCGCAACATCCTGAAATAAAAAATTGTATAAATGAACATTGTTGGAAAGTAAATTGAAATCAGCACGAATGCCAAGTTGGTTCAGCATATAAGGATACGCCCACTTGGTGGACTTGATCCCTTGAATCTTGAGACGATCGAAATGGGTCAGATGGAACTCCTCGGTGAACTCGATGCCAAATGACTTGGAGGTTAACGTATCAACGGGTGGCGCAGAGGACTCCGCAGCCATCTCACGTGTATGACTTCTCATGTTCATCTAATAAATAAAAACAAGACAAAGTAAATAAAGATTTCTAATAATTTTTTTGGTCCAATAGAAACATAGCATAAGTGATTTTCTACATTAACTACAAAAGAAACTCCTTTAGAAACAATGCTAAGCATACTTAGTATCAAGATTTAACCAAGAACAAGACCTATGTCTAGATTGATAATGATGAACGATTAAGCGAAGCTTTTGCACACATAAGTTGGGAATCGGAGGAGAATCATACCTTAGATCGGGTGAGTGCGAAGAATCGAAGAAAGATTGAGTAAGTTTGAAGATCCAATGGAGGTGGTTTGAAGTTTGGAGGAAGAAGAAAGATACAAAATGATTTGGGGATTTTTAGGTTACCTCCTCGGGGTCATTATGGCGTCCGTGTACGTGGTAAGGGCGGGTGGTACAGCCTGAGCCCGCCCGTACCGGGTGACTTACCTTGGGGGAGATGGCTTCTCCAAGGCGATGCACTTGATACGGGCGTGTGGTACGGTCGCACGCACCCGTACTGCTGGTCGTTAAAGCTGCAGTGACTTCTGCTTAAAATCTGATATTTGCTCGGAGGTACAGTACGAGCGCGCGGTATGGGTGCGTCCGGCCATACCAGTGGTCGTTATCAACATTGTTCCTTCGGCAAACATCAATTTTTTTTATCTTCCTTTGCCTTGAGGTGGTACGGGCGCATGGTATGGTCCAGTCCGGCCGTACCAGTGGTCATTATCGACACTATGAACTACAAAACTCAAGGAATTTGATTAGTAGCTCCATGCGCCTTTGCACATCTTATCAAAGGGTTAGATAGCAGCAAAAATACTAAGTAACGATCCAGCAATACTTCTTAGGCCATGTGTTAGTAAAATAAAATATAGAGGATTATATTATTTCTTCTCCTCTCTCCATAGGTCTTCTTGAACACTCTATTAAAAACAAAAACAAAAACAAAAACAAAAACAAAAACAAAACTAACACAATAGAAAATACATAAAGAAAGAAATTTATTTCGCATGGGTTGTCTCCCATGAAGCGCTTCTAGTTAAGGTCAATTAGCTTGACCTTGATAGCAATCACTTAGGTTTGTAAAGTAGAACACCCACTCCAAAGTAGTTTGCTTTTAAAGTAATTACCCCATCATTATCATTAGGCTTGGACTTCTTTTTCCTAGGGAAGTGGACTCCAAAAGGATCTCTAGATGGTATCTGATGTCTGCAAGTGCACAGATCGTTTGTAGCTAGTTTCGAAGTATAGATGTCGATCCCACAGGGAGCCTAAAGGTAAGTGTTTATGAATAAAGTCTCTGTCACACCCAAAGTTGTCACAGGTCTTCGAGTGAATTGACTACAAGTGTGGAAATGAGAATGGAATTTGGATTAAACTGGATGTATTTAAATAAAACTAAAATGTAAACTTCAGAAATAAAAAGCATAAAAGTAAAGAACGATTTGATTGTTTGTTATTTTCTACAGATGGCAAAAAAAGCGCGAGGAGATACAGTTCATGGTGATAGTGACTGTGCCAGGTGGACGAATGATAAGTGTAACAATTCTAATCTTATAAGTATATGTGTAGGCGAGCAACCCATAATTAGCTGGAACTCCTCTTGGTAGATTTCATCCCAACTTCAATAATTGTACTAGTCTGTTACCAAAACCATGGTCAGACATTGGACGATTAAGACCCTTCAGGTTGCTTAGCAATTAGGCTCCTTTGATCAGACTAATGCAATAAGCACGGTGGTTCCTTGTTATGCTCGAGTCTACTAGTTTTCCATTGATATCCCCGTGTCACTCGGGGGTCGTCTGCTAGCGAACAAGATCCTATCCATGTAGAACAAAGCATCATGTTGTTTGGGCCCTTAATTGGACAACAAGCATTAGGCATCCCATAGATAGTCAAGAACACATAATATAGTAATTAAAATCAATCACAAACTAATGGAAAATATATGGAGACACATCACATCTCACCGATCCCTTACATATCCCACGCCCAAGGAACTTACTCACACATGAGAGAAGAAAGCAACATCGATATAATTAAATAAAGGGAGTTCTTCTCGATGTTACCATGGAGATCCACAATAGGAATATAAAAGTAATACAACACAATTCAAGATAGGAAGAAACAATCTCAAACCCTAATGTTGTAAGGTGAAGATCTCTCTCTCTCAAGTACAAGTAATGGCTATGAGGGTGTGATGGCTAGGAGGTCGAATATCGTGGAGCGAGATGAACGTCTTCCCCTTCTTCTCCGGATCTCTTCTTTCTCCTTTCTTGATGGGATGGCGGCTGCTGTGTTATGATTTTGCGTCTGGCCTCTTCACGGAAGTTGTCACTTTTGACAAGACGGAGGCGACGACAGCTATACGAAGGGAACTATACAGCCGGAAAAATGTCCCCGCCGAATAGTTGGTCGTTAGAGCGTCTGTTTGCCTCCCTTGATTGCTTCCAAAAAGGGACTTGCTTGTTTTCGCCTGAATATTGTGTTTCCCTTGTTAAAACCTTCTGTTGATGTTCAGAACCTGAAACACACATTAAAAACCAAGTTTTCTTCGCTACCAAAGTATTAGCGTTAGGTAAAGCTAGAAAACGATCAAATCTAGAAGAAAACTATCAATAAAAACCATAAAAAATATGTCGAATCTCACATCTATCAACTCCCCCAAACTTAGATGTTGCTCTCCCTCGAGTGACAAGAAATAAGGAAGAATATCGGAGATTCGAGACTAAAATAAAAGAACTTACAAGCTCGAATTGGTGTCAAATTCTTTTCTTCACAATTCCTGCAATCTTAAACATGATCATACAAGTATTCACAAGATTGCACTGAGTCCACTTCCTAACCACGTATATCTTGCTAGGAAATAAATCATATGCCCGAGCAAGTGTCAAAAGTTTAGCTAGGAAAGTGAGGCAAATTCTTTTGGTGTCTCTCTTTGTTGAGAGATGAAAAGTTTTTGCTCTTGTTTCTTTAATCAATTAAGAGTACTCAAGTTGGCATCAAAACATTTAATTTAAGAACAACTCATCTATTCCCACGTCAAAATTTCAAGGCTCTCAAAGCACCTTTTTCCTTTCCTTGCCTTTCAAAAACTTCAGCTCTTTCATAGAGAAATCATGCCACTATTTTTAACATGTTAATTGGGACTGTGTTGTGCACTCATGACCATGTCAATAAATAATTGTTGAGCAATAGTGGGTTAGAGGAGTACTACATCTTCACTTAGAATGTGAAACCATGAGGAGAATAAAATTTTACCCGTCATAGCATTGTTGCTACAGACGTTTACATAACTCAATAGCCGAAATCAAGTGGTTTCCCACATTTAGATCATTCGTTGGCCAGCGGAGTTAATAGTTCCCATGGAGCACGACAGTGTTGTAATGACACACGTAAAGCAATATCTTATGGTAATTATTAGAAAAAGAAGTGGCATAATCTCTACTACTTCGAAGCATCCATTTTATCAAACAATTTCATTCAAGGGTGTTATCGAGTCTATTTACATTAAGCTCAAATGGGATGGAGTAGTTCTAAAATCAAATCCTTTAGGCTAAACATGGACTCAAGTCATCTTTTGGATGCTTTTTCTTGTTGTAAAAGTGTAGGAAATATTTTTAACCAAGTTCATTGCTCATTGTTTCAAAGCTAAAAAAAGGATACACTGGCAAAAGAATATAATTTATAGGATAACAAGCTAAGTGGGGAGTGACTCAAGTGCAAGCGAGTGAATAATTGTAGGGTCAATTAAAAGTTGCAGAAAAGGTGATGAAAGGAATGTGATACCTCCTCTTGCTTGCTTCGTTCTTGTACTTGAGTCGAATCCCCTCTACATTTCCCTATTGCCAAACCACCTGAAATTGAGCAATCTCCGAGAGAAACAAAGAAACAAATTTGCAATAAAAGTTACAACTATTTTTTTTGGTTTTTGGTTTAGGAATGCAAACTGAAAGTAGACATGCAATTTTGAAGAAGTAAAATAAATCAAAATAAGAAATGAAAATATGAATGCAAGGTTTAGAGGTTTTCAAACCTCCCCCAAGCTTAGGCTATTGCCAGACTCAGTTGTTGCCGTCATACGGCGGCTGGTGCGGATACTGCTGGTAGTAGTTGGGGAAGTTGGTCATGAAGTGACTGAAGTTTTGAGTTAAGGCACTCACATCTTCATTCACTCCTTGTAGAGTGTGGTCGATCTCCCCAACACGCTGGTTGAGCTGCTAAAATTCTTGATAGGGGACGTAGTTGAACCCCTGTTGTTGCTGATTGGTCCACGGGTCCCAGGATCCCCTTGATGTTGATGTTGTTGTCCCTCCCAAGCAGGGTTGTATTCCTGCTCCTGCTCCTGCTCATCCTGCTTCTTGATACGTCCATTTTGCATCACTATTCTATATCATAATTTACTGTTCTTCATTGATATATTTCATATTAAGAGATGATACTTATGTTATTTCATCTGTTTTTGCATGGTTGATGACTTTTGGAGCATGGACCGCTGAAGTCAGGATTCTGATGGAAAAGGCGCTGTTTGGAGGCGAAATTCGCGAAGATCATAAAATTCCAGAAAATGCATGGAAAATCCTATTTTCCAAAAAGACGAAGGATGCCAGAAGGGGGAGTGGAGTTGGGCCACAGGGGGCCCACACCACCCCCTGGTGCAGGCCACCCCTGGCTGCGCCACCAGGTGGTGTGGCCACCCTGGCCCACTCTTGGCTCTCCCTTTGGCATATATTATCCCCCACGAAACCCTAAGCCTGGGGGGCGACCACATAAAGATTCCGCCGCCTCTGCGACACGGAAAACTGCAGAGAGAGAAAGAGCTCTCTGGCAGGCAGAAATCTGCTGGGGAAATTCCTTCCCGGAGAGGGGAGATCGTCGCCATCAACACCACCATCAAGCTGGACTTCATCGGGATCATCATCATCATCTCCACCAGCACCATCATCACCACTCCATCCCGCTCTAACAATTGGGTTGAATCTTGCATAGTTCTTAGGGGAAACTTTCCTAGTGTTGATTACTTGTTGTAGTTGATGCTATTGAGTGGAACCATTGAATTATTGTTATGTTCAGATTGTTACTTATCATTATATCATCTTTAATCTTGATCCATATGATGTCTTGTGAGTAGTTCGTTTAGTTCTTGAGGACATGGGAGAAGTCATATTTTTAGTAGTGGAATTGTGTTGAGAAAGATTCAATAGTTTGTTATTTAAGTTGTGGTGTTATTCTTCTAGTGGTGTCATGTGAACGTCGACTACATGAAACTTAACCTGTATGGGCCTAGGGGAATGCATTGTGTATTTGGCTACTAATCGTAGGGGTTGCCGGAGTGATAGAAACCTGAACCCCCGTTAGGAAACCTTTGCACAAGGGATGTAAGGGTCTCAGAGTTTAAAGCTGTGGTTATGTTTTTATCTTAATTACTTTCTTGTACTTACGGATGTTTGTAAGGGGTATAATCACAATTATGTATTTAGTCTTGGATGGCTAGTACATTAGGACAGGTTCACCCACACAACACTTATCAAGCTAGAGAAGATTAATCGACCATATGAAGCGAAAGCACTTGACAATATTCCCATGTGTCCTCGAGAACATTTGGTCATTTTAAGTAATACAACCGGCTTGTCCTTTGCTAAAGAAAGGATTGGGCCACTTGCTGCATCTATTATTATTGTCTTTTATTTACTCGCACTTTATTTACCTGCATTATCAAAAACCCCTAAAAATCTGTTTGCTAAGTATTTACAAAGAATTCCTGCTCAAAGCCACTCGTCAAGACCTTCTGCTCCTTGTTGGGTTCGACACTCTTACTTATCAAAAACACTGCGATACACCCCCTATACTTGTGGTTCATCAAGACTATTTTCTGGCACCGTTGCCGGGGAGTGAAGCACTATTGGAGAGTGGAACGGGTAAAGGAAACTTCTATTGTGAGTATTGTTTATTTCTGTTAGTTACTTTATTCTCAATATGGATAATTCACTTAGTTTCTTATTTCGTAATGCTACTACCACTGCTAAGGTAGTAGATGAGCCACCACCTGCTAAAAATGATACTTTTAAAATACCTACAAGAATTATTGATCGTGTTATGAATAACTACTATTTTGGAGATGGAACTATCCATCCCGGTGATCATTTGCTCTTTATACACGAATTATGCGGGTTGTTCAAGTGTGCAGGTATTACAACAGATCAAGTCAAGAAGAAGTTATTCTCATTATCACTAAAAGGAAGAGCTGAAGAATGGTACAAGCTGCTGAAGAATGGTCAAGCTCTTGAATGGGAGGAAATTGTACCTCTCTTTTATTCAAAATTTTATCCTCCTAGTGAGATTCATAAAGATCAGAATCAAATATACAACTTTTGGCCTCTTGATGGAGAGAGTACAGCTCAAGCTTGGGGGAGATTGAAGTTACTAATGCTGAAATGTCCTATTCATGAGCTCCCCAACAATATTATTATCAATAACTTTTATGCAAGGCTTTCTCTTCATGATAAGGATCTATTGGATGCTTCTTGTGCTAGATCAGTTACACGCATGAAAGAAGAAGCTAAATGGGATCTTCTAGACCATATTCAAGACAATGTTGAAGCATGGGAGAATGATAAAGAAGAAAGTCAGGTATAAATTATGATTATGAATGCATTGAATCTTTCATGGGAACTGATGACTTTCAAAATATTAGTAATGCTTACGGTCTTGATTCTCAAGCTATTGCAAGTTATTTTAAATATTTTGCTTCTTATATTGAAATTCCTAAAAAGAAGTGGAATAAGTATCATGCACCTTATAAAGATATTGTTAATAGTGTTCCTGCAAGAAAAACTGAAGTTTATACTGCTAATCATGTTTTACCTGAACCTTACATTGAGAAAATACCTTTCCTGGTTAAAGTAAAGGAACATTCTATGAAAGCTAGTATGGTTAATGAAAGTACAAATACCGTTGTTGAACCTGATGAGCAAGTGGATGATGAACCTATAGTAGCAAATGTGAAAGACTTTGTCACTAAATATGTAGAATATGGACACACTATCCTCTGTAAGGATATTCCTAATATTGTTTCACAAAGTAGTGTTATGAGAGCTAGTGTTCCTGTGTTTTCTGTTAGGATAAGTGATCGTTGCTACAATGGTTCGTGTGATAGTTATATCGTTAAATTTATGCATGATACTGAAAGTTATTATGAGAGAGGGAAGACTATTCTTATGCATCTCAATAATATTAAGTTTCCTTGCTTTATGCTGAAAATCTTTATGTCGCACTTGTTTTGCCTTCCTATGCTAGTAGCCTCTGGTTTCAACAATTTATTTTCTTACAAAACTCCCTTGCATAGGAAGTGGGTTAGACTTAAACATGTATATTTTTGCTTCTTGATGCTCCCTTTTACTTCAATTCTCACTCTTATGTGAGCATCATTAAAATTATCATGCCCATCTTAATGGCTGTAAAGAAAGAGCTTTTTGGGAGACAACCCAATATATTTATGCTTTTAGTTTGTTTTTGTTTATTTGAGTTTTGGAAGTTATTACTAGGGTGATAACCTCTCCTTATACTTTTGTTTGGTTTTTGTGTCAAGATCAACCTCTAATGAGAGAGAAGTAATATTTGGGAAAGTTGCTGTCCCGAAACAGATTTTTGTGCTTCGCTGTAAAAATTCGTGAAAAATATCTGTACATCGGATTGAGCTGTAATTTTTTGTGCTTCTGCCCTAGGTTGTTATTTAACTTTTGTTAGTTTTGCACTTTTTTATTTGAGCAACAGAATATTTTCGAAAAAATGATCTTTACCTGCTGGTCTGTTTTGACAGATTTTTACCACTCTTGCATTTGCCTCTTAAATCGATTTCCTTTTTAATTCCTTTTGGGCTTTCGGAAGGAGTTGTTTCAGTAGCTTATGTTTTGATGTATTTCAGTTGAAATTGAACTTGAAACGTTTATTACCTCGCATGCACTAATGTTGCTAATGAGAATTGTGTGAAGTTTTGTGTGAAAGGAATTTCCAAGTTATAGGAGAAAATGGTGTAATAAGATAGTGAAAGGTTAAATTACTCAAGCAATATGTGTATGAAGATGAAGATATTTATGTTATTCAAGCGGTGATTCTAGAAGAAGTTATTAAACACCAAGTTCAGAGACCTGCAGAGTCCGTTTTCGAATAGGTAACAGTTTTGGTAAGAAAAAGTCCGCGAAAAATCTGTCAAGTTATATTTTTGCAGTTTTTATATAACAAGGAAAGCAATGAAGTGAAAGAGGGACGGAAACGGAGCCAGGGTGGCTCACACCACCCCGTGGCACGGGCCCACCTGGTCACGCCACTAGGTGGTGTGGCCACCCCGGAGCCCGTCTCCGACCCGTTTTCTCCTAGTACCTTCCTTTTGTTGTAAAAATTCGTAATATATAATCCCCCGGATCCCCTGAGGTTCATATATCGTGTTCTCGTCGTGTTTTTGTTTCGATCTGTTTCTGCCAGGAACTATTCTTAAAGTTTAGAAGCACAATGGTCTCCGCCAATGATAAGGGCAAGGAGCCTGCAGAGGAGGATCTCCAAGACTCTAAGCAGGAGGAGGAGATCGATAGTGAAGTTGAAGAGGAGGAAAAGGAAGACCAGCATCTGCATGCCAGCACCACCATTGCAAGCATTGGAGTGGTGGCAAACCCTGCCAGGTTCAAAAGGACTACACAGATGTCCACTGGAGGGAAGACTCTGCGTCATTGTTTGGCTTCGCGGTCACCTTCTCCACGCACCAAGAATGCCTTCCATACCCTTATCCATGAGCATCAATTTCAGAATATACCAAAGGAGAAACTACCCTCCAATTGGGATATGCCGCGTTCTAACTGATACATTGCAAATGTATCTATAATTTTTGATGTTCCATGCTTGGTTTTATCCACTTTCTTGTGTTTTGTCCACAATTTGGAGTACTTTTCATATGATTTCTTGGACTAACCTATTAACAAGATGCCACAGTGCCAGTTGCCTGTTTTCTGCTGTTTTTGATTCCAGAAAGTCAAAAATTGAATATTCTCGGAATTGGACGGACAAAATCCAAAGTCAATATTTCACCGAGGGGGACATGGATCTACAAGACGAGACGGAGAGGGGCCAGGGGCCAGCCACACCATAGGGTGGCGCGGGTCCCCCTTGGCCGCGCCACCAGGTGGTGTGGGCCCCTTCGGCCTCCACCGACCTTGCCCTTTCGCCTATATATTCCTCCCGATGTGAAAACCCTAAAGAGTCAAGCCTCCAGCCATGAAAAGTTCTGCAGCGCTGCCACCGCCGAAGGGGAGATTCGGGGGACAGAAAGTCTCTGTTCCGGCACCCTGCCGAGACGGGGAAGTGCCCCCGGAGCCATCTCCATCGATCTCCACCACCATCTCCATCACCGTTGCTAATTCCCATGATGAGGAGAGAGTAGTTCTCTCTCGAGGCTAAGGGTTCTACCGGTAGCTATGTGTTCATCTCTCTCTATTCATGATCATATTGTGATCATGAGCTTTGTAATCAAGTAGATCTACCTTGCTACTCAAGTGCTTTAATAGATCTCTGTTCTCCCCATGTGTGTGAAAGTGACAGCATGCACACCATGGTGGCACTTAGGCTAGAGATTAAAAATACTTTTTATGAGTTATATTTGGAGTTGGATGTCTTTATGAAATTGTGGTGTTTGTTGGACTCATCTAGTACTCAAGGTGACAGTGTGGGGTTTTCTAGATGGGAAAGATGAACTTTGAGGTGTGCTGTTATAGCCCTACCGTTGATTAGAGTGTCCAACCGGAGAGTAGTTAAGAGTAGTATCATGAAGAGAAGATATTTATATGAGAGTGTTCACTAGTGAAAGTATGATCCCTAGGCCTTGTTTCTAAGTATTGATACACTGTTTGCAATTAGATCTGTTACATGTTTGCTTGCTTCCATCTTTATTTCAGTTTGCCTTTAGTCTTTTCCACGCCATCAAGCTATTTTCTAGCACCGTTGTCTTATATCCATACCACTTGTATTTCACTATCTCTTCGCCGAACTAGTGCACCTATACACCTGACAAGTGTATTGGGTGTGTTGGGGACACAAGAGACTTCTTGTATCTTGATTGCAGGGTTGCTTGAGAGGGAATACCTTTGACCACTTCCTCCCTGAGTTCGATAAACCTTGGGTGATCCACTTAAGGGAAACATGCTGCTGTTCTACAAACCTCTGCACTTGGAGGCCCAACAACTGTCTACAAGAATAGAAGTGCGTAGACATCACTAACCATGCAGGAAAAGAAGACTTCAAGGAGGAAGAGTGGGGAAATAATCATACGAGCTGAGATTCACAACCCGACATGATCATGAACCACATTGAGCACAACTCAGAGTTGATTCGTACTCTCACCTTCGAGATTGAGGACTTGAGGAAATTGATTGAAAATATCATCGAGAGAACACCACCACCACTGAAGGAGTAATTCTTCATCAGGTTTTGGCATCCCCTTGGTTTGTTCCAAGCTTGGGGGAGTGCCACGGTATCACATCACTATATTTTATCTTTTTACCTTTTTAGTAGAGTCATATCATGAATAGAGAAGTTATCATGTAGGATGCTTTGCATTATGGAAGTGTCCCCCCTCTCGTTAGTTATCTATGTATCCATTGGTGTGAGTTGCTGTTATGGAATATTAATGAGAAGTTCTATCATTTACTCTTTTGCATATCTTATATTAGTTTTCAATTTCTATTATATGATAGATCTTGTTGTTAGTATTGGTATCACTTTGGGATCATTGAGTAAATTTAATTGGTTTTGGCAAACCTGGCTCGGTCAGTAGCAACGCTATTATGAGAATTAAATGAAAAAGATAAAAGTACTCTTAAGAAATATAATTTCATCATCATCTTTCTTGATTTGCTCATAAGCTTAGTATTCTCTAGTTAAGATCTTTTGTGCTTCCAAGGAAGATTGCATTTTTTTATCACGTGTATGTTTGTTTGTTTCCTCCAATTCTTATGCTTGCTACACAGCCTTTCTAGCCAAAAACCTGTACTAAGAGGGAATGCTTCTCGTGCATCCAATCCTTAAACCAAAACCTATGCCATTTGTGTCCACCATACCTACGTATTAGCATTTGCTATTCCATGTAAATTCATGTTTTTATCTACCTTCCGAATTAAACTTGTTATGTGAAAACTAGTGATTAAAGCTCTCACGAACTTGATGGCACACTTTACTTTTTCTGCCCCTAATAAACTTGAACCATTGTGTCATCTATGTTGTATATGCTTGCCCTTATACGTTGGGAATTAGCAGAACCATGATGTCGTGGGGAACGCTTTCAACATTGCACTTGTACATTGTACCCAATTGATATCATGCTATTTTGTTTATGGATGTCGTCGGTGTGAAATGAAAGGGGAGCTTGTAAGTCCATGGAGTTACGTATGTGTGTTAGAGAAACGCATGGGCGGCTTCCCTCTGTGAAGGGCCTATCTATTCCGTTCTATCTCAACAAGTATTTTGAGTTGTTGTGTTTCATTCATTCATATGATGATTTATTCAATCATGTTTCTTATGTTACTTGTTTTGCACATTGCTCTTATCTTAGAGAGTATTACTTTGAAAGCTATCATTGAAAACTCCATCATGTTTGAACTCCTGCAAATTGTTAACTATTCTTTGACCAAGAGCAAAGTTTGCCATTACCAATTATGATTTACTTTATGTATCTTTATTGTGTTTCCTTTACTTATTACAAGTTAAGTTATATAATAGTGAGTTGTCTTCTATTATGATTTGTGTATTGATGAATGTGATGCTTCTTGTCTGTATTCTTTTATCGACACTTCACTCCATAAACCTAAGGTCATGTTTATTGAGCTTAGTTTTCGCTTGGGGACAAGCAAAGTCTAAGCTTGGGGGAGTTGATACATCCATTTTGCATCACTATTATATATCATAATTTACTGTTATTCATTGATATATTTCATATTAAGAGATGATACTTATATTATTTCATCTGTTTTTGCATGGTTGATGACTTTTGGAGGATGGACCGCTGAAGTCAGGATTCTGATGGAGAAGGTTTGGAGGCAAAATTCGCGAAGATCAGAAATTTCTAGAAAATACATGGAAAATCCTATTTTTCCAGAAGACGGAGGATGCCAGAAGGTGGAGTGGAGTTGGGCCACAGGGGGCCCACACTACCCCCTGGCGCGGGCCACCCCTGGTCGCGCCACTAGGTGGTGTGGCCACCCTAGCCCACTCCTGGCTCTCCCCTTTGGCGTATATTATCCCCACGAAACCCTAACCCTAGGGGGCGACCATAGAAAGATTTCGCCACCTCTGCGGGGCGGAAAACTGTAGAGAGAGAAAGAGCTCTCCGTTAGGCAGAAATCTGCCGGGGAAATTCCTTCCCGGAGAGGGGAGATCGTCGCCATCAACACCACCATCAAGATGGACTTCATCGGCATCATCATCATCATCATCTCCACCAGCACCATCATCACCACTCCATCCCGCTGTAACAATTGGGTTGAATCTTGCATAGTTTTTAGGGGAAACTTTCCTGGTGTTGATTACTTGTTGTAGTTGATGCTATTGAGTGGAACCATTGAATTATTGTTATGTTCAGATTGTTACTTATCATTATATCATCTCTGATCTTGATCCATATGATGTCTTGTGAGTAGTTCGTTTAGTTCTTGAGGACATGGGAGAAGTCATGTTGTTAGTAGTGGAATTGTGTTGAGAAAGATTCAATAGTTTGTTATTTAAGTTGTCGTGTTATTCTTATAGTGGTGTCATGTGAACGTCTACTACATGACACTTCACCTTTATGGCCCTAGGGGAATGCATTCTGTATTTGGATACTAATCGTAGGGGTTACCGGAGTGACAAAAACCTGAACCCCCGTTAGGAAACCTTTGCACAAGGGATGTAGGATCTCAGAGTTTAAAGTTGTGGTTAGTTTTTTATCTGAACTACTTTCTTGTACTTGCAGATGCTTGCAAGGGGTATAATCACAAGTATGTATTAGTCCTCGGAAGGTCGTACATTAGCACAGGTTCACCCACACAACACTTATCAAACTAAAGAAGATTAATTAACTATATGAAGCGAAAGCACTTGACAATATTCTCATGTGTCCTCGAGAATGTTTGGTCATCTTAAGTAATACAACCAACTTGTCCTTTGCCAAAGAAATGATTGGGTCACTTGCTGCATCTATTATTATTATTATCTTTTATTTACTTGCACTTTATTTACCTGCATTATCAAAAAACCCTAAAAATCCGTTTGCTAAGTATTTACAGAGAATTCCTGCTCCAAGCCACTCGTCAACACCTTCTGCTCCTTGTTGGGTTCAACACTCTTAATTATCGAAAATACTGCGATACACCCCCTATACTAATGGGTCATCACTACTCTCCTTCTTCATCTTCCTCTTGATTAGGCTAGAGTTCAGCCATGATCTCCACCACTTGATCCTTGGTGAGGATCCAAGTGTCCTTCTCCATAATCAAGAAGGATTGTGGATAGGGCAACGGAACCTGCTCACCCTGTGCATCACCAAGATAACCAAACTGATATGCTCGGATCCTCTTGTTAGCTTGGTAAACACCAAGGAAGCCACAAGCAGTTAAATACTTGACATCCATAAGTTTGGAGCCGTCAACCGGTTGCATAACAGGTAATGTAATATTTAATGCATGGGCAAGGTGGATTTACCAATCCACCAATGAGAATGTCACCTTTCATCTTGTTGCTCTGGTGACGGAAGTGCTCGATGAGTAGAGCTGCAGGATTGGGGCTTTGTGGTGCATTGGGAAAGAGTGCCTTGGTGATCATGGACATGTCCGCATTGGCCATGGAGCCGGTATCTCCTCTTCCCAGCAGTGTATTGGCGAGGAACAAGGCGTAGTAGCTAATTGTTGGGTTCTGAATGGTGGACATCTTCTTCTGGTAGAATTCCATGCCACCGTTAATAGAAATAACCTCCCAAGTTTCTCCACTTGAGACGCTATACATGTTTGTAATAGTTGGCTCCCCATCGTGAGGGAAACCAAAAGCATCACAAAATTGTTGGAAAGTTATTTCATAATGCTGTTGGTTCATGGTGAAGCTTACCTTGCACGCATTACCTTTCTCCCTGTGGTCATCGTAGAAGGATGCAAGGAACTCATAGGTGAGCTTGGCGTAGGTATTGTGGCTTGCATAGGCGAGCAGTGCTAGCCTTGAATTTACCCACATGAGGTCGAAGTCCGCCCTCAACCCTGCTGCGGTGAGAAAGCTATCATCGGCCCATCGTGTGGGCAACATCCTCCTTGATGAAACTATGGCCAGCTTGGGGTTGAGCTCAGCCCGGTGCCCCGAACTCTCGCCATGTTGGTGCTTGCTCTTGTGAAAAATGCTACCAATTTTGTTCATCTTGATGCACTGAAAAATTTCACTATGAAACCTTAGGCATATAGTTTGTACGTGATATATGAACGATTCTACGTGGAAAAATTCAATCCTAACATGAGAAATCAATAGGAAAAACAAAATAAGCTTGAGTTCATCCACTAGATCAATGTGAGAGTTTCAAAAATGGAATTCTGAAAATAAAGCATGGATAGGGAGAGAAACATACTGATCTGTTGATTCCCCCACTCAAACGAATGAAATCCGCGAAGAATCAAGAGTTCTAGGTGGGTTTTGAGAGGTTTGGAGAGAGAATATGAGAGAAAAAGTGAGGAGGGAGAAGAAACCTAGCCCAAGAATATTTATATTTATTCTTATATTTTTATATTTATTCTACACTTGTTCGATCAATGTTTCTACTACTTTTTGACAACTGCATCTTCACGGGCGCGCTTCCCCAAGAATATCTGTGAAAAGGTTGTAGGAATGGGATGAACAATTTATTCTTTAGTTTATTTTATTGATGTGATGGGTTGACTCCCATTACATTTTATTAAGATGGTTGAATAACTCAACCCCTTCTCTGTTCTTGAATTCTTACCTTGGGTTGCCCCTTATCAAGGGCACTTACCACATGAACTGGTTTTGCCGGTGGAATATATCTTTCTCCTGCTTCTAGCTTCTTTGGAAAATAGCGGATGATTTCAGCATCATAGACATTGAAGATTATTTTTCCCTCAACACAATCAACGGATGCTCCGGTAGTACTAAGGAAAGGTATTCCAAGTATTATGGATAGTTTTTCATCCTCTAGCATCTCAAGAATAATAAAATCAGTGGAACATGCTCATCTATTCTAAGTAGAACATCCTCAATCATACCAATGGGTCGTTTAGTGGACTTGTCAGCCATCTGTAAAGTGATAGTAGTAGGGGAATATTCCCCTAATCCTAACTTTTTAGAGGGAATATGGCATTACACTAACTCCTGCACCTAAATCACACAAGGCATTGTGAATATCAGTTTTGCCAATTGAGCATGAAATAGTTGGTATTCCGGGATCTCCTGATTTAGACAATAGCTTCCCATTAGCAGGATAACTAGTCACCATGGCAACGGTTTCAGTTATTTCTTTCTTTCTACTAAGAATATCACGGAGGAATTTAGAATACGTGGGAACTTTTATTGCATCCGCAAATGGAATTTCTAGACGAAGATCACCAAGTGACTTTTTGAAAGAATCATAGATTACCTGATCTGGTGCTTTCTTTTTTTTATTTGGATAAGGAAGCTTTTGCTCACCTTTCTTATTCTTGTCTTTTACCTTCTATGGGGGTCAGACTCTTGTGTTGCTTTCTTTTGTTGTTGCTTATCGCTTTTCTTCTTTTCTACTACAACAACTTCATCTTCATTGCTTGTCTCTTTTTCTTCTCTTGGATCAACTGTCTCTGCATCAAAGTCATAACGGTCATCCTATGCATCATTTTGATCCTCCTTGGTTTGATATTGTGTTTCTTGAGCAGTTTCATCTTGACGATCCACCAGTGTATCATATTCTTGGCTTGATTTGAGCAAGGCTTTTTCCTTTCGCTCTTTTTCAGCTTCATATTCTGGTGGTCCTAATGGTCCTGTAACAATTGCACCTCTTCTTGTAACAACATTAGTAGAAACAGGAATATCTATATCATCTCGAAGAAAATTTTGATAACCAGATGCTATTTGTTCACATTGGGTATCAATCATACTAAGGTACTTGTGAAATAATTTTATTTCTTGGCCAATCTCATCATAATTTTCCGTGAGTTCCACCAAAATCTTTTTATGTTTTTGAAAATGCTTATGCAGGTTATTATGAGATTTTGCTTGTCAATGTTTTCTTGAAAAACTTTTCTAGTTTCATCTTCTTCAGTAAAAACTTGTAACAAGTCTACTTTGTTCTACTTAACAAGTTGAGAATGTACACCTTTTTATTTCATTGTTTTGTGTACTTCAGGCATAAGATCGGGATTTATACGAAGCATCCCTTTTTCCAGCTTAGTGTCGAAATCAAGATTGTATATAGAATCATTCTTAGCCCTAGTAGACATTAATTCCAAACATGCTTTAACAGTTAAAGTATTAATCGATCATCATGCTGATAAGTTGAGCAACTCCCTGCTTTGGGTACTAATACCATGGTAAAATAAATGGCAAATAGTTGATTCATAATATCCATGATTAGGAATTCTATTGATCATTCCAAAGAATCTATCCCAGGCTTGTGGGTAGTTTTTTTCCCATGTTCTGACTAAAGTTTCCTATATTCTTTCTAGTTTGAGTTACCTTTTAAAAGGATTAAACCTATTTATGAATTTGACAATATAGTTTTCCCAACATTTAATGTAATGACGAGGCAGAGAATATAACCAGTCTAGAGCTTTACCTTTAAGAGACCAACGAAAAAATTTAGACAAGAGAAATCTCTTGGCAAACCTTTTTGGTCTAAGTGTTGTCATCAAATCGTCAAACTCTCAAATATGTCTTCCTAGGTCTTCATCTTCCCTTCCACTAAAAGCTTTTTCCTGCAAATTTTTAATAATTCTACCATCAAATCGATATTCTCTAACTCCAGGGTTAGGAAATTCTATTGGTTGTTTAAGGAAAGCAGCATTTCGAGAACTGTATTCCCTGAGAGCTTTCTCAGGTTTCTTGGGAGTTGTCCTATAAATGGACATGATTTCCATCAAATCACTCAGGTTTTCAACTTCAACTTTGTCTGATCTTAAAAGTTTTTCAATAATTTCTTCACGCATTCGAATAGGCAAGCGCTCAAATAATCTGGTAAATAGGTCCTACTAGAGCGTGTAGACCCTTTGTCTCCTAGGGAGACCATTTTTAGTAGTAACACCCGAAATATCAAGAGACAAACACTTAGCACTTAGCTCCCTAGCAACGGCGCCAGAAAATAGCTTGATGTCTACAAGTGCACATATCGTTTGTAGCTAGTTTCGAAGTATAGATGTCTATCCCACAGGGAGCCCAAAGGTAAGTGTTTATGAATGAAGTCTCTGTCACACCCAAAGTTCTCACGGGTCTTCGAGTGTATTGACTGCAAGTGTGGAAATAAGAATGGAATTTGGATTAAACTAGATGTATTTAAATAAAACTAAAATGTAAACTTTAGAAAAAAAAAGCACAAAAGTAAAGAACGGTTTGTTTGTTTGTTGTTTTCTGCATATGGCGAAAAAGGCGCAGGGAGATACAGTTCATGGCGACAGTGACTATGCTGGTGGATGAATGATAAGTGTAACAATTGTAATCTTATAAGTATATGTGTAGGCGAGCACCCATAATTAGCTAGAACTCCTCTTGGTAGATTTCATCCCAACTTCAATAATCGTACTAGTCTATTATGAAAACCATGGTCAAACACTAGACGATTAAGACCCTTTAGGTTGCTTAGCAATTAAGCTCCTTGGATCGGACTAATACAGTAAGCACGATGGTTCCTTGTTATCCTCGAGTCTACTAGTTTTCCATTGATATCCCCATGTCACTCGGGGGTCGTCGGTCTGCTAGCGAACAAGATCCTATACATGTAGAACAAAGCATCATGTTGTCTGGGCCCTTAATTGGACAACAAGCATTAGGCATACCAAAGATAGTCAAGCACACATAATATAGTAATTAAAATCAATCACAAACTAATGGAAAATATATGGAGGCACATCACATCTCACCAATCCCTTACATCTCCCATGCCCAAGGAACTTACTCACACATGAGAGAAGAAAGCATCATCGATATAATTAAATAAAGGGAGTTCTTCTAGATGTTACCGTGGAGATCCAATAGGAATAGAAAAGTAATCCAACACAATTCAAGATAGGAAGAAACAATCTCAAACCCTAATCTTGCAAGGTGAAGTTCTCTCACTCTCAGGTACAAGTAATGGCTATGAGGGTGTGATGGTAGGAGGTCAAAGATCATGGAGCGAGATGAAGAACGTCTTCCCCTTCTTCTCTAGATCTCTTCTTTCTCCTTTTTGGATGGGATGGCGGCTGCTGTGTTATGATTTCGCGTCTGGCCTCTTCAGGGAAGTTGTCCCTTTTGATAAGACGGAGGCGGTGGCAGCTATACGACGGGAACTATACGGCCGGAAAAATGTTCCCGCCATATAGTTGCTCGTTAAAGCGTCTGTTTGCCTCCCTTGATTGCTTCCAAAAAGAGACTTGCTTGTTTTCACCTGAATATTGTGTTTCCCTTGTTAAAACCTTCTGTTGATGTTCAGAACCTGAAACATACATTAAAAACCAAGTTTTCTTTGCTACCGAAGTATTAGCGTTAAGTAAAGCTAGAAAACGATCAAATCCAGAAGGAAACTATCAAGAAAAACCATCAAAAATATGTCGAATCTCATAGCTATTAGTAGCCATATTCTCACATTCCCTTCATGTAAATTAATCAAAGCTTTAATAGTTCTTAGGAATGGCCTACCTAGAATTATAGGTGTTATGGGATCTTCAGGCATGTCCACAATAACAAGATCAATAAGAGCGGGACTACCTTTAATTTCAACAACTATATTTTCTTTGATCCCAACAGCTTGTTTATAAGTTGAATCAGCTAGATGGAGTCTTAATTCAGTTGTAACAAATGGCCCCAAGTTTAACTTATCGAATAGGCTTTTGGAAATCATTGAGACGCTTGCACCAAGGTCACAAAGTCCGGATATCTCATTAACTCCCAACTTAATTTTAATGGTGGGCTCAAATATATCATCTAGCTTAGATGGAAGCTTATCAGCTAGTCTTTTATACTCCATCTCTAAATCATGAACCTTAGATGCTACTTGTTGTATAAATTGTTGGTACATAGCATCATTACCTTCTTCTATACTTGGATTCTTAACGGTGATCATCTTCAATAGATCTTCCATGGTATATTCTGGTGTTGGCGTGTTGCTATAATCCAACTCTTCAGGTTTTTCAACATTCGTTACCACCCTCATCATCTTGAGCTATTCTACTGGATTTGGCCTGGGTTTTCTAGCAAACTTTGCTAGTATGAGAGCTTGGCTCTCGGCTATCTTACCCAGCTGAGCCTCCACGGTCTTTGTTCTTTCCTGTAGAGCCTTCCCATCATTTCTAATGGCAACGACCTGGTTAAATAATCTTTCTATAGTACTTTCATGGTTCTCCTTAATTTTAATAAGCATATTATTTTGTTTGGTTTGAGCTTGTATAAATGTTCTAACGGTTTGCTCAAACAGGAGATTGCCATGATTTGCTCCATTAGTATTATCATAATTATTATAAGGAGCTCCTACAAGATTAGCATGATATTTTTGAACATTAGAAGCATAATTATTTTTCCATGCAGGATTAAAAGGAGTGCGAGCTATAAAATTAACATCATTAACATCGTAGTGATAGCATTAACTTGGGTATCTTCCTTACCCTTCCCTAAGCTAAGCAACTCATCTACTTCAGGTGTAAGCTCCTCATTGTTTACCTCGGTAATTGAACTTACTCTCTTCGAGGTTCTTTTCACATGCCATTGAGTATGGTTATTTTGCATATCATCAAGTAACTTCTTTGCAACACTCACATTCTTTCCCATGATTGTTCCTCCTGCTGCAGTATCTTGCATAGACTTAGACATTGGGTTAAGACCATTATAAAATAAATGTAATATAAGCCACTCTTACATCCCATGATTAGGATAGTTCATTACAGCTTCTTTCATCCTTTCCCATGCAAGCACTAGTGGCTCAAAGTCTTCTTGTCTAAAACTTGTAATGTTGGATCTTAGCTGCATAGTCTTAGCTGAGGGAAAACATTTAGTCATAAACAAATTAGTACATTCCTCCCAAGATTTAATAGTGCCCTTTGGTAGAGCTAGCAACCAATCCTTGGCCTTTCCTCTAAGATAGAAAGGAAACAATCTTAGCTTAACAACATTTGGATCTACATCCTTAATGCGCATCATGTCACAAATTTCAGTAAAAGTATTTAAGTGCAATCCCGATTCTTAAGAAGATGAACCCCCAAATTGGTTTTGTTGAACCAAACTTAAAAGGTTAGGTTTTATCTCATATGTTTTTGCATCAACTACGGGCTGAGTGATGGGTGCACGAATAAAATCATCAGTGGGAGTAGCTTACTCCCCTAATCTCTTTTCAGCCATGGCTCTTATCTTTTTGGTAATTTTTAAGTAATGAAAACAAATAACAAGTAACAATTTTTTTGGTTTTTAAAATATAACAAGAAAGTAAAGTAATAACAAGAATTAAACTACAACTAATAATAAAACTAAAAACAAGGTCTCTAATGACCTCACTAGGATAGCGAAATTGCTTCCCCGGCAACGGCGCTAGAAAAAGGGTTGATATCTTCGATCTGGATTCATGGATGTAGTATAATAGCTTTTTCCCTAGAAGACCTAGGTTTAATCGAATCTCAGAAAGCACTGCTAAAAGGTAATAAAAAAGGACACGTCTACAAGACTTTGTTTGTTCGTTTTACCTTAGTTGACCGGACCAATCTAGTTTACTTTATAACGGGTTTGAATTTGGATGGAGATAGGCCAGGGTTGAAGATCCACCTGCAGTTGCACATCAAATGAGATAAAAGATAATAATAAGCATAGTCATGTATAATGTTTGTATTGGTATAATCTTTTATGGGCAACACATCCTAATATTCTAGAGCCCCTGTTATGCAACGAGCATAGCAATAGACTTTTAATCCAACCGAGAGTACATCGAAGCCACAGGTTACAAATGATTATTAAGTGTAAACATAGATCAAAGCTTTAAGTGGTGATATTGTTGTTGATCCCGAATGGGGCGCTAAGCAAAGACCGTACTACCCTTTCTGTCACTGAGGTTCCTATGAGATCGCCGCTAGCTAAGCATCTCACCTCAAGCCTTTATCAATCTATGGTATCTTGGGTACGTATAAATCCATAGATCGAGACAAGAGACGAAGAAACAAAATATACAAATCACAAATTCAAACAAAATACAATTCTCCCATGATCTAGATGCACATAATTGCTGCGAGGTTTCTCCCCAACCCGTAGCCCGTGAGGACTACTCACTCATAACAGATAGATCGGAGATAGAAAACATCATGCAAATATTTAGATTGAAATCAAATATTCTTACAATGGTCACCAAATCACAAGGAGATCTAAAGTACAAAGCAATGGCTATGGCTAGTGGATGGATGGATGGTGGAAGTGATGAACAATGGATGAACAATGGTGTGGATCTCCTTTGGTGTTGTTGTGATGCAATCTGAGAATGGAGGCTCTCTGGGCGGCGGCTGGAGCCTCGAAATATATAGGCATCTTCACGAAAGTTGTAGGGTTTGACGAGACGAAGCCGTCACCACCTGGTACGGGTGGGCAGTACGGGCGGACCGCGCCCGTACCAGTGGTCGTTATGCGTGCTGACGCCCTGGAATGCTTCTCCAATTACTTGGTCGTGTGTACTTCCTCAAAATCCTTCATTATGACTCCTTATTTCGCTTTAAAAGCCGTGATTTCCTACACAACATAAATCAAAGAAGGGATTTGCATATCTTTGCAATTATTAGTCATTAGTGGCAAGAGTTGAGAGTTTCTTGGTAATTGCTTGACCAAAAACAACGTTTAAACGCAGTGGAAGATGGCAAAAATTGGAGCCATCATCATACCTCCTAATTGGATCAATATAGTTGGTGATGCCTCTAGATAAGCGCATTGTTATGGGACAGTTCTTGTTGTGTGATTCGGATGTCACGTGTAATATGTTGCCTGAAGGGTTGAACATGCGTTTGGGTACAGTAGTGCACCCCTGGAGGGGAAATCTTTTCGAGAAGCCCTGTGTCCACAGTTATGGACTCCTCAGGAGTACAGTGTCATGATCATAGACAACGCCACTATTGTTTTTCCTCTAATAATATGATTAGTAATTAGCCTTATCAACTAAACAACTGCTTAACTAAAATTGCCACCATGTGTGTTCTGTAAGAAGACTTCCTCGACTGGTCTTCGTGGGGGAAGCTATCGGATGGGTTATGCTTCTAGTTATATTCTTGTTATCAGATAGAGCTCTCTTATCTCTCTCTAATAGCCGAAGTTGTAGCGTGTGGCTATAAGTTAGATAGTGCAAGCTTTGTTGCCGCTGAGCACACCATACCCATGTAGGCGAGGACCACTGAATTGTAAGACTTGTTGTTTACTAGCCTCAGTACTGACCGCTCTCTTTCTGATTTCATTTGCCCTTTGTCGGCACCCTTTGGCTTTGACGGGTATGTGTTTCACAACTTTAGCAAGATTACCCTTCCGGCTTGGCCTGGGCAGGGTTATGGACACTGCCTGGTTATTCTTCAGGACTCTTAGTCCCATTTCGATCTTGTCCATACTCGGATACTATTCTGCTTTTTTAGTTGTATCTTTGAATTGTATCTTTTATATTCTAAGACTCGTCGAGTCGTTATTGTATATATATGTTTCTTGTGGATCTTGTTGTGAACTATTGTGTTGTAACTACTTGTAATAAAATCCATCCACATGAAAGTGTCTGGTGGGCGTCTTTGAATCGCTTCTATGTGGATTTTGGTGGAAATGCTAAGATATGCATAGACCCGATTCGGGGGTGTTACAGTAATCATGTTCATGAGGCACGAGTCGTTATAATAAATGAGGCAATTGAAGCATAATTAAAATATCAGATATATAACTGCATCATGAGTTATATCACACTCTCACACATCGCATGACTTAGAGGCTTCCACACCTTTTGTATTAATAATTTATATGAACTTTATAGATTATGTAGATTATAAAATCATCAAGTTCATCTAGATGAGCACTTGATTGAGTAGGGAATAGTTTATGATCATTGATTGAGTACATTTACTTGCACTTCTCTTTTCGATTCGTTGGTAGCATAACTTTTCTTTTGTTTCATCAACAAAATTGTATCATGGTAATACTCTTTACGGATCTTGTTGGCTTAAATAATTGATTATAATATGCTATCAAAATTTTCTTTTCATATCTTATCAATATTTTATTGGTATGGAAGACCCTAAAATCATAACAGTCATACAAGTATCATAACACCCAACCTAATTCATGCATCTAAATCATAAACCGAAATCACTTCAAATATCATAAAGTCTCAAAACTCATTGGATATAATTCTTTCCTTAGACAAAGGAACTTGATAATGCAACTAATGCAAACTTTGGAACTAAAACCCTAGCATGTGTGTAAGAAGGTAAACATGCTAAAGCTAAAAGATAGATTACAAGGTTCCAACAGATCTCTCCAATCTTGGAATCAATCTAGGAGGGATCACATAACTCCTTATGAGTACCTATTCCTTCTTTGAGGGTGTAGAAATCATCATACTCCCCCTTTTGAGGATGCAAGCATGGACAATACACGCAAAACGAGTGGATAGTTTGGTAATGCTAGCATGTTGCTCTTTTATTATCTTATAGAGTAACTTGCTCCGTTGGTTATACCTCTAAGGATTTGATAGATATTCCTCGTTGTTCCTCTGTTGTTCCACGTGCCTCATCATCTCCAGCTTGTGTGAGAACATGTCCTCCCAATTGGGAAATGACACGACTTGAGCTAGTGATGCATGTAAAATGCATACATGAACTTTATAGTTTATTCACACTTATTCCCACATATCTACAATATTTACAATGTAATAACCAAGTTTTATATTGATTTTTTGGGATTTACCAATGATCCCCTTTATTTTGGTTATAACTCTAAAGGACAGGAAAACCCTATTTTGTGTATTTTGATCTTTCAGAGACCTAAACAAAGTCCAATGGATCTGAGATTATGGGAAAGCTAATATTTTCGGAAGAGAAAGATTTGGAGTGCTTGGACCTCACGAGGGAGGCCCGGAGGCCCGAAAGAGGATGGGTGGCGCGACCTACCCTGGTGCACGCGCCACCACACCTCTTTCCCTCCTCGGCTGTCTGATTCGCTTCAATCTTGCGCCCACCGACTTCGTTTGATCTAAAAACTGCTATAAAAAGGGTCCCCCATGGCATCCTCGAGGACAGTGTCGCGGAAAAATAGAAACACCAAAAAGGAGTCAGAACCAGCAAATATTGGAGGGGGAAATCCGCCGAAGCCGGAGCTGGAGGGATCTCTTGATGGGGAAATACCAATCAAGGTATACCCACAAAGCGGAGTCGCTAGCCGGATCGAGCCGACTAAAGCCTAGCCCAGGGCCAAATTGGGTGACTCACCAAATACGGTGACTCGCGCATACTAGATCCAGACGACTCACCGATTGGGAGCTCACGACGGTGACTCCAATAAAAGCCCATTAGCACTTGTAAACCCTAACTGATTGCATATATAAAGCCACCAGGGACACCCCCACAGGATACGTCATATTAGAGCTAGTCTCTCCCTCCGCCTACGGCGGCTCCCATATAACCAATCTATGATCATATACTGGATTGACAATAGGATATAGCGATCCTCCACCGAGGGGACGTGAACCTGGGTATACCGTGTGTCAATCTCGCTCTCGGATTCTCCTACGTCGTCTTGCCTCCTCTATGTAAGCTACCTCTATAACATCTGTTGGGACAATACCATGACAATTGGCGCCTACCATGGGGAAAGTGATGCTTGGAGGTGATGATCCAGACAGGATCCTCGGATTCGTCATCAACATATGCACATGATCAAGAAAAAGTACGGCTGCGACGTCCGGGGATCAGCGTCAACACCGCCCACGCGTGCGTCTTCAAGATTGATCTGGAGCATAAAAAGCTTTCTATGGCGGCTGATTAACTTCACGGTCTAGTCTATGCTCCTCCGATTGGTTGTATTCATCGTGCGTGTAAAGATGCATGTTCGATATCACGTGATCGGCGGCTTGTAGATTAGTCACAATCTCTCTTAAACTATTAAAATATTTTACTCAGATCTAATCTTCAAATGCATCCGTATTTTCCCTTTGCATGTCTCGTGGCTGCGAGGTTCAATCCATCACATTAATGTACATGATCGATGGACCAAGCCAGGGTTATCCGAGAGGATTAGAGGAAGGAATCGGCTCCCAGTTCGATACGCATGCAAACATGCACAATCACTCTATATGAAAGCTAAGTTTTTGTTCAATCTTGTATCTCTCTAGTTACTGCCAATTGATTATTTTATTTAAATCTAAATCCTTACGTGCTTATTGGTTGTATGCATTGAGCGGATGATCAATTCGTGTCCTCCAAGATTAGATGGAAATACCTCTATCGGAACAATCCATTCTTTCAGTCGACAATTGCGCTGAAATTGAGAAATTTCGAAGCACCATAGCGCTAACATGGCCGACTACGTCGGGTTGTTCTTCATACGGCTGCACCTGTCAACACGGCAACGAGTGGAATAAAGGAATCAAAAGAGCCAGGATGTGAAGCGATGCCCGTACTCACATCAGAAAACAATACACACATGGCCATGCTTCTATGGGTTTCTCTTATTCAATATAAATCTATTTCACTGATTATTCTATTAATTTATTATTTTATTAAGACTAGACTATCTTTCGTACGTGATTTCTCATGTGCGTACCGAGCGAATTAATTTGTAGAGACAAGGTGTGTGGTGATGGCTCTGAAATATAGCCATCTACGTCCACATTTAAACTGGATATTATTCATATTATTTATGAAATATCTCTGTAAACCCTGCCACTAATGCCTAATATACAAAAGGGTATGTAATCCTTTCTTTTTATATTTTTCCTATAGAGATAATGTTATTTGAAGATGGGAATCACTACATTAAAGTCAAAGATATGAGATTTCCAACAACCAGAAGAAATCAGGAGCCGTGAAGCGGAGGCAGGCGCTTTAACGACGAACTATACGACCAGAACAAAATTCCGGCCATATAGTTCCGATCGTATAATTGGCGCTACCACCGTTAGGTCAAACAGAACAACTTTTGTGAAGGGACCCCTATATAAAGAAGCCTCGGGTGACGACAAAACAAGCTAGCCTCGCCCAAAAGTCTCTGCCCCAAATCACCAGCCGCCTCCAGATCTCAAAACCCTTCTCCGTCTCCATAGCCATATTCCTCCACTTGTAATAGTAGAACCTTTCTTCGATTGACGATATTGTAATACTATTGCTATCAATCTCATGATTTTCATTACAATGTTTATGATTGTTGATCTCATCTCTATGTGTGAGTAATTATCCTTGGGCTAAGGGCTTCGACCTAGCCATGTAGCGTTTGTGCATGTCATTTATCATAGATGGGATCATGTATTAGTTTGTATGACATGATGATTATTGTATCCTCTCTTGCCTCAATCGAAGGACTTGCCAGGTACCCAAGACCCTAAGGGTTGAGCCAGGTATAGGGAGTATGAGTAATGACTGATCTACAGGTTGGGAACCCCAGTAACAGAAGGGGTAGTACGGCTGTATGTGAGGGATTTACTTGGGATTAACGATGACATCACTATGCATATCATTAGTTATCTTTCTTCTATGGATGAGACTAGTAGGTTATTGCTATAAGCGGTTGTGGAGGCAATACCAATTATGGTTGCACTGCCCACATATAATTTATCTTGCTCTAACAATTACATGCATACTTTATTTTTATCTTTTATTCCCATCAGATGTTTTGCATAGCTATAGGTGAAACCGAACGCCCTAGGACTTCTCTCTCCATCATGGAAAACAACAAAAAGATGCAAACTCTTGGTCAGGTAAAAACACAAAAGGAATTATAAAACTCTCGAAGGTCCGTTAAAGTAACTTCACTATGCATCTGCTTCTCGGGGATTTGATAACCTAGGTCTACTAGGGAAAAAGAAGCTATACTACATCCGTAATACGGATCAAAGGTATCAACCCTTTTTCTAGCGCCGTTGTCGGGGAAGCAATAGCTACCCTGGTGAGGTTACTAGGAACCTTGCTAGTTTTAATTCTTGTTTTTAATTTTGTTAGTTTGCTTTTAGCCTTTATTTGATAAACCAAAAAAATCAGTTAGCCTTTAAATTCTTGCTTTTACAATTATAATTCTCTGTTTAATAAAACCCCAAAAACATAGGGAATATGGCTGAAAAGAAGCTTGGGGAGTTTGCTACTCCCAACAATGATTATTTGTGTACTCCTATTTCTCAGCCAGTAATTGCTGCTGATGACTATGAAATTAAGCCCCATTATTTAAGTTTGGTTCAACATAATCAATTTGGAGGCTCTGTTGTTGAAGACACAGGTATGTACTTGAATACTTCCACTAAAATATGTGATATGATGCGTATAAAATACGTTGACCCCAATGCGGTCAAATTGCATCTATTTCCTTTCTCTCTGAGAGGAAGAGCAAAATAATGGTTGCTATCTTTGCTTAGAAATACTATTACATCATGGGTGGAATGCACTTCTTTATTTATGACTGAATTTTTCCCACCTGCAAAGACTATGCAACTCAGATCTAATATTATTGGTTTTAGACAGGAAGAGCGTGATCCACTAGCACTTGCATGGGAGGGGATGAAAGAATGCATGAGAAACTATCCTAGTCATAGGATGGAAGATTGGTTAATTCTCCATCTATTTTATAATGCTCTTAACCCTGTGTCTAAGTCTATGCTTGATACTGCAGCTGGAGGAACATTTATGGGTAAACATATTACCGAAGCAAAGCAGCTGCTAGACAATATGCAAGACAACCATGCCCAATGGCATGTGGATAGATCGAACATGAAGAAGGTGAACTCCGTCTCACCACGAGAAAATGAAGAACTCAATGCTAAGATGGATGAGCTCATACTAGCCGTAAAAGGTAAGGAAACCTAGGTAAGAGTTATCCTTGGAAAAAATATTGAAGAAATAGACTTCGTAGCTCGAAATGTTTATAACCTTGCTTGGAAGAAGAATTATAATCCTATTTTTCAGAAACATTATTTTAGTCCTATAAGTAACTCTAATAATAATACGGGAACTAGTAATGGTAGTCTCCAAGAAACACTAAAGTCTTTTATAGACTCACAAAATGAACAAAACAATATTCTTGTTAAAATAACGGAGAACCATGATGCTATGATTGGTAAATTATCTAACCAAGCTGTTAGTTTGAGAAATGATTTGCAGGCCCTCCAAGAAAGAACGAGGATCGTTGAGGCACAGCTAGGTAAGATAACCGAGTCAAACTCTCATTCTAGCTAAATTTGCAGGGACATCTGAGCCCAATCCCGTTGAAGACCTCAAAATGATGAGAATCCAAAGGGAGGAGCCTGAAGAACTTGATTATAGTAATGCTCCTTCACCAAGTTATACCATTAAAAATTTCGTAAAAAGATCAACATTAAGATTCCGGTAAGTTAAGGTAGTGAGGAAGCTATGTACCAACACTTTGTTAATCAGGTAGCAATAAAGGTACGCGAGCTTGAGGAAGAATATAAGCAAATTGCTGAAAAATTACCTGTAAAGCTTGATGACATATTTGAGCCTACTATTAAGATTAAAATTAGAACCAATGAGATAGCTGCACTTTGTGATCTAGGTTCAAGCGTCTCAACAATTCTAAAGAGTCTTTTTAACAAGTTAAATATTGGCTCTTTTGAGATCACCGAGTTAAAATTGTATCTAGCAGATTCTACCTACAAACAAGTTGTATGAATTAAGGAGAATACTTTAGTATACATTAAAGTTGTCATGCTCTCATTGATTTTGTTATTGTTGACATGCCTGAAGATGCTACTGCTCCTATTATATTAGGCCATCCTTTCTTAAGAACTATTAAGCCTTTGATTAATCTATATGAAGGGAACGTGAAGCTTCAATTGCCTTCGTGGGATCCTTTTGTTATTCATTTCCCTAGGAAGAAGAAAGCCAAGCATGATGAAAGGAGGCCATCACTTCGAAGGCCAACTACTTTGGAGTGGGTGTTCCACTCATCTGGCCTAAGTGAGTAGCATTGAGGTCAAGCTATTGACCATAAAAGATCACTTCATGGGAGGCAACCCATGTGAAATAAAGGTTTGAGTAAAGTTTTTAAGTTTTAGTTTAAGTTTGTGTTTAATAAAGAGTGCAAGAAAACTCCAATTGAGGAGAAGAAGTTCAATAGTACTAAAAATCCTGCTTTATTCATGTTGTTGTTGGTCGACAATATTTAATGTCAATTTTCTGTCAAAAACAAGGTATATCACTAAATTACAGGATAATAAATATTTTTTGAAGAAACAGATTTTTTTTGATGCATACAAAGAGTTTAGCGACCAACTATACAGTGGGAATAAAAATTCCGGCCGTATAGTCCCGGTCATATAGATATCTTTGCGATCGACAATTTTTCTTTCATATGTACTGAGAGTTTAACGACCAACTATACGGCAGGAATAAAAATTCCGGCCGTATAGCTCCGGTTGTATAGATATTGGTTCCTCCATACAAATTCTTTTCTAATGTACTGATAGTTTAACAACCAACTATACGTCTGGAATAAAAAATCCGGCCGTATAGCCCCGGTCGTATAGATATCAATGCCTTTGTATATTTTCTTTCCCAGGGACAGATAGTTTGACGACCAACTATACGGTGGGAACATATTGTTCCGGCCGCATAGCTACGCCGCTAGGGGGAAACCCTAAAATTTTGACAGAAGGCCAACTATACGGCGTGAACACATTGTTCTGGCCATATAGTTGCGCTCCTATAGTTGCATACGACCACAAAAACACACGGGAAGGTACGTCCAACTCCAAAACTTCAATCCTTTTTTCTCTCTTGTACCTCCAAACTCTCTCAAAACCTCAAGAGATCTTCATCTCTACTCAATTTCATTTGATTTCCTCGCACACAAGTGATCTACGGTATGTTTCTCCTCCAATCCTCCAATTACTTTTTGCAAATTCATCTTCGATCTATTGTCATTATCAATCTAGGGTGAGACCTACTATGAACCAAATGCCATGATTCTCTTGCCTAGATTATTATTTTGAGGAGATTCTTTAGTGTGCTATGATGAGGAATATGTTGTACTTACTATTGTTGGATCAAAAAGTTCTATTTTTGTACTTCATCAATGTTTTAGATGATGAACACGAGGAGCCAAACTTGTGCCCGTGCCACCGCTAGCGCTTCTCGGGCTGCCGCTCAAGAATACATGGGGATACGATTCAGGAATGAGCTCCAACGTGATCGCTTCAACAGGATCAAGAACCGCGAAGTGAAGGCCACCAAGTGGGCTTGCCCCATTATATTGAACCAACTTGGTATTTCTGATGACTTCAATTTAGTTTGCAATAGAGCTGGCCTGCAAAACTTTGTATACAATGATGTGCCTACTTATCGCGACTTAACTATTGAATTCCTAAGTTCGTTGCAAAGCACCGTTAGACAATGGCAAGGAGAGGACATGATTTCTTTCCAAATTATGAACAACAACTACACTTTAACATTAGATGAATGGTGTGCATGCTTTAATTTCACAAACAATGTTGTTAATGCCTTACATGCATCCTTTACTAGTTTAGACCCTTCCCCCGAACAATATTACAATTGAATGAGTTTCACTACTAGAGTGAGCAAGGGGAAGAATATTCAACATCCTGCAATTTGCTATTTGTTCTATGTTATTGCTAACACCTTGCAGGCATGTAATGAGTTCACGAGACTCAAAGAGGAGGACATCTTAGTCCTTGCAAATGATGCTTACATCAATTGCAGCTTGTCACTCAACTTGGGCGCCATCCCTGTGCGCTAGCTGGAGCACCAAGCCTCCCAAAGCCAAGGACCAATCACAGGTGGAGGCGTCATTATCGTGCTTGCCACTAAACTAGGCATCAACCTAGGTGAGTTGCAACCTGTGCTAGGTGAGCGATGTGTTGGTTTCTCCACTTTAAAAGCTTGTGGAATGCTCACTAGGAGAGGTGGTGTTTATTACCTGCATATTTCTAGAGCTGGGCGTCTCTACCCCGCTCCTATGCCTAATGGTCTTTTCTCTATTGACGAAGGACGTTTGCTATATGACTTGCAGGTTGAGAAACACCAACCCGAGGAGGAGGTTCTAGAGGAGGATGAGGACCAAGAGGAGGAGCAAGAAGTTCCTTATCAAGAGGAGCAGCCATAAACCCGGTTCGCTACATACCAAGACTTCCAATAACTTGGAGGGACTTTGGAGAGGATGCATAGCCTCTCTTTGAACATCCGAGGAATAACTAGTAACCTCTCAACTTAATCGTGAACTGGAGTAACGACTTTTTCCCGCCACCACAATGATTTGAAGGGCTTACAAAAGCCTAAGCTTGGGGAAGTTTCCTCATGTATCTTTATTTGGCGTTCATTTGCTTTTATTTATTTCGAGGTTGTGTTTTTAGTTCGAGTTTGTAAGCACTCGTGTTGGTTTCCCCAACACCTTATTTTTAGTTCTTTCTATTTGCTCTCGAGATTTTCTAGCCGAGCTTTGTCGCCAATTTTCTATTCTTTAAACTCCCTCTCTTAAAAACCACAAAAAGATTTCTCCATTTTTCCTTATCTTCCCTCTTTCTTTTCTTTCTGCCTCGAGGTTTTCATTTGCAGGAGAATGATCGACTTCGAGTTTCCAAGAAGCAAATAAAAAAGTAAGAGAGAAGTGGAACCAAACATGAGAGGTATCACTTATGACTCCCCACTTTTGAAGTTTGAGAAACCCATGCTTGTTAGTAGTAAATGTTGAGATATTATATTGGTGGAGTGAGTCTTTGTATTGTAGTAAGATTTTTGTTTGCATGGGTATTTAGTTGGGTATGTTTTGTTCTAGCTCTCGTAATTAACCAAGTCTTTCCTAAAAAAATTCTAAACAATTGTCATAAGAAAAAGTCTCACAATTGAAGGCTTGGGTGTTGTAGTGCTTAGTCTTGAAGGCTTATTTCTAGAGACACTCAACACCACTGAAAATGTTGATTGACTTGATAGCTCTCTTTAAAAGGATTTGTTCGATTGAATTAATGTTTAGAGGTTTTTGTGAGCATGCCAAAGTTTGACTTGTTAAACATCAGAATGATATAGCTTTATGCGTGTCAAACTTCATGGGATGCCAACAACTCCGTGATACGTCGTAAACGTATCTATAATTTTTTATGTTCCATGCTTGTTTAGTATCTACTTTCTTATGTTTAGTCCACACTTTCAGGCATTTTTATACATTTTCTGGAACTAACCTATTAACAAGATGCCACAGTGCCAGTTGCCTGTTTTCTGCTGTTTTTGGTTTCAAAAAAGCTAGTAAGGAAATATTCTCGGAATTGGACCGGACAAAAGCCAAAGTTAATATTTTACCCGAAGCAACACGGGTTCTGGAGGGGAGACGAAGTGGCGCACCAGAGCGGCCACACCTGGTGGCGGCGCAGCCTAGGGGGCACGCCACCAAGGGTGTGGGCCCCCTGGTGCTCCACCAACCTTGTCCTTCCACCTATAAAAGCTCCCGGGAAGAAAACCCTCAGTACCTGATCAAAGACCCAATCAGAAATCCACGGAAGAGTCTGTAGCTGCCGCCATCTCAATCCCTAGATCGGGGGGATCCGAAGCTCTTCCCGCCACCCTGCCGGAGGGGAGAGGTCACCCTGGAGGCCTTCTTCATCACCATGACTGCCTCTGGTGTGATGCATGAGTAATTCATCCCTGGACTACGGGTCCATGTAGTAACTAGATGGTTGGTTCTCCTCCTTTGTGCTATCATGTTTAGATCTTGTGATCTCCGTTCATGATCAAGATCATCTATTTATAATTCTGCATGTTGTATTTGTGGGGATCCGATGGATATTGAGTTGCTATTTCAGATTGATTATTGATTCTATCATGTCTATGTTATTTGTGATCTTGCATGCTTTCGGTTGTTAGTAGCTATCCTGGCCAAGTAGATGCTAGCAACTCCAAGAGGGAGTATTTATCCTCGATAGTGGGTTCATGCCTCTAGTAATTTGGGGAAGTGACAGGAATCTCTAAGGTACTAGATGTGTTGTTGCTACTAGGGAGAAAACAACAATCCTTTGTCCATGGGACAATCGTATTGTTTACTTTACACACTTTGCTTCATGCAATTATCTGTTGCTTGCAACTTAATACTGGAGGGGGTTCGGATGATAACCTGAAGGTGGATTATTAGTCATAGATGTAGTTGGATTACGGTCTATGTATAATGTTGTAATGCAAAATCAAATCTCATAGGAGTCAAGATGATTAGTATATGCATGGTATGCTTTGTCGAGTCTGTCAATTGCCCCGCTGTAATTTGTTCACCCAACATGTTATCTATCTTAAGGAGAATCACCTCTAGTGAACTATGGACCCCGGTCCATTCTTTTACCATTGATATACCATCTACTATTTAATGTTTACGGTTTACTTTCTGCAAACAATTACTATCTTCCACACAATACGTTTAATCCTTTGTTTTCAACAAAACTGGTGAGATTGACAACCTCAGTGTAAGTTGGGGCAAAGTTCTGTGGTTGTGTTGTGCAGGATTCCAAGTTGGTAGCAACACCTTGGGGTTGTTTCCTTGCTCCTACTGTTTCGATAACCTTGGTTTCATAACTGAGGGAAACTTGTTGTTGTGCTCATCATACCTTCCTCTCAAGGTTCCCAACGAGCTCAACGTATCCTGAGCCCTCAAGCCTTTTTCTGGTGCCGTTGTCGGGAGTCAAGGATAGCTTCATAAGGTAAGTCTTTCACAACCAATCTCTTTACTTTGTTTTTGTTTTGCTTAGTTTTTTTTGCTTTGTTTGCTTGTTTCTTTTATCAAAAACATAAAAAATTAGTTGTACTGGTTTGCTTCTTTATATCAAAAACAAAAAAATAGTTCTTTCTGTAGTTGTCACGTCGTTCTTCGCTCACTATGTTGACCCCTAAGTTCACCCTGAAAGACCTTTCAATAGGTAGTGGCTCCATAATTGGTAAATATAATATTGAAAAATTCTTTAATCATGTTAGCAAGCATGAGGATATTGAGGATATATCCCTAGCAGAACTTGCTCCAAATTATGAAATTGTTGCAGCTTCTTTAGTTCACATGTTGGAGGCTAGGTTTGTTAACATTAACCCCATAATACAAGTAATGTTTCTTTAACCTAAAGACATTGAGGATACTAAAAAGAGAGATTTTATTCTAGAAACTTTGCTTAAAGAATTCTATGATGTTGTTAAGGAAGCTAGAAAGGTCTTCGATCGTTTTAATATGCTAGGCTCATGTGTAGATCTTATTGGCACACAATAAAATATGGACAAAACCAAACCCAAAAATGAAGAGGAAATTAAAATACCAATACCTTTTAAACTTGTAGGAATGCATGAAGCCTTAGAAAAGAATTTTGATTGGATCGTTCCTAAAAACCCGTTTGATGAAACTAGTGAACCCAAGAGTATTGAGAGAGGATCCTCTAGAACTTACTTGGATGATATACCTTGCCTTGTTCAAGATATTTCTGGTATTGCTCTTAATGCTTCTTCATTTGAAAATACTTGAATCTTGCTTCTTATGCCTAGCTCAAAGGCGTTAAAGAAAAGCACTTATTGGGAGATAACCCAAATTTTTATTCAGTAAGTTTTTATTGAGTCTTGGAAGTTATTGCCTCAGTAATAACCTCTCCTCATCCTTTTTGTGTGGTTTTTGTGCCAAGAATAACCTCTAATGAGAGAGAAGTAAGACTTGGCAAAGTTGTTATCCCGAAACAGATTTTTGTGCTTCATTATAAAAATTCGTGAATCATCCACGTTTGTCAGATTGAGCTGTAATTGTTTGTGCTTCTGCCCTAGGTAGTTATCTAACTTTCGATAGTTCAACACTTTTCTATTTGAGCAACAGAAGGTCCTCGCAAAAATCAGTTTTACCTGCTGGTCTGTTTTGACAGATTTCTGCCATTATTTGCATTTGCCTCTTAATCTCTTTCTCTTTGAGTTCTCTTTAATCACTTGAGATTTTAGAAGGAATTTCTACCGTAGCTTTTGTTTTAATGGAAGTTTTACTTGTGTTGAAACTGAACCAAAGACTTATTATCTTGAGTACACTAATGTTGCTAATGAAGATTGTGTTAAGTTTTATATGAAGGAAATTTTCAAGTGTAGGGAAGAATAATGTGATAAGATGAAGTATGGACAAAATCTCAAGCTTGGGGATGCCACCCGTGTCACCCCAAGAAATATTCAAGAAGTACAAGCGTCAAAGCTTGGGGAAGCCCAAGGCATCCCCTTCTTCATCAATAAAAATTCCAGGTTTTCTTCCAAACACTTCATTTTTATTGTTTCACGCACAATTGTGTTGTTCTTGGAGCGTCTTCGTTTTGTTTTTAGTTTGATTTTGCTTAGTTTGCTTATATAATATGGTTGGACCCCCGCATTCATGCATAGTTTCAAATAAGTTGATTTGGATTAGAAAAGAGTAGGAAAGTTCATGCTTATAAGTGGTACAAAAGGAGTCTTGTTTTGACTGTGGCCTAGACTTTATCATGTCATGTTTGATATTGCTTCGACTTTATGCTTAGTGATTATTGTTGTAAAATGAGTTGTTCCAAACAATTGAGATTGCTTAATGTGCCTTGAAAGAATCATGCGTTGTTTTAGCATACAAAAGCATAATATTGTGGTATTCTCCTTTGATGCTTTATTTGGGTTGACTTGGCGCATGCTCACACCATGTTAAGACTATACCAGTCACCATAGCCACTATGATAATTTAGTTTTCGACTTGTAATATCACTTTATGCTTTAATTAATAATGCTTTGTCGCTTTGCATGATTATGGCCATTATTGCTCTCTTAGTTGGTCGCTCCCAGTCTTTTGCTAGCCTCCGCATGTACCAAGTATGAGTTCCACTCATGCATCCAACTCCAAATAAAACCAAGTTATTACAAAGATTCCACCATACCTACCTATTAGCATTATTGCTATTCCAAGTATATTCATGTTTTTATCTACCTTCCGAATTAAACTTGTTATGTGAAAAATAGTGATTAAATCTCTCACAAACTTGATGGCACACTTTATTTTCTTGCACTTAATAAACTTGAATCATTGTGCCCATCTATGTTGCGTATATGCTTGCGCTTTATAAGTTGTGAATTAGCAGAACCATGTTACCATGGGGAATGCTTTCAACATTACACTTTATTTATCTGATATCATGTTCTTTTGCTTATGGATCCCGGTGGTGTGAAATAAAAGGGGAGCTTGTAAGCTCATGGAGTTTGTATATGTGTTAGAGAAACGCCTGGGCGGATAGCCTAAGCCATGCTTAATCATGGTGGAAACTTGCAGCATAACCATAGTGAGCAATTTGTGAAGCATCCTCAATAAAAACCTATGCAAATAGCAAATAAAAAGATTATTGAGATGCTCATTGTCTATTGCCTTGTCATTTTGATATGGGATAAATCATGTATCATGGGGCAAGGGGTACCCCGTTGGCGGTTCTCTATGATACACATGCACTTACAATGACAAGAACTTACTTGTGACTAAAGTTGAGTAGCATGAGGTTCGGTACTCGTAAGCAAGGGGCATGAGATTTTCAACTTATAACTTTTCAAGCATATCCTCATATTTGTTCACTTTAACCTTAACCACCTAAAGATGCTTATGATAGGGGCAATGAGAGCTAAAAGCTAATAAGTATCATAACTTTTGGAAGCTCTTTATGAAACTTGAATCCCTTCTTCCTTCTATGAAGGGCCTTTCTTTTACTTTTATGTTGAGTCTCCATCTTCTATCTTTATGCACCTATTAAGAGAGCATAGTGGTCATTCTTAGTTTAATGTGCATTGTCCCAAAACTTGTTGATTGATTCATAACTTTGATATTGCTTGTTCTTAAATTATTTGTATCTAGTCACCCTTATGAACTTTGAAGGTGTCCTATGCATTTATGTTTTGCTATACCATGAGGGACAAGCTGAATACCATTCTCATTATGTTTTCTATATGTGAAACAAACAAACGTCTTTCAAAGCATTGTTATTCATGAACCTTTTGTTTGTACCTTTTCATGTTACAACATAGTTGCTATGTCTTATTATTAGAACTATATCTTTCATCCTATGTTAAAGTACTATGATCCCAGTTATCAATGTTTTACAAATACCTTCATCAAGATTGTGATGGTGTATGTCACCTCAAAAATTATTCTTTTTATCACTTACCTACTCAAGGACGAGCAGGAGGTAAGCTTGGGGATGTTGATACGTTGTAAACATATCTATAACTTTTGATGTTCCATGCTTGTTTAGTATCTACTTTCTTATGTTTAGTCCACACTTTGAGGCATTTTTATACATTTTCTGGAACTAACCTATTAACAAGATGCCATAGTGCCAATTGCCTGTTTTCTGCTGTTTTTGGTTTCAGAAAAGCTAGTAAGGAAATATTCTCGGAATTGGACCGGACAAAAGCCAAAGTCAATATTTTACCCGAAGCAACACATAGTCCGGAGGAGAGATGAAGTGGCGCACCAGGGCGGCCACACCTGGTGGTGCCATGGCCTAGGAGGGGCATGCCAATAGGGGGTGTGGGCCCCCTGGTGCTCCACTGACCTTGCCCTTCTGCCTATAAAAGCCTCCCGGGACGAAAACCCTAAGTACCCGATCAAAGACCCAATCAGAAATCCACGGAAGAGTTTGTAGCCACCGCCATCTCGGTCCCCGGATTGGGGGTCCGAAGCTCTTCCCGGCACCCTGCCGAAGGGGAGAGATCACCCTGGTGGCCTTCTTCATCACCATGACTGCCTCCGGTGTGATGCGTGAGTAATTCATCCCTGGACTACGGGTCCATGTAGTAGCTAGATGGTTAATTCTCCTCCTTTGTGCTATCATGTTTAGATCTTGTGAGCTCCATTCATGATCAAGATCATCTATTTGTAATCTTACATGTTGTGTTTGCGGGGATCCGATGGATATTGAGATGCTATTTCAGATTGATTATTGATTCTATCATGTCTATGTTATTTGTGATCTTGCATGCTTTCTGTTGTTAGTAGCTATCTTGGCCAAGTAGATGCTAGCAACTCCAAGAGGGAGTATTTATGCTCAATAGTGGGTTCATGCCTCTAGTAATCTGGGGAAGTGACAGGAATCTCTAAGGTACTAGATGTGATGTTGCTACTAGGGAGAAAACAATAATCCTTTGTCCATGGAACAATCATATTATTTACTTTACACACTCTGCTTAATGCAATTATCTGTTGCTTGCAACTTAATACTGGAGAGGGTTTGGATGATAACCTGAAGGTGGATTATTAGTCATAGATGCAGTTGGATTATGGTCTATGTATAATGTTGTAATGCCTAATCAAATCTCATAGGAGTCAAGATGATTAGTATATGCATGGTATGCTTTCTCGAGTCTGTCAATTGCCCCATTGTAATTTGTTCACCCAACATGTTATCTATCTTAAGGATAATTACCTCTAGTGAACTATAGACCCCGATCCATTCTTTTACCATTGATATACCATCTACTATTTAATGTTTACGGTTTACTTTCTGCAAACAATTACTATCTTCCACACAATACATTTAATCCTTTGTTTTCAGCAAAACCGGTGAGATTGACAACCTCATTGTAAGTTGGGGCAAAGTTTTGTGGTTGTGCTGTGCAGGATTCCAAGTTGGTAGCAACACCTTGGGGTTGTTTCCTTGCTCCTACTAGTTCGATAACGTTGGTTTCATAATTGAGGGAAACTTGTTGTTGTGCTCATCATACCTTCCTCTTGGGGTTCCCAATGAGCTCAACGCATCGTGAGCCATCACTCCGCTGGCCTACACACGATCTTCATGGAGGAAACTCCTAGATTTTGGCTATGAGTCGATTAAACACATGTAGCAACAATGCTATAGTGGGTACGATTCTTGGCACTCCCAGGTAGCTGTAATCATGATGGAATCACTCCTCTGGCTGTTATGAGTAATCATTATGCAAAAGGAACAAAAACCTTAGTGATGTCATGAGTGTCCATCATAGCTCGATAAACTAATAAAAATCTTTGGCATGCTCTCAATTACTCAAGAACTGAAATTCTTGAAGGACAATGAATAGAAAAGTAGTGCTTGAAAAGTCTTGATATATTGATATGGGAGAATTGAGATACTCTAGTGTATATTATTTTCATGACAACTCTCACACTCTCAATTTACATGATTATACTTTATTGTTCAAAGGCAAGCCTATGAGTTGATTACATGATCTGGAATAAAGTTTACTCATTTGAATCATCCATGTTAACAATAATTTTGATGCGCTATAAGGATGCATAAAACCCGTATGATATGTGCTGAAGTTTTCAGATTTATGAAGTGGAGGAAACATGAGACTAGTAATCATGAGTAAGATCACCATCTCGTTATTTCAGTTTAAATGATGAGTTCCTTTTTAATTTTGGTTTTCTTGCTTGGGGACAATCAAGTTTAATCTTGGGGAGGTTGATGGCTCTGAAATATAGCCATCTACGTCCACATTTAAACAAGATATTCGTCATATTTTTGATGAAATATCTCTCTAAACCCTGCCACTAATGCCTAATATTCAAAGGGGTATGCACTCCTTTCTTTTTATATTTTTTCTGCGCAGATAATTTCGTTTGAAGATGGGAATCACTACATTAAAGTCAAAGATATGAGATTTCCAACAACCAGAAGAAACCAGGAGCCATGAAGCGGAGGCAGACGCTTTAACGACCAACTATACGACCGAAACAAAATTCCGGCCGTATAGTTCTGGTCGTATAGTTGGCGCCACCACCGTTAGGTCAAACAGAACAACTTTCGTGAAGGGGTCCCTATATAAATAAGCCTCGGGCGACGAGAAAACAAGCCAGCCTCGCCCAAAAGTCTCTGCCCCAGATCACCAGCAGCCTCCAGATCTCAAAACCCTTCCCCATCTCCATAGCCATATTCCACCACTTGTAATAGTAGATCTCTTATTCGGTTGGCGACATTGTAAGACTATTGCTATCAATCTCATGATTTTTATTACAATGTTTATGATTGTTGATCTCATCTCTATGTGTGAGTAATTCTCCTTGGGCTAAGGGCTTCGTCCTAGCCATGTAGCATTTGTGCATGTTATTTATCATAGATGGGATCATGTATTAGTTTGTATGACATGATGATTATTGTATCCTATCTTGCCTCAATCCAAGGACTTGTCAGGTACCCAAGACCCCGAGGGTTGAGCCAGGTATAGGGAGTTTGAGTAATGACTGATCTGCAGGTTGGGAACCCTAATGACAGAAGGGGTAGTATGGCTTATGTGAGGGATTTACTTGGGATTAACGGTGACATCACTATGCATATCATTAGTTCTCTTTCTTCTATGGATGAGACTAGTAGGTTATTGCTATAAGCGGTTGCGGAGGCAATAGCAATTATGGATGCACTGCCCATATATAATTTATCTTGCTCTAATAATTACATTCATACTTTATCTTTATCTTTTATTCCCATCAGATGTTTTGCATAGCTACAGGTGAAACCAAATGCCCTAGGCCCTCTCTCTCCATCATCGACAATAAAAAAAGACGCAAACTCTTGGTCCGGTAAAAACACAAAAGGAATTCTAAAACTCTTGAAGGTCTGTTAAAGTAATTTCACTATGCATCTACTTCCTGGGGATTCGATAACCTAGATCTACTAGGGAAAAAGAAGCTATATTACATCCGTAATCCGGATCAAAGGTATCATCTGGCGACTGACTTTGCGTCAGCTTCCATGGCCCACTGCCTCTACCGAGCTCGACGTGGTCCACCTATGTCCTAAAGCTAGTTCACGACCCTGCTCGGGAACTCGCCGCCGCGAACTCGCCATCGTGGACCTCTCCACACTTGGGGACTCGTCCGCCGCAGACTCGCCCCTCGCGAACTTGCCGCCCTCGTGGACTCTCCACGCTCAGGGACTCGCCCGACGAGATCGTCACGTTCGGTGACTCGTCCATCGCCGACTCTCCATGCTACCAGCTAAACTTCGCACGACTCTGGCATAGCGCGACCTCCATTTACTGCATCGATTCCATGTTTGTCGCATCGATTTCGCAAAAGCGCGACCTATGTATGCTGCGTCGACCCCGTGTCCGCCACGTCGACTTAGCCAAAGCGCGAACTCCGTCCGCCACGAGGACCCCATGTCCGCCGCATCGACTTCACCATAGCGCGACCCTCTTCCGCCGCGTCGACTTCGCCATAGCGCACCCCTCTGCCGCCGCATCGACTTCTCCATAGCGCAACCCCCTTCCGCCGTGTCGACCATGTGTCCGCCGTGTCAACTTCACCATAGCGCAACCACCTTCCACCGTGTTGACCCCGTGTCCGCCGCGTCGACCCCATGTCCGCCGCGTCGACCCCATGTCCGCCGCGTCGACCCCATGTCCGCCGCGTCGACTTCGCCATAGCGCAACCTCCATCCGTCGTGTCGACCCAGTGTCCGTCATGTCGACTTCGCCATAGGGCAACCCCCTTCCACTGTGTCGACCCCGTGTCCGCCGCGTCAACTTCTCCATAGCGCAACCTCCATCCGTCGCGTCGACCCAGTGTCCACTGCATCGACTTCGCCATACCACGACCTCCATCCGCCGCGTCGACCACGTGTCCGCCACATCGACTTCGCCATAGCGCGACCTCCATCTGCCGCGTCGACTTATCCATAGCACGACCTCTATCCGCCATGTATACCACGTGTCCGCCGTGTCGACTTCACCATATCGCGACCTCCGTCTGCCGCGTCGACTCTGCCAAAGCACGCCTATACTTCCGCTACGTCAAATGCGTACACCATGCTTGCTAAGGGCCCCTCATCATACGATTCGCCAGAGAGGGTCGCATGTCATGCTACATGGACTCACCACTGGGCGTCTCTTCCCTCCAGGAAAAATCAATTCACCTTTGTCAATCTTTGAAAGAGCGACTCACAATGGCCAAGTAGTACGAATGAGGACTCGCAAACCGAGCCTCAGATCGTCCACAAAAAATGCTAAATGAGAGCCATAATTGGAGTCGCCTTGCTCAACTAGCCATCCGAACCAAGACAAATGGCAGTGCTACACAAATAGCACCATGTCCTCTTCAACCTTAAATAGTGCAACTCGCACGGCTAAGTACTGCGGACGAGGACTCGCAAATTAAGCCTCAGATCGTCTAGGAAGAACACCAAGACGAGAGCCATCTTTGGACTTGCCAAGCGACTGGCCTCCCGGGCCAAGACGAGAGACTCCCTAATAAAAACAGCGCAATCAATCCCTTCCAACCTCGGATGAGTGACTTGCCATGCTCGGGGACTCTCCCCTCACGGACTCTCCCAACACGGACTCGCCATGCTCGGGGACTCTCCCCTCGCGGACTCTCCCAATGCGAACTCACCATGCTCGGGGACTCTCCCCTCGTGGACTCGCCCAATGTGGACCGCCATGCTCGGGGACTCTCCTCTCGCAGATTCACCATTTGTGGACTTGCCACACTTGGTGATTTGTTAGTCGCCGGTCTTCAAGACTCATCAAGCTCCCTACTCACAACACTTGGGGACTCGCCACTTGCCATGCTCGGGAAAAACCACTACTATTTTCAGAATATGCATCTCTAAAGAGCCTCAAATCGCCTCTACAAGCCAATTCAAGCCTCGGGGACTACTCCTGGGTATATCTCTGAGTTAAGCTAACGCAAGTCAACTCCAATCGGAGGAAGACTCGTCAAGTTTTCAGTTGCTCGGCTCGGGGATCGACAACAACATTGCCCCTTGAGTGCGACATCGCTCCTGAGTCATTCTGCCCATGTGATTTCCACGGCGTGTACGCGGACTCGCCACGCTCGAGGACTCACCATCGTGGGCTCGCCCTTGGGGACTCGCCCTTGTGGACTCACCACGCTTGGGGACTCACCCTCATGGACTCACCCTCGTCGACTCGTCACGCTCGAGGACTCGCCATCGTGGGATCGCCCGCGCCGACTCGGTGACATCATCATCAACGACTTGGTGGCCTCCACATGTATGCTACTTGTTGTCCCCTACTTCTACAATAACGCGGCGATGTTTTCACCACGACTAGGAAACCTCTACAACAACAAGAAAACAAGGTGTCGGTCAAATTTCTCTAAGGGGCGACTCGCCTTGGTGAATGAACTACTTCATGAGCTATTTATTTGTTTCAGGAGCTCTTCAATGACTCGCCATCAACTCCACCCTGGAACCGCCTGCACTGATTCAACGGCTTGAAGTCATCGCCGAGTCCCTGACGTGCTCGGGGACTACTAATGGGGGAATACCAATTAGGGTATACCCACGAACCAGAGTAGCCAGCCGGATCGAGCCGACTGAAGCCTAGCCTAGGGCGGATCGACTCGCCAAATACGGCGACTGGCACATACTGGATCCAAACGACTCGCCGACTGGGATCCCACGATGGCTCCTCCAATAAAAAGCCCATTAGCACTTGTAAACCCTAACTGACTGCATATATAAAGCCACCAGGAACACCCCCACGGGGTACATCATATTAGATCTAGTCTCTCCCTCTGCCTACGGTGGCTCCCATGTAACCAATCTATGATCATATACTGGATTGACAGCTGGATGTAGCGATCCTCCACCGAGGGGACGTGAACCTGGGTACATCGTGTGCCAATCTCGCTCTCGGATTCTCCTACATCGTCTTGCCTCCTCTATGTAAGCTACCCCCTGTAGCATATGTCGTGCCAGCATCTCCAACTTCATCACCATGATGAAGAGGGAGTAATCCACTTATGTACTACGGGTTTGTGGCAGTAGCTTGATCTATCTTTCTCTTGTTCTTTATAGATCTAGTACCATATGAGTTGTCCTACATGATTATGGTCATATATGTGATTCCTATGCGGTGGATCTTTATTCTATGTTTTGATATTTGAGATTGGAATCTATCTATGTGTAAGATGTTTTGATAGATGCATATGATGTACCCCATTCTTAATTGCTTATTTTGATCCAACTTGTATGCAAGAATGTGTGTGGGGAAGTGTGTATTAGATGGAGTAACATGGTGGTGATTGAATAGTGATAACAAATTCAAGATATACTATGGACTTTACCTTTATTTTGTTACCTCGCTATGGATTAAGTGAATTCATGTGCTATAATTATCTTGTGACTGCTTGATAATCTTGTTTGGTCAAGGAAGCATATTTGTTATTCAAACACCATGTCAAGGTACTTCAGGCTATACTCTGTTAATTCTTAATTCTAGATCACTTGGAGTTTTCCCTTTCTAGAGGAGTATAAGTGAGATGGGTTGCATCATCTCTATGTTAAGACGTGATGCCCATATGAATGCTTATCAAATACATAGTGATGTTCCACCAATATAATATTGATGATGAATTATTTTATGTCCACTACAGCTTTAAAGAGAGTAGACAAATGAACCCATGAACCCTGGTCAAACTTTTATGATAAGAAAAAACATTCAGACAATATTGTTTTCATTTGCCTTTGCTGTAATTTATTACCATAAAAACACAAAAGTACTTTCTTTCTGGAAAACACAAACAAAACACAAAAAGACATGTATTGTATTTACTTTACTGTTTTATTTTACTTAGTTATTATTTTATTTCATATTACTAATACGGAACCTTGTGATCGATAACCACATAGTGGAGTTGGGGACACAAGATAAAAACTTTACTTTGCAGTTTGCTTGAGAAGAGAAGAAAAAAATACTCTTTGTCAATTCCCCAAGAGTTCGATATAAACCCTCGAGTCACCCTTGTGGGGAAAAGACACTTGAACTTTGTCGCTTGGAGTCCCAACGAGTTGGTACACACAGAGTTGTTTCCATCAGCGTCCTCAGCAGCTGAGCCTCAAAACTAATTATGTTGAACCAAACTCAAATAGTTAGGCTTAATTTTATAATTCTCTGCTGTAATAGTAGGATGGGTAATAGGTGCACCCAAATAATCATCATTGAGAGTGGCATACTCCCCAAGCTTCTTTCGAGCCATATGTTAGATCTTTTTCAGTGTTTTTGAATAAAAAATAACAAGATTAACAATTAAAAGAGTTGGTTTTCAATAATAAAATAAAAGTAAACTAAAGGAAATAACTAAACTAAAATAAAAAATAAAACTCACTAGCAAGGTCTCTATTATCTCACCAGGGTAGCGAGAATTACTTCCCTGACAACGGCACTAGAGAAAGGATTGATACCTTCAATCCGGATTATGGATGTAGTATAGCTTGTTTTCCCCTAGAAGACCTTGTTTTATCGAATCTTGGGAAGAATTTGCTTGGTGTAGATTATGTCAAACATGAACTTGAAAATTCATAGTATCTTTGTTCATCGGACCTTTTAGGTTTACTTCTTTGATTGTATCAATGGATGGAAATAGGCCATAGATAAGAATTCACCTGCAACTGTGCACATATATGAAATAGTGAAAATGGTAATAATCTCGTTCATAAGTTGTGATATATATATAGGATAAAAGTTGTGGGTGGTACCTCCGTAACTAATATAGTATTTTCCAAACGCATGAGCACGGTGTGGTGGATCCTAGGCTCCACGAAGTACATTTTTTCGAACTCCAAAAATTTAAATTCCAACTTTTCAAATAATCCTAAAGAGAATACATGGATGTAGCCAACCATGAGATCTACCAGTGTGTAAAATTTCAAACAAAATACTTTATTTTTTAGGGTCCGCAAAAATGACAATTTCAGTTTTTGCCGTCTATGGACAATGTTTAATAGTACACTAAAGTGAGTGTCATGGTGGTGTCACGGCAGATGCCATGGATAGGCTAAAGGTGGGGCCAATATGCACTAGAGGAATCCAGGGAGAAATAGTGTGGTGATTCCACACACAGATGCTTTGTATTCTCCAAGTTCACTGAGTTTACAGATGCTCCTTGAGCTATGTTGGGGTGAGGAGGAAGAAGAAGCTCTCTTACTCTCACCACTACTTTTACCCAATGATCAGTCCACTAGCCCGCGAGCCCCTTCTATAGAGGTCCTAGCGCTCCTTATAAAGGGGAGGCTAGGTTACCTGTTAGGGCATACGTGAAGGCATATTCCTAAGAATATGCCTCTTCCAAAATAGCAAACCGATCGGGTCACCTTTTCCCTTCGTAAGCCATGCAGAGGCTACGTAACCCTCTACGGCGCCAGCGTCAGCCGACATAGGCTACGTCACCTTTGTCGGCCACGCCTTGCTGGTCCTTCCCTCTGTCTGCTTCACTCACGCTCCAGCGTATAGAGCCCACCTTTTGAACAGCGGGATACCTTCCTTCTCTTGCAAGCCTGATATAACCCAGCTCAGGCCTGGTTAATCCGGCCCCATGGGTACCTGCAGACAAGTTACAAAGAGTTTGCCAACATACGATATACGTCGGCCGGGACGCGGTGAGGCGGACATCCTCCGGGCCGGGTTACTCCGTAAGTCGGCCTGCCTTGAGGTGACCCGGCCAGCTTTCGCTTTGACATTGCGATACCTCGGCTAACTCGGCCTCCATACCCTGGCGTGACCCTACCCGGGGGTATCCCCCCAACATTAGTCCCTGAAGCTGGTGCGGTTTTAGCAACTTCAGCTAGTAAGGCCACGGCAGGTTCAGTTTACCAAGCTTTTTGTTCCCCTTTCTGAGTTACCCAGTGGTTCGGATCTCGTGGCCTAGCTTTTCCCTTGGCACATTCCGAGTTATTACTCGCTAGTCGGGTTACTCTTCAGTTTTCCATGTTATCCTTCTTTCTCTCGTACACTTCCCCACGTCCTACGTGGAGGGTAATCATCATTTTGCCTCATTTTAAGGGCCTGCGCCAGTTACTGTGCCGCGTCAGTTACTGCACTTATCGTCAGGGGTTACTGCCGCAAATGTCACGTCGTGGCTGCCTCCTTGTTAACTGCATCACCACGTCCCGTCGTGGGATCCCTTGTTCTTTGTGGCCCTTCCTGTGGCTTGCTTCTGATTGGCTGACCCGGTAGATACACGGCCACACCGTGTGGCTTTGATGCACTGCCCGATCCCACTATCCTTCGCTAGGGCGTGGTTAAATAGGGGAGAGGGCGCGCCCTTTGGCTGTTTTCCCCTTCTCCCTCCCCTCTGCCCATCTGCTCCTTCTTCTTCCTTGCGACAGCGCCGCCGCCACCGCTTCTGCTTAGCACTGCCACCGCCGCGCCTTGCTTTCGTGCTTCTTCGCATTAGCCTCGATGCTGCTCCCGCGCTGCTTCAACGCCACGGGGCCGCGCCAATCTAAACCATTGTCCCCCACCTCTGATTGGGCCGGTGAGGACAGCGATTTGGAGATGACAGAGGAGGAGCTTGCCGTCGTCGAGGAAGAGGAGATGGAGGAGGAAGGCGAGGCTCAGGAGCGCGGTGCCTGGGCCGGCTCGTGGGTGTGCCAAGATGACCTCGATTGGCTTTACCGCACCCGCCACATCCCCGAAGGCATAATCTCCCGCCTTGCCTCCGAAGAAATTGCTCCCTCGCCCAATCCGGGTGAGTTTGTCGTCTTCCTCTCCCACTTCTAGCGCGGCTTCGGCCTGCCAGTCAGCGATTTCTTTCATGATCTTACCAATACATATGAGCTCCAACCTGATCATCTTCCGGTGAATGCCATTACTTCCCTCTCCTCCTTCGCATTTGTCGTAGAAGGGTACCTTGGCTTGTGGCCTACTAAGGAGCTTTGGATCCAATTCTTCGGTCTTCGGAATAACGTCATTCTGGATAAGACTACTGCCCGTGCCGACAAGTTGCTCACCCAGTGCGGTGCTGCTTCCATCTCTCCCCGCAAGAATTCCGTCTTTCCCCAGGTTACTGTCTTCGAGTCCTACAAGGGCTGGGCCCGAACCTTCTTTTATGTGAGGAACAACTCGGATGAAGATCTGATCCGGTTGCGCCCCTTCGCGATGGGCACTCCAAATCTGGCTCTGTGGAACCGGATCCCCAAGAAGCCAACTGCCTTGGCGAACCAGGTGAATAACCGATTCAAAGAACTAAAGGAGCTGGGGCTGCGCAACGAGGATGTGATGATCACATTTGTCCGCAGCCGGATTTCGCCCCTATAGAAGCACACACACAAACTCTGCTATATGAGCTGGCGTCTTGACCCCAACCGGACCTCCTCCTTCGAGCTGAATAACACCGAGATCTTCCGCTGGGTTAAGGCTATCTTCACGACCGACAAAGACTTCAACGCGGATTGGGAGTGGGGGTTGGAGCACTACTGCTAGAACAAGCCTCCTCCTGCGGTAAATTTTATTACCCAATCCTTCTCCGAGTTACACCCTATATCGGAACATGTTGTTTATTTAATCCCCTTGCATTTTTATTTTAGTTGTTTCTCCAGCAGACCATTGAAGTAGGCATCGAGCCTTTCCTCAAATGGGGGAAGGATCGGCTTGTCTCAAACGAGGAGGAGCCAGATCAGGAAATGTTCTTGCCTGCCCCAGACGTATCCAAGCGAACCTATGGTAACTTATTTTCCTTAAGGGGTTGGCCTGATGATGAGGATGATTCCAATATTGAGATGTTGGAGGTATTTGACCTTGTGCCCATTTCTTACACATTTCCGGCTTCAGCTAATCCGGCTGGGCAGATCCACGAGGATCCCCCTCTTGCTACGGGTGAGCCGGTCCCAGCCGTGTCTAAGAAGCGGGCCGCCACTTTGGTTCCTTCTTCTGAGCCTCCCCAAATAACCAAAAGGTGGAAGAAGTCTGTTGACAAGGCCTCCAGAAAGCCTCCGACTAAGGCCATAGTTCGGAGAGCTCAAAAGCCCAGGGAGCCTCCGGCTTCTGACGAGTGAGTCTCTTTTTCCTTGTCCAATTTGCTGCTTCATGCTTCTTTGTCTCCATGCCTCTCTTTCTGTTATATAACTTGTTATTCATTGTTTAATTCGCCAGGGCTACCCGGGAGGTTCCCCAGAGCGGCTACAGCATCGCTTCGTCTTTCCGGCACACCCCATCTCCCCCTCGCGACGACGACACGTGCCCGCTAAGCCTAGTTCAAGAAGGCTCGGCGGCTGCTCCGGATCTTAGCCCATCTCGGCCAGAAGAGGGCAACCTCGGTGCATGGGGAAGTGGTGTGGTCGAGGACACGCTAGTGCCGAATGCTCCCAACCTTTCATCGTCCTAGACGCAAACCGTCGTTTCCAAGGTTCCAGCAGTAGTAGCAGCACCAACACCAGCACCAGCAACAACACAAACACCAGCACCTGAAGCAGCACAAGCACCAGCGCCAGTACCTCCAGCAGCATCAGCGGCAGCACCAACACCAACTCCTCCTGCCTCGTCCGAGTCTTCCAAGACTCGGCGAGAAGGCCCAACTATTACCAAGGCTGTGCCCAATTCCAAATTCGCAGCTCAAGCCTCAGCCTCCCAACAGCAACCCAAGGCCAGCAGTCAGGCCAAGAAAGGTTCTAGTGCCACCAAGGCATCATTCATCGAGGCTGGTCAGCGCACCCTTGCGTCCATGCTGCCGAAGGGAGATGCCTCCTCTGGGTCAGCTGGCAACAAGCAACTTGCACTGCATATCAGCCCCGCTGCCGCCCAAGTTGCGAGGAGAGAGGCCCATGCCAAAGGCCTGGTTGTGCCCCACATGCTTAGTGGAGAGAGTTATCCTCCGGCTTTGGTTGAATATGTCAACAATCGGAACAACGCGGAGTTCATCAATCCAAACGATGATCTCCCGGAGAAGTTTGGGCCCGTCGAGTTCGGCGCGCAGATGAATATGGCAGCCAAGGCTATCAACCTCGCTAGCCGAATGATGGAGGTACGTTACTTTGTCTTTTCCTTAATATGCACAAGTGCTTAGAGATATATCCATTAGTCCCCGAGCCTCCGGGGGAGTAACTTGTTATTCGGCCGGATGCTCCTTAGAGAACTAGTGTAGCTCCTTAGTAGCTTCGAATATGCACACACCCAAAGCCAGGTTAAGTTCCACTTGGCCCGGATTTGGTACACTTCGAATATGCACACACCTAGAGCCGAGTTAAGTTCCACTTGGCCCGAATTTTGTACACTTCGAATATGCACACACCCAAAGCCGGGTTAAGTTCCACTTGGCCCGGATTTTGTACACTTCGAATATGCACACAACTAGATCCAGGTTAAGTTCCACTTGGCCCGGATTTTGTAGACTTCGAATATGCACACACCTAGAGCCGGGTTAAGTTCCACTTGTCCCATATTCTGTACACTTCGAATATCCATATAGCTGAGCTAACATTGCTCTTTTCAGATCACTACCAATCGCCGGACAACTGAGTTTCAGCGCCTACTCACACAAGGGGCTGCGCTCGAAACATGTTGCACTTCTTGCTGAGTGCGAGAAAAAGGGTAAGTTTTCTCTTTCACTTTCCCCCCGTCCTTCTTTGCCTTTTCCCGCCAAACTAATCTGTGATTCAGATTGCACAGCCGAAGTGGAGGCCGAAAATACAATCATGAGAAAAAAATTGGATGAGATAAAAGGTAATTCGCTTTGGTTACCCCTTTTCCGTGCTCTTTCTCCTTTCTCCTTGACTCGGCAGATATTTATACCTTGGCTCTACCGGGTCAACAAACCGTTGCAGCATCCCTTGAAGATAGTGTGCCCCTGCCTAATATGATGCTACATTTTCTCGAACAAGCAGGGCAACATCAGGCCGAACTTAAGAAGAAGGACGACGAACTTTCCAAGCTCCAAGCCAAGGATGAAGAACTCGCCAAACTCAAGGCTGAGATGAAAAAACTCAAAGAGCTCCACAATGCTGAGATGGACGAGACTGGCCAAGACTTCACCGAAGAGCGAGAACGTCTTAGCCTCCAACTTGCAAAGGATCAAGAGTTGCTGAAGGAGGCCGACATCAAGCTTGAGTCGGCTAGTGGTGAACTTGAGAGGCTCTAGAAGAGGCATGCTGATTGTACCATAGAGCTGACCCGGATCCATAGTCATATCTCCCGTAAGATCTTTTCCTTCCGCCGACGTGTATTTCTCCGGGTTGAACTCCTTTACTTATTTCACTTGTTTTGTTTTCATGCAAATTCCCAGAAGGCGATGCCATTGCAGCTACTGCTATTGCCAAGTTCCGCCGGCAGAGGGGTACCCCAACTAGTCCTGGCTCTGAAACCATTCCTTATGACATGGAGGACCTGCTAGTCAGCCTATCCTCCCGAATTGAAATTGTGAAGAACTATGGTTTGGGTATCCTGGATTCAGCCGTCCGGATCTTCCGCGCACTTTGGCCTAGTGAGGATCCTCCGGAGGGATCCACTACTTTGATCAATAGGCTGATGGATTGCAAGACCCAGCTCAACCTCTGGAGGGAATCAGCCGCATGTGCCGGAGCTGATACTGTCCTCCACTTCGTGCTCACTTGGTATGAAAAGCTGGATTCGAATGTTCTCGAGCGCTTGCGCACCGGGTCCAGGTGGTCGAATGATCCAGATTGGGTCGCTCGGCGCAAGGCTTGTGCCCACAACCTTATCCAGTATGCCCTTGTCCATCAATGGAACGAAGGACCAAGCTTCATCGGCATTGTTAACGATGAATACGTCGAAGATGGTTCGGATGGCGAGGAAGAGGACGAAGCCTTGGATGTCAAAGAGAATGAAGATGGCGACGAGGCTAAAGCCGAATCTCCATCCGCTAGCGCCGAGTTACCCCCTCCTGCTGCTACTCCTTGAGCACCGAAAACACTTTGAAGTTTATCAGATCCCTAGTATGCCGGGTGCAGATGTATCAAGCATACTGATTATACTTTGCTACTAAGTTATTCACACCGGATTAACTTTGGCGTAGTCCCTGAGTTTCATTTTCTTGTTTCTCCAATTTCATGTCTCGGCTCGCGTCTACCTTAATTTGGTTTTGTAACTTACGAGTCCGAGTTTCAAAAATTGACTTAACAATGCTTGGAAACTTTAGGATTAGCTCAAAATAATCCAGCATAGTAAAGATAAAGTAAACATAGGGTTAGTCCGAATAATAAATGTCGGCCCGATTACGTTCTTTTCCTTAGTCGTTTTTCGTGTGCTACGCAATTCCCAACTTGTTCTCTTGCTTGCCATGAAGCCAATTCTTGTCGGACAGCAGCAAGTCGAAGAGTTGAGTTTTTGGTGCTCACACACTACTAATCCGGCTTAGGCAGAAGGAACTTAAGCCAGCCGACCTAGAAATAAATAGTAAACACATAGAACAACAAACATTACTAAGGCAGTCCCCGAGTTACTGCTCGAGGTGCCAAGATTTCATTGATAAACTCATTGGTGGCATACATACCGACATATGAGAGACTCGGATACACACACTTCTTTGTTAAGTGTAGAACGGACGAAGTAGGGCTACATTCCATGGACGCTTAGATTCCTCGCTGGACCTGTCTGCCTTGTTCTTCTCCTGTGTTTGTGCGTCAATGAGATAATAAGAGTCATTGTGCAATGCTTTGCTTACAATGAATGGCCCTTCCCATGGGGGGATAACTTATGCATGCCAGCAGTACGTTGTACCAGTCGGAGTACAAGATCACCTTCCTGGAAGACTCGGGGGTTTACTTTTCGGCTATGATAGCGTCAGAGGTTTTGCTGATATATAGCGGATCTGGACAATGCCAATTCTCCCGCTTCTTCCAGCAGATCAACATCATTTTGCCGGGCTTCTCGCACTTTGGCTTCTGTGTATTGGGTGACCCTAGACGAATCATGCTCTATGCCGGCTGGTAATACAGCTTCTGCCCCATATACCAGAAAAATGGCGTATAGCCTGTTGATCAATTCGGAGTTGTTCTTAAACTCCACAGTACCGCTGGTAGTTCTTCTATCCAGCACCCCACTGATATTTGCAGTGGCTCCATGAGCCGGGGTTTTATCCCGGATAATACTAATCTGTTGGATCTTTCCACTTATCCGTTCGATGCGGGGTGGGCTACTGAGGCAATGTCCAGCCATATCTTCTTATTCTGACAGAATTGCGCAAATGCTCCTTCAGCAAAATTGGTGCCATTATCCATTACGATATTGTGAGGATAGCCATATCTCAGAATGATATCTTTGAGGAATGACACGGCTGTAGCTCCATCACATTTTCTTATTGGTTTTACTTCAATCCATTTTGTAAACTTGTCAACCATAACCAAGATGTTGGTCATGTTTCCTTTTGCCGGCTTGAATGGGCCAACCATATCCAAGCACCATACGGCAAATGGCCAGGTAATTGGTATGGTCTTGAGTTCCGACATTGGCATGTGTGTCTTGGTAGCATACCTCTGACAACCATTGCATTTCCTTACTAGATCCTCTTCTTGCTCCAAGGCACTTGGCCAGTAAAATCCATGTCGAAAAGCTTTTGCCACTAAGGCTCTGGATGAGGCGTGATGCCCACATTGCCCTTGATGTATATCTCGGAGGATGTCAAGCCCTCTTCCGGGTCAACACATCGTTGCAGGACCTTCGTGACACTCCTCTTGTATAGCTCGGCATTAATAATCGTGTATGCCTTTTCCCTCCTCTGAATTTGCCTTGAAAGCACTTCTTCATTGGGTAAAGATCCATCCTTCAGGAACTGGAATATGGGTACTGCCCAAGCTGGTATAGCTCGCACCAGAAACACATCCTTGTCAATTTCCATTTAATCTGCTGACATAACCTCTGCTGGGTCACACTGCGCAGTCCCCGGGTTCTGCGAAGCAGTCCTCGGGTCCTTCAAGGTAGTCTCTGGGTTTGCCAAAGCAGTCCCCGGGTTTCCTGAACCACTTCCCACATCAATGTCCATGGGAACAGCTTCAGACTTCGGACTGGCCGGGATATAGATTGACTCGGATTCTAGGGATGGCCTAATAGATGGCTTTCTGAGGTGCTCTAGTGCTACACCCGGTGGGATCGCTTGTCGGGTTGATCCGAGCTTCGACAGTACGTCGGCAGCCTCATTTTCCATCCGAGGTACATGGTGAAACTTGCATCCCTCGAAGTATCCTAATATCTTCTGCACATGAAACTGTACAATGCCATGTTTGCATCCAAAGCATCCCATTGCCCTGAGACTTGTTGAACTACCAAATCCGAGTCACCGAAGCACTGGATCCGACGTATTCCAATTTCTTTTGCCACTTTGAGTCCATGAACAAGTGCTTCATATTCGGCAACATTGTTTGATGTTGTGAAGTGGATATGCAGCACATACTTCAGCTGGTCTTTCTTGGGAGAGGTAAGCACAACTCCGGCGCCTAACCCGGTTTTTGTTTTTGATCCGTCAAAATGCATTCTCTAGTAATTCGGATCTGGCAACGGTGGCTCATATTGCATTTCGGCCCAATCTTGAAAAAGTCGGCCATAGCCTGAGACTTGATCGCATCTCTCATGTCGAATTGTGGAGCATAAGGGGCTAGCTCAATTGCCCATTTTGCAATCCAGCTGCTTGCATCCTTGTTGCTCATTATTTCGGATATGGGGGCTTCACATATCACTTTGATGGGGGGCTCTTCAAAATAGTGCTTCAGCTTCTTAGCTGCCATATACACACCATATGCCATCTTCTGATAGTGAGGATAGTTTTGCTTTGACACTGATAATACCTCGCTCAGGTAATAGACTGGCCTTTGCACTGACTTACCCTCTTCGTCGCGCTCTACCACTATTACTGCACTGACAACTCGGTTGGTTGCGGCTATGTAGAGCAACATTGGCTCTCTTGATAGTGGAGAGGCTAACACTGGTGTAGTGGCTAACATATTCTTTAACTCGATGAAGGCTTCATTGGCCTGCGGCATCCATATGAACTTGTCTGACTTTCTCATTAGTTGATAAAGAGGCAATGCCTTTTCTCCCAACCGATATATAAACCGACTTAAGGATGCCAGGCAACCTGTGAACTTCTGGACATCGTTAAGGCACTTCGGCAATTCCATTCGCTCTATGGCTCGGATTTTAGTTGGGTTAGCTTCGATACCTCGGCTGGAGACAAGAAATCCGAGTAATTTTCCAGCCGGGAACCGAAGGTACACTTCTCCGGGTTAAGCTTCATTCGGAACCTCCTTAGGTTCGCGAATGCTTGCCGGATATCATCAAGGAGCGTTTTGCTTTCCTTGGTCTTTATAACCACATCATCAACATACACTTGCACATTTCAACCAATTTCGTCGTGTAAGCATTTTTGCATACATCTTTGATACGTTGCCCCTGCATTACATAAACCAAAAGGCATAGTGCAATAGCAATAAGCCCCGTACGGGGTGATAAACGCAGTCTTTATTTGATCATCCGGGTTCAGAGGTATCTGGTGGAAACCAGAATACGCGTCTATGAATGACAACAGTTCACACTCGGCAGTAGAATCTATGACCTGATCTATCCTGGGCAGCGGGAATGGATCTTTTGGGCACGCCTTATTCAGGTCCGTGTAATCGATGCACATACGCCAAACCACTGCCACATTCGAATCATCTTTCTTCTTTTCCACAAGCACCAGATTAGATAGCCAGTCCGGGTAAAGCACTTCCATGATGAACCCAGCTGCGAGGAGTCGAGCTATCTCATCTCCAATGACTTTTCTCCTATCTTCAGAGAAGCGGTGGAGAGGTTGCTTCACTGGCTTTGCTCCGGGTCTCACATTCAAAGAGTGCTCGGCCAATTCCCTCGGAACACCTTGCAAGTCCTGTGTGGACCAAGCAAAGATATCCCGATTCTCACGGAGGAAATTGACGAGCTCGCTTTCCTATTTCTCAGTTAACCCGACACCAATTGTTACAGTGCACTCTGGGAACAGATCATCAACGGGCACTTTCTTTGTATCCTTTGTTGCTTGAAATGAGACACTTCCATGCGGGTTACTTAGCGCCGGCATATATTGCTACGCGGACTGAGCCAATGCCGCTACGTCCTAGATCTTTCTCTTTTCTTGTGCAATCACGAGTGACTCGGCCAGGTTAGACCCGGCTGATGCACACTCAATGGAACGTCGAAAATCCCCAGCTATGGTAATTACTCCATTTGGCCCAGGCAACTTTATCTTCAGGTAACTGATGTGAGTACTTGCCATGAATTTGTTCAGGGCTGGCCTGCCAAGTAACGCGTGGTATGCGCTTTCTAAGTTCACAACCTCAAACTCCAAATTCTCAGTTCGGCAGTTATCTCTTGTGTCGAATAACACGTCAACCCGGACTTTGCCAATGGGTTCACAGGAGATACCTGGCACAATGCCATGGAAAGTTGTCCTTATAGCTTGGAGCATGTTCTCTGAGATACCCAACTTGCGCATTGTATCCATGTACATGATATTGATGCTGCTGCCATTGTCAATCAGCACCTTGGAGAACCTCACATTGATACTTGGCCCGATGAACGTTGGGTCCAACACTAATGCATACGAACAAGGACTCGGCATGAGCCTGTGATGGTCCTTGATACTCCAGGTAATTTCCTGATCAGACCAAGGCATATACCTCGTCACTGCCGGCATAACCGCATTCACCTCCATATGTCGGCGTTGCAAGCTCTTTATATCTGTTTCCTCCGTGGTAAACACACAGTAACTCTGGTGATGCAACCTGTATTCATTTCTCCTCTAATTGCCGGGGTACCTTAGATCTGGATGATGCTGATTTTCCACCTGATGTACTGCATCCCTTCTCTCATGGCTCTCATACCTCGGCGGAGGTGGTGGCAACATTAATTGTTGCGTATTTGCTCCGGAGAGTAGTTGTTGCCGAGGTAACTCCTGCCGTGGTTGATCGTTTCGAGGTGCCTGAGCATTCCCGAACCACTTTGCTCTATCTTCCTCATCCACTCACGCTGCCGAGTTGTATGACCCGCCGGGTTACTCGGATTTGGCGTGTGAAACTTGCACGGCTGATCCAGCATTGCCTCATACGTATACCTCGGCCGGTCTTTCTTTTATTGCCACTGTCTCTTTTGCTCCAGCGTCCAATTTTTCTTGCCATCATTTCTTGGAGTCCACCGCTGCCCTCTAGTTTTCTGACGCTGATTACTCCCTGCTCCGGGTTGATCTTGATTTACAGCAGCAACTTGTTGCGAACTGTACCTGTAATCTGGTCTATCATATTTTCTCTTACTCTGGTAGTCATTTCGCTGGAATGATACGGATCTGTCTCGCTAGTAGTACTCCTCAGTTGACTCGTTGGACACCAGCCGGGGTTGAGTCAGATCACCTAAAGCATACGAATCAGCAATCCGGATTGTTTCTGCCAGTGTAGTTGGCATATCCCTTTGTAACCTTTGCCACATCATGCTTGCATATCTACACCCTTGTGCAAACCAATCTATGGCCTGTGACTCAATCACGCCTTCACATGAGTTTCGCACATTGCACCAACGAGTTAGGAACTCCCGGTCTGTCTCATTTGGTCTCTGCTTGCACATTGCTAGGGTATGTGGCCTATTCGGCCTCTGATATGTGCTTGAGAAGTTACTGACGAACATTTGCTCAAAATCCAGCCAGTAGTTGATTTACCGGGTGGTAAATTGTTTAACCATACCCTCACTGGCCCCTCCAACATCTGTGGTACGTATCTCACTGCCCATCTCAAATTGCCTGTAGCAATTTTTACCGTCGTTGCGTAGTTAATCAACCAATCCTCCGGCTTAGTGCTGTCATCATATGTTTTCGTGCCTCTAGGTAACTAGAAGTTAGGTACCGGAGGCTCTTTCATGATCCGGGGCCCAAAACATGTTGGACCCGGAGGATCTTGCCCCTCAATTTGCTCTGACCTTCAGCCTGGCGTCATCTGGTAGCAAGTTCCTGCTTCCCAACCTTGACTCTATCACATGATGATCCGGCCTATGGTATCCTGCATTTGCCATTTCCGAATCACCGTCGTTGTATCTGTCTTGCTCTCGTTGAGCACATTTCTGCCGCATACCTTAGCCGGCACTTTGCTCTTGCCGAGGTATACTCCGCTGCTGCTGTTGCCGAGGTAGGTTTTGCCCTGCACCCGCCGAGTTATGCTGTCCGGCATTGCCATTTCTAGCATTTCTCTGACGGCATTGCCTTGGTCGCGGTTATCTCGGACAACTTCACCTCGGCTGACACTTTGTCAATCCTCATTACCTTGCACTGCCTTTCCTTTCCCTGCCCTTGCCGGGTCATACGGGACTATCTATTTGCTTCTCCTTACCGAGGTTACCACTTCCTCTCTTCTAGGACCATCATGAGGGGATGATGCAGCCCCAACGGATTTCTTCGGGTTACCCACTGCCGAATAAACGACCTTGGAAGCCCCAGCTCTTGCCGGGTTAGCCCTGAGCAACTCCTCATTCTGTCTGTTAGCAATCCGAACTAACTCGTTGACCCTCTCCTACTGTCTTTGCCGGGCTTCACCCGTCAAACCTTCTAATTCAGATGCAGCCGCATCCGCTGCCCTGAGGTTCTTTGTCGGGGTGTTGTACTTCGGTAGCCCCATGGACAAAAGGTTCTCTGATTCCTCGACTCTGGTCTCACCCTCTTTGTTCATTTCACTGATGAGGTTTTTCCCTTTTACTTTTACAGCATCAACCTTATTTGCTCTTGCATACTCGCACAACGTCATGTTCAACGACTGCTGAGCCACGACTATCTTTTTCTCGCCCTCTAATATTTTCTGCCTAGTTTCCTCTAACTCGGCTTGTGCCTGTTCTGGATCTACCACAACTGCTATGGGGCTTTCCAAGCTATCTATTGCCTGCTACAGCACATTCTCTGGCCTCTCTAGTGGAGGACCTATACTCTTCCTAGGTGTCGTGGGTGTTACCTCCGGATCCGGTGCCGGGTCTTTGCTTGCGCCAGCGTCAGGCACTGTCATCATCACCTCAACGCGGTCAGGGGAGCAAGTGATACACGCACCGTGAGCCGCGCTAAGGGGTGGCTCACCTCCCTTGACGACGTGCCGCGGGTGAACGCAAGACACCTCGACGCCGACATAGATCTTGTGGGCGCCAAGCTTGGTGAAGAGGCCATTGCGCGGTGGAGGTCGCCTGCCGAAGCTACCAGCATTATCGCTGACATAGTCAAGCGCTCCAAAGCGCTGAACGAGCCCAGAGACGATGTGCTTGCTGGTGCCGATGATGCTTCTTGTTCGTATCTTCAGTCCTGCTAGCACCGCCAGCCCCACGGTGGACGCCAACTATCGTGGTGGTGACACGGCAGATGCCATGGATAGCCTAAAGGTGGGGCTAATATGCACTAGAGGAATCCAGGGAGGGATAGTGTGGTGATTCCACACACAGATGCTTTGTATTCTGCAAGTTCACTGAGTTTACAGATGCTCCTTGAGCTATGTTGGGGTGAGGAGGAAGAAGAAGCTATCTTACTCTCACCACTACTTTTACCCAATGATCGGTCCACTAGCCCGCGAGCCCCTTCTACAAAGGTCCTAGCGCTCCTTATAAAGGGGAGGCTAGGCTACCTGTTAGGGCATACGTGCAGGCATATTCCTGGGAATATGCCTCTCCCAAAATAGCAAACCGACTGGGTCACCTTTTCCCTTCGTAAGCCATGCAGAGGCTACATAACCCTCTGCGGTGCCAGCATCAGCTGATATGTCCATTTTGCATCACTATTCTATGTCTTAATTCACTCTTATTCATTGATATATTTCGTATTGAGAGGTGATACTTATGTTATTTCATCTATTTTTGCATGGTTGATGACTTTTGGAGCATGGACCGCTGCAGTCAGGATTCTGATAGAAAAGGTGTTGTTTGGAGGCAAAATTCGTGAAGATCAGAAAATCCGAGAAAATATACGGAAAATCCTATTTTCCCAGAAGACTAAGGATACCAGAAGATGGAGTGGAGGTGGGCCACAGGGGGCCCACACCACCCCATGGCGCGGGCAGGCCTAGGCCGCGCCTGGGGGTGGTGTGGCCGCCCTGGCCCACTCCAGCCTCTCTCCTCTGGCGTATATCATCCTCCCGAAACCCTAAGACTCAGGGAGCAACCACAGAAAGATTCCGCCACCTCTGCGGGGCGGAAAACACCAAGAGAGAAAGATCTCTCCGGCAGACAGATTTCTACCGAGGGAATTCCTTCCCGGAGAGGGGAGATCGTCGCCATCAACACCACCATCAAGCTGGACTTCATCGGGATCATCATCATCATCACCACCACCATCACCATCAGCACACTCATCACCATCCATATTGCTGTAACAATTGGGTTGAATCTTGCATAGTTCATAGGGGAAACTTTCCCGGTGTTGATTACTCCTTGTAGTTGATGCTATTGAGTGAACCATTGAATTATTGTTTATGTTCAGATTGTTATACATCATTATTCCATCTCTGATCATGATCCATATGATGTCTTGTGAGTAGTTCGTTTTGTTCTTGAGGACATGGGAGAAGTCTTGTTATTAGTAGTGGAGTTGCGTTGAGAAAGATTCAATAGATTGTTATTTAAGTTGTGGTGTACTTCTTCTAGTGGTGTCATGTGAATGTCGACTACATGAAACTTCACCTATAAGGGCCTAGGGGAATGCATTGTGTATTTGGCTACTAATCGTAGGGGTTGCCAGAGTGACAGAAACCTAAACCCCCGTTAGGAAACCATTGCACAAGGGATGTAAGGGTCTTAGAGTTTAAAGCTGTGGTTAGGTTTCTACCTTAATTACTTTCTTGTACTTATGGATGTTTGCAAGGGGTATAATCACAAGTATGTATTAGTCTTGGATGGGGCGGTACATTAGCACAGGTTCACCCACACAACACTTAGCAAGCTAAAGAAGATTAATCGACTATATGAAGCGAAAGCACTTGACAGTCTTCCCATGTGTCCTCGAGAACGTTTGGTCATCTTAAGAAATACAACCGGCTTGTCCTTTGCTGCATAAGGATTGGGCCACTTGCTGCATTTATTCCTACTGTCTTCTATTTACTCGTACTTTGTTTACTTGCTTTATCGAAAACGCCTAAAAATCCATTTGCTAAGTATTTGCAGAGAATTCCTGATCCATACCACTAGCCAGCACCTTCTGCTGCTCGTTGGGTTCGACACTCTTACTTATCGAAAATACTGCGATACACCCCCTATACTTGTGGGTCATCAAGACTATTTTCTGGCGCCGTTGCCGGGGAGTGAAGCGCTATTGGAGAGTGGAACTGGTAAAGGAAACTTCTACTGTGAGTATTGTTTACTTCTGCTAGTTGCTTTATTTTCATTATGGATAATTCGCTGAGTTTCTTATTTGGTAATGCTACTACCACTGCTAAGGTAGTAGATAAGCCACCTGCTGAGAAAGATGTTTTCAAAATACCTACAAGAATTATTGATCGTGTTATGGATAACTACTATGTTGGGGATGGAACTGTCCATCCCGGTGATCATTTACTCTTTATACACGAATTATGCGGGTTGTTCAAGTGTGCAGGTATTACTACAGATCAAGTTAAGAAGAAGTTTTTCTCATTATCACTGAAAGGAAGAGCTGAGAAATGGTATAAGCTGCTGAAGAATGGTCAAGCTCTAGAATGGGAGGAAATAGTGCCTCTCTTTTATTCAAAGTTTTATCCTCCTAGTGAGATTCATAAAGATCGGAATCAAATATACAACTTTTGGCCTCTTGATGGAGAGAGTACATCTCAAGCTTGGGGGAGATTGAAGTTACTAATGCTCAAATGGACCATTCATGAGCTCCCCAACAATATTATTATCAACAACTTTTATGCAAGTCCCCCTCTACATGACAAAGATTTATTGGATGCCTCTTGTGCTAGATCATTCACTCATATGGAAGAAGAAGCTAAATGGGATCTTCTGGACCGTATTCAAGACAATGCTGAAGCTTGGGAGAATGACAAAGGTAGAAAGTCAGGTATAAATTATGATTATGAATGCATTGAATCTTTTATGGGAACTGATAACTTTCAAAATATTAAAAATGCTTATGGTCTAGACTCTCAAGCTATTGCTTCTTATTTTAAGGCCTTTGCTTCCTACATTGAAGTGCCTAAAAAGAAGTGGAATAAGTATCATGAACCTTATAAAGATGTTGCTAAGAGTGTTCCTGCAAGAAATACTGAAGTTTATACTGCTAATCATGTCTTACCCAAACCTTACATTGAGAAAATGCCTTTCCCAGCTAAGGTAAAGGAACATTCTATGATAGCTATTATGGTTAATGAAAGTACAAGTAAAGCTGTTGAACCTGATAAACAAATGGTTGATGAACCTATAATAGCAAATGTGAAAGCCTTTGTTACTAAGTATGAGAAAGAGGGACACACTATCCTTTGTAAGGATACCTCTAATATTGTTTCACAAAGTAGTGTTATGAGAGCTAATATTCCCGTGTTTTCTGTTAGAATAAGTGATCATTGCTATGATGGTCCTTGTGATAGCTATATTGTTAAGTTTATGCATGATACTGAAAGTTACTATGAAAGAGGGAAAAGTGTTCTTATGTATCTCAAATAATATCAAGTTTCCTCGTTTTATGCTGAAAGTTTTTATGTTGCACTTCTTTTGCCTTCTTATGCAAGTAGCCTTTGGTTTAAACAACTTGTCTATTTACAAAATTCCCTTGCATAGGAAGTGGGTTAGACTTAAATGTGTGTGTGTTTTTGCTTCTTAATCCTCTCTTTCACTTCAATTCATATCCCTATGAGAGCTTCTTCAAAATAATCATGCACATCTTAATGGCTATAAAGAAAGAGCTTTATGGGAGACAACCCAATTTGTTTTTGCTTTTAGTTTGTTTTTGTTTCTTTGAGTCTTGGAAGTTATTACTTCGGTAATAACCACTCTTTATCCGTTTTTTTTTGGTTTTTGTGTCAAGATCAACCTCTAATGAGAGAGAAGTAAGATTTGGGGAAGTTGTTGTCCCGAAACAGATTTTTGTGCTTCACCGTACAAATTCGTGAGAGATCTCTGTATGTCGGATTGAGCTGTAATTTTTTGTGCTTCTGCCCCAGGTTGTTATTTAACTTTCGTTAGTTTTGAACTTTTTTATTTTAGTAACAGAAGATTTTCGAAAAAAATTATCTTTACCTGCTGGTCTGTTTTGACAGATTTTGCCACTCTTGCATTTGCTTCTTTATTCGATTTTATTTTTGAATTCTTTCTGGGTTTTCGGAAGGAGTTGCTACAGTAGCTTATGTTTTGATGGTTTTCAGTTGAAGTTGGACTCAAAAGGTTTTATCACTTCACTTATACTAATGTTGCTAATGAGAACTGTGTGAAGTTTTGTGTGAAAGAAATTTCAAGGAAGCGGAGATAATGGTGTAATAAGGAAGAGAAAGGTTCTATGACTCAAGTAATAAGTGCATGAAGATGAAGATATTGATGTTATTCAAGTGATGACTCTAGAAGAATCTACTAGATACCACATTCAGAGACCTGCAGAGTCCGTGTTCAAATAGGAAGCGGTTCTGGTAAGAAAAGTTCCGCGAAAATACAATCCAACTATATTTTTGCAGTTTTCAGTCAATAAGGAACGAAGCAAAAAAGAGGCGGAAACGGAGCCAGGGTGGCTCACACCACCCTGTGGCACGGGCCCACCCCTGGCCGCGCCACCAGGTGGTGTGGCCACTCCGGACTCTGCCTCCGACTCGTTTTCTCCCAGTACCTTCCTTTTGATATGAAACGTCGTAATATATAACCCCCTGGATCCCCCGAGGTCCGTATATCGTGTTTTTGTCGTATTTTTGTTTCGATATGTTTCTGCCAGGACATACTCTTTGAAATTTTAGAAGCACAATGGTGTTTGCCAAGGATAAAGGGAAGGAGCCCATGGAGGAAGACCTCCAAGACCCCGGAAGGAGAAGGAGATCAAGAGTGAAGGTGAAGAGGAGCAAGGCCAATGTCCGCACACTGGCACTACCATTGCAAGCATTGGAGTGGTGGCAAATCCAGCCATTGGAGGGAAGCCTCCTCATCACCGTTCAGATCCCTGGTCACTTCCTCCACGCACCAAGAATCCTTTCCATACCCTTATCCATGAGCATCAATACCAGAATATGCCCAAGGGGAAATTACCCTCCAATTGGGATTTGCCTCGTTCTAGCCATGCAGGAAAAGACGACTTCAAAGAGGAAGAGTGGGAAAAGAATAGCAAGAGCTGGAATTCTCAACACGACATGATCATGAGCCGCATTGAGCAAAATTCACAGCTGATTCGTAATCTCACTTTCAAGATTGAGGACTTGGGTAAACTAATCAGAGAGCTAATCGAGAGGATACCACCACCACCGAAGGAGTAATTCGTCATCAGGTTTGGCATCCCCTTGGTTTGTTCCAAGCTTGGGGGAGTGTCGCGGTATCATATCACTATCTTCTATCTTTTTACCTTATTAGTAGAGTCATATCATGAATAGAGGAGTTATTATGTAGTATGGTTTGCATTATAGAAGTGTCCCCTCTCTCATTAGATATGTATCCCTTGGTGTGAGTTTTCGTTATGGAATATTAATGAGAAGTTCTATCATTCACTCTTTTGCATAGCTTATATTAGTTTTCAATTCGTGGTTATATGATTGATCTTGTTGTTAGTATTGGTAGCACTCTGGGTTCATTGAGTTAATTTAGTTGGTTTTGGCAAACCTGGCTAGGTTAGTAGCAACATTTTTTTGAGAGTTGAATGAAAAAGATAGAGTACTCTAAAGAAAAATAATTTTATCATCTTTGTTTCTTGATTTGCTCATAAGTCTAGTATTCTCTAGTTAAGATCTTTTGTGCTTCCAAGGAAGATTGCATGTTTGTTTTTATCACTTGTATGTTTGTTTGTTTCCTTCAACTCTTATACTTGCTACCCAGCCTTGCTAGCCAAAAACCTGTACTGAGAGGGTATGCTTCTCGTGCATCCACCTCCTTTAAACAAAAACCCATGCCATTTGTGTCCACCATACCTACCTAGTAGCATTATTGCTATTCCAAGTAAATTCTTGTTTTATCTACCTCCCAAATTAAACTTGTTATGTGAAAATTAGTGATTAAAGCTCTCACGAACTTGATGGCACACTTTACTTTCCTGTATTTAATAAACTTGAACCATTGGGTCCTTCTTTGTTGCGTATATGCTTGCGCTTTATGAGTTGAAGTTAGCCGAACCATGTATCATGGGGACCGCTTTCAACACTTCGTTGGTACTTGTACCTAGTTGATATCATGTTCTTTTGCTTATGGATCCCGGTGGTGTGAAATAAAAGTGGAACTTGTAAGATCATGGAGTTTATATGTGTGTTAGAGAAACGCCTGGGCCGCTAGACTAAGACATGCCTAATCATGGTGGAAACTTGCAGCATAACTATAGTGAGCATTCTATGAAGCATCCTCAATAAAAACCTATGCAAATAGCAAATAAAAATATCACTGAGATGCTCACTGTCTGCTTGCCTTGTCATTTTGATTATGGGATAGCTCATGTGTCATGTGCAAGGGGTACCCCGTTGGCGGTTCTCAATGATACGCATGTATTTACAATGACAAGAGCTTGCTCATGACTGAAGTTGAGTAGCATGAGGATCGGTACTCATAAGTAAGGGGCATGAGATTTCAACTTATAACTTGTCAAGCATATCCTCTTAGTTGTGTCACTTTAACCTTAGCCACCTAAAGATGCCTATGATAGGGGCAATGAGAGCTGAAAGCTAGTAAGTATCATAATTTTTGGGAGCTCTTTATGAGACTTGAAATCCCTGCTTCCCTCTTTGAAGGGCCTTTATTTTACTTTGTAGTTGAGTCAGTAAACCTACTCCTTTCTATTTCAGCAAGTATTTTGAGTTGATGTGTTTCATTCATTCATATGATGATTTATTCAATCATGTTTCTTATGTTCCTTGTTTTGCACATTACTCTTATCTTGATGTTTACTACTTTGAAAGTTATCATTGAAAAACCAGCTATTTGTGAACTCCAGCAAATTATAAACTATTCTTCGACCAAGAGCTAAGTTTGCCATTACCAATTATGATTTACTCTATGTATCTTTATTGAGTTTCCTTTACTCATTGCAAGTTACGTTATATAATAGTGAGTTGTCTTCTATTATGATCTATGTATTTGATGAATGTGATGCTTCTTGGCCGTATTATTTTATCGACTCTTCACTCCATAAACCTGAGGTCATGTTTATTGAGCTCAGTTTCGCTTGGGGACAAGCGAAGTCTAAGCTTGGGGGGAGTTGATACGTCCATTTTTCATCACTATTCTATGTCATAATTCACTATTATTCATTGATATATTTCGTATTGAGAGGTGATACTTATGTTATTTCATCTATTTTTGCATGGTTGGTGACTTTTGGAGCATGGACCGCTGCAGTCAGGATTCTGATGGAAAAGGTGTTGTTTGGAGGCAAAATTCGCGAAGATCAGAAAATCTGGGAAAATATACAGAAAATCCTATTTTCCCAGAAGACTAAGGATGCCAGAAGATGGAGTGGAGGTGGGCCACTGGGGGCCCACACCACCCCATGGCGCGGGCAAGCCTAGGCCATGCCTAGAGGTGGTGTGGCCGCCTGGCCCACTCTAGCCTCTCCCCTCTGGCGTATATCATCCTCCCGAAACCCTAAGACTCAGGGAGCGACCACAGAAAGATTCCACCGCCTCTGCGGGGCGGAAAACACCGAGAGAGAAAGATCTCTCTGGCAGACAGATTTCTGCCGGGGGAATTCCTTCCCGGAGAGGGGAGATCTTCGCCATCAACACCACCATCAAGCTGGACTTCATCGGGATCATCATCATCATCACCACCATCATCACCATCAGCACCCCCATCACCATCTCCATATTGCTGTAACAATTGGGTTGAATCTTGCATAGTTCATAGGGGAAACTTTCCCGGTGTTGATTACTCCTTGTAGTTGATGCTATTGAGTGAACCATTGAATTATTGTTTATGTTCAGATTGTTATACATCATTATTCCATCTCTGATCATGATCCATATGATGTCTTGTGAGTAGTTCGTTTTGTTCTTGAGGACATGGGAGAAGTCTTGTTGTTAGTAGTGGAGTTGCGTTGAGAAAGATTCAATAGATTGTTATTTAAGTTGTGGTGTACTTCTTCTAGTGGTGTCATGTGAACGTCGACCACATGACACTTCACCTATAAGGGCCTAGGGGAATGCATTGTGTATTTGGCTACTAATCGTAGGGGTTGCCGGAGTGACAGAAACCTGAACCCCAGTTAGGAAACCATTGCACAAGGGACGTAAGGGTCTTAGAGTTTAAAGTTGTGGTTAGGTTTCTACCTTAATTACTTTCTTGAACTTATGGATGTTTGCAAGGGGTATAATCACAAGTATGTATTAGTCTTGGATGGGGCGGTGCATTAGCACAGGTTCACCCACACAACACTTAGCAAGCTAAAGAAGATTAATCGACTATATGAAGCGAAAGCACTTGACAGTCTTCCCATGTGTCCTCGAGAACGTTTGTTCATCTTAAGAAATACAACCGCCTTGTCCTTTGCTGCATAAAGGATTAGGCCACTTGTTGCATTTATTCCTACTGTCTTTTATTTACTCGTACTTTGTTTACTTGCTTTATAGAAAACCCCTAAAAATCCGTTTGCTAAGTATTTGCAGAGAATTCCTGATCCATACCACTAGCCAGCACTTTCTGCTCCTCGTTGGGTTCGACACTCTTACTTATCGAAAATACTGCGATACACCCTCTATACTTGTGGGTCATCATCAGCCGACATAGGCTACGTTACCTTTGTCGGCCACGCCCTGCTGGTCCTTCCCTCTGTCCGCTCCAGCGTACAGAGCCCACCTTTTGACTAGCGGGATACCTTCCTTCTCTTGCAAGCCTGATATAACCCGGCTCAGGCCTGGTTAATCCGGCCCCGTGGGTACCTGCAGACAAGTTACAAAGAGTCTGCCGACATACGATATACGTCGGTCGGGACGCGGTGAGGCGGACATCCTCCGGGCCGGGTTACTCCGTAAGTCGACCTGCCTTGAGGTGACCCGGCCAGCTTTCGCTTTGACCTTGCCATACCTCGGCTAACTCGGCCTCTATACCCCGGCGAGACCGTACCCGGGGTATCCCCCCAACAGTGAGGATTTTGTCTTTTTTGCGATTTTGTATTTTTTGCCGAACCCAAATTATGTAGTATTTCGATCTTAAAATCTACCCATTGGTAGATTTCATCGTCGCCTACATCTAGATATTTTTTCAGATTTTTTGGAATTTTTGAATTCAAATTTTTCGGAGTTTGCAAAAAAACTCAAAGGGCTCCCTAAGCCCGGGTTTCATTGAGGCTATTCACGATCTACATCTACTATGGACTTTTGTATAACCACTACACCATCATCGCATGGGATTACACGGTTATTAAGTAAAAAAGACCAAAGCCTTAAGATCTATGATGTTACCATTGTTTCTAAATGGATATGAAAACAACTATTGTACTTCCTTTGTCATTGGGTTTTACACGTAGAAGCCAATTACCATTAATCTCATCTTGATACCTGTATAAATCCTCGGGTCTTGGGTACCTGACAAGTCCATGGATTGAGATTAGAGACAAAAACACAAAGGATAAACCCAATATCAAAATCACAACACAATACCCCATGTTAGAGGATGCACACACACCGCTTTGAGGCTATGCCTTAGCCCGCAGTCCATGAGGACTACTCACTCGTGATTAGATTAACAATCATAAACATTGTAGATATTTTTTAAGAGAAACATCAAATAGTCTTACAATATTGTCAATCGATGAGATCAGATTACAAGTAGATGATTATGACTATGGTGGGAAAATGGTGATGGAGAGAAGGTATGACTATGGTGATGGCTATGGTGGCAGCTCAGTGGTGGATCTCCTCTCCTCATATGTGAATGTCTCTAGATGTGATGTGTTGCGACGATGCGTTAGGGTTCCTGATGACTTTGTTCTGAATAATATATGAATGTCTTCACAAAAGTTGCTCGGTTTGACCAGGCGAAGACGGTTGCACATGTACGGGCGCACCGTACGGGTGGAGTGCGTTTGTACCAGTGCTCACTAAAGCATTTGTCTCCTCCTTTGTGGCCTCTTTGACGTGGGAAGATTAACAACTCGTGATTTCTCATTAATTACCCAAGATTTTGCCATCAAAGTGTTAATTTTTTAAGCTGAAATAAAAAATTGCACATCTATACAATAATTTATCATTAGTGACAAGGCTAGAGAGATATTTTATCAATTATTTGACCAATATAAAGTTATGTAGAGAAAAATGGTTGTTTTTCACAGTCATCAAACATCCCTTCAACTTTCTCCATCTTGATCTCACCACAATGAGGGAGAACAGAGACACTGACTACGTGGGTGTACTACGATCACAGATCCTAGCAAAATCCGTGAAAGGCTTGAGTGCTGGGTGGGATAGGAGCGTGGGAAGGAGACTTGGGGAAGACAAATGCGAGTGGCTTTGTCGCGGGAGCTTCAAGAGGATCTGGCACAGGCAGGGAGATAGAAAGGACGGGAAGAGGGTGAGACTAGATAGATCGCACTTGGACGACGGTGGCTAGGTAGGACTGCAGTCGGAAACAACAACCGCCGGAAGCCTAAAATGTCTCACGGTCGGCAGAGCGAAGGCACGAGCCATCACACCGATGTGAGATGCTCACGCTTTCTCTCTCTTGGTGTTTTTCATTCGCTTGTGATCCCTCCTAGCCTCCATTTGCGAGCTCTCTTATTTTTCATTATCCTTCCTTCTTCTTTTACTTATTTGTGATGCTGCCTACTTCACTTGCAGATCTATCTGTCGTCATCGCTGCAGCCATCGGTTCCTGGCCCGCAGATCATTTCTCGCTTATCCATAGGGTAAGATGTTTCTCAACGAAAAGAAATGACTGAACAGACCTGACAAGCTTACTAGGACGCATGATATCATTAGAGAGACATGTCCTTATATCATTAGTTTCTCTGAGTCAAAGAAAATGGATTTTACTCATTTTTAGCTCAAGCAACTAGATCCTTTTGATAAATATGTATGGAATTAGCTGCCTGCTAAAGATACTGCTGGTGGTATCATAGTGGGTGTTAGTGTGGATTTGTTTGATGTCTTGTCCTGGAGTATCCACTCTTATACTGTGTCTGTTGTGATTAAAAATAAAAAAGATGCAGTGGTGTGGAGATTTATTTCAGTTTATGGATCTTCTTACGTGGAACACAAGCTGGAGTTTATTAATGAACTGCACAATGTTTTCTCTTCCTGGATTGGGCCTACTTTAGTAGGTGGTGATTTTAATCTTATTAGGGTGAGTAGTGAGAAAAATACTGGTAACATTAATCAGCATTAGGCTGATCTCTTTAATGACTGGATTAATAAATACAGTCTGATTGAGATAAAAAATGCTGGTAGGAAATTTACTTGGCTAATAACCAAGAGAATTTAATCATGACTTTGCTTGATAGAATGTTTGTTTCTACTTGTTGGGATGCTTTATTCCTAGGTAGTAGTGTTATAGCTAAAGCCAGAGTGGGTAGTGACCACACCCCTCTTATTGTGGATACTAGGGCTCTGGTGGTGCCTAAAATTAAACAATTTAGGTTTGAGAAGTGGTGGTTACAAATAGATGGTTTCTCCCAGTTGGTTTCTAAGATTTGGTTTGCCCCCTGTTTGTGCAATAAAGCTATTCACATGTGGCAGTTTAAATCTAGGAATCTTAGAAGAAGTCTTAAAGGTTAGAGTGCTAATTTAGAATCCAACCAAAATAAGACTAAGCAAAGATTAGTTGCTGAATATGATTTACTTGATGTTTTATCTGAAACTCAACCTCTTTCTCCTCATTCTAAAGAGAGGATGAAATCTATTTCATCTAAACTGACTGATATTTGGAAGAATGAGGAAATCAAAGCTAGGCAAAGGTCTAGACAGAGAAATATTTTAGAAGGTGATCGTAATACTGCTTATTTTCACTCTGTAGCTAACCAGAGAAGGAGGAAGAAGAAGATTGACATGTTGGAGGGCCCACATGGAGAAGTAGATGATACCAAAGGTATGTTAGACATTGCAGTTTCTTATTACAAGGAAATTTTTGGATATAAGAATAAACCAAATATTATTTTAGCCGATGACTTTTGGGATGATTGTGATAAACTTACTACTGAACAAAATGCATCTCTAGATGTTGATTTTACAGAACAGGATATTAGGGAAGCTGTATTCAGCTCTTATGTGAACGAGCCCCTGGGCCTGATGGCCAATCCTTTCTATTTTTTCAATAGTTTTGGGATGTGATTAAGAGTGATCTTCTGGCCTTAGCTAATGATTGGAATAGGGGTGAACTTGATATTTACATCTTGAATTTTTCCCTGTTAACACGGATTCCTAAGGAAGCCAATGCTCTAACTATTTAGAAGTTTAGGCCCATTGCTCTAACTAATCGTGTTTTTAAGATTTTCTCTAAATGTGCCACTACTAGGCTAGGTGCTGTGAGTGATGCTCATATCTCTCCCCACCAGACTGCTTTTATAAAAGGTAGGTACATTTTAGAGAGTGTTGTATCTGCTCATGAAATTATTCACGATGTAGTTCACAAACAGCAATCTGGTTTTATCCTTAAGCTTGATTATGAAAAAGCTTATGATAGGGTAAATAGAGAGTTTCTATTAGAGATGTTGGAGAGTAGGGGCTTTAGTCCCAAATTGATTGAGAGAGTTAAATCTCTTCTTGATTATGACTCTATAGCAGTCAGAATCAATGATACTAATAGTGATTTTTTTTGTGTGGTCGTGGTGTTAGACAAGGGGACCCTATTTCCCCTTTGTTATTTAATTACATGGCTGATGTTTTACTAAGATGTTGATGAAAGCTAGTGGTCATGGCCAAATTACTGGTCTGATGAAAAGCCTTAATCAGACAGGGGTCATTAGTATGCAATATGTTGATGATACCCTGCTTTTCCTAGATGATGATCTATCAACTGCTAGGAATTTAAAATAGTTGTTGTCCTACTTTGAACAAATGTCAGGGATGCGCATTAATTTCCATAAATGTGATCTTATTCCCATTAATGTGGATAATGATGTGGCCTAGTCATTTGCTCAAACTCTGACTTGTAGACTTGGTAAATTTTCCCTTAAATATCTAGGGGTTCCTCTACATCATGCTAAACTTAAGAGAGAAGATTTTCAACCTATTATAGATAAGACTCTTAAGAAAGTTGCGGGGTGGAGAGGCAAACTTTTAAACCATGCCGCTAAGTTGGAGTTGGTTAGGAGTGTTTTAGCCAGTATACCTCTTTATCTTTTGAGTGTGATCAAGTTCCCCAAGCGGGCCATTACTTTAATTAATTCTCAAATGGCTCATTGCCTTTGGGATGATTATGAGGGACACCACAAATATCATTTGTCCAATTGGAGCTTGGTTTCACAAAAGGAGTTTGGGGGTCTGGGTATTCCTGGCCTAGCTACCATGAATGGATGTTTGTTAGCCTCTTGGATTAGGAGATATCATTTGGATGAGGACAAGTTGTGGAAACAGATTGTTGATCATAAATATGACATCAATCACCCCAATTTGTTTTGTTGTTCTGAGGTTGGAGCTTCACCTTTTTGGAAATGTGTGTTGTGGGCTGCTAGAGCAGCTCACATGGGTTATCAATGGAAAGTGGGTAATGGTAAAAGGGTTAAATTTTGGGAAGATCATTGGTTTGGCTCTTGTAGTCTAGCTACCCAATATTGGGATATCTATGTGATTTTGGATGAAAAGCCTCATGCATTGCTGATGTGTGGGATGGGGAAACCCTCAAATTTACTTTTAGGAAATGCTTTAATCAGGATTTATTATTGCAGTGGTATGAAGTTGTATAGATTGCTCAGTCATTGCATCTTAGTGCTGATGAGGATTGCCTTCTGGTGGAACTTGATTCTAGTGGTCAATATAGTGTTAAGTCACTTTATGTTGTTCTCAACTTTAAGGGTGTTATGCCTGTGCATGTTCGAGCAGTGTGGGATGTTAAAGTCTCACCAAAAATCTATTTCTTTTTATGGCTTGTGTCTCACAAGAGGGTGCTCACTAGAGTAGGGTGCTCACTAGAGTCAACCTTGTTAAGAGACAAAATGTAGATGATCTCACTTTTTATTTTGCAATGAATTAGAAACTTGTAATCACCTATTATTTGAATGTGTGGTTGTTACAGCTGCCTGGAAGGAAGTTGGTAGAATCACTGGTAATATCCTAGTGAATATTGAGATGGTAGTTGATAGATGGGAAAAGAATAAACCGTTTAAAGTTGAAAATGTCATGTATGCTGGAATTATGTGGCCTATTTGGCTTATTCGAAATGATTTATGTTTCAAACGTGCCATTTGGCCTGGAATGCAAGAGTTATGGAGAAAATGTGTTGAACACATTAGTGGGCAGGCTGGAATCGATGGCGCGTGCCCCTCCACTTTTGTTGTGGCCGGAGCCTAGGTGACGGTGGAGAAGAGGAGGACGCCCCAGTCGATGATCGCGCTCAATATTCTCACTCACGTGGGTGGAAAAACTTGGATCATTGCTGAAGACCTGGCGAGTACCCTGGATGCAAACGACTTGGAGCTGGTTGAAAATGGAGAGCGCTTCATAGTGGTGTCGCATCAGTCTCGCGTTGGGTTCTCGGGTCAGTGTCTGTATGGTGGTAGTGATGTCTGTTAACTGGAATTTTGGATGTTGGTGTATGTGGTTTTTGGAGGTTGTAGCCTCGTAGCAGGAGGTTAGCCGGTTGTTGTGTTCTGCTTCAAGCCCGCGTGCTGTTTACACCTGAATAATGTAATGAAACTCGTGAGATTTCAGTAATGAGAACCGGGGCAAGACCTTTTTTCTAAAAATGACTGAACACGAAAGGACGAAAGGCTGTACTGTAGAGCGTTGACCCGGAACCTTGCTGTGGCAAAACCGGGTAAAATGCGAGGTAATCGGACGTAAAGGAATGACGCAGAGTATCTTGTCTGTGCAGGTGTGCAGTGAAGATTCCTTTTCCTTCACCCGAAAGGGAAAAGGTTCCGTCTGGAAAACACAGGTAAAGAAAGAAAGAAGAAAAATTAGACGTCACGCGGAAAGAAAACGTGCGGAAAAAAACAAGGAAGGAGAAAGCTCGGGCATCCCTTCCTCCGCACCCGAGCGAATCCACCCATCCTCTTCCTCCTCCGTTCCCGGTTCCCCCCACGTCCTCCTCTCCACCCCTTGCCCCCCTCCCCTCCTCCGAATCCGAGCCGGGTCGCTCCCTCGTAGCGGTGGGGCATCGCTCCGATCCGCCCGATCCGGGTCGCTCCCGAGGCTCCGACGCGCGCGGAGGCGGCCGGTGCCGGCGATGGATTCAGAGGACGACACGCGTGACTCCGCCGACGAGGACTTCTACAGCGGCGGTGAGGCGGGCCTAGCCCTCAGCGACGACGGGGACGCGGACTACGACTTCGCCGACCACGACTCGGACGACTCCGACGACCTAATCTCCCACAGGCAGCAGGTGATGATCATCGTCGATTGGTGCCGCCCGATCGGTCTCGGTCTAGAGGTTGCTTACTCGAGATAGCCGAAATGGGAGATCCGGTAGCGATGTGTCGGTGGTTCTGTTTTCTCCCGAACGTTAAGATGTCTATATGTGTGCTCTCGGGTACAGGAATGTGACTGGTTGAGTGATATCCGTACTGTTTTGGTTAGCCGTGGTTGCCGGATGTTAATGGAGAGCTCGTCAGGACACCTTTTCCATGGAAGCTGATCCGGATAAGTTACTTTTGGTCATCGGATAGGCATGCAGAATTGTGCTTTTGCGAGATGTAATCGGTGTCCTGGCGCGCACATTCATTTTGTGTTGTAGCCTGTAACTCACGGTTTGGTGCATTGCTCATCGGTTGTTACTCCAATTTTGGTCATGAGTAGTAAGTGTTATGAGAGGGAGAACGCCATTCCAGGTAGGACTGTAGGAAACCATGCGCAAGAAAACTTTTGAACTACTAAGCAGTTAGTAAGCGAGAATATGTATTAGGCATGCACTCATGTGCTTCTCTGATGCAATGACTGACCTAATTGGTATGTTCCTGAATCTGGATTCTGATTTGTCCTGAAGCTTGCTGACTTCGTTGGAGCTGGTAGCCTGCTAAACTCATCATGTGCTAGCTTTAGCTGAAAGATGGGCACACACTTTTCTAGCTTCGAATTGTGAAACCTTCCATGACATTCTTGCTACAAGTTGTTAAATTCATTTTGTTATGTTTCACGTCGATATTCAATTTAACTATCAAGAGGGGAAGCAATTATGGAAAATAAAAGCTTTCAAAATGACAAACCAGGGTTTACCATGCAACTCTAGTGAGTGTTGATTCATGTTCACCAACCAGTTGTCAACAGACAAATATTCCTTGATAGGATCTGTGACATATGCATGCCTCACATGTGAAAGAGAAATACATTTATCATTTAGTATACCATCACTATGTCACAGTATATTTTAGAATTTTTCTTTGACATTTCATTTGACGTACTACTTGCTAGGTCCAATATGTGATAATTGAACCTGTAAACTGTTGCAGTGTTGCCTAACATATAGTACAACAAGGCTGGGGTTGCTAACGCAATCATGTAACCGACAAGTTACTCTTCTAGTCAGGGAATAATGTATGGAAGTACATAGCTTAAGAAAAGATCGGACTAATCTAGCCTATAGGAATTTTCTATGACACAGGAAATGTTTTGCTTTGCATTTCTTCCTTTCCGCCGTTCTCTTCCATCCTTCACCCTGTCCTTCACTTTCCACTACCCCCACCCTCCTCGTGCTGTCCCTATAATTCCAGTACAAAATAAATCATAGAAGTGAAAGGCCACGTTAGCCAGATTTTAGGCTGTTTGATTGGTAGCAAAATTTGGCTGCACTTAGGGAGGCCCACCTCACTGAGTGTGCCACAATTTCATTCACAGATATGTTGCTGTGCACACAACACTTAAAGTTGGTGAAATGTTGCTGCAGGCCAGGTAGCTGTGAATATAAAGTGTGGAATGTTTGTGGAATCGTAAAGATGCCAATATTATGCCAACATAATATAATTATAATACACAGAAAGTGTATAATGGTATTGTTTCTTTTCTTTCCTTGAGAAGGTTTGACACATGGAATTTGTAGCACATGTTTGTCGACAATAATATCGAAGTTGGAGCTATTAGCATTCAACTGCATGTCATCCATTGAAATTCCCCTCCAAGCTTTGGGTACCTTGTTTCTAGTAATTAGTGGATGTAGTACTTCCTCTCTTTATTTGCTTTGTGCATGCTCCTATGTGTTCTATGATGCTTAATAGTATAGTAGATATCATTTGGTCATGGAAAATTCCTTCCCGGGTGTTGAAAATGGAACGAAATGAATCATATATTTCTCTTATCCTTTTACCTTGATTTTTTTCTGGTTGTGGCTTCAAGAGATTGTGCTGCTCAGTGTACATACTTGTTAAATTATCAGATTTTACTGCTGAAGGAATTTTGTTTGTTTAGTAATTACATGCTGTTTTGATCAAGTTTAACCTTTTTTCTCTGCAGTTAATCTTGCTATGAGCTTGACCTGGTGATATTTGATTTTGTGATTCTCAGATTTTTATTCACCTTATTCTCTGGTTTCTTACTACTGTTCTCTTGTTTAAATTCCAGCAAAACTACAGTGTACTGAGTGAAGCTGACATAAAGCAACATCAAGCAGATGACATGAATCGGGTTTCAACTGTTCTTTCAATTTCTAAAGCAGAAGCATGCGCCCTTCTTCGCAGTTATAACTGGTAATAGACATCATTACATTTGGCATGGTAGTTGCATTGTTAAGTAATATTTTTTATCCAAGTTCAAGCACAAAATAAAGGTGGGCCATTGAGACACCGTCATATTGAGATCCTACTTCTTTTATCCCTTCACCAATTGCACATGGCAGAACTTCTTTTATCTTCTTTTTGGTCACAACTTCTGTATAGGGTGATATTTAATTTGTGTTGCTCGTGACATTAAGGCCTTATGAAGTTTCTTCTTTCAGGAGTGTTAGTAAGGTGCATGATGAGTGGTTTGTTGATGAAGCCCGAGTCCGTACTGCTGTTGGTTTACCGGAGAAGCAAATTGAAATGCCAAATGAAAGAGAAGTAAGGCCCACAACTTGATCTGTCTGCTTTGGTGCCCGAGAATTCCCATTTGGATACTATAGTATTCTTGCAGTTGAGGTCAATACTATTGGAATGCCTGTTTATATCTTAGCCACTCGTGGAGTTACTATGACCTGCCTGTTAACCTGTATTGTGCTGGAGAGAATGTTGAAGAATAGGCTTGTTCTGTTGAATGCTTGCGGCAAACTGGCATGGGCTTGCACCTTATGTTCTAATCTTCTAGACATGCCGATGAAAACATTTCAGTCACATGTAAGTCATGTGTATATACTTCACTTCTTACATGACCTGTCCTTCCTTTAACAGCTTACATGTGGGATTTGTTTCGAAAGTTGTCCACGTGAGTCAATGAGTGCTGCTTCATGTGGGCACCCTTTCTGCAGTGTATGTTGGAGAGGTTCGTTCTTTTGTTATCCCCTTCTTTGGATTATCATATCAACATTGTCCTTCCATGATGATTGTACCACATATACATTTTGGTGACGGACATGTGTGCCTAACTATTTACAATTTTCCCTTTTTTCTCTTGTGATTGAACTACTGAACACATAGATGTTTCCCGTAGCAGCACGAGGGCATATCTTCCTCGATCAAAATTGGACATGTTGGCATCTTACTGGATGTCTTTCATGAATTTGTGTTTTTTTAAACAAATTTTTGCTGGTGATTTCAAGTCATGCATAAATACGTACAAACTTATTTTACCTTTTTAGTCTGATAGGTTGCAAGCCAGCAATTTTATTGTTTGCAATCACAACTGGGTTGGACGTGCTCTTTTTAAAACTGATAAAAATCTTCTCGGGGTTCTTATTTCTCATGTGCAATACTATCAGCTGCTGTACTGTCTCTTCTTATATACTAGCATTCTCATGTGTGATATAATTGAATGCTCTAAGATCTAGCCATTTTAGTATAGTATCTGGCTGAACCGGTTGAAACTGAGTAGATAACAGTCCCATTGGTTTCCAGTTTAATATTCTATATTTTTTCTTGGCCCTTGACTAGAAATCAAGAACGATTCATTACAAAACCAAATTTTGTGTCCAAAAACACTTATATCAGTTTCCTGTGGTGTTTTAGTGTGACATCATCACTAGTCTCCTCTTGCAGTTTGGTTCAATTTTAGTTTTTTTGCATGCTTGCGTGCACTTTCATGAAGTTCATATTTTCATTTTCCATCCTTTTCTATAAAATTTTCTTGTAATTAAATTTAATGTTCGGAGTTTTTAGCTTCAACATTTAAAAAACATTGACCCCCGGGGAATGATCCCTTGCGGGCTGTACGTTGTTAGATAGATGAGACCTCTCCAGCAGCGAATTAAACGCGCTCGGATAAAGCCCCGTTTAATTCGGTCCCCTTGGGGACTTGAACCCGGGTGGGCTGCCTGCGCACTCGCTAGCCTTGCCACCAAGCCAGCACTTGGTTCTCTAGCTTCAACATTTACTTTGTGCTGATTAGTTTTTTGTTTCACTGACAGGCTATATTAGCACAGCTATAAATGATGGCCCAGGATGTTTGATGTTGAGATGTCCTGATCCATCCTGTGCTGCTGCTGTTGGACCAGATATGGTTAATTTATTAGCTAGTGACGAGGATAAGGGAAAGTATGAACGGTATCTTTGCAGATCTTACATTGAGGATAATAGAAAAGTAAGTCCATATTTTAGAGGGATGTTGACTGTTAATATAGTGAATACTGAACTAATGTTTGCCTTAAAGAAAATACTGAAATAATAGCTGGGGTGTTCTCCAAGATTTTCTTCTATCTGAATTTTATTTTTCGGAGCATCAGTTGCTGAAAGCCAAACAATTCGAAAATAAGAAAGGAAATTTTGTAATGTGCAATGACCCTATTATCTGGTAGTCATTTCTTTGTATTTAATTTAACATTTATCACAAGTTAGACATTCTAGAATTTCATTTTATTTGTCAATATTTGGACATACGTGATTATTTAGTAATTAATGCTGATACCTGCAAAAGCCATGGTTAAATGTCTTGTTTAGTTCACAGCTGACTACTATTACATATTGATTTATACCTTGGTTCTTGTTTTGTGTCATTATGTTGAACAGACAAAATGGTGTCCTGCTCCTGGCTGTGAGTATGCTGTCGAATTTGTCGTGGGCGGTGGCAGCTTTGATGTTTCTTGTGGCTGTTCTTACGGCTTTTGTTGGAACGTGAGTATTTCTGGCTGTAGTTAATTTTGTGATCTGTTCAGTAGAAATTCAAAATGAGAAGTTGCATGACAAAATTGGCAGTGCACCGAGGAAGCGCATCGCCCTGTTGACTGTTCTACAGTTTCAAAATGGGTTCTCAAGAACAGTGCAGAGTCTGAGAATATGAACTGGTATGGAAAAGATGAAGTATTTCTTTTGTTCTTCTCAACTGTACCATGTTTCTGCTAAATCGGCATTCTCTATCTGTCCATGATCATGTCAATCAAGTATGCTATATTTATTGCTAATGGAACAAGATGCACAGCTGTTACTAGAAAGTTGTGCCACTCTACTATCTGTTTGCTCATTTTGTCCACTTCCGTGTTGCTTACTAGTCTTACTGTTCTTTTGAAATTCTTACTTTACTGCACTTCATTTAAATTAAGTTTCTTGAATTTGCCCGCTTTAGGCGCTTAGGCGTCAGAGCAGGGGTAGAACGCCTTACCGCCTTAAAAACCATGATCATAACAGTGTTAATAGTTCAGTCAATGAAATGATGCATCTGAACAGAGTCAATAGATGTATTAAAATTTGATTTTGATTTGTTTTGACTATCAGCTATACCTTTGTCTTCATCACCTGTTGGTTCTGTTTTCCAGGATATTAGCTAATTCGAAGCCTTGTCCGAAGTGCAAGCGGCCAATTGAAAAAAATCAGGGTTGCATGCACATTACCTGCACACCGCCATGTAAATTTGAATTTTGCTGGTACATGATCACATTGTCGCTACAGTTCTGCTTATAGGTTTTGCTATTTCAGATAGTTGACACGGTTATGCGGTGAATGCAGGCTTTGTCTTGGTCCATGGTCTGATCATGGGGAGAGAACAGGTGGCTTTTATGCTTGTAATCGTTATGAGGCAGCAAGGCAAGAGGGAGCGGTAATTGTTCATCTAATCTTGAGCATCAAGTTTAAGGTATTAAATTATTAATAAATATTTACACTAATTCGTTGTTATTGATTTTACAGTTTGACGATTCCGAGAGGAGAAGAGAAATGGCAAAGAACTCTCTTGAGAGATATACACATTACTATGAACGTTGGGCAGCCAATCAGTCCGTAAGTAACTTAGTTAGAAGCATTGATATTCCTTCAATGTCAGGTCTTTAGGGGTAAATGATGACCTTTACACCTGAACAAGCCTATGCAGCCAAGATTCCACAGGCCTGTGACTTTCAAATATGCAACGAACCTTATAATTTCGTATTATGTAGTGGTGACTTGTGAGTGAATCCTTTGGGACCTTTGGGATGGTAATCTATGCTGTCAATTTTTCTCCATCAACAACCATGAGCCGATGACTATTATGAATGAATAGTGTACAAATATCAATACAAGGACGAGACAACTTGGAAACTGTTCTTGGTTGCAGTGGTGGTTCCTTTGCTTATCAAACTTGCCAGGAGTTCCTTTATAGTTGGATAAAATGTTGTATATATAGGAGATTTCGAGTTTCTCACATCTCAAATGTGATAGGGTCAAAGAATAGAATATTGATGATATCTTTCAGTAAGCTAAGTTCATGAAAATGAAGGTGTAAATACTTTTTGTTGCTTGGTTTTGTATTTTGATTGATGTGATAATTCATGTACCACTAGCAACCCCTATTTTATCTGTATTTACACATTTATTTTCACCATGCTGTAGTCAAGGCAAAAGGCGCTTGGGGATCTGCAGAGTCTGCAGAATGACAAGGTAGCTGGCATTTGCCTTACATCACCTTCTTTTTTGTTACTAAGGTTTTGTAACAAAGGAAAGCCATCCAGGGCGTAGACTGTCTTTATTTTGTTTGTTAAACAACTATTTTTTGTTTGGTAAATCCGGCAGCTTGAGAAGCTAAGTGACGTACAAAGCCAACCTGAGTCCCAACTTAAGTTCATAATAGAAGCATGGTTACAGGTATGAATGACATTCAAGTCACCAAGTCTCACCAGTACTCTGCTCAGTTACCTGAATATCTGACACCGGGAATATCATCTCATTTTGCAGATTGTTGAATGTAGGCGGGTATTGAAGTGGACCTACGCATATGGTTATTACCTTCCAGATCATGAACAGGCCAAAAGGCAGTTCTTTGAATATGTGCAAGGTTCATATTTTTCCTATTGTAGCTTACATCTCAAAGTACCTATGACTGAAAGGATATCTTCTGTTATTACTTAGGTGAAGCAGAATCAGGTTTGGAACGGCTTCATCAGTGTGCGGAGAAAGAACTTCAGATCTACCTTGATGCAGACTGCCCATCTAAAGATTTCAATGACTTCCGTACGAAGTTGGCTGGATTGACCAGGTATTGATGAACCTACTTGTTTTCTTTCTCATCATGGTTGTTTCGGTTATCATCCTTAATAAGAACATCATAATAACGTTCCCCACAATCTTCTTAAGGTACTGGTTTCAACGATGTAGTTATGTGTTGGCCTTTTCTTCCAATGTTTAACTGCAGATATCTTCACCAAACATTTTTGCCTATTTAACAGTGTAACTCGCAATTATTTCGAAAACCTGGTCCGTGCATTGGAGTCTGGATTAAATGATGTCGGACCTCACAGTGGTCATGGTGCATCTAGCAAGGCCGTAAGTTCGAAGAGCCTTGGTAGTAAAAGCAAGAGTGGCAAGAACAAGGCACCTGCCTCCAAGTCAGGTAGCTCAACCCGTGGTATGGATGATGGTAATATATGGGCTTGTGATCAGTGCACATTTGCAAACCCTAGATCTGCTAGGGCCTGCCAGGTTTGCGACCATCAGCAGCACCGGTAGGCGGTAGCTCTTGTCAAACATTGAACATTTGGATTCAATTGGACTTGAACCCCCCGTTTCCCTGACTGCCTAGAGGCGCATAACGCATGAAGTTACTGGCCTTTGTGGCACGGGACAACGAGAGGGTGGAAATAGAAGGCTCCCGCAATGCAAGCGGAAGCAAAAGAAGCGGTAGAATTTTCGTGTTCCTGGCTGGCTTTTAACTGACGGGTGCCCCAGTGGCAGCAGTCTCACTCCAGTAGCATGGTTCGTGTGTACATATAACTATGACCCAGTCTTTGGCAGTCCTTGTTTTAAGATGTGTATTGCAGGTTGTTTGCCGACGATGTATTGACCTGTTGTAGTGTTGTAAAACTGTTGTAAAAATTGTAATAATATAGTATATTGATCCATATTGAAAACAATTAGACAACTTATGATTGCCATCTCTTGCTCTTATTGTTCCTTTTCCTTGGTGGGAAATATTGTAAGTGCTAAGATCAGTCTGCCCCTAAGGGAATCAGTATGATACGAATCGTGGTCCTCTGCATCTGTATAGTTAGATCCACCTTGTTGGCCTATGACTTTCTCTTGTTCATCCAAAGCAATCCTTTCATGAGAAATGGTTGAGGCATATTAAACTGAACACCAGCATTCTATATGCTTTGCAAAACACAAACCACCTCCCAAAGACTTCTCCCCAAATTGGGATACATGACTCGAAACATAGAAAATGGCCTCCATGTTTATGCGTCTGTTTGCTGATCCTTCATATCGACAGTTTTTCAGTATTGGTGGGTGATGTCTTCCTGCACCAAGACTACCATTCTCCAATAGTGCAGTCAACCAGGGTGCACAATCTTGGGACACAAATCTCAAAATATACAAACTACGCAACACCAACATGTCTATTCTACATACTGGAGTAATACACGTAACCATGAGTAACGCCAAGAACAAAGTGTACAATATCTTATTATTGCACATCAGACCAATAAACAGAAGGACTGAAGGACAACAATATAGTCAGACTTGGATGGATGATCCAGTCTTCACTATTCAAGAATAATTCTATCAACTATCTTCGCACCCCTTGATTTGGCCATGTAAAGTCCCATGTGATGCATAAGATCCTGCAGTATTAGAAAGTTATTAGTAACTGCTCATAGCCAATAGGATCAGCAATGGAAATATTTTGTTTTATTCTTTTGAAGAGCGGAAAATTCCAGAAGATATCAAAGTAAAACATTGCTTGTGCTATGTCTACCAAGAAACTATCAGATCAAAAGAAAACAGCTGAACTCAACCTGGACAGACTCTGCATATATCATCGTGTATAGTGATTTGTGCATTTGCGGCCAACAAGACATTTTCATTTGCGGCCAACAATATAGTCAGACATTTCCAAAAGAATACCTGTGGATGAGCTAAAGCTCCTTTGATATTCATGGCTACTTCAACAGGTAGGTCAAACGTAGCACACCCCTCGGAATAGATGACAACATCTTCCAACGGCGGCACGCGGCCAATATTTCTGGCAGCCAACGTCGAGCTCGCGAAGTCCAAAACGCAGTAGTCCGTGCATATTCCTACGACCAGAACCTGCATCGAGCCAATTCACGGAGTCATACTGAAGCTCAGTTACAAATTTTCTTTACAGCGTGGGACCCTGCAACTGCAATCACTTACAGCTTGTATCTGAAACTTTGCAACCCAATCGCTAAAAACATTGGACCCGTCCTTCTCAAAGGAGGCGAGATAACCGTCGATGCAGTCCTTCCTCCTGATGGTCACATTCGGATCATCTTCCAGCCACTCCAGAGCTGCATATGGCAGGTCGACCTTTGTCAGAAACCAAACACGGACAGTATTACAAGCCGCAAACGCCCTGCGAGGGGCTTGAAGACGAGATAAGGGAAGTGTGAAGTGTGTCTGCATCGACCTGGAACGAAATTCTCTTCGCCGGAGCCGATGATGCAGTGCGGCGGAAAAGGCGGCTCGGGCTTGTCCGGGTAGTGGGTGTCGAGGAACGCGAAGACCGGCCAGTTCCTGTCGCAGAAGACCTTGGCAAGCCTGCCGGCCTCCTCCACCATCTTCTCTATCTGCTTGTTTGGCGTCACAGGGGCCTGCGAATGCCCAAACAAGCAACATGTTCACGAACTCGTGTAACGGAAACAGCAGTAATAAATGTACTGGACAGTGTGTTGAATGAACAAAAATAGAAGTGCACGTTTTTTTTACAGCTGAAAGAAAATACTAGTAACAAAAATAGAGTCTACGCTGAGAATCTGGAAACTCAGCCAGATTGATATTCGTCATGGGAGGAAACAAGAGGGAAGAGGATCGACCAAAAACAGATTGATACCCTTGCAAAAAAAAAAAAAAAAAAAAAAACAAACAGATTGATACAGCCAAACAGAGGTGAAGATTCAGGGCAAGAAAGACAAAAGGCAGAAGAGAACAACAAGAGGGTAGTGAAAAAAAAGAGAGGCGAAGGCGGGATCGCATGGCAGGAGGCTGACGGACAGCGGGCGGATATCCCGATTCAGTCGCGTCCACATCCATGATTCCTTGGGCAGCCAGCAAACGACACGGAAGGCTGTCCTGTCCAGAAGGCACACGGGGAACGCCAAGGAAGGAGAGGGAGGCGGGAGGCAAGAGGAGAAGGAGAAGATGGCTCACGAGGTTCCCGGCGCCGACGGTGCAGAAGCCGTTGACGACGTCGACGAGGACGAGCCCCGTGCGGCTCGTGAGGAGGTGGTCGCCGTCGGGCCGGACGGGCGCCGCGGAGCGGAGCAGGTCAATCGCGGCGGCGCCGGCGTCGTCGTTGGTGCCCTCGGACCCCATCGAGGCGCGTGGATCGTGTGAAAGAGTTGTTGGTTTGGCTGGTGATTCGGTTTGACCCGTGCGGTGCTGCCTCGCAGGTTATTGTTCTACCGGGTCACGATTATATACATTTTGTCTTGGTTTCACACTCGTTCCCAATCCAGAACGGTGGACCCGAGCCAGGAGCGACAGCAACAGAAACCAAGAGAAAATGGAGAAAACAAATGGAAGATAATCAATCTCCCATCGTAGACCACCGCACTGGAGCCTTTGACTGGGTTGTACTAGTGGCTATGTAACGTGACGTGCGCGCGCCCGCGCGATAGGTACGTCCTCTTCTATTATTATCGATAAAGAAATGGTCGCGATGATAATCGGAGCACGATAAAACAACAACTGGTAAGGTAAGGCCTGCAGAGGTTGGAACGAAAAAGGCACCTAGCTGATGTACACCGTGATCGTCGTTGATCCGCCAAGTTATGTTTTTTCTAGACGGTAGGCTGAAGCCCGGCGTTAAATTAACGACGCCAATGACGAGAGGATACAAAGTGTTGAACCGGATCGCAGAGAACACACCCACACACGCAAACAAGCCGAAGAAAGAAAGAGAAAACAGGAAGCTAGGTTGACGACAACGCGAAACAGCAACAAACAGTCCTTGCACGGACCAAGCCGCCACCGAGGTTGAAACCAATCGGACCGAGAGGCCAGCGCCACCCTACCTTCAACCATTGTCACCGGAGGGATCCCTATCCCTGGTCGACAAGAAGGCGGAACCCACGGGCTAGAGTCCCCCTAGAGCTCTAGCCACGCAGGAGCATACACTGCACCCCGCCGAAAAACGCCAACTCCGAAGCGACTCTGCCACCAACAAACGCCCCTGCGACTGCCACCACACTACCATTGGAAGAGAGACGGTCCAAGGACTCCCAGACGACGCCTTCAAGAAGGACACTAGAGTTCCACCACCGCCCGATCGAGGGTTTTCACCCGGAGCATCGGGAAGAGAAGGGCGAGGAGTCGCGACAGTGCCTTCAAGAAGGGGAGGACGCCCATGAGTGTCACCACCGCCGGACAAGACAACGTTTGGCAGGTTTTCACCCAGGCAGAGGACTCCACCTCCAACAGCGAATGCGGCCAGCCGCCGAGATAGCTGTCGGCGCACATCCAGAACACGTCGCTGGCCTAGCGTCATGCCGCCCGAACGTGTTGGAGATATGCCCAAGAGGCAATAATAAAAGTGGTTATTATTATATCTTTGTATTTATGATGAATGTTTACATCCCATGCTATAATTGTATTATAAGGAAACACTAATACATGTGTGTTTTGTAAACATAAAAGAGTCCCTAGTAAGCCTCTTGTTGAACTAGCTTGTTGATTAATTGATGATCATGGTTTCCTGATCATGGACATTGGATGTGATTAATAACAAGGTTATATCATTAGGAGAATGATGTGATGGACACACACCCATAGTAAGCATAGCATAAGATCAAGTCATTAAGTTCATATTGCTATAAGTTTTCAAATGCATAGTAACCTAATCCTTCGACCATGAGGTTATGTTAATCACCATCACCGGATGGATACTTTGATGACATCAAACACCGCTTCGTAACTAGGTGGTCATAAAGGTGTCGTTGGGTATTCTGAAAGTATGTGTTGAAGCGCATGGACCAAGATTGGGATTTGTCCATCCATATGACGGATAGATATGATCTGGGCCCTCTCGGTGGAATGTCATCTAGTTAGCTTGCAAGCATGTGACTATGTCACAAGGGATGGCATATCACAGAACGAGTAAAGAGTACTTGTCAGTAACGAGGTAGAACTAGGTATGGAGATACCGACGATCAAACCTTGGATAAGTAGAGTATCGCGTGACAAAGGGAATTGGTTTCGTATGTTAATGGTTCTATCGATCACGAAGTCATCGTCGAGTATGTGGGAGCCGTTATGGATCTCCAGATCCCGCTGATGGTTATTGATCGGAGAGGTGTCTCCATCATGTCTACATATTCACGAACCGTAGGGTGACACACTTAAGGTTCGATGCTGTTTAGGTAGATATGGAATATGCGTTGGAGACCGAATGTTGTTCGGAGTCCCGGATTAGATCTGAGACATCACGAGGAGATCTGAAATTGTCCGGAGAATAAGATTCATATAATGGAGATCATTTTCTAAGTTAGGAAATGTTCTGGAGTATTTATATGGGGATTCTAGAAGGTTTCGGAATGTTCCGGAAGGTTCTAGAAGATTTTTTGGAGTTTACTTGAAAACCAAGAAAGGATAAAAGGATAAAGGAAAATTTAAAAGGGAAACTTGGGGGGGAAGGACTCTCCCCCCAAGCTCCCTTGTGCGCCGGCCCTAGGGGGTGGGCCTAGGGGTGGGAACCCTAGGCCGCACCCCTCCCTCTATATATAGAGGGGTGGAGGCGCCACCCCCCTAGCTCCTCCACTCTTGCCCCTAGCCGCCGCCTCTCTCCTCCTCCTTCCTTCTGCTCAGGCTTAGGAGAAGCCCTGCAGAATCCTCTACTCCACCACCACCACGCCGTCGTGCTGCTGGGATTCCGTGTAGAGATCTACTACCTCCGCTGCTCGCTGGAACGGGGAGAGGAAGGTCTGCTTCGACTCCGCACGTGTGACCGATTGCGGAAGCGCTGCCGGAACGCGGCGCCGGAAGGATCATCCACTCGATCTTGAGATCGGCAAGTGATCGACTACATCAACCACGAGATCCAATCTCGTAACGCTTTCGGGTCTACAAGGGTTAGTACAGATCTATCTCGTTGCACATGTCTAATAGATTAGATCTTGGCTTTTATCTAGATTAGATCTGGGTTTTGTTCGTTCTTGCGGTAGAAATTTTTTGTTTTCCATGCTACGATCCCAACAGTGGTATCAGAGCCGTATCTATGCGTAGATCTGTTGCACGAGTAGAACACAATGGTTTTGTGGGCGTTGGTTCTCGTGCCGTCTTTTGCTTTGTGTACTTTGCATCTTGCGGTATGGTGGGATGGAGCGGCTCGGGCTAACCTTACATGTCATCGCACATGAGACTTGCTCCACGCTTGACGTGTAACTTGCTTTGCACAAGTGGCTTTGCGGGTGTCTGTCTCTTTCACCATAGTATAGATCCAATTTACACTTTGCACTTGATAGCACTTGTATCAACGTTGTGGTTCAGTTTCGTAGGTAAGATCCGTTCTTATTCGAAAGCCCCAAACCACGTAAAATATGCAAAGAAAATTAGAGGCGTCTAACTTGTTTTTGCAGGGTTTTTGTGATGTGATATGGCCATCATGTGATTGTGATTATATTTGATGTATGCAATGATCCTTGTTGTAATATGGCAACCGGCAGGAGCCTAATGGTTGTTTTTAATTCTGTTAAGACCTGCGTGTCTATTCATCTTGTAATAGCTTTATTCCAAGTAGTTGTAATAGTTGCTAGTGATGATGGACAACCATGAAGCGGCGCCACTGACCTTGACGCAATGCTGGTGATGATGGAGATCATGTCCGTGCTTTGGAGATGGAGATCAAAGGCATAAGAAGAAAGGACCATATCATATCACACTAATTATGAATTGCCTGTGATGTTAATCCTTTATGCATCTTGTATTGCTTAGATCGCGACGATAGCATTATAAGATGATCCCTCTCACTAAATATCAAGTAATAAAGTGTTCACCCTTAGTTGGCACCGTTGCTAAGACTCGTCGTTTCGAAGCATCTCGTGATGATCGGATGCGATAGATTCTACATGTGCATACAACGGGTGCAAGCCAGATTTGCACATGCGGAAACTAAGGTTAATCTTGACGAGCCTAGCATGTACAGACATGGTCTTGGAACACGGAATACCGAAAGGTAGAGCATGAGTCATATAAATGATATGATGAACATGAAGATTGTTCGCCGATGAAACTACATCTTCTCTCGTGAAGATCGGACTTGGTGTAATGGATTTGGTTCGTGTAATCACTAAGACAATGTGAGGGATGTTGTTTTGAGTGGGAGTTCACCTAGTTAATTTAAGAATTAAATTTGAACTCAATTTATCATAAACTTAGTCTAAACTACTTGCAAATTGTTGTAGATTATGGCGAACCTCTCCATCAATTTCAATGCGTTCCTAGAGAAAGAAAAGCTTAAGAACAATGGAAGCAACTTCACGGACTGGTTCCGTGGACTGAAGATCGTCCTCAGGGCTGGTCAGTTGACCTATGTGCTCGAAGCACCGCTAGGTGACCCACCTGCAGAAGATGCCACCGATGACGTAAAGAATGTTTACGCCACTCGGAAAAATCATTACTCCATAGTTTAGTGTGCCATCCTGTACGGTTTAGAAGCGGAGCTTCAGAAGCGCTTTGAGCACCACGACCAGTTCGAGATCATTAAGGAGCTTAGGCTGATTTTTGAGACTCACGCGGCCGTGGAGAGCTATGAGGCCTCCGAAAAGTTCTTTAACTGTAAGATGGAAGAGGGTAGCTCCGTTAGCGAGCACGTGCTCACCATGTCTGGGCACGCAAACAAGCTCCAAGAGTTGGGGATAACGATTTCTAATGAGTTAGGGATTCACCGTGTCCTCCAATCACTGCCACCAAGTTACAAGAACTTTGTGATGAACTACAATATGCACTGCATGAACAAGACGTTGCCTGAACTATCGTCCATGCTGAAAACTGCTGAAGTGGAGATCAAGAAGGAGCACCAAGTGTTGATGGTCAATAAGACCACCAATTTCAAGAAACAGGGCAAGCCTAAGAAAAAGGGCAACTTCAAGAAGGACGGCAAGAAAGTTGCCGCACCTGCTAAGAAGCCCAAGGCTGGTCCTAAACCTGAAACTGAATGCTTCTACTGCAAGGGTGCTGGTCACTGGAAGCGTAACTGCCCCAAGTACCTGGCGGATCTGAAGAACGGAAACATCAAGAAGAAAGCTATATTCGATATACATGTTATTGATGTGTATCTTACTAGTAATCGTAGTAGTGCCTGGGTATTTGATACTGGTTCGGTTGCTCATATTTGTAACTCGAAACAGGAACTGCGGAATAAGCGAAGACTGGCGAGAGACGAGGTGACGATGCGTGTTGGAAATGGCTCCAAGGTTGATGTGATCGCCGTCGGCACACTCCCTCTACATCTACCTTCGAGATTAGTTTTAAATTTGAATAATTGTTATTTGGTGCCTGTGTTAAGCATGAACATTATATCTGGATCTTGTTTATTGCGAGACGGTTACTCTTTTAAGTCTGAGAATAAAGGTTGTTCGATTTATATGAGTAATATCTTTTATGGTAATGCACCTGAGATGAATGGTTTTTTCTTACTGAATCTCGATAGTAGTGATACACATGTTCACAACATAGATGCTAAACGAACAAAATTAAATGATAGTTCTACATACATGTGGCACTGTCGTCTTGGTCACACTGGAGTGAAGCGTATGAAGAAACTCCATTCTGATGGACTTCTTGAATCACTTGATTTTGAATCACTTGAAGGATGTGAAGCATGTCTAATGGGAAAAATGACTAAGACTCTATTCTCTGGTACAATGGAGCGAGCTACAGACTTATTGTAAATAATACATACCGATGTGTGCGGTCCAATGAGTGTAGCATCACGTGGTGGATATCGTTATGTTCTCACTTTCACGGATGACTTAAGTAGATATGGGTATGTCTACTTTATGAAACATAAGTCCGAAACTTTCGAGAAGTTTAAGGAATTTCAAAGTGAAGTGGAAAATCATCATAACAAGAAGATTAAGTTTCTGCGTTCTGACCGCGGAGGTGAATATCTAAGTTATGAGTTTGGCATGCATTTAAAGAAATGTGGAATACTTTCACAGTTGACACCGCCGGGAACACCACAACGTAATGGTGTGTCCGAACGTCGTAATTGAACTCTCTTAGATATGGTTCGGTCTATGATGTCTCTTACAGATTTACCGCTATCGTTTTGGAGCTATGCATTAGAGACAGCCGCATTCACTTTAAATAGGGCACCATCTAAATCCGTTGAAACGACACCGTAGGAATTGTGGTTTGATAAGAAACCTAAGTTGTCGTTCCTTAAAGTTTGGGGTTGCGAAGCATATGTAAAGAAGTTACAACCTGATAAGCTTGAACCCAAAGCGGAGAAATGCGTCTTCATAGGATACCCTAAAGAAACAATTGGGTATACCTTCTATCATAGATCCGAAGGCAAAGTTTTCGTTGCCAAGAATGGATCCTTTCTTGAGAAGGAGTTTCTCTCGAAGGAAGTGACTGGAAGGAAAGTAGAACTCGACGAGGTTGTTGAACCTTCTCTCGGATTTGAGAGTAGCGCAGCACCGGAAGATGTTTTTGTGCCGCCTGCACCAATTGGAGAGGAAGCTAATGATGTTGATCATGAAACTTCGTACAAAGTTACTACTGAACCTCGCAGGTCAACGAGGGTTCGTACCACTCCTGATTGGTATGACTCTGCCTTGAACGTCATGTTGGTGGACAACACTGATGACCCTGCGACGTATGAAGAAGCTATGGTGAGCCCAGATTCCGACAAATGGCTAGAAGCCATGAAATCCGAAATGGGATCCATGTACGAAAACCAAGTATGGACTTTGGTGGACTTACCGGATGGCCGTAAGGCTGTCGAGAACAAATGGATTTTCAAAAGAAAAACAGATGCTGATGGTAATGTTACCGTCTATAAAGCTCGACTTGTCGCGAAAGGGTTCCGACAAATTCAAGGAGTTGACTACGATGAGACTTTCTCACCAGTAGCGAAGCTAAAGTCTGTGAGGATTTTGTTAGATGACATATTGTTGATTGGGAATGATATAGAACTTCTTAATAGTGTCAAAGCCTATTTGAATAATAGTTTTTCAATGAAGGATCTTGGCGAAGCGGCATATATTCTAGGCATCAAGATTTATAGAGATAGATCAAGATGCCTAATAGCGCTTTCACAAAGTACATACTTGGACAAAGTTCTAAAAAAGTTTAGAATGGAAGAGAGCAAGAAAGGGTTCGTGCCCATGTTGTCAGGTAAGACCTTGAGTAAGACTCAAAGTCCAGCTACGGCAGAAGATAGAGAGAAAATAAATAATATTCCCTATGCCTCGGCCATAGGTTCTATCATGTATGCCATGCTGTGTACAAGACCGGATATAGCACATGCTGTTAGTTTGACTAGCAGATATCAAAGTGATCCTGGAATGGAGCACTGGACAGCGGTCAAGAATATCCTAGAGTACCTAAATAGGACTAAGGATATGGTTCTTTCTTATGGAGGTGATGAACAGCTTGTTGTAAACGGTTACACTGATGCTAGTTGGAACACCGATCCAGATGACTCGAAGTCACAGTCTAGGTACGTATTTATTTTGAATGGTGCTACAGTGAGCTGGAGGAGTGCCAAGCAAAGCGTTGTGGCGAAATCTTCAACTGAATCGGAACACATAGATGCTTTGGAGGTTGCACAAGAAGCCATATGGATGAAGGAGTTCATTACTGAACTTGGCGTGGTTCCCGGTGCGTTGGACCCGATGGCCATCTACTGTGACAACACAGGTGCCATAGCTAATGCACAGGAGCCAAGGTCACATAGAAGCTGAAGCACATCAAGCTACGTTTCCATGCTATTCGCGAGTATGTCCAAGATGGTGACATAAAGATTTGCAAAGTACACACTGATCTGAATATGGCAGATCCGTTGACTAAACCTCTCCCTAGGGCAAAGCATGACCAACACCAGAACGCCATGGGTGTTAGGTATATTACCATGTAATCTAGATTATTGACTCTAGTGCAAGTGGGAGACTGTTGGATATATGCCCAAGAGGCAATAATAAAAGTGGTTATTATTATATCTTTGTGTTTATGATGAATGTTTACATCCCATGCTATAATTGTATTATAAGGAAACACTAATACATGTGTGTTTTGTAAACATAAAAGAGTCCCTACTAAGCCTCTCGTTGAACTAGCTTGTTGATTAATTGATGATCATGGTTTCCTGATCATGGACATTGGATGTGATTAATAACAAGGTTATATCATTAGGAGAATGATGTGATGGACACACACCCATAGTAAGCGTAGCATAAGATCAAGTCATTAAGTTCGTATTGCTATAAGTTTTCAAATGCATAGTAACCTAATCCTTCGACCATGAGGTTATGTTAATCACCATCACCGGATGGATACTTTGATGACATCAAACACCGCTTCGTAACTAGGTGGTCATAAAGGTGTCGTTGGGTATTCTGAAAGTATGTGTTGAAGCGCATGGACCAAGATTGGGATTTGTCCATCCATATGACGGATAGATATGATCTGGGCCCTCTCGGTGGAATGTCATCTAGTTAGCTTGCAAGCATGTGACTAGGTCACAAGGGATGACATATCATGGAACGAGTAAAGAGTACTTGTCAGTAACGAGGTAGAACTAGGTATGGAGATACCGACGATCAAACCTCGGATAAGTAGAGTATCGCATGAAAAAGGGAATTGGTTTCGTATGTTAATGGTTCTATCGATCACGAAGTCATCGTTGAGTATGTGGGAGCCGTTATGGATCTCCAGATCCCGCTGATGGTTATTGATCGGAGAGGTGTCTCCATCATGTCTACATATTCACGAACCGTAGGGTGACACACTTAAGGTTCGATGCTGTTTAGGTAGATATGGAATATGCGTTGGAGACCGAATGTTGTTCGGAGTCCCGGATTGGATCTGAGACATCACGAGGAGATCCGGAATTGTCCGGAGAATAAGATTCATATAATGGAGATCATTTTCTAAGTTAGGAAATGTTCCGGAGTATTTATATGGGGATTCTAGAAGGTTTCGGAATGTTCCGGAAGGTTCTAGAAGATTTTTTGGAGTTTACTTGAAAACCAAGAAAGGATAAAAGGATAAAGGGAAATTTAAAAGGGAAACTTGGGGGGGAAGGACTCTCCTCCCAAGCTCCCTTGTGCGCCGGCCCTAGGGGGTGGGCCTAGGGGTGGGAACCCTAGGCCGCACCCCTCCCTCTATATATAGAGGGGTGGAAGCGCCACCCCTAGCTCCTCCACTCTTGCCCCTAGCCGCCTCTCTCCTCCTCCTTCCTTCTGCTCAGGCTTAGGCGAAGCCCTGTAGAATCCTTTACTCCACCACCACCACCACGCCGTCGTGCTGCTGGGATTCCGTGGAGAGATCTACTACCTCCGCTGCTCGCTGGAACGGGGAGAGGAAGGTCTGCTTCGACTCCGCACGTGTGACCGATTGCGGAAGCGCTGCCGGAACGCGGCGCCGGAAGGATCGTCCACTCGATCTTGAGATCGGCAAGTGATCGACTACATCAACCACGAGATCCAATCTCGTAATGCTTTTGGGTCTACAAGGGTTAGTACAGATCTATCTCGTTGCACATGTCTAATAGATTAGATCTTGGCTTTTATCTAGATTAGATCTGGGTTTTGTTCGTTCTTGCGGTAGAATTTTTTTGTTTTCCATGCTACGATCCCAACAGAACGACCATGAACGCCAGCCAGCACTTGAGCCACGACCCCCGCCGGGCGCGACTTCCACTGTCCCGGGGACACCGCCCCGGCTTCCAATGCCCCCAGCGAGGGCACCGCCGGCAACACCTCCCCACTAGAGGCTGCCCAGGCCAAGGTCCGAGATCCATATCGAAACCATCCGCCGCAAGGGAGGGCGACCGCTGGATTCAACCTCCTGGGAAGGGGCGCAGAGGAGGAGGCGAGCAGCTGCAGCATCGACGATGGCGAGCGGGCCCCGCAGCAACCTCCTCCCTTCAGCCACGCGAGGTCCGGGAGGCTAGATCCCCGCTGCCCCCTTCACCGGTGCCGCTCGCCTTTGGTCGGCGGCTCTCCGGGGGTGACGAGGAGGGGGACGGGAGGGTGGGGGGAGGTGGTGGCGGGATGCTAGGGTTCTTCCCTCGATCGCCTGGAGGAGACGATGCGAGGGGTGGGAGGGTTCCTATGTGAAGTTATTTCGTAACCAAATCATCATGTTGGTCGAACGGACATTTGTCCATCAGTGGCAGTGGTGACTTGATCACCCCTCTCGTCCACCAAGTTTCAACCCATTTCTAGTATCTCTTTTAGGACGTTCCGGTAGCAACAACATCCTAAAGTCAGAATATGGTTATTTTCGTCTTTTCTTTTCTCCGGTGGTACGCCTAGCGCTGACAGAGGACACGTGGAGTCATGTGTCTGACGGATCTCTTGGGATCTTGTCTTCTTCGTATTTGTTGATGTGGTTTGAGGTCAGTATCTTTCTATCTACGGTTGTCATGTTTGGTGATTATTGTTGCTCTAGTGCACTGGTCCTTTGAAGGCTTAGCACGAGAAATTTTCGTCCGCTATAACAAGCTCTACTAAGACAAGTTTTGCCCGGCTCCAGTGATGGGGGAGCGAAGACGGCGGCGCATCCTCGGCTCGTGCTAGTGTATGTAATCGTCACTAGGTGGTCCAGTGACCTATTTATAATTTTTATCACCTTTGGATCCTTTATACTACTGTTGATGATTATTAATAGATCAGTGAAATTTTCGGAAAAAAGAGAGGAAGGGGCAGCAAATCAACGTTTGTGCCCTTTACCCAACTAACATGTATGACTCGGGCACCCAAAGTAACCAACCGGTTTCGGTCCATGTTCCCATAACGCCACATATATATAAAAAGTAGTTCGGAGCATCTCTAATGGAGCCCTTAAACGTCCAGTCTGTAAATCGTGAGCACATGCTGATGTACTCGCGACTTACATGTTCGAGTTCATCGACGCATATCGGAGCCCGTGAAATCAACCCGTAAATTTAAATTTTAAAAACTCCGGCAAGAAATTTAACGCGCGAATGCACTAGTTCATCGGCAGATCGAGCAGTTCATACAAAATACATCAAAATCATAAAAAAACTTAAATAGGGGGAGAGCTCGCCAGGAGCGCTGGCGCGTCCACGTGTGGCCGAAATCGAGCTCTCCGTGAAGACCGGAGCTCCACGCCGGTCATCTAGTCGTCAAGGACGATGACCTCCACCTCCATCTCGTCGTCCGTGACGCCGGCCTCCATCTCCTTGTCGGCGCCGCCTCCGGATCCGCCCGCGACCGCCTCGGCCTCCACCTCCTCAACACGTCGGGCCAAGTTCACCGCGACGATGGCGGCCTCCACCTCCTCCCGCTCGCGGCGGTCCCGCTCCTCCACATCCTCCTTGGATTCAGCGAGCGTGTGCAGCACCTGATCCATCCCCTCCTTGTCGCCGTGGTGCATCCGCTTTGGGCGCGATGAAGAGGACGAGGATGATGCCTCGCCGGAAGGGGATAGGAGAGCTCACGGCGCCTCTGCTTCGAGCAGGCCTGCGACTTAGGGCGCCAACGAGGGGGTGGCCGCAAACCCCTGTTGGTCCAGTGGTGCGCCGCCCGACGCTTGACCCCGATGGACCACACTAGCTTCATGACCACTTCGTCGGAGCAAGGACGCGGGGACGACCACGGGAGCAGCCATCGGCCCACCAACTCCTCCTCCACTGCTACGACCTCCTCCCTGCCCACATCCTCCAAGCAGCATTGACATGGCGAGGGCGCCGTCATTGATCCACAACTGTCGTGGCCTGATTCGCTCGCCGGAAGAGGTTGGTCTGGGCGGTGGCGGCAGGGAGGGATAGGGTTTGTTGTGCGGCGGCGGCGTGCGGGTTGGAACCCATATCCTCCCGCACACACACTACTTGTAGGGGATGTGGAGGGTGGTTCAAGGGGGTCCGTGAAAAAAGAATACGGGCCGAGGTCTTTACGGGCTAGGTTAGCTCGGCCTCTCGGCCCATAGCCTTTATCCTCGCCGGAATTTTACGGGTTTGGCCCTTTTAAGGGCTTCATTAGAGATGCTCTACCTATCTAAGGGATTGACAGGCAAAGCGAGCAGGCAAGAAAATTCTTCATCTACTTGTAGTTGCATCCCCAAATCCACTGCCTAATGATGTTTACAGTTAATGTTTAAGTTATTCCTAGCAAACCATTATTTTTTTGGCAAAGCTCTCAATCAGGGCCAAACACTTTCATCTCATCCTAGCTCTAGAACTACTCCCTCCGTCTAACAAAGGATGTCGGAGGGACAGTTTAAATTCAATTTTGCCAAAAAGTCTCCCTAGAATATTAAAAAAACTTCAACTTAGGACATAATTTTGAATTTCAAATAGGGATCTTCGGCTCTGTCCTCCCCGACGTCTACCATTGACGGTCCCGAGGAAGGAGGTCATCAAGGGCTTCCGCGCCCTCCATCCTACTCCTCTAGGCCACAACGCCATTTGTCCTCATCTTCCAGGTTGTCGGCCCACCGCACCCTCCGTCCTCCTCTTCCATGGAGTTAAGCACATGAGCTTTGATGAACACGATGCGCTTGAGCTCCATTGAGGAGACATGCTCGAGCTCTACGGAGGCTACACACATGAGCTCCCTCCCTATAGCAGACCAGGAGCTCGGCCTCACCTAGACCAGGAAGCCGTGGATCGACAAAATTGACGCCATCTCCTCCCACTTTGGCCACCATAGCTCACCTCCTCAGGCTTCCCCAAGCCGGTCAATAGCTTAAAGGTGTAACTCCGGTCCTACAGGAGCCTTTTCCCCTCGCGATTGCTTGCTGATTTGCCCCACCGACGGGCGCCGTCGTGGTCTGCCACTCGCTGCCGCTAGAGATCGACACCGGAACTCCTCCTGTGACCAAAAACCAGCGGCACTGCCACTTGAGTTTGCCCACGCTCGCGCCGGTGGAGCTCGCTACTGCTTTTATCCTGCTGTCCATGGAGCTTCGTTGCGGCTATTCTTGAAAAAGAACAAGGTACAGGTGTTGGGTCCGCAGCATAGAAAACAAAAAATTTCCTACGATGAGAACTATACGCCAAGATCTATCTACTAGGTACAGAGCAACGGGTGGACATACATCCATCGAGAACTTACCCTCGAAGATAACGAGTTTTGTTAACGAGTAGGAACTCGTGGTTGATGTAGTCGTACACTTGCCGATCTCAAGATCGTGATGAAGTCCAGCAGGTCCGGCTCCAGCACGTCCATCAGATCCAGCTCCAGCACCACCAAGTCCAGCACCGCAAAGCAGCGGTGCATTCGTGATCGCACACACGTCCGGTACCCCGACAACCTCCGTCCCTCGCTCCAGCAAAGCAGCGGAAGCAGCAACTCCTTTACAGATAAAGCCACCGAGAACATGTATCTCGCTAATCCGAGACCATGGGGGATAATACTAGAGGGGGAGAGAGATCCTTCACAAGGAGGTGTGAGGAAGAAGGAGGAAGAGGGTGGCCTTTTATAGGAGGACGGGGGTGCCCCTCCTTCATGGCCGGTGCATGGGGTGACTCCTCACCTCCCCCATTCATGTGGTGGTAACCCCTCCACATTAAAATGCCTCTTCACATTCCCCTTTAAAGTCCCTACTTTAAATGCATTAAATTTCTCCAAATTAATGCTCTCTCATTTAATAAAACTCTTTTATTATTTTTATTCCGAATTTCGTTAATTACTTTAATTAACAAATATTCACATAAAACCCCCTGCAACATTTCAATATTACATGCAAAACCAATTTCAGCAATTTCACCCGAAACAGTTTCGGTGTCTATTGAAATAATTCCAGCGCTTTCTTAAATCTTTATCTGAAACATATTTGCTCCAAATGGTGTCGGTATCCCTTAAGTGTGTCACCCTACAGTTCGCTAATAATGCATACATGATCGAGACCCCTCTCAGATCAATAATCAGAAGCGGGACCTGGAGATCCATAATGACTCCTACACATTCAACGATAACTTCTGTGATCGTGAGAACCTTTAATGCTAGTAATTAAATCCCTTTGTCTCACGATATATTACATGTCCGAGATTCGATCATCGGTATCTCCATACCTAGTTTGATCTCGTTGCCGACATGCAGTCTTTTTCTTGTTCCCGTGATATAACATTCTAGTGATCACATCACTTGCTTGCAAGCTATCTTAATGTGATATCACCGAGAGGGCCCAGAGTATATCTATCCGTCATCGGGATTGATAAATTCCACTCTTGATCCATGAGCCTCAACATAACACCTTTGTAGCACTGAACCCACCTTTATAGTCACCCTGTTACGGTGTGACATTTGGTGTTATCAAGATACTCTTCTGGTGTTAGCAATTAACATGATCTCATGGTCTAAGGACTAAGATTACTTCGTATGATGTAATAGCAATATAAACATAATGACTTTGATCGTAATGCTATACTTCGGATGAATGTTCATCACATCATTCCACCAATGTTGTGACCTCGTTATTAACAACATCCAATGTCCATGATCAGGAAACCTCGATCATCTTGTTAATCAACAAGCTAGTCTATAAGAGAGGTATAACTAGGAACCCTTTTTGTTTATTAAACACACATGTATTGACGCCCGATCAGTACAATTATAGCATGCAAAATAAACATTTATCATAAACATGGAATAAGATAATAACCACTTTATTATTGCCTCTCGGGCATATTCCCTTCAGTCTCCCACTTGCACTAGAGTCAATAATCTAGTTTGAAAAACTTTGCGTATTGAACACCTATGGCTTTCTGGTGTTGCATATACGCGATTGCTAGTGGTTAACATAATCTCCGGATCTGACCGTTTTAGGTCCGTGTGTATTTGCATGTCTTTGCGTCTCTACGCATCACTCATTCTCAAATGAGATGGCATTGTATAAATTTGGTCCTTTGGTGAGACCTTTAGTTTGTTCGGGTTAAAATATGTTGATATTATTATCACACAATATATCTTCATAGTATTAGCCCACTTTGAACCACACCTAGTTTGATAACAAACTACTTAACACAAATGCCCTCCTTTGCTGCTACTATAGCAGTTATATACTTAGCCTTTTGTTGTAGTATCCGTCACAATGTCTCAACTTTGGAACTCATCCAAATCCACCATGGAACATCCTTTCCATTACATTGTGCCACCCATAGTCTAAATTGAGATAAATTTAATTTGTATCTTGTGACAAAACTAGTATCAATGTAACACTTTACAATGAACTACCTTTTACTATTTGTCACTTATACATGATATATTCTTAGTTCTTCCAAACCTCATAAGAATATCTTTACTATCGTCTAATGATCATCTTATGAATCATTCTGGTATGTGCTCATAACATTTAGAGCATAGGACATTTTGGATAGATACATATCATGGTATAATCGATCAAAATCTTCATGTGATTTTACTCACCAAGTGTTGAAACACTTGAATCTTGATACAATTCTTTCCATGCAGCAAGAACCTTTCTTATTGTTTCCATATTGAACCCTTTCAATATCTCATATATGTATGTCTGGCACAACCATATTAGCGCCTTAATCTATCCATATAGATATTGATGCCAAATATTCTGGGTTTGCCCAAGTTTTTCATCGAAATCTTATTTTAATGAAATTCTTAACTTGTGTCAATACAAGATACATCATTTCCAATCAACAATATGTCCTCTACATAATGTATTAGAAATATGTCTCAGCGCTCCGACTTAATTTCTTGCAAATGCAGGTATCTTCATCATCTCCGATGAATTTAAACTCTTTTAATAGTTTCATCATGGTAAAGATTCCAACTCCGCTATGCTTACTTCAACTATTGAAGTTTGCATGCCCTTTTAGCATCCTTTGAATTAAAAAACTAAAAGGGTAATTGCCCCTATGTGTGGTTTTTGTGATTAATGACAATCCCTATGGACTAATGTTTTCATTGAGTTTTATATGAAGGAATATTACATAGGTCATGCATGTAGTCCATATGTTGGATTCAAGTATGGATGCCAGGAAGATAAAGATATACCTTGAGTATTGGCATCAAGATCCTTGAGTTGAACAAGAATATGATATGTTCAAGATCTTGAGAGTGTGATCTCAATAGAAGAATTCAAGATATGGCTCTAAGTCGGTGTCATGATAGCCTCATTAGTTGAGCTATGGTTGATTAAGATTTATAGCATGTAATCAAATGAAGAGTTCCTTATGTACCTCAGGATATTGAGATGGAGCATGAGAAGACACTTGGTTGACCAATGCAAAGAGTGAAGAGTGATTTCAAGTTTGTCAACACATGAAGCATAAAGAATGTACCACATGGATCTTGTGGTGTGGTAAGCCTTGTCTTTTGTGCATCATGAACTAACCCATTATATATGTTCCTTTGTGTTTTATATATGGGATAGGTATCTTTCCATGGGCATGCTTCAAAAGTGAAGATCTCAATAGCCCATGAGAGGATGACATCAAGTGGTGATCGCCATCAAGGTTGAGAAGGGAAAGTTCAAGATAAGCATCTCGAGAAGATCATTTGCTTGAAGCTTACCATCCATATTGGTGATAATGGACATGTGAAGACGTGTCTTAATGAAGCTATCCCATAGTGGTGTATGGGGGAGCAAATTATGAGTCTTCACGAAGCAATAATGATCAAGTGGTGCATTCCGGCTTGGATGGAGCTTGAAGCGTTGTCATCAAGATCAAGCGGGATGCGCAAGGCAAAGGTATGGCCTTGCTAGGTTTTCCTTTTACCGGTCTCAAGGTGGTTGTTGGGAGACCGGGTTATAGGATAGATAGCCGCACTATCGAGAGGGGCTTTCAGTTGGGTAACGTGATCACATCGTCGTAGGGAGCTCAATCCTTGGCATACTTTGCATCTTCCTATTTTGTTGCTTCTTGGTATTTTCTCTATGTGAGGTTCTTGAGCTTGTTGCTAGCTCTTCAACAAGCCCAAGTTCATCGAAAACGGAATTTGTATGCATCTTATATGGCGTATTCGAGTTTGAAGGTTTTACCGGTTCTTCTTATAGGGAGGCTCCATAACTTTCCTCATTTGGTTCTATCTTACTTTGTTGTACTATGATGTTTTAATGCACCATATTGTAGAGCTTGTTGTCCTTGTCAAAACAAGCCCAAGATCATCAAAATCGGAGTCCGGATGCAAAAGTTATTGCGTTTTTCGTGAAGTCAGTTTCATCCTGGTTGTGGATTCGGTTCAACCGAGCCCCACACCGGACGACCCGGTTCCAGCTCCGGTAGACCGGATCGCAGACCGGATTTTTCGGTTTTCGCGACCGAGTCTATTCCAGGTTGGCAAACAGAGGTATTTCGGTTTGTAGGTCGGTCCTCCGGCCTGGGGACCGAGTTTCCCGGTTCTGGGGCCGGTCCAACCGACTTTGGAACCGAGTTTTCACTGTTTTCTCTCCAACGGTCATATTTGCTTTTCCCTATAAAAGGGGGTTCTTCCCCCAACGTTTTTGGGTGTTCTTGAGCCCGAAATTGACCTCCATTGTTGACCCTCTTGAGCTTGCCTCCTCCCCCTTCCCTCCTATGATTCTTGCATCTTTTTGAGGGCTTTGGAAGAGGAGATCTAGATCTACAATCCCCACCAATCAATTCCTCCTTTAAGTGAGGGTAACCCATTGGATCTAGATCTTGGAGTCATTGTTTGACTTCCACCATTGTCCTTCCTCTCTAATTCCTCCCTAGCACTTGTTGCTTTGGTGGGATTTGAGAGTGAGGGATTTGAATGCCCTTGGTGTTCTTGCTTTGCATTCTTGCATAAGTGTTGAGCTCTCCACTATGATTTGTTCGAGTAAGAGACCGTGAGCTTGTTGCTCTTGGAGGGTGACCTCCTAGTTGGCTTGGCGGTTGGTGCCGCGGTGTCCTCTTCGTGGAAGATTGTGAAGAGACCCGGGCTTCTCATTCGTGGAGCTTGTGAAGTGGTTGTGGAGCTTGCCATCTCCGGAGTGGAGGAAAAGCTAGCCATAAGGAAAGGGCCTATTCCTTCGTGGGATAGACTCGGAGAAGAAGGTGAGCCTTCGTGGCGTTGGGAAATCCTTCGTGGAATTCCACACCTCTCCAACGTGACGTACCTTACTTGTAAGGGAACACGGGAATACATCTTCGTCTCCGCGTGCCTCGGTTATCTCTATACCCGAGCTTACTTTCCTTGTGATAGCCATCGATCTTGAAGTACTTATATCTTTCTTATCACTTGTGGTATTTATCTTGTGCTATCTTGCTTAGCTTATCTTGTTGTTGGTGCACTTAGTTGAGCCTAGTGTATTTAGGTTTTGTGCTTGTAAAATAAACGTTAGTTTAATTCCGCATTCTATCAAGCCAAAACCGTAATAGTTTTGAAATTGCCTATTCACCCCATCTAGGCGACATCTCTATCCTTTCAATTGGTATCAGAGCAAGGTCTCTCCTTGTTTAGGCTTGACCGCCTAGAGTGTAAAGATGTCGGCTAGTAGTATAGTGCACAATGACACAATTATCTTTGATGGCAAAAATTATATTTTGTGGAGAAATTGCTTGCTTTGTAATCTTTGGACCTTGTGTCCAAATATTGAGCGATTTCTAGATGTAGATTTTTCTCCTCCGATGGATCCTCAAAATCTATCTTTAGATGATGAGAAAAATTTACATCTTGAAGCTCAAGTATCTAATGAGCTTATTTTCTCTTTAAGCCCCATAGTTAATTTGTTCTTGACAAATGTAAAGCGCAAGTCATCTCATGAGATGTGGACCAAGCTTAAAGAAATATTTGGTGGGTACATTTCTCATATTTGGTGGGATTTGAGAGTGAGAGATTTGAATGCCCTTGGTGTTCTTGCTTTGCATTCTTGCATAAGTGTTGAGCTCTCCACTACGATTTGTTCGAGTAAGAGACCGTGAGCTTGTTGCTCTTGGAGGGTGACCTCCTAGTTGGCTTGGCGGTTGGTGCCGCGGTGTCCTCTTCGTGGAAGATTGTGAAGAGACCCGGGCTTCTCCTTCGTGGAGCTTGTGAAGTGGTTGTGGAGCTTGCCATCTCCGGAGTGGAGGAAAAGCTAGCCATAAAGAAAGGGTCTATTCCTTCGTGGGATAGACTCGGAGAAGAAGGTGAGCCTTCGTTGCATTGGGAAATCATTCGTGGAATCCCACACCTCTCCAACGTGACGTACCTTACTTGTAAGGGAACACGGGAATACATCTTCGTCTCCGCGTGCCTCGGTTATCTCTATACCCGAGCTTACTTCCCTTGTGATAGCCATCGAGTTTGAAGTACTTATATCTTGCTTATCACTTGTGGTATTTATCTTGTGCTATCTTGCTTAGCTTATCTTGTTGTTGGTGCACTTAGTTGAGCCTAGTGTATTTAGGTTTTGTGCTTGTAAAATAAACGTGATCAAGCCAAAACCGTAATAGTTTTGAAATTGCCTATTCACCCCCCCTCTAGGCGACATCTCTATCCTTTCAAAAACCCTTCGGATCGTGTCTTGTACACGTCCTAGGTAACCATTCTATTAGAAGAACATTGTTTTGTTTGTTCAACTACCATACATCAAATTATATGTAGTGGTTGCTACATTAATCCGTCAAGACTAAATATCGATATGAAAGATCAAATCTTGTCATAGTCAACTCCTTGAACATTGTCGTAAACTTCTTTCCGACATGTCAACTATTTCATAGATGTTAAACATCCATGTCTTATTTATTTATAGATCCAAACACGACCCGATAGACTTCACGCCTTTCTAGAGTGTCTTCCAAGTTCAGAAACTTGATTTCTCGTGTATGGATATTATCACGGATTCTATGACTTCTAGTCATTTTATGGAGTTAGGGCCCATCATCGCTTCTTTGCATGTAGTCGGTTCATCATTGTCAAAACAATAACGACTTGCTTATCAAATCACACTATTTGATTCTTACCGACCCACACGGTTCAATAGGAACTCTAATCTCCAAGATCACACCCTTTATAATCACGGGAGCCATGAACATTGTGGCCGCCACCGAGACACTTTCTGGCGCTGCGCTACTTAGCACATATAGCTAAGGTTCAATAACCTTATCAAAGTTCTATTGTCCCCCCACTTAACTTTTCACGAAAAATTCCTTCTCAAGAAACTTGACGTTCCAGGTAACAAACTCTTTTGTCCTCGGTGTTATGGAGAAATTCCCAACAAATTCTTTGAGATAACCTACAAAGACGTGCTTATCCGACTTTGGTTGTAAACATTTTACTTATGCTTAGCATACCAAAATTTAAGAAAAGACAATTCGGGTTTTATCCCAAACCATAGCTTATATGATGTCATTTCAACGGACCACGATGGTGCTCTTTTCAGTGTAAAAGCGGTAGTCTCTAAAGCTTCAATCCTTAAAACATAATGGCAGTTTTATAAATGACACCTTTGATCTTACCATGTCAAACATGGTTTGATTTCATCTCTCGAATATGCCATACTCCTATGGTTTATCGGGAAACTACAAATCATGGAACAATTTCTCAAATCTTAGGCGTTTTTGCTAAACCTATAACTCAAATATCTTCCTTTATGATCAAATCATAAACTCTTTTATTTTCTTGTTACAATGATTTTTCACTTCATCTTTAAAGTCTTTGAACAATTTTCAAATGTTTCATACTTCTTCCTTATTAAGTAAATATATAGATATATTCACTTAAATTTCTGGAGAAAGCATATGAAGCAAAAAGATCCATCGCATATGGCTACACATAATGGACTATGCACATCAGCATGCACAATTTCCAATAAGCTAGTCATCCGTTCCTCTTTGGCCTATGAACGGAGTTTCAATTATCTCGCGGAAAGTCTCACAAGTGTCAATTGATCAAAATCAAAGACTCAAAAAATCCATCAACATGGAGTTTCTTCATGTTTTCTTTCCAATATAATTTAAAACAGCGATGTCACTTCATAAGTTATATTTTAATCATTTGTCTTGCGACATTTTAGCAATAGTGTTTATAGATGTGATTTCTCCCACTAGACTTGTAAAATTTCATCCATCCTTTATGGAATACGGTAATTATTTGAACAACCATTGTTCTCGAAATACCAGAACGAAATAACAATTATTAAAACAAATCTTGAAGGCTAGGTTTGACGACAACGAAAAACACAATAACACTTTTTTTTTGATGAACATCATCACTTATTCTCTTGCTAGTTACTTAGGTCATTGTAGTTCATGAATTGTGTTGTCCTGTATGACACTTCATACCAACCAATTCGGTATCCAATATCGGTATCCGATACCTCAGAACCACATTGTTTAACAAGCAAGGAATACAACCATAACATGTATATCTTCTATATACCTAAGTTGGACATCTCCAACATTTTCTTTTCTGCCAAATATTTTATAGATTCTCTTTCAACAATTCCTTTTCTTTTAAAAGAATCTATCAACATCAATAGTGGTGTCATTCACATGACACATAGTACAAAACGTGTATAGTCAAATACTAATACCTTTGGACTTGCACTTTGAAGTGGATCACCATCATCAAATGTTTGGCATTCTTTCAAAAATCCATTCTTTAGTAATCTTTTAGTGTAGTAAACATTTTACTTACATCTTCTATTCATCCTTATCATGACAACTTTCATGATCAAGCTACTATAGCATGTAAGGAAGAATCGCGAGTATAATGTTAGTTCCTGAAACCTTTTGGGAGATTCGGATGCCTAGCATCTCCATCCTACACAAATTCTCATACAATATGAGAACATGTATTTTGCTAAATTATACTCTATCATAATGCAACCAAAAACATTGTTTCAGATATCACAATATATTTCACACATGATGGTTTCTGAAACAATTTTCAGCTCCTATACAATCTTGATATTAAAACAACTTTTGAATATCAATAATCATGGAGGCAAACATGATACTTTAGATACTAACATTGGAATTCTTACTCTTGATTTAATACTACTTATTAAACTTCACGGAGTAAATAGAGTTTGCTGAAAGTTTGCAATAGGACTTATAAACTTTAAATTGACATTTAAAACAATACGATACCAGTTCGTAAAGTAAATATCCAGAATTCTATAGTTCTATTATCTCAATTAAAACTAAACATAAGGTAGTGAACAGACGCCAATGACTACAACAAATTATGCAAATTCACTTCGATTTAGTTTATGACAAATTGAGTTCGAATAATCCAAATTAGAAATGAACTCCCACTCAAAAATGATATCCCTCGTGCCTTTTTGGTGATTACATGAACCAAATCCACTACACCAAGTCCGATCATCACGTGAGTCGGTGTAGCTTCAAAGGCGAGCATCAATATGGGCATCATATCAACTATATGACTCATGCTTAACCTTTCGGTCCGTGTTCCGAGGCCATGTCTGTACATGCTAGGCTCGCCAAGTAAGAACCTTAGTACTCACGTGTGTAAAACTGTCTTACACCCGTTGTATGAAAGCGTAGAGTCGAGTACACCCGATCATCACGTGATGTCTCGAAACACGATCCATAGAACAGTGCATACTTAAGGAAGAACACATTTTTATTTTGATATCTAAATGAGGGAGCATCTTAAAATGCTACTAAAATGCCAAACTAGCAATATAAGATGCAAACATCTAATGTGTAAAGTGAGATGATATGGTCCATGGATTTGATCTCTATCATATGCATCATGGTATGATCTCTATCATTCCTTTGTGTGTAAGGCCAAGGTCTATGGAACTTACACATTAGGTGTGTTGTAAGAGTATCTATCATACATCTACTTACAACATTACCATATCATGACACTAGCCCAGCAACGATCTAAACTAGACGCCTCTAATTTATCCATTGCAAGTTTTACGTGGCTTAGGGCTTTCGGAGATAGAACCGTTCTTAACTACGGACATGGAACCACAACGAGGATAACCAAGTTATAAGCAACTCGTTGTAAATCAGATATTGACTATAGTAGGAGAGACAGACACCCGCCAGCCACTTATGCAAAACTAGTTGCATGTCAGTCGTGGAACCGGTCTCATGTACGATGACATGTAAGGTTGGTCCGAGCCGCTTCATCCCACTATGCCACCAATATCCAAAATACATAAAGATGCAACAACATGACTATCATCGCCCACATATAAACATATGTGTACTACCCGTGCAAAGCACCTACGCATAGATCAGGCTCTGATACCACTGTTGGGTCCGCAACATAGAAAACAAAAAATTCCTACGATGAGAACTATACGCCAAGATCTATCTACTAGGTACAGAGCAGCGGGTGGACATACATCCATCGAGAACTTACCCTCGAAGACAACGAGTTTTGTTAACGAGTAGGAACTCATGGTTGATGTAATCGTACACTTGCCGATCTCAAGATCGTGATGAAGTCTAACAGGCCCAACTCCAGCACGTCCATCAGATCTAGCTCCAGCACCACCAGGTCCAGCACCACAAAGCAGCGGTGCATCCGTGATCGCACACATGTCTGGTACCCCGACAACCTCCATCCCTCGCTCCAGCAAAGCAACGGAAGCAACAACTCCTTTTTAGATAAAGCCACCGGGAACATGTATCTCGCTAATCCGAGACCATGGGGGAATAATACTAGAGGGGGAGAGAGATCCTTCACAAGGAGGTGTGAGGAAGGAGGAACAGGGTGGCCTTTTATAGGAGGAGGGGGGTGCTCCTCCTTCATGGCCGGCGCATGGGGGGTGACTCCTCACCTCCCCCATTCATGTGGTGGTAACCCCTCCACATTAAAATGCCTTTTCACATTCCCCTTTAAAGTCCCTACTTTAAATGCATTAAATTTCTCCAAATTTAATGCTCTCTCATTTAATAAAACTCTTTTATTATTTTTATTCAGAATTTTTTAATTGCTTTAATTAACAAATATTCACATAAAACCCCCTACAACATTTCAATATTACATGCAGAACCAATTTCAGCAATTTCACCCAAAACAGTTTTGGTGTCTATTGAAATAATTCCAGCGCTTTCTTAAATCTTTATCTGAAACATATTTGCACCAAATGGTGTCGGTATCCTTTAAGTGTGTCACCCTACGGTTCGCGAATAATGCAGACATGATCGAGACCCCTCTCAGATCAATAATCAGAAGCGGGACCTGGAGATCCATACTGACTCCTACACATTCAACGATGACTTCTATGATCGTGAGAACCTTTAACGCTAGTAACTAAATCCCTTTGTCTCGCGATATATTACATGTCCGAGATTCGATCATCGGTATCTCCATACCTAGTTTGATCTCGTTGCCGACATGCACTCTTTTCTCGTTCCCGTGATATAACATTCTAGTGATCACATCACTTGCTTGCAAGCTATCTTAATGTGATATCACCGAGAGGGCCCAGAGTATATCTATCCATCATCGGGATTGACAAATTCCACTCTTGATCCATGAGCCTCAACATAACACCTTGTAGCACTAAACCCACCTTTATAATCACCCTGTTACGGTGTGACGTTTGGTGTTATCAAGATACTCTTCTGGTGTTAGCAATTAACATGATCTCATGGTCTAAGGACTAAGATTACTTCGTATGATGTTATAGCAATATAAACATAATGACTTTGATCGTAATGCTATACTTAGGATGAATGTTCATCACATCATTCCACCAATGTTGTGACCTCGTTATTAACAACATCCAATGTCCATGATCAGGAAACCTTGATCATCTTGTTAATCAACAAGCTAGTCTATAAGAGAGGCATAACTAGGAACCCTTTTTGTTTATTAAACACACATGTATTGACGTTTCCGATCAGTAAAATTATAGCATGCAAAATAAACATTTATCATAAACATGGAATAAGATAATAACCATTTTATTATTGCCTCTCGGGCATATTCCCTTCAACAGGTTCAGAACAAAGCTCAAATTTAGAGTTTCGGAGCTGCTTGTTCTTGTAAATTTGGCAATTGTTTGTTCACCGATATTGTCGAACCATCTAAATCAAGCAAACCATTTAAATAAAATTCATGTTCTACTACTCCTTGGAGGATAAACTTCAACATAGAGAAAAATGCAATAGAAAACATCAATGTTTTAGAATGTCACTTTTGAAATCTAATGCTAACACTATATGTACTCAACTCAAACTTTGGTCATGGTCCAAGAAAATTGTGGAAGAATATGCTTATAAACGTCCTATAAAATAAATGCACATATCATTTTCTGGCATTTTGTTTCTTCCTGATCTTAGTTGATACCAAATGTTACAACTAGATAATGTTATAGCTAAAATTGTTATCTTCTTTTACAATACTTTTTTTGTTTCTTAAGTAGGTTCACCTTTTAAACTAGGAGTAGTAGTTCTAATTTATCCTATCCATCTAGATAATGGCACAATTAGAATTGTTATCTTATTTATCTTGTCTAGTATGTTACATGAACTAACTCTAGCAGTAGCAGTTCTAATTTGGAGTACACTTATATGAATGAATAGATATGTTGACTGATGCAGCCTAACACATGGCAATCACCATTGGTCCACATCATGCTACACCAACCATTCCCACAAAGGTGAATTCATTTCATCTCTTACATTCTGTTGGTTATCATGCGAATGGAATCATACCTGAGACAAATGCATATTGCATGACTAGGTCCATGACCATGACACCAAGAGGAGGAGACAAGGATGCCCCTGGAGTCAAGACCCCCAAGCAAGAGGCATGGAAGCGAAGAAGGAAGAAGCAGCCGAAGCAAAACCTAGAGTCTCCGGCTTGCACATACCAAAGTCTTCGGCAGGACCGAACTCTCTGCCATCAGCTCCTCGGAGTGTCTAGCCACCGTCCACTCGAAGCCTGGTGCTGCCAGTCAGATGCCTAGTTCGGACTCCACCCGGACACTCCGCCACCCCTGGATTCTCCACCCGATCTCTCCTAGAATGTCTGCCCTGACCAAAGTGTCTAGCCCTACAATGCTGGAGTGTCCGACCTGAGTGACCTAGGCCTGTGAGCCTCAAGATAGGCATGGCCCATGTAACGTTCAAAACTTCCTGTTTATGCCTAAACTAGCCCTAGATCATGGTTGGCCTATATATATGCCCCCACTCCCTCCTTGAAACCCTAGAGAAGATGATGAATTGAGGCAAGTGCCAAACCCTGGATGGAAACCCCTCTCTATAGTAATTCTATGAGTCGTACAAGTCCTTGGAGTCCATGCCCTTCTCCAAGTTATCAAGACCCTCCTCAGGTGTTTGATCTCTCCTTATCAAGGATTCTAGTAGTGCTTGGTCTCTCCTCTTTGGGATTCTACTTGGTTGCTACTCTCTCCTTGATTTGGATTCTATCATCTGCTTGCCGATATCTCCTTTGGCGATTCTCCCGCAAGGTCTCTTGCCGAGGATTCTATTGGATTGGTTGTACGAACCAATGGGAGCAAATCGAATAGTGTGTTTTGGCGTGTGTTTGTACTTTTCCTTGCATTAGAGTTGTGTTTATCAGGTTTTCCCTTACTCCCTGCCTCAAATCCGTGAAGATCGGGCCACCCAAGGGTCAATCCCACAATGGACCCATAACAAACTGGTATCGGAAGCTTTTGGTTACCACAGATTTGACTTTGTTCACCGATTTCCACCATAAATTCGAAAATAACAAAAATATTGCCCCAAATATCTTTTGGTTTGATCTCTCGTTTTGGTGAGTTGATTGCATTTTTGATCCATAAGAAACTTGTCTTTAGAGTTGGTCTACCTTTTGCTTGCGTTTCCCAACCCAATTTGGTTGAAAATTTAGGGATTTGAGGTTTGAAGGGCCCAATTTCCGCTCAAGAACACGAGCTGTTCGTTGACCTGACCCCGACTCGGAATGTCTGGTTGACGGAGCCCAGAGTGTCCGCCCCACCGGAGTGTCCGACCCATGAACCCCGAGTATCCGCCCATGTACCAAATTTTGACCTCCTTTTCTTTTTGACTGATTTTCTTTGCGTGTTTTTGTTTCGTATGCGTGTGTCATCTAACAGAGCTCTCGCAACTACGCCTCGCGTTCGACATCGACACCACGGAACTCGAACCATCCCTACACCAACAGTTGTAAGTACGACATCAACACAAGGTATAACTTGCACCACCCTTGTTAACCCCCTATTTTCTTTTGTGTGTTACCTAACCTATCGAGAGTAGCTCATCTTGTATTTGCCGAAGCATTATGCGCTTGCTCTTACGTAGTCATAGTGTAGAGGCAATAGCAAACGTTGACTCCATAGCATAGAAAGAAAGAGATACATAAAAAAGCTTCTAAGCAAAATAAAAAAAGAAAGATATCAATGCCAAAAAGAGTCCAATGCTTTTAAGTAAGAGTGTGAGCAAGAGCAAGACAAGCGTGCAAATCCATTGCTTCCCAATATTTTGGCAAACGGGTTACGGTCTCTCCTAGCGTTGGCACAACATCGAGCATTAGTATTTGTTGGGACCAATTTTGTTCGTTGCTCATTTTTCATAGTCGTGCTAGCCACATTAATCTCCACCGTGTGTTTATAGTCGTAGGTTCTCGTCACCCTTTTTGACCTTTTCCTTTGACTTCACTTTTGTTGGATTTTTTCACCTTTAACAATAACCTTTTCGTTTGGTTATTCCATTTGCTATTCACCTTCCTAACCTTCCACCATAAGACTTTGTGTGTGTGTCTTGTGTACTACTTGATTTGCTCTCGGTGTGAACACCCTTTCCAATTTTTGACTCGGTGAGGCAAGGTAGCACATACCATTCCACCAGTATCACTCTTCTTTCCAATTGTGGTAATACAACATGTCTAGGGGAAGTGGAGCTAGTGGAGATGGCAACTTCAACAACCAAAATGGTTTTGCCACACACCACAACTTATGGGCGCAACGCCAAGAATTCAATGCCCAATTTGAGAGGCTTGAGAACTGGCTTGATGATTTTTTTGAGAGTTCAACTACCGTGATCGGCAACGTCAAGCGGAGCATCACGCTCAATTCCAAGCTCTTCACCAAGCCATTGCCAATCTCGGCAACCATCATGTACATTGTTCAAGCTCTTCAAGTTTTTCTTGTACGCGCTCCTCAAATCTTCATGGCGAGTCTTCGTGCTCATACTCCCGTCATGGAGAACCCCACCACCATAACAGGGAACATCAAGCTCGTCATCGACATGAACAAGCGGTTGATCCACAAGCTCAACAACCACACCATGAAAGCTATCATCGGCACCATGATCATCATGCTCAACCACAATAACAAGAAGGATATGGTCGCCCATGGCAACAAGCAATGATACAAGTGCAACCTCCACAAGAATAAAAACTTCACGGTGAAGACCATCGGGATGATATGCATCATCACCCACACCATGACCATCGCTCACCACATCACATCAATCAAGAACCGCAATGTGATATAAGTGTTGGGTTCGTAGCATAGAAAACAAAAATTTCTACGATGTGAACATCTAAGCACCAAGATCTATCTACCTAGATACAATCAACGTGTGGATATACATCCATAGAGAACGTACCCTTGAAGAGCGATAAAGCATTGTTAACGGAGCCGATTTAGTGGTTGATGTAGTCGTACACTTGTTGATCTCAAGATCGTGATGAAGTCCAGCGAGTCCAGCAAGTCCAGCAAGTCCAGCACCAGCAAGTCCATCAGGTCCAACACCCCAACAAGTCCAGCACCGCAAAGCAGCGGCACATCCGTGATTGCACACACGTCCGGTATCCCGACAACCTCCGAGTCCTTGCTCCAGTTATGCAGCGAAAGCAGCAACTCCTTTTCAGATAAAGCCACCGGAAACATGTAACTCGCTAATCCGAGACCATGGGGAATAATTTCTAGAGGGGGAGAGAGATCCTTCACGAGGAGGTGTGAGAGTGGAAGAGGAGGGGAGCTCCTTTTATAGGAGGAGGGGCAGTCCCCAAGGGGCCATGCGCATGGCATGGGGGTGCCCCCACCTCTCCCTCCATAATGGTGAGTGGAGCTTCCACTAAGCCCACTCCCATTAAAACTAACTCCACTCACTTTGCATTAATTTTCTACCAAATTTAATGCAAGCTCTCATTAAATAAAACTATTTTATTTATTTTATTCATAATTTTGTTAATTACTTTAATTAACAAACATTCACATAAAACCCCCTGCAACATTTCAATATCACATGCAGAACCAGTTTCTGCAATTTCACCTGAAACAATTCCGGTTTCTATCGAAATGATTCCCGCGCTTTTTTAAATCTTTATCAGAAACATATTTGCTCCAAATGGTGTCGGTACCCCTTAAGTGTGTCACCCTACGGTTCGCGAATAATGCAGACATGATAGAGACCCCTCTCCGATCAATAATCAGCAACGGGACCTAGAGATCCGTACTGACTCCCACACATTCAACGATGACTCTAATGATTGTGTGAACCTTTAATGTTGTAACTAAATACCTTTGTCTCGCGATATATTATATGTTCGAGATTCGATCATCGGTATCCCCATACCTAGTTTTATCTCGTTACCAACATGCACTCTTTTCTCGTTTCCGTGATATAACATTATAGTGATCACATCACTTGCTTGCAGCTATCTCAATGTGGTATCACCGAGAGGGTCCAGAGTATATCTATCCGTCATTGGGATGGACAAATCCCACTCTTGATCCATGAGCCTCCACATAACACCTTCGTAGCACTGAACCCACCTTTATAGTCACCCTGTCACGGTGTGATGTTTGATGTTATCAAGATATTCTTCTATTGTTAGTGATTGACATGATCTCATGATCTAAGGACTAGGATTACTTCGTATGATGTTATAGCAATATAAACATAATGACTATCGTAATGCTATACTTCGGATGAATGTTCATCACATCATTCCATCAATGTTGTGATCTCGTTATTAACAACATCCAATGTCCATGATCAGGAAACCTTGATCATCTTGTTAATCAACGAGCTAGTTTATAAGAGAGGCATAACTAGGAATCTTCTATTTGTTTATTAAACACACATGTATTAACGTTTCCAAATTAATACAATTATAGCATATAAAATAAACATTCATCATAAACATAGAATAAGATAATAACCACTTTATTATTGCCTCTTGGGCTTATTCCCTTTAATAAGTGATAGTGATGAGGATCCACGCCGCGCTAGATGCAACAATTGTCATGCTCAACCCCACCATAGTCATCAACAACCAAACAGTGAGTACTTTTTCAGTATGCTTGGAAGGTGGTTGATGATTGCAAACGATATTTTTTTAACTTCTGACCTCCCATTGTTCTTCGTTCTCCAAGCCATCCGTACTAGTCCGAACGGGGGATATTTCATCTTATCTGTATATAGTTTACTGTCGCAACTTCTTTCTACTAGTAGACCAAAAAAACAAAAAAAGTTGCGATCAGTTAACGCTTGTCTGTGCTCTGGTTAAGACAGATTCAGAAAATCACAGTTAACTGATCAACTGCAGAGTGGAGGTTTTGATGAAAAAAAAGAATGAGATTACCTTATCCTGCGACTGCACCATCGGATATGATAGTGGTGAAATCAAGAAAGAGAGCTGTGGCGTGGCTGAAAATTTAGATAAACCGGATGGTCGCTTTGAACTGAAATCCAACAGATTCGACTAAACTGGCTGCGCTGAACAATTATTAAGGAAAAATGCCTTGTGCGTACTAGCATAACTCCGGGCGCGTAACAGTAGACATCAGTAGCAGAAACATATACATGTTGTGTGTTTGTGCGCACCTTCGATGGGTAGACAGCAGTAGCAGCAAGCCAGAGCGGTGGCCAAGACGCCTCTTTTGCTCCGTCAACAACAGCTCTCCCCCGCAGAGCTACGCACAGTGATGGGGCGACGGCGCTGGTGCGCACGGTCTCAGCAAGCATCCCTCAGTCTCCTAGCTCCAGCCGGCCAACCCTTCTGTATGTCTAGCGGCGCCAATGCATATCCGGCCGCCGGAGACGGGGAAAATCCCATCTTGACCTCGACGAGGAAGGACAACGTGTGAGAGGAAGAGGGAGGTGGTGAAGACGCGTGAGAGGGCAGAGAGAGGCAGCAGCGCGGGGAAGGACGGCGATGGCGGTGTGGGGCAGGAGAGTGAGGAAGAAAAAGGGCCAGGGGCAATGGCCAAGGGCACCCGCGAAAAGAAAAGAAAAAGGGGCAGGGGTGGCCACACCAACTATTGTAGAATCTCGCTCAAACGTGAAGAGCACACAACATAGAGCGACCTATGACTGAGATGAGAATCAGAGATCAAGACACAAAATTCTGAGTAGCCGACACAAAAACCAGCATCTAAATTTCCTGGGGCATTCATAAATTCTCGCACCACCATTTACAGACCACTGGAAAGTCCCAGCCAAAACAAACAGGAAGCCGAGTTGCTTCCAGTGCACGCCGAAATTGGCCTAAAGCACGTCTCATGTCACAGAACGAACCGCATCCATCAATCATAACAGACGGGAGAAGAAAACATCATGTAACAATTCTAATACTACAGCAAAGCTGCTCCTGAGCAAGAAAGCAGACAGTGACAAGAGGCCAGAGTCTGGAGTCTGGAGTTTTCAGGAAGGGGCAGAGACTCTTCAGTTCATTCATTTCAGGAAGGGGCAGATACTCTTCAGTTCATTCATTCCAGGATCCATGGATGACAGACTTCCTCATCTCTCAGCTGAAACTCAACAGGCTTGTTCTCCAGGGATGGGTAATCATCATGCTCAACTTCACCAAGAAAATCTTCAGCCAGCTTTGCAAGACCACCTGGAGTGGCAAATGCGCACGAGTTAGATGTGAGAAAACTGCAACAAAAAATCATGGACATGGACTGCCACGTAACGTCGAGAGAAATGGCATCCTTGAAAGGGAGGAAGAGACCTGAAGTTGAGAAACGCCTACTGGTGATGTCGGGAAAAATCTCAGGCTCCATCTCCAGCACGTTTACTTCTTCATAGAACTGTGCAACTGCCTGAATCATCAACAAAAAGATATTGCATTTCTGGCATCAACACAATGAGGGGAAAAAATGAACAGAAACCTGAAATGACTGTTGGTTTATATAGATGTCACATGTTATTGACACACAAGATGTGCAAAATATCTACACAACACTGACTAATACAGTATATCCATATAATCACCAGGGGTAAATGCAAAATTAAGAAACAACAATGGGATAAGACACCAATAGATAGGAAAGCGACATACGTCTAATGGAATGCAAATTCCTTCAGTTCTACTAGCAATTAGGAAAAGCAAAGATTCTATAATCACATGTTACTGACACACAAGATGTGCAAAATATCTACACAACATTGACTAATACAGTATATCCATATAATCACCAGGGGTAAATGCAAAATTAAGAAACAACAATGGGATAAGACACCAATAGATAGGAAAGCGACATACGTCTAATGGAATGCAAATTCCTTCAGTTCTACTAGCAATTAGGAAAAGCAAAGATTCTAATCCACATACGCAGAGCTTAAAGCAAATGTTGAAAGGAAAACCCTTATTGGGAACCTTCAGGGTAACATCCACAAATATAGCTTTATTTGCTTAGTTGTAATCCAACAGAGAATTACACGAGTTCAGAAGCAACATCCATAATGGAATGCATTTTCTGTTAGATAGGAAAGCGACATGCGTATAATGGTATGCAAATTCCTTCAGTTATACTAGAATAAGGAAAAGTAAAGATTATAATCCACATGCGCAGAGCTTAAAGCAAATGTTGAAAGGAAAACCATGATTGGGAATCTTCAGGCTAACATCCACAAGTAGAGCTACTATTTGCTTAGTTGTTAAGTGATGCCAAGTATCAAACAGAGAATTACACGAGTTCAGAAGCAACATCCATAAGTATTAGTACATGCATCTCGTTGTCTAGTCCATGTTGTTTGTACGTCTTAATTGCTTCTACAGATAACAAGAACAAGGTTGCCAACAAACAGTGTCAGATTTGTTTTTGTTGTAGAAGACATAATATAGTTCCTCCACAAAAGAGGCACAAGAGGATCACATTACACATAAAACTCTCCTGATTGACTTACCATGTAACAGTTGAAAATATAACCATATAACAGTGGAACAAATAATCATGTAAGATTCTGTCTTTTAATGCTTGTGTCATAGAAAAAGGCCAATAGGTTAGATAATGCATTGGGTTATGAAAGAAAGCTGACTAATGTAGATAGGGCATACTCAGATAAACATTCTGCCTGTTTGATAACATTACCACGATTAGTTTGTGTGGATATAAGTTTGGCAGTTTAAGAACAAAGAGAGCAATACTTGCAAAGGGTTTACTCAAGAGCTAGCAAGATGCCTAGAGAGGTAAATAGCGATTCAGTTTATCTGTAGGAATTCTAAAATATTCGGTGCATGTGGGTGGCTTACCTTAGCTGGAAACAGCAGAGGATCAAATATCACATCTGACCAGTCATGCAATGCTGACGTTATTTTCTCCACTTTCTTCTTGACACCTGCACAGTTGTAATACTCAGCACATGTACATATTGAATAGTGCTACCCTCAAATGAGCATGCAAATGAAGCAACTATCAGCGACAAATTCTCACGTTTATTTAGCTTGTCACTGTCCAGCTTCTGAGCATCATTCCCAGTGAAGTGGGTGCCCTCCACCCCACCCTTAGCCCATTCATGGCATTTTTTGGTCGCCTCATCAGCAAAGATTGTAGTCTTGTTCACTGGGTTCTTCTTAATGGTTTCTTGGCTACGCAGAGCAGACTTCTCTTTCAGGATGGACCTGTCCTTCAAGGCGGTACCTTTGATGGTGTTGCTGGTGTTGGATACATCCCGCAGGGCCTTCCTTGCTGATGGCTTAGCTGATGGTTTCAGTGGCTTGGCATTCAGCCCATCAGCCCTCTTGCCTGCGCACCAAGAACAAGTATGTCGGACATTCACAACAGTAAACTTCCGTATCATGAATTAGTTTGAGCAAAAACAGCCTCACCTCTATGGATTGGCAGGTTCTCATCAAGGAAAACAGCTGGTGGAGCTGCGAAAGCCATGGCACAGAACAGAAGCCTTTATTCTTCTACCTCGAAAGCCTGGATGGAGGTAAATGTTGTGAAAAAAAGGAAATTAATAATCAGATAACAGAAGCAATATACAACAACTTCACTACGCTATTGTGCCGTAAAGAAACTGCAATAAGCATAGGCAAATTGTTTTGTGAAGGCTAGGACTTTACTTCAACACCATTCTGGTAGCAAACACTAGCAATCAGAAGACAGAAGTAACCCCTACCCCTTTGTGTTGTAGAGAGATGCAATTTGCACAGGATTTAACATCAGGCCAAGTTGTTTTCGGAAGGTAGCCCAGATCTCAGTTCGATTTTACCTTATTTAACAGCAATTCCGCCAACAAAGATTTCGAAATACTATGATTCGCGTCTCTAAATAACAGATCAGAAGACACGCGTCCACGCACATAAGCATAATCCCTCCCAAGAAAAAGGCCCGAACCATATGGACGAATGGTCGGATTGCGATACTAGCAGCAAACTAATTCGCAACCGCCGCATACCCGTAAGGTCCTAACAGAAGCACTTGCACGAATCGGGCGGGATACAGCAGGAAATTTAGGGTTTGGAACTTGCAGCTCACAACTAAGGAGAAAGAGAGAGAGAGAGCACGGTAGGGCAAATTTTCCTCGGGAGGAAAACATGAGGGAGACGCGGAACCCAATCCAGGAAATCTAGAGCTTACCAACGCAAGAAATCAGTCCTGAATCCGGATCGATCTGCGCTCCGCTTCGGTCCAGGGGCGGGGAAGGTATCGCGGCGTGATATGGTGGGAGGAAGGTGTGGTTCTCGGGGGGGCGGCGAGGGCTCGATTCGATTCGTCGGAGGAGGCGAGACGTGAGGATTTTTCTCGGTTTCTTGGGGGTTTGGGGGAGAGGAACGGAAATGAATCGGGGAAACCCTTTATCTGCGGGGGCGCGGGTGAAGAAGGCAAGGCAATAGCGGGGAGCGGCAACGGTCGGATTAGCTGGGTCGGTGGGGGTTCGGGAAGGTGCCATTGGGTCAGGCCCACGAAGAAAGAGCCTGCTATTTGGGCTGGGCCTCGTTACGTTTCGTACTTGTGGCCCAGATACGCTGGTTATGACTAGACCCGGCCAACCCCAAGTGAACGGCAATACTTCGGGCCGGGCAATGCTTCATCCAGCCCATTATGCATACTGACCCACGACGGTTAGGCTCTCGCCCCACGACTCCGGCCGACCGCCGTCTCTCCAGTTTTCAGCCCCCCGGTGTCCAAAACCCTAGAAACCTCAGGGGAAGGAGGGAGATAGGTGTGTGCAGGCGGCCATGGAGAAGCTAGACGAGAGCAAGTTCGAGCAGCGGCTGCAGCTCCTGGCGCTCCGCATCCCCCGCGGGCTCGCCTCCGCCGTCACCCGCCTGCTCCGCTCCGGGTAACGCATGCCGCTCACCTGACTCCAGATGGAGGATATCACAGCGTTTTGCGGCTTCCAAGTAGCCTTCGTGCTCAGTAGCAGTCTAGAGCTGAATTATCTTTCCCCTTAGGTGCCTGCTGGACATGCCGCGGGTCAAGCCTGTAGTTGAGGACCCTGAGAGTGACACGAACAGACTCGTAGTGCTGTCGGAGAAGATCCAGAACCCCGGTATGCCTTAACCTCTCCATGGAATCAAGCAGATTTTTTTTTTTGATTTGTCAGGTGCTGTAAAAATGAGACCAACCTGCTTCTAAGAATTAACCAAATAAATTATGTAGTGACAGCAAAACTCGAATACCATAATAAGAATTAAGACTTATTAAACCCATTTGGTCGCTCATGTCTCCGTTGCTACGCTGCTGTACTTTGCTGTGAAACAAAAACTCAGATGTGTCCTATGCTTCTATCCAGAGGATCTTACGTCCATTATATCTGGTGTATGTAGATTTGTCTGACATTCCGGAGCAGGTTCACAATTCCTTGAAGCAACTGTGCAGTGTCGATGTTGTACCTTACTCCTTGACTCTTGGTTATTCTTACTGGAGTGCTGGTAAGCTTTCTCTTCTGTTCTAGGTGTTTAAGTATGTTACGCTTCTACAAAGTGTAATAGATGGTAAATTAGCCTTCTTAATTGAAATCAAACAGTTTTTAACATTCTTGCTTGCCCATCAGAAATACCACCGTGCTGCTAATAACCCCCACTCTTTATATTTACAGGATTTCATTCTCATAGAGCTATTTTACTCAGCTAATGTGCTTCATGTCGTTTGATCGATGCTAATCTCTTTTATTCCGTGCAGACCATATTCTGAAACAAATATTACCTGCAGGAGTAGAGGTGCCCTCTTCTTTTGAAACAATTGTTAAGTGATACTAAACTGTACCTCACGATGGTTTGATTTTCTTCTTTCCCTTTTTTGTTTGATCTTGTTCCTGATAGTGCTTTGTATGAATTTTGCAGGCCACGTTGCTCACTTAAACATACCTGATGACTTGCTAGCATACAAAGATGTCATAGCAAAGGTTATCTATGAGGTAAGGCTGCTTGCTTGTCCTTTTTTCTCATGAGTTATTCGCTCATATCCAATTTCATATACAATCAAGGATACTTAATTTGGAGCAAAGTGCTTGCTTATAAACATGAACTACAGCTGGCATTTACTTCTGAATGTACAAGGATAATGCATCTTGAGTAGCACTACCCAGTTCATATAAGTGGAAGGTTCTCCCTGAAAAAGTGCAAGGTCATCCCCATGCTTTACTTTTACCTTTACACACACTTCATATAATCATATATTTTATTTAATTTTACCTTTGTACTGCTCCGAAATGCTTACTTATTTTGCGCATATATCCGGATTACCATGCAACTTTCACATGAAAATAGGCTAAAATAAATTGACACCAGACTTGTAAGCAGTAGGCATTGCAGAAACATTGAAATGATTCATAACATTCTAGATTATTTTGCCTACGTTCATTATTCAGCTAATGTTTTCTGTCCTGCTTATATGCAGAAAAACTCTCCAAGGATTCAAACAGTGGTGAATAAAGTTGGGGCAATTTCAAACGAATTTAGAGTCCCGAAGTTTGAGATTCTAGCAGGGAAGAATGATATGGTGACTGAAGTCAAACAGTATGGTGCTACATTTAAACTTGACTATGGTTTGGTCTACTGGAATTCAAGGCTTGAGCATGAGCATATCCGATTGGTTTCTCTTTTCAAAAAAGGAGATGTTATCTGTGACATGTTTGCTGGTATTGGCCCATTTTCAATCCCAGCTGGACAGAAAGGATGTATTGTATATGCAAATGATTTAAATCCAGACAGTGTTCATTATCTTAAAACAAATGCAAAGATTAACAAGGTGGAGGATTATATCTTCACACATAACATGGATGCTAGAGTATTCATGCAAAATTTAATGATAGCACCTGATCCAGAAACCAAGTCCCAATGTGCTACTGCTAATTGTTCTTCTGAAGAAACAGTTTGTGCTAATGAACATTCTATGCCAAATGCTAACCATAATGGTACATCCTGCCCCCTATACCCTCTGCATACCATTATGGTGAACTTTTGCTCAACTCACTCTAAGTCTGCTATATAATAGATGTACAAGAGATCTGCCAGGAGAGTTTGGATGGCTCCGTGGTGAACACTACTGCCAAAAGGCGTCAAGAAGCTTCTAATGAAGGTAACTACATTGTATGTAATGTCTGTAGGAATCGTGCTAGAAGTATATTTGGTTTCTCAACGTTTCAAAGTATTTATAGTCTGGTACTTCATGTTAACTGAAACTGATGTATGAGTGAGGCCAGCATCTTAATCAAATTGATAACAGGCTTGATAAGCACCCCCGACAATTATAGCTATTATGTCTCTTGTCGTAGAGTTACACTGTTATGCTTCCTATAGGTGATGTTGCCTGCCAAGAAGCGGATGCCAATCAAACGAAAAAGAGGAACAATAAGAAAGTAAAAAGCTCAGGACCTCTACCTGTGAAGCCATGGGAGCACATTGACCATGTAATAATGAATCTCCCTGCTTCTGCGCTGCAGTTTCTCGGTAATGTTATTTCATCTCCTAGGTTTCTCTCACTCCAGTGATCATACCTTCTCTGCGTATTTTGGGGCGGGGTTCTTTTCAGTTGTCAGCATCTTATGTACTATGCCATTCCATAGTAGTTAAGCTGCAAGTTCATAGTATTTCTGCACAGTAGGATTTTCATATGTATTTCTCATTTTATCACAAAAAACTTCAAATATATCACCTCTCTTTATATGATTGCTTTCCCAGATTTTTGAACTCCAACACCGTAGCCGTCTCGTGCATATGGTTGCGATAAATTGATGGCCTACATAAACCATTTAGCTGTGGCAACTTTTCCTGGATAGCTGTGTAAATATCTGCTTCTGGAAATCTCTCAACCTTTTAGCCACTTTCACCTCGGCTCTTAGATCCTGGTCCTGTGTCAATATATACATTTCAGTTCAGCCCAGTAGAAACGGAAGTTTTCCGTCGCAAGAGGATTTTCCCTTCTGTATAAAATACCTTTGGTGTTCTTTTTTTCCGCGGAAAATTACCTTTCGTGTTGCTGTCTATACAAAAATTTAGTTGTTTTCTTGTAAATATTCTGTGTAACTGATTTTATATTATTGAACAGTTACAGTCAATACACATGTATTGTTGCTCTGTATTTAGTTCCTGATCTGTATATCTATTATGCAGATTGTTTTAGTGGACTTGTTCAAAAGAGATGCTGGAAAGGGTCATTACCTTGGATCCACTGTTACTGTTTCATCCGTTCAAGTGAATCTGAAGAATTTATATTATGCGTAAGTCTATCCCTCTTTGGTTATTTCTCAGTAAATGATTTTGTATCATACCATAGGTCCATAACAGGCAACAATATCGACAGTTTCTATATGCTTATATCTATGTTGCGATGCATTTTATTTTCTTCTAACAGCTCTTGCCATCTTTGCAGGAAGCACAAAATAAACTGAATGGCAAGATTGCAGAACCAATATTCCATAGGGTTCGTGATGTTGCACCTAACAAGGTAGGTTATATAATAAAATATTCATGCTAATTTGTTTGCAAGACCTCATGGGTACTTCAAATTTTTGGGTTTATCTTACCACATGCCCTTTCCTGTCTTTTCCCCTTTCTCCTGCTGTAAGCGCAATGTAAGACCCAGACCAAAATTTTGTATATGCACACCCAGAATTGTCTCTAAACAGTACGCTATTTATTTCTGCGATGAAGGGAATAAAACGGTACGAGAATGTGGATTTTATTTAAACATGAAGAACATATCAAATTATTTCAATGCAATCTATGCAATGATATCTATTTGGCCACTAATAACTAATAACAGTTCAGCTAGTTTGAATTGTATATGGACACATGATAAACTTTGTCCGGCCCCAGCTGAACTTTTCGGTTTCCATCCAAATCTGGAAAAGTAGCGAGCAATTCTCGATTCTTTTTTAGTGTTTGTTGGTGAGCCTAATAACATGAACTTGTGATGTTTGATGTTTATTCCAGGCGATGTATTGCTTAAGTTTTAGGTTACCTGTGGAATGTCTCAAGGACGAAACTGAAGATCACATTCAATCAGTTGATGGTTAGCCCTCCTCCATACAAGCTGAAGCCATGGCTGTTTCGTAGTACTTGTGGAGGTTTGCTAAAGAAATGGCATTTTTTTCAAGCTATCCAGTGCAGTTTGAACTGAATCACCATTCCGTTGTGAAGGGTAATTAATAGGATGTTTTGCCATATTTAACCTGTGGGCTAGCACCATCTGATTTAGAGTTCTGCTACCATTAACTTCACGTTAGCAAACAGTTTAGTGGTTTTGTAAGGCTTCAGATATGTGGTGTCCTTCTGGAGTAGACAGAGATCACATATTTACAGAAATATCCGATTCCAGTTTTAGAAGTTCTTTTTGACATGTAAGCAGTTTCTTAATGATCTGTTTGATATCTGTGGTGTTGGTTACGCTAGTAATACTATGTGACACCGGCTGTATTAAAAAGCGAAATATTATGTGACACTGTGTCTTGTGCGGTGACTACGGCAGCTTATTTTTTGACAGCGTGACCACCGCAGTTCAAATTAACAGTTTTTTTTTGTTTTGTTTTGTGAAAATGGGGAGCACTAGCAGTTCGCCAACACACCAAATTAACAGCCCTGGAGCAAATGGAACCAGGTCGATAGCGTAGTGGACAGTTTTTTTTGTCACATGTAGTTCATTTATCACCAAGGTTACATCACTCACTAGAAGAGGCACACGATAAAATGTGGGGGTTTGTCTAACCAAACATGTTCGTCATGTCTCCTGGGCGACCTGATTTGCTTCCGGGAAATTGTGCTCAAATTGGATCTTCAAGAACTCAGAAGCCAAGTGATATCAGTCGTCAGTCGCAGCAGCTACTCTGTTTGAGTATCCTCCCTCTGACATCCAAATTATCAGAACAACAAATCACTAGATTGCATCCAATCCAACGGACTGCCAAGAGAAGACCTCGTTTCAGGGCATCCCCCGTGTTATAATCGTTTCAGGGCATGACCTCGTTTCAGGTACCTGTTTTAGTTAGGCTCCATCCCACAAAATCCCCCATGTCATGCATAGGAAGAGGTATCGCCAAAACAATTTGAACATCCACAGGCTAGAATGTTTGTTCCAATAGTATCTCATCCCATGTGTTCGTTACTATAGATAAATCAACTCAATAACTCGCGTAAGATTATTCTGTCCCTTGGGTGTAAATATCTTACGCGAGTGGCTTCCAGGAATCCATTGTGTCTTCTCAAATATTGATACTATTACCTGTACCAACACACCATACATGTCCCTTTTTAAAGGTATGTATTCCTGCCCAGATGCTTTGCCAGGTGAAAGAGCTACCCTTCTTCATTGGGGCGTTTAGTAGGTCCTAGATGGGAAGTACTTAGGCTCGCAAAACTCTTGTGCATAATGGATCAGGTTTCTCTAACAATCTACATACTTGTTTAGCTAGTAGGGAAAGATTGAAACAGTGAATGTCACGAAATCCGATACCTCCTTGTTTCTTCGGAACACAAAGTTTCCATCATGCCAACCAATGCATCCTCTTTCGATCAGCATCATCACCCTACCAGAAATTTGACATCGCTGTAGTGATTCCTTTACAAATTAGTTTTGGAATCTTGAAGACTGACATCACATAAGTTGGTATTGCTTGAAATATCGCTTTGAGTAGCATCTCCTTTCCACCAGACGATATAATCTTCTTCTTCCACACATTAATCCTTTGACAAACCCGATCGACAAGAAATTGAAATGAATCGGATCGGGCCATGCCTACCATGGCTGGGAGGCCAAGGTATCTGTCGCTAAGAGCCTCCGTCGTAATGTCCAAGCTAGTGCATATAGCCTCCCTTTCCTCCCAAGAGTATTTGGACTAAAGAATATACTTGATTTAGGTGTACTAACCAACTGTCCAGATGCGCAGGATACGTCTGAGACATCCTGCATTAGCAGCATCAGCTTGCATCAATATTAAGGAGTCATCAACGAACAACAAATTGGATATCGCTGCAGCATCGCGGCATACTTTAACCCCAATGAGCTCTCCTCTTTCTTCCACCTGAGAAAGGAGTCCGGCTAGTCCTTCTGCAAACAATAGAAAGAGGTATGGTGATAAAGGGTCGCCCTGACGCAAACGCCTTGACGAACAAAAAAGATATCTCTCTTTAGAATTTACTCGTACTCTATACTTGAAAGATTTTACACATGTCATAATTAGCTTCACCCAACCTGGATTAAAGCCTAATTTCGGCATAATCTTTTCCAATAAATCCCACTCCACTCTGTCATACGCCTTGTGCATGTCTAACTTCACCGCACAAAACCCTTTTTGCCTTGCGACCTTTTCTTTATCGCATGGAAACACTCGTAATGTCGTCGGATTGAAGACAAGTACACCATGAGGAGGTCCTCGAGGCATGGGAAAAGGTGGGGTGTGAGACGCACGGTTGTCCGGACGGTGAGCACACAAGGTTACCCAGGTTCATATCTAACTGTGGTGGACGGATCCTACTCTTGAGCAATCCAGTATATCGGCAAAACCGGAACTACAACAGATTACAAGAGTTGGTTTCGCCTGTACGAGTTGAGATTGTGGTGTTGTGGTTTTGCCCTAAAGGCTGGTCCCTAGGACGACTTATATAGTCATCCGATGTAGGGTTTACAGGAGAGTCCTATCCGGCTAAGACACAAAGTCGGTACAAAGTACATATTAGACTACAAGTATTCCTATGGTCCTAAGTCGGTAAGTCTTCCTGGGCCTTCTCGTATCCGGATGGGCTTTCATCTTCTCTCCCTGACTGGGCCCCCCCGTGGAGCATAGCTCTAACCTAGAAGTGGGCCACCCTAGTCAGTGAGTCAACGTGGGTATACCCAGAAAGTATATCCCCAACAGTAGCCCCGGAAGCCTCCAAGATCCACAGTCAGATTCCATCTTCTAGCTTGAAAGTTCTTTGGCTGCCGAATCTTGAAGGGTTCTTGAAACTCCAAAATAAAAGGATAGGATCCGAGTCACGAGTGACTCAGATCGATGGCGAGTGATCTTTGTTTCCATGCTCGATTCAAACTAAGCCGGAATTTAGTCTAGTGACATACTGACAACTTTTCAGGTCTTGTCACGTCACTGACAATTATTATGTCAGCGTGACCGTTGGTGGGTCCCACATCACACTGAACCGAGGCATCATTTCAATGCAAGCGCAGAGATCGAGGCGGCAGAGGCTTCACGAGGAAGCTTCCCCTCCCGATTCGTGATGCGTGGCGAAAATCTGGTTAATCGCTAATCTCGGTGCGGATGGGTTATAAGAGGGGAAAAACTCATTTTTTTCTCCACCGATGCTCAAGCACTTATTTTTCCTCGTGAGACCTTGCGATACACATCTCCTTCTCTCTCCTCCACTAAACCACCAGCGCACCCGTTTCTGGTCCATCTCTGACAAGATGGCCGATCTGGATCAACGGCATCTTCATCAGCGGCAGAAGACAAGAGCTATCCCGAGATCTGGATCCCCAGCATCATCAGTGATGAGAAGCTCAAGTACACGGAGGATGAAGGTTATATTCGTCCCGACTCATGGCGGAGTGGCTTCAACGAGGCCATCCCGGTGCCACGTGACGGCGAGCGGGTTCACTTAGCGACCCATATCGATCGCGGTCTCAGCCTTTCACCGTCGGAATTATTTTCCGAGTTAATCGACCATTACGGTGTTTAGCTTCATAATATCCCCCCGAATTCATTATTAGATCTTAGTACCCATGCATCTCTCTGTGAGTGGTTTCTTGACATCAAGCCAAGTCTGCTTCTTTTTCGATACTATTTTAGCACTCGAAAGAACTCTATTACTGTCGGTGTTCCCTATAATACTGGAACTCTTACCTTAGTCCTTAGGAGAGATCGAAACTACCCTAAGGTTTTGGCTAGCGATTCAGTGAAGTGGCCAACAACCTTCTTTTACCATAAGGATATGCCGACTCCTGGTAAGTTGGAATGTTTGTCGGCTTTCGTTGATGGTGTTGCAACCTACCGGGAATCTTAGAATGCAGAAGCGTCAGTTTTGACCGAAGATATGATCAATGCCAAAAGGCGGATTGAGTTTTTGATCAAGAACAAAGGACTGAGGGGATCCGACCTCGTACATTGCTGGTTAGAATGTCGGATTCAACCTCTACGGTACCATGGGGATCGGGTTATGCACTCATTTACTTCTGATAAATATGACAACCGGAGAGTCAACCCACATCAAATTCCCTCCAAGGAGTACAAAACCCGGATCTAGTGGTTGATCAAAGAACGAGTTAACAAGAAAGTTCTGGAGATCTCCATGCACATGTATACTATAGAGAATCCCCTGATCCTGGTAAGTCTTTTTACTTTATACTACTGTATTTATATTCATCTTTATCTTTTATCATTGTGCAATGCTGAGATATTTCTGACTTTTAGCTAGCTGACCTCCCCGAGTTGGAGCTTGCTCCTATCGAGGGTTATCCATCAGAAGATCTGATTCCTCTTGACAAGGAAGAGGAACTAGTGGAATTACCGGAGGCGTTTACCAGAAAACGTAAGACTCCAGTTGTTTAAGCTGGTCCACAAACGCTGTCAGTTGTCAAGAAGTAAGTTCTTCCATCATAACTTGTATTTTTATTTATACTCTTTCTGAATCATAATAGTATCTATCTTATGATTCAGAGCTAAATCATTGGTGAAGAGGAATGTGAAATATTGGAAGATGCTACGCCAGCAGAAATTAAACCTAACTTCTCCTGCCACTGCTCCTCCAACTCTCAACCCCAACACATCCTCAGCATCGGAGGATATTCTGTCTTCGTGCGTTGAAGATGTTGAGGCTCAAACTGAAGAGCCGATGAACACTAGTTCACAAACCGACCTCACCACTAGTGACTCGGGAATATATAAGGGTGAACCCTCTAAGGGTAATGATCCCTCAACTGATACCTTTGGCGAGAATCTTCTGAAGATTCCTGGTGCTGCCAACCTTGGCCTTACCAAGAGAAGTGCAGAAGAGATTCAGAAACTTGCATTTACTTGCCTAGAATCCAGGAATATTTCTGCTGAGGAAGAAGCTCAAGAAGCCGAAGATGTTAAACTTGAAGATCTGCTGGGTCAGATTCATCGTCGAGGCGAAATACTAAGGGTTGGCAGGTTCTGCCTCCACAAATACAACCCTTGACCTTAGTTGAGACGGTTTCTACTGAGATCAACACCATCCTTAATAAGCTGCATCATGAGCACATTGTAAGTCGTTTTTGACTCTTTTCACTATCTTTATATCATATCCTCTAGCCCCCAAGCATGAATTCGGATAGGATCTTGTAGTGCAAAAATATGAGTTTGTGCTTTTTTAGGATGCCAAAGAAAGAAGTAGTGTAGCCCCCAAGGCTCGTGCTAGAATTTAACTTAGTTAAAGTAACAACCCGAGCCTTAGTAGACTTATGGCTCTGGTTACTATTCTGGCTTACAGAAAGTTAATTGTTACAACCAGGAATTGTTGAAGAATGTATGCAACAAGTGGAAAGAGGTCAAAGCTCTCTGGCTTGAAGATGCATAGTTGAAAGTTGAGAAGGATGAGACAGAAGGTAAACATTTTCGGCTCCCTTGTTGCATTTTTTGAATTTTCATGCTAAATTTCAATTTGATTGACTTTTCCTTTGCCATTTCAGGCTTGCTGAATCAATCTTGCAAGCTTATGGAGGAGGCGGAAAATTTCAAAGTCTTGGAAGCGAAAAATGCCGACCTTCGTGCAGAACTTGAGAAACTCAAGGATGAGCACGAGAAAAAGGTAAAAAACTTGTTGGAATCTAGCAACCATGCGACTAAGAAGCTTGACTGAACCATTGCCCTCCAGGACAAAGAAATCAAAGATTTAAAGGTGAAAATGGACAGGCAAGCTGATACTACCTAGGCACTTTAGGAAGAACTCCGGAGTTTGAGGGAAGATAAAACCAAAGTAGATGAAACCATCTTTGGTAAGTTTGCTGCCAATGCCATGTATTTCCCTGCTTCAATGTTTTCCAACTTAATTTTTCAGACTTAGTTATCTTGTCTTTTCATAGGACCCCTCAATATTCTGGATTCATCTTCGTCCGAGTCCAGCAGTAGATGACTTATCGCAGTTGGAGATTTAATCCATGATGTACGCCAAACTCTTGAAGAGATTGGTGAAACCGTTGGACTATCTGACCTGCACAAGCTATCCAACTTTGAAATACATGAAAAGATGAAGGAATTTCCGAAGCTTGTAGAGGACTGGAAGATGTCGTATGCTCGGACCACTGCCTGGAATGCCCTTACCATGGTGAGTCACCATGGTAGTATGGAAATCTAGCAAGTCACGAAGGGTATTTTGACTGTTGATGAAGACAACAACGATCAAGATGGTGGAGCCATTTGGGAGTATTGTGCTAGATACACTTGCCGTGTGGCTGAGATGACAAGCTATGAAAAACCATTCTTTCAGTCCGTCGTGGTGCCACCAAGCCCCCCAGCCGAAGAAACTAAAGCCTATGACGATGATGAAAAGACTGAGTCGGACATCATCACCTAGTACAAGTATTAGGGTGACTTGGATGCTGGCACCAGTACTCCGGCAAGACCTCTGTCTCCTCCACCTGCAGCATAGGGTCGAAAAACTATGCATTATTCTAAAACAAGTGGTGTTATATGAATATTTTATTTGGTTGTGCTGTTATGTAAGAACTGGTGCATTTACTCTACCACTTGGTTATTTGTGTTGTGCTCAGAAATTACTTAAGCACTTTTTGTTCATACTTATTGTTTATCTGGCTTTCTGGTTCGCCCCTTTCGTGAGACGTCCAACCTTTAGCATGGAAACACTGTCGAGCAACGGAGCTCACTTGCTAAACTAGTTTAAAATCAGAAACAAAGTCGGCTTCCAGTACCAACAATTCACTACTCAAAAATACCCGCGTCTAAGCAATCAGAAAAAACCAAAGTATAAATAGAAACTGAGACTTACACCCGAAGGTAGCATTTTTTAGAATCAGAAATCTAACCACAACAAACATAAGCATAAAGTACTTTCAAGTATTCTGACATGATCATTCGGAAATAAGATGGTACTAAAACATCTTAGAGAAAACATTGAGGGAACCAACACTTTATTTCGCTTTGAACATGTACATTATTATGATTACAAAGAAAGAAAACATAAGAATAAAAGCAATGTAGCTGAGCAATGTTCCATGGACGGTCTAACTCATCCATATTTGTACTGCCTCCAACTCTCATTCTCTTCCGAGTATCAAGTCTTTGTTTGACTGGTCTCATGTCGGTTAAATAATGTGACCCATTGCGCAGTACTCTGCTAACCATAAAGGGCCCTTCCCATATCGAGAAAAGTTTGTGCTCTCTTTGTTGCACGAGCAGAGAACTAGATCGCCCTTTCTAAAGGAACAGTTTTTGACTCCCTGACATTGATACTTGCGTAGCTGCTCCTGATAGGTTGTATATCATTGTTCAACAACTACGTGAACTTCCTCGAGTACATCGAGGTCATGTTGTCGAGAAACTTTGGCATCTTCGACGTACCCAGCGACTCGGGGAGAAATATGGATGAGATCACTCGGAAGTGTTGCTTCTGTGCCATAGACCAAGGGTAAATGTGTGTATCCCATTGACCTATTAGGAGTAATTCACAAGCTCCAAATTACAGATGATAATTCATCCGCCCAAGCCCCTACAGGATGATGAAGTGGTGCTTCGAGGCGGGGTCGGGGGCCTTGTAGGATTAGACCATTAGCCCTTTCGACTTGTCCATTGGCTTATGGGTGCGTGACCGATGCAATTGTGGATGGTGTTTTTCGGAAGTTCATTTAGCCATGATCGAGCCGTCTTCCTCAGCATGAGCGGGAGATATCATACTGCGACCAGGCTATTTCCTCCTTTGGTGATGCAGCAAGCCTGGAAAAATCCTAGAGCCAGGTATCTGACCGAGCTACACTGTCGTAGGGTTGAATGTGCCTTGAGATAGTGAACCCCTCCGAAAAGTTGGTTTAGCGGACCCTTGGTCCGAAACACTTTGGGCCCATGTATATATCATTCGACTCATAGCCTCGTGCCTCTATGTTTGAGTTGATCTGGTTCCTGGTGTCGCTTGGTGACAGAGAGCGCCATCTTGGATGTTCGTCGTGGCTATGGAATCGTGGAGTCGGATCTTTGCTTCTCCTACCACCTCCTCCACCCCGGCTCCCTCCTTGGCTCCCGTGGGAGACGTTATCGTCATTGATGGCTCTAAAATATAGCCATTTATGTCCACATTTAAACTGGATATTATTCATATTTTTGATGAAATATATCCCTAAACCCTGCCACTAATGCCTATGATCAAAGGGGTATGCAATCCTTTCTTGCTGTTTTTCCCTGCATAGATAATGGCGTTTGATGATGGGAATCACTACATTAAAGTCAAAGATACGAGATTTCCAACAACCCAAAGAAACCAGGAGTCGTGAAGTGGAGACATACGCTTTGACGACCAATTATATGGCGGGAATAAAATTCCGGCCATATAGTTCCAATCGTATAGTTTCCATCGACACCTCTAGGTCAAACAGAACAACTTTCGTGAAGGACCCCTATATAAAGAGGCTTCGGGCGACGAGAAACAGAGCTCCTTTCCGATCACCAGCCTCCCCTAGATCTCCATCCACAACACCGAAGAGACGCCATAGGAATAGACTTAGATCTAATCTCCAAACCATTCTCCACCACCATAGCCATATTCCATCACTTGTAATAGTAGATCTTACCTTTGATTGCGACATTGTAAGACTATTTTCTATCAATATCATGATTCAATTGCAATGTTTATGATCTTTGATTTCATATCTATGTGTGAGTAATCCTCCTTGGGCTAAGGGCTTCAGCCTAGACATGTAGCTTTTGTGCATGTTATTTATCATAGATGGGATCATGTATTAGTTTGTATGATATGATGATTATTGTATCCTCTCTTGCCTCAATCCAAGGACTTTTCAGGTACCCAAGACCCCGGGGATTGAGCCAGGTATAGGGAGTATGAGTAATGACTAATCTGTAGGTTGGGAACCCTAGTGACAGAAGGGGTGGTACGGCTGTATGTGAGGGATTTACTTGGGATTAATGATGACATCACTATGCATATCATTACTTTTCTTTTTCCATGGATGAGACTAGTAGGTTATTGCTATAAGCGGTTGCGGAGGCAATAGCAATTATGGATGCACTGCCCAGATAAAATTTATCTTGCTCTAACAATTACATGCATACTTTATTATTATATTTTATTCCCATTAGATGTTTTGCATGGCTACAGGTGAAACTGAAAGCCCTAGGCCCTCTTTCTCCATCATCATCTACAACAAAAGACAACAAACTATTGGTCCGGTAAAAACACAAAAGGAATTCTAAAACTCCCGAATGTCCGTTAAAGTGACTTCACTATGCTTCTGCTTCCCGAGGATTCGATAAACCTAGGTATACTAGGGAAAAAGAGCTATACTACATCCGTAATCCAGATCGAAGGTATCAACCCTTTTTTTGGCACCGTTGCCGGGGAAGCAATAGCTACCCCGGTGAGGTTAGTAGGAACCTTGCTAGTTTTAATTCTTGTTTTTAATTTTGTTAGTTTCCTTTCAGTCTTTATTTGAAAAACCAAAAAAAATAGTTGGTCTGTAAATTCTTGCTTTTACTATTATAAGTCTCTGTTTAAGAAAACCCCAAAACATAGGAAATATGGCTGAAAATAAGCTTGTTGAGTTTGCTACTCCAAACAATGATTATTTGCATACTCCTATTACTCAGCCAGCAATTGCTGCTGATGACTATGAAATTAAGCCCCATTATTTAATTTTGGTTCAACATAATCAATTTGGAAGCTCTGCTATTGAGGATGCAGGTATGCACTTGAATACTTTCACTGAAATATGTGATATGATGCGTATAAAAGACGTTGACCCTGATGCGGTCAAATTGCATTTATTTCCTTTCTCTCTTAGAGGAAGAGCAAAAGAATGGTTGCTATCTTTGCCTAGAAATACTATTACATCATGGGTGGAATATACTTCTTTATTTATGACTAAAATTTTCCCACCTGCAAAGACTATGCAACTGAGATCTAATATTACTGGTTTTAGACAGGAAGAGCGTGAGCCACTAGCGCTTGCATGGGATAGGATGAAAGAATGCATGAGAAACTATCCTAGTCATGGGATGGAAGACTGGTTACTTCTCCATTTGTTTCATAATGCTCTTAACCCTGTGTCTAAGTCTATGCTTGATACTGCAGCTAGAGGAACATTTATGGGTAAACCGAAGCAAAGCAGCTGCTAGACAATATGCAAGACAACCATGCCCAATGGCATGTGGATAGATCAAACACGAAGAAGGTGAACTCCGTCTCACCACAAGAAAATGAAGAACTCAATGCTAAGTTGGATGGGCTCATATTAGCCGTAAAAGGTAAGGAAAGCCAAGTAAGAGCTATCCCTGAATCAAATATTGAAGAAATAGACTTCATAGCTCGTAATGATTATAACCCTGCTTGGAAGAAGAATTATAATCCTAATTTTTAGAAACATTATTCTAGTCCTGCAGGTAACTCTAATAATAATATGGGAACTAGTAATGGTAGTCTCCAAGAAACACTTAAGTCTTTTATAGACTCACAAAATGAGCAACACAATATTCTTGTTAAAATAATGGAGAATCATGATGCTATGCTTGAGGAATTATTTGTAGACTCACAAAATGAGCAACACAATATTCTTGGTAAATTATCTAACCAAGCTGTAAGTTTGAGGAATTATTTGTAGGCCCTTCAAGAAAGAATGAGGATTGTTGAGGAATAGCTAGGTAAGATAACCAAGAGTCAAACTCTCATTCTAGCTAAATTTGCAGGTAAAGCTGAGCCAAATCCTGTTGAAGACCTCAAGATAATAAGAATCCAAAGAGAGGAGCCTGAAGAACTTGATTATAGTAATGCTCCTTCACCAAATTACATCGTTGAAGATCTTGTAAAAAGGATCAATGTCAAGATTCCGGTAAGTGAAGGAAAGGAGGAAGCTATGTACCAACACTTCGTTAATCAGGTAGCAATAAAGGTACGTGAGCTTGAGGAAGAATATAAGAAAATTGTAAAAAATTACCTGTGAAGCTTGATGATATATTTGAGCCTACTATTAAGATTAAGATTGGGACCAATGAGATAGCTAAACTTTGTGATCTAGGTTCAAGCGTCTCAACAATTCCAAAAAGTCTTTTTAATAAGTTAAATCTTGGCTCTTTTGAAATCACCGAGTTAAAATTGCATCTAGCAGATTCTACCTACAAACAAGCTATAGGAATTAAGGAGAATACTTTAGTATACATTAAACGCTGTCCTGCTCTTATTAATTTTGTTATTGTTGACATGCCTGAAGATTCTAATGCTCCTATTATATTAGGCCGTACATTTTTAAGAAGTATTAAGGCTTTGATTAATCTACATGAAGGGAACGTGAAGCTTCAATTGCCTTCGCGGGATCCTTATGTTATTCATTTCCCCAGGAAGAAGAAAGCCAAGCATGATTAAAAGGAGGCCATCACTTTGAAGGCCAACTATTTTGGAGTGGGTATTCCACTCATCTAGCCTAAGTGAGCAACATTGAGGTCAAGTTATTGACCATAAAAGATCGCTTCATGGGAGGCAACCCATGAAAAATAAAGGTTTGAGTTAAGTTTTAGTTTAAGTTTATGTTTAATAAAGAGTGCCAGAAAGCTCCAATTGAGGAGAAGAAGTTCGGTAGTACTAAAAATCCTGCTTAATACATGCTGATGTTGGTCGACAATATTTACATTCATTTTTCTATAAAAAACAAGGTGTTTCGCTAAGTTTCATGATAAGAAAGAATTCTCGAAGAAACATAATTTTTTTGTTGTATACAGAAGGTTTAACGACCAACTATACGACGGGAATAAAAATTCCGGTCGTATAGATATTTTTGCCATCGACAATTTTTCTTTCATAAGTACTGATGGTTTAATGACTAACTATACAACGGGATAAAAATTCCGGTTGTATAGTTCCGGTTGTATAGATATCGAGGCTTTTGTACAATTTATTTTCTAGGTACTGAGGGTTTGACGACCAACTATATGGCAAGAACAAATTGTTCCGGCTGTATAGTTCTAGTCGTATAGTTGTGCCTCTAGGTGGAAACCCTAAAATTTTGACAGCAGGCCAACTATACGAAGGGAACACATTGTTCCTGCCGTATAGTTCCAGCCGTATAGTTGCGTCCGACCACAAAAACGCCACGGGAAGGTACCTCAAACCCCAAAACTTCAATCCTTTTTCTCTCTTCTACCTCCAAGCTCTCTCAAAACCTCAAGAGATCTTCATCTCTACTCAATTTCGTTCGATTTCCTCACACACAAGTGATCTACAGTATGTTTCTCCTCCGATCCTCCAATTACTTTTTCCAAATTCATCTTTGATCTATCGTCATTATCAATCTAGGGTGAGGCCTACTATGAACCAATTTCCATGATTCTCTTGCCTAGATTATTATTATTTTGAGGGGATTCTTCAATGTGCTATGATGAGGAATATGTTATACATATTATTGTTGGATCAAAAAGTTTTATTTTTGTCTTTCTTTATTATTTTAGATGATGAACACAAGGAGCCAAACTCGTGCTTGTGCCGCCGCTAGCGCTTCTCGGGATATCTCTCAATTACACATGGGGATACAGTTCAGGAATGAGCTTCAACATGATCGCTTCAACAAGATCAAGAAGAGAAATGTGAAGGCCACCAACTGGGCTTGCCCCATTATATTGAACCAACTCGGCACGAAATGAGTTCACAAGACTCAATGAGAAGGACATCTTAGTCCCGCAAAAGCTGCTTAGAACAACTGCGACTTGTCACTCAACTTAGGCGCAATCCTCACTACCTGGAGCACCAATCCTCCCAAAGCCAAGGACCAATCACAGGTGGAGGCGTCATCACCGTGCTTGCCATTGCCCTAGGCATCGACCTAGGTGAGTTGCAACCTGTGCTAGGTGAACGACGTGTTGGTTTCTCTACTTTAAAGGCTTGTGTAATGCTCACTAAGAGAGGTGGTGTTTATTACTTGCATATTGCTGGAGCTGGGCGTCTCTACCCAGATCCTATGCCTAATGGTATTTTCTCTATTGAGGAAGGATGCTTGCTATATGACTTACAGGTTGAGGAACACCAACTTGAGGAGGAGATTCTGGATGAGGATGAGGACCAAGAAGAGGATCAAGAAGTTCCTTATCAAGAGGAGCAGCCACCAACCCGGTTCAGCACATACCAAGACTTCCAAGTACTTGGAGGGACTGTGGAGAGGATGCATAGCCTCTCTTTGAACCTCCGAGGAACAACTAGTAATTTATCAACTCAATTTGCGAACTAGAGTAACGACTTTTTCCCGCCACCACAATGATTTGAAGGGCTAGCAAAAGCCTAAGCTTGGAGAAGTTTCCTAATTTATCTTTATTTGGCGTTCGTTTGCTTTTATTTCGAGGTTATTTTTTTTAATTCGAGCTTATAAGCACTCGTGTTGGTTTCCCCAACACTTTATCTTTAGTTATTTCTATTTCTTTTCAAGATTTTCTAGCCGAACTTTGCTGTCAATTTTCTATTCTTTAATTCCCCCTCTCAAAAACAACAAAAAGATTTCTCCATTTATCTTTATTTTTTCCTCTTTCTTTTCTTTCTGCCTCGAGGTTCTCATGAATTTGCAGGAAGAGTGATTGACTTCAAGTTTCCAAGAAACGAATTAAAAGGGAAGAGAGAAGTGGAACCTAACATGAGAGGTATGCCTTATGACTCCCACTTTTGAAGTTTGAGAAACCCATGCTAGTTAGTAGTAAATGTTGAGATATTATATTCGTGGAGTGAGTCTTTATAATGTAGTAAAGTTTTGTTTACATAGGTATTTAGTTGGGTACGTTTTGTTCCAGCTCTTGTAGTAAACCAAGTCTTGCCTAAAATTTGCTAAACAATTGTAATAAGAAAAACTCTCACAATTGAAGGCTTGGGTGTTGTAGTGTTTAGTCTTGAAGGCTTATTTCTAGAGACATTCAACACCACTGAATATAATGATTGACTTGATAGCTCTCTTTAAAAAGATTTGTTCGATTGGATTAATGTTTAGCGGTCTTTGTGAGCATGCCAAAGTTTGACTTGTTAATCATAATAATGATATAGCTTTATGCATGTCAAACTTCATGGGATGCCAACAACTCCGCTAGCCTATGAACGATCTTCATGGAGGAAACTCCTAGATTTCGGCTATGAGTTGATTAAACACATGTAGCAGCAATGCTATAGTGGGTAAGATTCTTGGCACTTCCGGGTAGATGTGTTCATGATGGAATCACTCCTCTAGCTGATATGCGTAATAATTGTGCAAAAGGAACAAAAACCTTAGTAATGCCACGAGTGTCCATCATAGCCCGATAAACTAATATTTTTTTGGCATGCTCTCAATTACTTAAGAACTGAAATTCTTGAAGGACAATGAATGACAAAGTAGTGCTTGAAAAGTCTTGATTTATTGATGTGGGAGAATTGAGATACTCTAATGTATATGTTTTTCATGACAACTCTCACACTCTCAATTTTGCATGATTATACTTTATTATTCAAAGGCAAGCCTATGAGTTGATTATATGACATGGAATAAAGTTTACTTAATTGAATCATCCATGTTAACAATAATTTTCTGTGCTACAAGGATGCATAGAAACCTGTATTATATGCTTGCCATTACTCTATCTATGCTGAAGTTTTTCAGATTTATGAAGTGGAGGAAACATGAGACTACCAATCATGAGTAAGATCATCATCTCGTTATTTCAGTTTAAATGCTGAGTTCCTTTTTTATTTTGGTTTTATTGCTCGAGGACGATCAAGTTTAAGCTTGGGGAGGTTTATGGCTCTGAAATATAGCCATCTACGTCCACATTTAAACTGGATATTATTCATATTTTTGATGAAATGTCTCTCTAAACCCTGCCACTAATGCCTAATGATCAAAGGGGTATGCAATCCTTTTTTGCTATTTTTCCCTACGCAGATAATGGCGTTTGATGATGGGAATCACTACATTAAAGTCAAAGATACGAGATTTCCAACAACCCAAAGAAACCAGGAGTCGTGAAGTGGAGACAAATGCTTTAACGACCAACTAACGACCAACTATACGATGGGAATCATGGAGCTAGCGCTGCCACCACGACTCGTGACGCAACCGGAATGACATTGCTCTAGTTCCGCGTGGTTTTGTGTCGCTGGCCTAAAGAGCCATTTCTTGAGTGGGTGTCATCCCAAGGGTTGGAACGGTGGTGTTGATCCGATTCCCGTCGGGGCCTAAGTTCATACTCCACGTCAGTGCGACATTGGTCAGATTTTTTAAAACTGGCTTTCTGATACCTTCGATCCGGATTACAGATGTAGTATAGCTCTTTTTCCCTAGTAGACCTAGGTTATCGAATCGTCGGGAAGTAGAAAGCATAGGTAAGTTAGTTTAACGGACCTTCGGGAGTTTAAGAATTTTTTGTGTGTTTTACCGGACCAAGAGTTTGTTGTCTTTCGATGTTGTAAATGATGGAGAGAGCGGGCCTAGGGCTTTCAGTTTCACCTGTAGCTATGCAAAACATCTGATGGGGATAACAGATAATAATAAAGTATGCATGTAATTATTAGAGCAAGATAATTATATGTGGGTGATACGTCCAAAACATATCTACTTTCCCGAACACTTTTGCTATTGTTCTTCCTCTAAACTTGTGTGATTTGGATACAACTAACATGGACTGACGCTGTTTTCAGCAGAATTACCTTGGTGTCTAGTTTTTGTGCAGAAAATCAACTATCAGGAAAAATCCCGGAAAATATGCCAAAAATTCTATTTCACCAGAAGACTCACGGAGCCAGAAGACGAGATGGAGGAGGGCCACAAGGGGCCCACACCACCTGGCCGCGCGAGCCAGGCCAGGGCGCGCCTGGGGGTGGTGTGGCTGCCTCGGTCACCCCCTCGGCCGCCCTCTTCACCTATAAGTTGCCTCTTGACCTAAAAACCTAGGGGGGTTCGACATTTTTCCAGAAAGAGTTCCGCTGCGCCACCACCACCAGATTCCGCGATTTGGAACCAGAAACTCCGTTCTGGCACCCTGTCGGCACGGGGAATTGGAGGAGAGCATCGCCATCATCATCACCATTGCTTCTCCATCGACCATCCATGTTTCCCCCATCTATGAGTGAGTAATCCCCCGCTATAGGCTATGGGGATGGTAGGGATTGGATGAGATCGTTCATGTAATGGCATCAGATTATTAGGGCATGGTGCCTAGTATTTATTATTAGTGCTTTTTGACTTTGTTGCAACTTGTTATGCTTAATGCTTGTCACTAGGGCCCGTGTGCCATGATTTCAGATCTGAACATGTTATTGATTCATTATGATAGTATTTTTTATGGTCTTACCTGCAAGTTGTATACACATATTGTTATCCGGAACCAAAGGCCCTGAAGTGACAGAAATCGGGATAACCAGAGGGTATGGCTTTGATGTGAGGATCACATGTGTTCACGGAGTGTTAATGCTTTGCTCCGGTGCTCTACTAAAAGGAGAACCTTAATTGCCAGTAGTTCCCTTGAGGCCCCGCTACAAACGGGCTGGCAAGAAAAAAGATGTTGTGCAAGTTCTCATTGCGAGCACGTATGACTATATATGGAACACATGCCTATGATTATTTAGTACTTGGATGCTTTATCTTATTTATCTGCAAATGCCCTATGTCTTGATTGCCATATGAATTGTCTTGTCCATGCAACGCCCGTCCATCCATCCCTATGCGTACCACGCTTTAATCCTACTGTTTACTACAATTGTTACTACCGTCTTTACTTTTACTACTGCTGTTACTTTACTATTGCTATTACAAAACTGTTGCTACTGATAAACTGCTGTGAGCAAGATTTTTTCCAGGTGAAGATGAATTGACAACTCAGTTGTTAAGGCTTATAAATATTCTTTGGCTCCCCTTGTGTCGAATCAATAAATTGAGTTTCACTTCCCTCGAAAATAATGCGATACACCCCTATACTTGTGGGTCATCAAGACTATTTTCTGGCGCTGTTGTCGGGAGCATAGCTCTATTTATCAAGTTCACTTGGAATCACTATTGTTCGCTGCCCTCCATTCATCATGGGTAAATCTCGTGATGGAAAATTTCATATTTTACCATCCACTACAAGGAGAGATATGGTTCTGAACACCTCTATTGCTCTTGATTCACCATCTGTTATTAGTAAACTCCTTACACCACCACATACACATGCTACACACACTGCTACTACTGCTGAATCTGAAACTTCTGATACTTATGATGCTGCTTCTACTTTGCTTGATAATAGTGGTTCATTAGGTCCTTTCCTAGATGCTACGATTGCTAAAACTATAGCTGGAAATACTGAAACTCCTAATGGAGACACTACTACACCTATCAGTTCACCTGAGTCTAGAGAGAGTTATTATATTCAAGACGGTTATATAGAGATGACCGATGAATTTATTAGAGAATGTCAAAACACCCATGATAGGAGTGTTATTAAGAGTCCCCTTGAGAGGCATACTATAAAAACCAAATTGTCTCCTAATGCTAAGTTTGCTGCATCTCCCATAAACATTAAAGATAAGGACTGTGATTTCTCTCTTGATCTATCTTACATAGCTATTGTTGAGAAAGAACCTTTTTGTGGGACTAAGAATGAAAGTGCGATAGCACATATGACTGAGCTTTCTACCATGAGTGGCTTATTTTCTGATGATATTAAGATGCGCACCTACTTTGTTGCTAAATTTTTCCCTTTTTCACTAAAAGGAGAAGCTAAAACTTGGTTTAATAATTTACCTCTTGGATCTATTGATAGCCCTAATTGCTTGATTAGTTCCTTCCTTCAGAAATATTTCCCTCCTAGTGCTAGACATGCTATTTTGCAGGAACTTTTTGATTTTAAACAGGGAGAAAAAGAGATATTGCCTGAATCATGGGCAAGGTTTTGTGCTTTGATTCATGCACATGCTGGATGTGCATTACCTAAGAATGAGCTTCTTGACATATTTTATAATGGACTAACTGAAGAATCTAGGACATACCTGGATAGTTGTGCTGATTGTGTTTTCAAGAATAGGACTCCCAAGGAAGCTGAGGAATTAATGGCTAAGCAAGAATTATGAAGACTGGACTCCTCCTGAAGACAACTATACCTGAACCAACTATTCCTGCGCCTATACCAACATCAAAAAAGAGGGGAGTTATTGAACTAAATGATGAAGTGATGAAGGAAGCTAAGAAATGTCTTAAGGAGAAGGGAATTAAAGCTGCAGACGTCAAGAATTTACCTCCTATAGAAGAATTATGTAAGCCAATCCCCCACTCATCCACTATTGAGGTACACTCTCTCCAACATTTTGATGAAGGTGATATCCCTTACTCCAAACCTCCTGATCAATGCTTAGAACAATTTGATGTTTTTATTGTTAAGCAAGATAATTTCAATAAAAGGGTGCAAAATCATTTAATGGAAAACTCTAGAGCTATTGTTGAGTTAAAGGATATTGTGGAAAGAACCTCTAATGATGTTAAAATGCTTGTTAAACATTTTCAAATGGTTCAAACTCAAATTGATCAGCTTATTAAAGTACAAAAAGACTTGCTAGTTAATGCTGCTAAAGAAAAACATGCTTATGAAATTAGAACTAGAAGTGGTGCTGCTACCCAGGATCCTCTATATCCTGAGGGGCATCCTAAAATAATTGAGCATGATTCTCAACAAGCTGAAAATAGTGGTATTACTCCTAAGAAAAGAAAAAAGAAACATAAAACTATTGTAGAACCTTCTGAACCTGCTAAAGATCCTAATAGTATATCTATCTCTGATGCTGAAACTAAAAGTGGTAATGAAGAAAATGATGTTCCTGATAAAGAAAAAGTTGAAGAATAACCTAAAAGGCACTCTAAGAATACTAAATACACTAAAGAAGATTTTGTTCCTAAGAAACATGGTGGTGAAAGAGAGCCTTGGGTCCAAAAACCTATGCCTTTCCCTGATAAGAAACACAAGTCAAAGGAAGATGAACACTATAACAAGTTTTGTGAGTGGATGCAACCTTTATTCTTGCAAATTCCTTTGACTGATGCTATTAAATTGCCTCCTTATTCAAAGTATATGAAGGATATTGTTTCAAATAAAAGGAAGATCCCTAATGAAGAAATTTCTACTTTGCTTGCTAATTACTCCTTTAATGGTAAGGTTCCTAAGAAACTTGGAGACCCAGGGATTCCAACTATTCCTTGCTCTATTAAAAATAGTTATGTTAGAACTGTTTTGTGTGATTTGGGAGCAGGAGTTAGTGTTATGCCTTTTTCTCTCTATAAGAGACTTCAAATAGAAAAACTAATACCAACTGATATATCTTTGCAAATGGCTGATAAATCTACTACTATTACTGTTGGTATATGTGAGGATGTACCTGTTCAAGTGGCTCATGGATATTAACTGATTTTGTTGTGCTTGAAATGCCTGAAGATGATAATATGTCTATTATTCTTGGGAGACCTTTTCTTAATACTGCAGGAGCTGTTATTAATTGTAATCAAGGAAAGGTGACTTTTAATATTAATGACAAGGAGCATACTGTTTATTTCCCCAAGAAGATTGATATGACTTATGGTTTGAATTCAATTGAACATGTTGAGGGCATTCAAGTTGGAGAAATATATTGTCCCATACCAAGAGAAAAATATGAAACTATTATGATTGGGACCATTTCTATCAAGGTTGAGGTAACATAATCATTAGTGGAATACAAAGTTTTGTTTCATATAAAATTGTTTTGGTAACAAGACCTGATCAACCTTGTTAACAAAGCGATTTTAATGAACAAAACAATGTTTTTACCATGATTATCTTTGCTTACTTTTATTTTATCCATTTTAGTTTTTGCTTTCGTTTAGTTTACTTTTCTTTTGTTAGTTGCTTGCATATTAGAGTGTCTTAGAACTTCTGAAGTTTTAGCTTTGTTTTTCTTTGGATCTTTCCAAAAAAATCTTTCTGTCAGAAAACCATTTATCTATACCTGAAAATTGCTCAAAAATAAAGTGTCTCGAAAAATTCCAGAAAATTCATATTAAATTTTTACGTGAAAAAGGGACAGAGAAGTGCCTAGAGAGTACCAGGGGGGCCCACCAGGCAGGCACACCACCTGGTGGCGTAGCTAGCCCAGGGGCACGCCTGGCCATGGTGTGGGACACCCCTAGCCCTCCACTCATTCTCTTACTTGCCACTTCCTTCTCTCTCCTGAGAAAACACCAGCTCTTTGCTCGAAATCGCGTTCTTGCTATTCTTGTCCACGATTTTTCGATCTCCTTGCTCAGCCCACCTTTGCTGCTGAAATTTGGAGCATTTGTTCTCCGATATGTGACTCCTCCGCTTGTCCAAGTAGATTTGTGTTTAGTGGTTTATATCTTGAGTATTTTGCTGTTGTAGGTGACATGTTATGAGAGCTTGTAAGCTTGTTCAATGCTTAGAGATATTGTTTTGATGCATGCTTAGGCCTCTTACAAGTCCCCCTGAGTAGTTCCTTTCATTATGTATTCACTTTGCAATCACTTGTATAATGGATGTTTAAATTTCAGAATAGAAGATGAATGAACACCAACTCAACCAACATGAACTGAGGGTGCCTGAGGTTATGAAGGTTCACCGAGAGGAGGAAGTTTTTCTTCCATCTATCCATGCCCCAAATTCATGAGGGCTGCAGGAATTTCCTAGGACTTCCATACTTTAGTTGCTAATGCAGGATTGGAGCATTTTGTGGAAGATGAACCTTTTCAATTTGTGAAACTAACTATGTCTATAGTGCAAGACTTTCGATTTAGTTGCTCTTTGCCTAACCCCATGGTTCACTACAAAATTTACAATATAGCTGTCGACCTTCCTCTTGATGACTTTTGTGCAGCTATTAAGGTACCTCGGTGGGGATCATGGGGAAGGATTAAAGAGCGACCTGCACCACTCATGGACTTGTATGCGGAGATTTTCCAAGGGAGCATCTTCTCAAAGGAGAGTGGGAAAATCCGTAACATTCATCTCTTGTCTATTCGCTTCTTTGCTTACTTTATTGCCAAGTGTGTTCTCGCTAGGAAAACCACTAATAAGTTATCCTTATATGATCCAGCATTCATCTCAGCTACTTTAAAACGAGATAGGACTTATAATTTGGGTGCCTTGATAGCTTTCCGTCTTGCTGCTAACCGCGAGAAAGGTGGAATTTGTGGAGGCCTCATTGCCTCTCGTTTATTAGCTTTGCATGGTGTAGTGCCTCATAATCTAGACCTACAGTTTCCCATAGAGAGGCTTGACCTTAATTCCATGATACAACATAAGTTTGTTTCTTCTTGGGCTAATTTGAGTGATTTTGCTTATGAAATAACCTTTCTCAAGGCTAGTTGGAGACGGAGTAAGTCCGAGCGAGTTGTACTTTTGCCTGCTCCTATTTTGTTTAACCTTGATATCAGGGTAGGATGGTCACTCACCGAGGAAGAACTCGATGCATTCTTGGGAGAGCTCTCCCAACAGGAGCAGGATACTGGAAGGGAGGTTACAGATGATTCGGTCTAGCCCTCGAATGAGGGGGAGTCTTCATATCAACAGCCTACCTATGATTGGGGAGCTTCTTCTTCTTCCCAAGGGCCTAACCACGATCATTCTTACAATGACCCGCCTTCTTGGAACCCCTACCCACGTTGGGGTTGATACCCACTTAGGGGCTTGTTCGTCTGCGGTATCAAAGTTGGCAGGCCAGCGCATGGCGGTACCTAAGTTGCCTGAAATTACCGCGTTTCAAAAAGTTGGGCCGCCAACTACTGAGAGGGGCCATTTCAAGGAAAACTCATCTCACCCTTGCCAAATTCAAACATTCTGTTAAACTGCCTCGTGAAGTAGACGGTCGGGACCCTCATGTCGATCATCTGTCCGTGACGCGAGCGCCAACGCGGCAACCTCTTAGGAAAATCGAGCAGCTAAGTGGATTGGATGCGTTGAACAATTTCACAAATCCATTCCCAGCTTTCCCCTAGCACCGGTGGCGTCGGAATCCACCCTCCAGGCAGGACGATCCGTTCGGACATTTGACTTCTGGCGCCAAGTTGCTGCGCCCAGTTGCTGCGCCTAGTCGCTGATCCCGAGCTCCAATGGCGCATGCCGTAGCTGCCGTTGCGAGGCTCTAGCCCACCTCCGCCACCGACGAGTCGAGCAACTCGGAGGATGGAAGATCCTACTATCAAGAAAGAAGAAGTTCTGTCTACAAGCGGGTGAGCTACCCTTCTCTTTGCTATTTGCACTAGTTACAACTGCTAGCTGGCTACTGAACCACAGATTGTTTGTTAGCCCAACGCTGATGTAACTACCTCGGTGAATTACACTCTTAGTTACATGCCTGGATGAACGAAAGTGGTTAAAATAGTACGGTGGGGCCCGGGGCCACTCACGGTAGACCTTTCGGCCGTCCTAACCACTTTCAGAGCATCAGGACAAGAACGAGCGGCATAATCGGCAGGCGAAGGGATCAACTACATACACAAGTGAGTATGTATGCAAGCCACATATAATAGTTCTTAGAGCCATTCCATCTAAAAGAAATAGAAATATTGCAACGCCATACGGCAAGATTCAAATATCCTAGATAGAGATAATATTTCAGGATAGCTCCTCATACATCAAACATCAGAGTATCAGGTGGAAGCGGAAAGCAAGATCCGAGTACGGATAAGAAGCAAATCGGCATAAGATGCCACATAAATAAACACATCCTGCCCACAGATCTCACGGATCCCTGTTCCCGGAATCTCTACACCGAGTGATCGTTGCCAACATCATCTGTCTCCTCCACCCAGTATCCTTCTTGTGAATACACCTGTTCATCTGAATCAAACAATTTGTCGTGTGAGACCCTAGGGGTACTCAGCAAGTCTTTATGCCTCTGAAGGGGACACAACCTAGGGTGACGCAATTGCAGCAAAAGATAACAACTAACAAGTCTATAGATACTCGCTAACCATCCACCTAACCAATGATAGACGGATGTCCGTGAATTGAGAAGTTATTTAAAATCTGATTTGAATTTGAATTTAAACAATTTTGAATTTGTTTTGTTAAAACAGATAACCAGGGAAACTTTTTACACCCAGACGAATTCAACCCAAGCCGCTGACGGGTGGGCCGCTGCTGACTGGGCGAGATCCGCGCGCAAAACTTTTTACACCGCGGGTTTACCTAACCACTGAGACTGCTAGGTGGGACCAGCAGGTTATGGCCCATGTGCCAGTGGCTGAACCCGCAGAGGATGAAAGGTGGGGACGTGCTGGAGCACGGGTTGAGAGGTAAAAAGTTTGGAGGGGGAAAATGCAAAGCGTGCAGCGGCACTGTGGATCTTCTCCACGTTCTGACGAGGCTGGCGGCGGTAAGTCGCGGCGCGGTGGGGCTCGAACCGGGGACCTGGGGCTTGCGCTCAGAGGCGGTAGCCACTACGGTAGGCTGTGGGTGTTGACATGAGGGAGTAGAGAGGCTAGGTGAGGCATGGCGCGGCACAGAGGCGGCAGACGCCAGCGGCCGACGGCGCATCGAGAGCGTTCGGTGAAACGCCCGGTGAGGCAGAGGGTCTACGGCGAGGCAGAGGGTGTCTAGGCGGGAGGGGAACTCACCGCGGAGACGTTGACGTGGTCGGATCGGGAGGGGGCGTTGCAGATCGCTGACGGAGCTGACGGACCGTAGCTAGGGTTTCCGTCGGCGTGCAGCGGTGGTTCTGGTGGTCCTGGGGCTTCTCCTCCACGTCTGCGGATACAGGGGCGATGTTGGGGTACGGCTTCCTCTTCCTCGACGACCACAACATTTTGCCGCCAGCTAGAACGAGCAGGTGGATGAGATCCTGAGAGCGGCGGCCGGAGTTGGAGAAGAAGGTGGCGTCGGTGGGGAGGAGAAGGGCGAGGCCCTCGGGATCTGCGAGTCAGAGGAGGCGTGGGGAAAATATAAGAGCGAGGGAGAGAGAGGAGGATGCCATGGGGAATCAGTAGAGAGGAGAAAGAAAAAGGTGGCTCGGGTGCCACCTTCCCTCCTTGTCCTTCTCGAGCATGTGCTCGGCGCGGGAGGCCAGGGCAGGCACGGTAGGGCTGCCAGGTGGGGACGGCGAGGCTGTGGGGCTGGCTCGGTGTGGGGTCTGGTGAGCATGGAGAGAGGGAGAGAAAAGAGAGAGGGAGGCTCGGGTTAGAGCTAGGGTTAGCCTCGGCTAGGATTAGGGGAAAGGGTAGGTGGAGCAGCTCGCATGGGTGGTTAAGGTTAGGGTTTAGCAAGAAGGTTAGGGTAGGGGGTGGTGGCTCAGGTAAGATAGAAAGAGAGGAGGGCTTAGGGTTTGAGAGAGAAAAAAAATAAAGAAAGAGGGTAGGGTAGGGTCTTAGGGTTTGGGGAAAGGATCCACCAAGATCAAGACCAAGAGAAAGGGAATGGTGAGGTGGAGAGGGAAGTGAGGAGAAAAGGTGGTGTAAGGTTTTCTTTAATGTGGCATGATCATGGCATGATCAAGTGTAAAGGAGAAAAGGTTGTGGATGATATCTCACATGATCATGCATGGCATGGATGTTGAGGGTGATGAGGTGGAGATGGTGAGAGGAAGAGAGAACAAACTCACAAGGAAAAGATCCACTCAAAAACCAAGGACAAACCAAAAGAAAAGAAGTGGTGATGGTGGTTGCATGGCCCATGCAAAGTATTAGCCATGTTTTATTTTGTGAAAACAATAATAATATAACATAGCATGATTCACATGCATTGCCAAAATGTGGAATAAAGGCCAAGCAAAAGAAATTAGAATTGGATCCATCCCAACCCACATGAGCTAGATTAAATGGCAAAAGAAAATAAAAGCTCATGGGTAAATAGGATGGTGGAATTATAAGGTGGTGACAAAGAAAGGGGTGGAGTGGAATAAAAGATATGCCACCAACTCAACTTGGGCATTAAACAATATATCAATAACCAAATACAATATATCAAGAGGCAATTACAATTAATAATGCATATGAGAGAAGAACCAAATGGGAAAAGGTTTTATATGATGCTCAAATGCAAGGTGGCATGATGACATGAGCATGATATAATTATGATGCAACAATTATATGTAGGAAGTAGCCATTATATTACTAGACCAAGTAGCATTACAATTGTTAGACAATTGGGGTTCTACAACTCTCCCCCACTAAACAGGAATCTCGCCCCGAGATTCTAGGAAGAAGAAGAAGACTCAAAGAGTGTAGGATACTTGGCACGGAGCTCTTCTTCACGTTCCCAAGTGGCTTCATCAACGGAATGGTGCGACCACTGCACCTTGTAGAACTTGATGGACTTGTTGCGAGTCCTTCTTTCTACGACTTCAAGGATTTTTATGGGGTGTTCTTCATAAGACAGATCTTCTTGGAGATTGATGAGTTCATGGTCCACGGTCCTGCCGGGATCCTTGAAGCACTTCTTGAGTTGAGAGATGTGGAAAACATCACGGACCTTGAGTTTTTCAGGGAGCTCAAGAGCATAAGCAACTTCTCCTCTTCTTCCACGAATTTTGAAAGGACCGATGTATCTAGGAGCCAGCTTTCCTTTGATACCAAAGCGGTGCGTGCCTCTCATGGGAGTGACACGAAGGTAAACGAGATCACCAGGGACATACTCCATGTCCGTGTGCTTTCTGTCATAATTGCTCTTCTGGCGACTTTGAGCAATCTTCAGATTTTCAAGAATGATGTGAACCTTCTCCTCCGCTTGAGTTACAATGTCAGGGCCAAACAATATTCTTTCACCTGCGTCCGACCAACCAATCGGAGTTCTGCATTTGCGACCATAGAGAGCCTTAAATGGTGCCATCTTCAGACTTTTCTAGAAGCTGTTGTTGTAAGAGAATTCAGCATAAGGAAGACATTCTTCCCACTTCATGCCGAAAGAGATAACGCAAGCACGGAGCATATCTTCCAGAATCTGATTGATCCTTTCCACTTGTCCTTGCGACTGAGGGTGGTAAGCGGTGCTGAAGTTCAATTTTGTTCCCAAAGCATTTTGGAAACTTCCCCAGAACTTGGAAGTGAAGATGCTTCCATGGTCTGAACTGATTTCAAGAGGGACCCCATACAAAGAGACAATTCTGTTGATATAGAGCTCATCCAACTGAATTGCAGAAATTGTTTCCTTGACTGGAAAGAAGTGAGCTACTTTAGAAAGCCTGTCGATGACAACAAAGATTGCATTGTTGCCCTTTTGCGACCTTGGAAAACCAGTGATGAAGTCCATCTCTACTTTCTCCCATTTCCATTCCGGAGGCTTCAATGGCTGTAGAAGACCGGAAGGTTTCTGATGGATAGCTTTAACTCTGCGACAGACATCACACTCCGAGACATACTTGGCACAATATCGTTTCAACCCAGGCCACCAATACTGTGTTTTCAAGTACATGTACATCTTAGTGCTGCCAGGGTGGATAGAAAGAACAGAATCATGCTCCTCCTTGAGAACTTGCTCTCTTAAACCCGGGTAGTTCGGAACAAACATCCGGTGTTCAAAGAAAAGGGTGCCTTGGTCGTCGACGTGGAAAGACTCATACTTCGGAAGCTGAATGTTGGAGATGATCTTTTTAGTGTAAGGATCACCAAGTTGAATAGAGCGAACTTTTTTTCCAAGAGCGGTGTTGCCAGAAGGTTCAGAAGATACCCTTGATCCACAATTTCAAGGTTGAGCTTGCGGAATTCCTCACACAAGAGAGGATGTTGTTCTTCCACCATGAGGTTGTTGACATAAGCTTTTCGGCTGAGAGCATCAGCCATGACATTAGCTTTGCCCGGAGTGTAGTTGATGGTCAAATCGAAATCATTGATTGTTTCAATCCACCTCCTCTGACGAAGGTTGAGATCAGGCTGTGTGAATATATACTTCAGACTCTTGTGATCAGAAAAGATCTCACAACGGTTGCCAAGCAAGTAATGCCTCCACACTTTCAAAGCAAAGACAATTGCTGCGAGCTCGAGGTCATGTGTAGGATAGTTGATCTCATGCGTCTTCAACTGTCGAGAGGCATAAGCAACAACTTGTTTTTCTTGCATAAGGACCGCACTCAATCCTTGCAATGAGGCGTCACAGAATATCTGGAAAGGCTTTGATGTATCTGGAGGAACCAAGACTGGTGTGGAAGTGAGCTTCTCTTTGAGTGTTTCAAAGCTTGCTTGACATGCAGGAGTCCAAAGGTATTTCTTGCCTTTCTTGAGGAGATCGGTAAGAGGCTTCGCAATCTTCGAGAAGTTTTGAACGAAGCGACGACAGTAACTGGCCAAACCAAGGAAACTCCGGACTTCTTTGACATTTATGGGTGGAAGCCAGTCCATAATTGTCTTAATAGTTTCTGGGTTAACGGCAATGCCCTTGGCAGAGATGACGTGACCAAGGTAGGTGACTTGTGGCAGCCAAAACTCACACTTGGAGAACTTTGCATACATGCGGTTCTCACGAAGCTTGTTTAGGACACACCGAAGGTGTTCTTCATGTTCTTCTTTTGACTTAGAATAGACTAGAATGTCATCCAGATAGACCACAACGAACTTATCAAGATACTCCATGAAAACCGAGTTCATAAGCCTCGAGAAGGTGGCAGGTGCATTGGTGAGACCGAAAGACATGACCGTGTACTCATACAGGCCATAGCGGGTGATAAAAGCTGTTTTAGGAACATCTTCCTTGCGAATCTTGATTTGATGATAACCACTTCTCAAATCAAGCTTAGAGAATACCACAGCTCCAGCTAGCTGATCGAAGAGATCATTAATCCGCGGAAGGGGATATTTATTCTTGATGGGTTTAGCATTGAGAGCCCGATAGTCAACACAAAGTCTATCAGTCTTGTCTCGCTTCTTCACAAAGATGGTTGGACTACCCCAAGAAGAAGTACAGTGCTGAATGAAACCCAACTTCTCTTATTCATCCAGCTGGCGTTTGAGTTCAGCCAACTCAGCAGGACCCATTTTATAAGGCCGCTTGGAGATAGGAGCGATACCAGGTTCAAGTTCAATGACAAACTTAACCTCACGATCCGGAGGCATACCTGGCAACTCTTCAGGAAAAACATCTGGGAACTCACAGACCACCGGAACACTCTGAATTCCTTCCATAGCATCATCATTCAGAGCCGCCAAAGAGAAAAGCTGAATTGTAGGAGTCAGACTTGGAGAATAGACTATATGGCCTTCAGGAATTTTCAGAGAAACCGAACGTTCAGCACAATCAATCACAACTGCATTTGCTGTTAACCAATCCATGCCCAAGATAACATCAATATCAGAATTGCCCAAAATAATTAAGGAAGCCGGAAACGAAGAGCCACCAATCTCAATTTGATTACCATGGCTGATATGAGCAGCCCTCATGTTTGACCCAGGAGATTGTACGACAAGACGATGCAATAAAGGAACCATAGCCAAATCATGCTCATGCGCAAACTTGTGAGAAATAAAAGAATGCGAAGCACCAGAATCAAACAAAACTCGTGCAGGGACTGAGTTAACAGGAAGCATACCCATCACAACTCCAGGTGCATGCTCAGCTTGAGCGGCGTTGACACAGTTGGCACGAGCAACCGTAGACCCAGGCTTGGTGTTGATGTTGAGAGCCCGAGGTGGAGGTGCATGAACCATAGGAGAACTTGCCCCTGGTCTTGGAGATGGTGGTGGAAGAGCTTTGTTGTTCATTGGACAATTCCAGTGCTGATGCCCAGTGTTTCCACAAGTATAACAAGCACCAGGTGGACGTGGAGCAACGTAGCCAGGGACTCCGCCAGGCGCTCTAGGGTAGTTATGCTTGTAGCCCCTGGGAGCCGCAGTGAAGGAGTTTGGTGGCCTTGCCGTGTAGCTTGACGGTCTTGGTGGAGCCGGGAGCGACGGTGGGGTGTTAGGAACCCAGACACGACGCTTAGAAGGAGCTGTCATAGCTGAAGAGCTTGCTGCATCAGGGCTGTGTTTCTTTGACTCCTCAAACACTTTACTACTTGCTTCTTCCTGCAGAGCTGTGTGTTGGAGTTCCAGAAAAGATGCCGGCCTTGCATGAGTGATTGCATATTTGATGGATGCATTGAGGCCTTGCCGGAACCTCTTTTGCTTTTTCTTGTCATCAGAGATCTCATCGCCACCACACCGAGAAAGGTTCATGAAGTTTCTGATGTAGGTATTGCCATTGTTAGTGCCCTGCTTGAGGTTGAGAAACACTTCCTTCATCCTTTCCATGACAATTTCTAACAGATATTGCTCTTTGAAAGCCCCAGTGAATTGCTCCCAAGTAGGCTGAAAACCAGAGAGGTCTACCTTGAGATAATTTTCCCACCACAGAGCTGCATCTCCCTTCAGAAGGTGAGTGGCACATTTGACCCATTCTTGCTCAGGAACATCCGCAGTCATCAGCAACCTTGACACTTCACGCAGCCAGTCATCAGCATCAAGTGGCTGATCAGACACCTCAAATTGGCGTGGGTTGAACTTGAGAAAACTCTTGATGTCTCCTCGCTTGGGAGGTGGAGGAAGCGGAACAAACTCATTCCTCCTCATGCTTTCTTCGAAGCGCTGCTGGTTCTGCTGCATAGTGCCCAATGCATTTGCAATACTTGCCAAAGCAGCTCCCAGTTCAGGTGGTATGTCCTCCTCAGAACGGCGTGGTGGTGCCATCCTGTGATTGATATAAAACACAAGTCAGTACTATAATGGAGAATGATAATAATCCAAAATAGTACCAAAATGGAATTAACCAAGATTAAAGGATACAATTCACTGAAATGATATTAAAATATCACAAAGTTCAAGGCACCTAGAAGATATTAAGCATAATGCACACGACTGAATAGGGAGTGTGGTACACAAACTAACAAAGAAAAAATTTCCGCAAATTTCGGCATTAAAATACCACTATATGCGCAAAACCACTTAACGAATCAAGATTAGTAACTCTACCAATTCAATAAACAAGAGCGAATGATAAAAGTAGTGGTATGGTCACGACTCCATCCCGCACTCAAATCATTACTCCACACATGAATCAGTAAAACACATATCCCAACACCTTCTTCTTAAGATGAACCTAAAGATTAGTAACTACGGAAACGAACACCCCAAATAAGATAACGTCGGATAACAAAGAGTAAGACAGATCGCACTGGTATACAACAAATCAGGTAGATCGCGTCGGTTTACAAAGGCCTGTCGGTATGGAATGTACCAACAGTTGATAACCAAAAGGCAGATAGCGATAACATTTGGATGCAACAGATAGACAACGAATTCACACACACACACACACGCACACAAACACAACCTATGGTACTACGGAACCCAGAACACGTGAATCCTAGTTTGAATTTTTAGAAGAGGATTGAAAACGTTACACTTCCTTACCAGAAAATGGTGGGTGGTTGGGTAAGAAGAAAAATGGAAGCAGTCCTACTCTCACGTTTTGTTTTTCCCTAGTATACATAGCTACCAAAAATATTTGCTAGACTGACAACGACCATTTTGGCTAAGACCCTGAAGGGCGGGATGGCTCTGATACCAATTGTAACTACCTCGGTGAATTATTCTCTTAGTTACATGCCTGGATGAACGAAAGTGGTTAAAATAGTACGGTGGGACCCAGGGCCACTCACGGTAGACCTTTCGGCCGTCCTAACCACTTTCCGAGCATCGGGACAAGAACGAGTGGTGTAATCGGCAGGCGAAGGGATCAACTACATACAGAAGTGAGTATGTATGCAAGCCACATACAACAGTTCTCAGAGCCATTCCATCTAAAATAAATAGAAATATTGCAACGCCATACGGCAAGATTCAAATATCCTAGATAGAGATAATATTTCAGGATAGCTCCTCATACATCAAACATCAGAGTATCAGGCGGAAACGGAAAGCAAGATCCGAGTACGGATAAGAAGCAAATTGGCATAAGATGCCACATAAATAAACACATCCCGCCCACAGATCTCACGGATCCCCGTTCCCAGAATCTCTACACCGAGTGATCGTTGCCAACATCATCCGTCTCCTCCACCCAGTATCCTTCTTGTGAATACACATGTTCATCTGAATCAAACAATTTATCGTGTGAGACCCTAGGGGTACTCAGCAAGTCTTTATGCCTCTGAAGGGGACACAACCTGGGGTGACGCAATTGCAGCAAAAGATAACAACTAACAAGTCTATAGATACTCGCAAACCATTCGCCTAACCAATGATAGACGGATGTCCGTGAATTGAGAATAACAGTTATAACAATATAATTAACAGATCCATCCTCCTCCTCGCTTACCAACGAGGAAGCGGACGAACAACCCCCATCTGTTGGCAGTTTTATTAACCATTCCATGAGTATTGCACTGCATACTAGTCAGGTACTTAGTCAATTTAAAAGCGGTACTTTAGTGAGACTTGTCTATGATCGAGAAACTGTGCTCCAAGTCGTCCATAACCGCGGACACGGCTTTCAGAAAGATTTACCCTGCAGGGGTGCACGAATAGCAACACACACTCGATCAACCTCGGAAAAACCAACTCAAAACCCAACGAGGCATTCACGACAAAGCGATCACAGGATTTAGTAATATTTCAGGGGGCCACCCCATAAAGCTACCCGCAACGAAGCTAGCTGACTCCGAGACGGACTCAAGGTTTGTGTGGACGGCGGTAAACGACTGGGAACCCAAAAGTATGACTGGGCTTGTCGATACAGCGAAAACGTGTCACGGTCCCAAAACAGTACAGGTGCTCCACGCACAATCTTAAATAAAACAGTAACTTGGCATAAGTACATGATAATAATAAAGCCCCAAACTAATTGTGGCCCCAAGAAATAGAAAGGAATCAAGCTCTGGCTCAGGGGGGTCCATAAGGCCTCCCGGATGTGGATAGTGCGAATAGTCAAGGAACAGGAATCGAGTACTCGGGGTCCTACGGGACACAAGTGAGCATGGAAAACCAAATAGCAGATATTGCTCACCGGTGCCTCTTTCATTAGTTATCCCATTACTACTCAGGTTAAGTTGTTTAGGTACCTCATTATTCATCAGGCACTCACATACCCTACACATGCTTTTCTACGACTTGCATGGCTCAAACAACTCCTGTAGTAATGGCTCATGGGATGGAGGAACAAGCTTCGGTGGGGTTTAAAAGTAAAGGCTATGTAGTACTTGGGATTCAATTTAATGCAATCGCGACTCAATGATGCAAGAATAAGATAGAGGCAATAGGTACTATATGTATGCAAGCATGTGGTAGTGCTTGCCTGGTAGCTCATTTGAAGCGAGAGATGGATCTGGGTAGAACTCCTGTGATTCCTGGTAATTCTCCTGCTGGGCGTCTATTCGAAGAAGAACCAAACAAACAAGGTCCAACATAAATAAAGTGCACATGCATATGAATTAAAATGCGACAAGCAAACAAGCATGCCATGAAGAATGATGCACAATTTACATGGCATTAAAGTAGCATGGCATGGTGAGGTGTGAGGTACAAGACTAAAGCATTTTATTATTTATTTGGTCAAATTTTGTTGCCATAAACAGTTCTGATTTTGAACTAAGGCATGACGCATGATTCAATTCAGAACAAGGAATGCATAGATAGAACGGTCTCGTCTCGCTGATCGATTTAGACATATTATTTGTTGAATTTGGAGTTATAGAATTAAAGTTATTAATTTATTAAGAAAAGGGCATTTTATTTGTAATTTTAATCATCTCGAAAATTTAAAGTGTTCAATCATTATTTTGAATAGCATATTTGAATTCCTCACATTTTTCTGATTCCAAAACATATATCATATGTATTATTTGGATTTATAATTTAAAAGTTATTTAAAATCTGATTTGAATTTGAATTTAAACAATTTTGAATTTATTTTGTTAAAACAGATAACCAAGGAAACTTTTTACACCCAGATGAATTCAACCCAAGCCGCTGACGGGTGGGCCGCTGCTGATTGGGCGAGATCCGCGCGCAAAACTTTTTACACCGCGGGTTTACCTAACCACTGAGACTGCCAGGTGGGACCAATGGGTTATGGCCCATGTGCCAGTGGCTGAACCCGCAGAGGATGACAGGTGGGGACGTGCTGGAGCGCGGGTTGAGCGGTAAAAAGTTTGGAGGGGGAAAATGCAAAGCGCGCAGCAGCACTGTGGATCTTCTCCACGTTCTGACGAGGCTGGCGGCAGTAAGTCACGGCGCGGTGGGGCTCGAACCGGGGACCTGGGGCTCGCGCTCGGAGGCGGTAGCCACTGCGGTAGGCTGTGGGTGTTGACATGAGGGAGTAGAGCGGCTAGGTGAGGCGTGGCGCGGCACAGAGGCGGCAGATGCCAGCGGCCAACGGCGCACTGAGAGCGTTCGGTGAAACGCCCGGCGAGGCAGAGGGTCTACGGCGAGGCAGAGGGTGTCTAGGCGGGAGGGGAACTCACCGCGGAGAGGCTGACGTGGTCAGATCGGGAGGGGGCATTGCAGATCACTGCCGGAGCTGACGGACCGTAGCTAGGGTTTCCATCGGCGTGCAACGGTGGTTCTGGTGGTCCTGGGGCTTCTCCTCCACGTCTGCGGATACAGGGGCGATGCTGGGGTACGGCTTGCTCTTCCTCGACGACCACAACGTTTTGCCGCCAGCTAGAACGAGCAGGTGGAGGAGATCCTGAGAGCGGCGGCCGGAGTTGGAGAAGAAGGTGGCGTCAGTGGGGAGGAGAAGGGCGAGGCCCTCGGGATCTGGGAGTCAGAGGAGGCGTGGGGAAAAGATAAGAGCGAGGGAGAGAGAGGAGTATGCCGTGGGGAATCAGTAGAGAGGAGAAAGAAAAAGGTGGCTCGGGTGCCACCTTCCCTCCTTGTCCTTCTCAAGCATGTGCTCGGCGTGGGAGGCCAGGGCAGGCACGGTAGGGCTGCCAGGTGGGGACGGCGAGGCTGTGGGGCTGGCTCGGTGTGGGGTCTGGTGAGCATGGAGAGAGGGAGAGAAAAGAGAGAGGGAGGCTCGGGTTAGAGCTAGGGTTAGCGTCGGCTAGGATTAGGGGAAAGGGTAGGTGGAGCAGCTCGCATGGGTGGTTAAGGTTAGGGTTTAGCAAGAAGGTTAGGGTAGGGGGTGGTGGCTCGAGTAAGATAGAAAGAGAGGAGGGCTTAGGGTTTGAGAGAGAAAAAAATAAAGAAAGAGGGTAGGGTAGGGTCTTAGGGTTTGGGGAAAGGATCCACCAAGATCAAGACCAAGAGAAAGGGAATGGTGAGGTGGAGAGGGAAGTGAGGAGAAAAGGTGGTGTAGGGTTTTCTTTAATGTGGCATGATCATGGCATGATCAAGTGTAAAGGAGAAAAGGGTGTGGATGATATCTCACATGATCATGCATGGCATGGATGTTGAGGGTAATGAGGTGGAGATGGTGAGAGGAAGAGAGAACAAACTCACATGGAAAAGATCCACTCAAAAACCAAGGACAAACCAAAAGAAAAGAAGTGGTGATGGTGGTTGCATGGCCCATGCAAAGTATTAAATGCCATGTTTTATTTTGTGAAAACAATAATAATATAACATAGCATGATTCCCATGCATTACCAAAATGTGGAATAAAGGCCAAGCAAAAGAAATTAGAATTGGATCCATCCCAACCCACATGAGCTAGATTAAATGGCAAAAGAAAATAAAAGCTCATGGGTAAATAGGATGGTGGAATTATAAGGTGGTGACAAAGAAAGGGGTGGAGTGGAATAAAAGATATGCCCCGAACCCAACTTGGGCATTAAACAATATATCAATAACCAGATACAATATATCAAGAGGCAATTATAATTAATAATGCATATGAGAGAAGAACCAAATGGGAAAAGGTTTTATATGATGCTCAAATGCAAGGTGGCATGATGACATGAGCATGATATAATTATGATGCAACAATTATATGTAGGAAGTAGCCATTATATTACTAGACCAAGTAGCATTACAATTGTTAGACAATTGGGGTGCTACAGCTGACAAACATATTTTGTCCACAGTTTTGTGTCAAGTGGGATCTGCGCGGACCCCCTTACCTGGTTACGGTAGTCCTCTATAGGTACGACTCTAAGGGCAAGAGGTATGGACACCATTGTTTCATGATGGAACAAGCGTCTGCGCAGATCTGCACTATATCTGGTATGGTTGCTGCTCTGCATAATCATGTTGAATTATGGCCTAAGAAGACTACAAAGTTTAGCTTCATGGATGAACGTGGCATCATGGTTCCTATAACGTGTGATAGTCAGCTAATTGGGTTGATGAAAAGGTATGCTTCGGCTGCCATGTTTGAGCTGAAATGTGATGTACTGGATGTGGAAGCTGCTGCAACTGGGAGTCGCCCTTCTATTCTTGGACAGGGTGGTTGCTCGAACCCAATTAGCTCCTGGTAAGCAAAGGTCATTTTGCTGCCCGAAGAAATTTAAAACGAGTGGAAAGATGTCATTTTGCTGCCCGAAGAAATTAAAAACGAGTGGAAAGATGATGCTGGACACGATTCTGGTGCCCATTGTCCCGGCGATGCAGAGTACGTGAAGCTAAGAAAATTGGCACCGAGGAAGAGGAAGAAGGCAGGAAATGAAGAAGCCATTGGACGTGAAGGCTTGGCACCCAGCCTGCGGAAGAAGGCTGCTGGCAATGAAGATGTATAGTAATGTGTTGAACTTGAACCTATATATGTAATTCCATTAAATTCTGATCGCTCTGTGTGTGGCACGTTGCTGGGCGAAACAATCTACCCACGTTCTCTGAGTAAAATGTACCGCGACTTAGGGTTTGGAGACGCCCGAGTCAGTAGTTGAATCCAAAATTGTGATTGTGCCACTGCTATCTGAAAACAAGGATCCACCGGTTCCACGATTGCTGAGGGGCAGGAGGTCTCCAAATATGACGGAATGTAAGTGGCACATAACTAAATTATTTAAGCTGCCACACTCCATGAAGCAACAACTTATCTCAGATGCTGCACAACGACGTGGCAACATAAACAGCAATGTTCTCACCGATAATGCCCAGATGAGGAGGAAATGGGTACCACTTTCTGGCCTAATCTTGAGCCCGTCTATCTCACCGCCTCTCTGCTCCTGCATCCCCTGCATCTGGCGAAGCTCTCGGATCTCCAGTAACCGGGTGTACGTGCTTCCACTTTATAAATTGTGGTTGTGCCATTTGCATGCGACACAATCCACGTAGATTACGTTTAAACAAACCACCAATGTCAGAATACACTAGTAGAGAAGGTGTCTTTGGTCCACGGTCATGTTCCCAATCCGGGACAGAGATCGTAATCGAGGCAGAAATTGATCTAAATCACAAATTCTTCCACAAATTAATCGAGACAGAGATCTAAATCGAGGCATTTCATTACTTCAACCACAATTTCTTATAAAACAAAGGTGCGATTTTACATCCTACATTAATTCAACCACTAGTCAACAATTTCACTTCCACTGCCACTATCCTCCGAGCCGCCGGCTTCCTCGTCGCTGTCGGACGGAACCTCCACGATGTCCGCATTGTTCACGAGACGGAGCACCTCTTCGCGTCGAGTGGTGTCGATGACGGTGTACTTGGTCCGTCCAGGGACGGACCAGAACCTCTCCCGACCTTCTCGGTTGCGGAGATCCCGGTGCACCACACGCCCATCAAAGATGCGGTTGCCAATCTTGGCCTTCCGCTCCTTCTTGAACAGCGCCGGCCAGTACGGGCTGGCCGCCACGTACCGGGGCAGCGCCCTCTTCCACGCGGGCATCTGGCGGCGGTGCGCTGCGATTTCGCTCTCCATCTCAGCTTGGCCAGGTAGCGGAGCCATCGGCACCCCTGCAGAGCTGATGCACCATCCTTGGGGCACCTATGCGGCTGGCGGCACGAGGATGTCGAAGTTCGCGAACATCACCGCCTCGTACAAGTTCAGATCGGGCATCTCCATGGCGGCGCGGTGGATATTGGAGAGGAGAGGGGATGGACGACGAAGCGACGCGCTGTGGTGCCTCCTATTTGTACACGAGGACGACGAAGCGACGGTCAGACAAAATAAGTAATGCGGGGTCAGACAAAAGAAGTAATGCGGGGTCAGAGCAGTTTTTTTCCTCCCTAGAATCCGGGACCAATAGTTCAGATCGCTAGGTCAACAAGTACAAATATTACAACTTAAAAAGGCACGGAGCTTAAGCTAAATAGAACTAGTTATCACACATCTCCTTGATCTTCCTAATCTTGGCCCGATGCGCATCTTCCTGCGAGAGCAAGGATCGAATTGTCTGCTCCTTCCTTTTAGCATCTTCCTTGCACGGCTTCAATTGTTTCTCTGCATTTTTCCTCATGCACTTATCAATACTCATAGTTGTGTACTGCAGGACTTTGGCCTGGTGGAGATCATTCCTTGCTTGAGTCAGTTCTTGCTCTGCTTTAGCCTTTAGGACCAATGCAGCGTCCCTCTCCTTCTCGACTTTGATAACCTTGTCTTGCACCCACCTGAGATCTCGCTTATGCTTGGTCGTGTCAACTGGTTCCCATAGCTTCGTCTCAACACTGTCAACAAGTGAGCTAAATAGGGATTCTTTCAACTCGACAGTCATTTCCCACAGTTTGTCCAACATTTTCTGCATCGATTTGGGCCACTCTGGATCTACCCATTTGACAACACCGCAACTTCCGCCTTGCATCATTGCACGATGTCCTTGACACCATAGAAACCTCCTGCCTGCGTTTCGTCCTTCGAAGGCTAAAAATTTAGTAGGCACATATCCATGTTTACATACCAGAGGACTGTCCTCATCCTCTAAACCGTGATAGTCAGAGTCATACATCGTCTGGTTGGCCTAACACATCATACGCGCATGAGTAAACAGATTAGATCTAGATCAAAAAATAGATAATTGGCCACAAATGATAGAAATAGAGATGAGACGACTCACATCTAAATCACCGTCCCTGTTGTCACGACGCGTTTCCTTGCCGTCTCCCCTTGAACCCATGGCGAGAGGGGAGGGGGGTGGCTGCTGGAGAGGGGATTGGGATGGAGGTGCCGTCGTCTTGCGGCTACGACAGGATGGGAGTGGAGTGGGGAAAGTGGCTTCGAGGGTAAGGAAGAGAAGTACGGGGAGTAAGAGAAGTAATGGGGACGTGACACCAGGATGTGCCCCACTGAACTCGTGAGACGTGACACTCGCAACAGGGGAGCGCCCGGTGTTGCTAGTTTGTCCAGAGCAAGCATGGCCAATCATGCCGCAGAACAGCCTACTCACGGATTGCTCTCACAAAGACCATCCCAATCGTCCAAGCGCCCCAATCGAATGGTATGTAACAATCGTCAAGCAGAACAACTGTGTTAGGGCGTGCCTTCTAGAAGACTCGGTCTAACGGCTACCCATCCAATGACACTGGTGTATCCATGTGTGGTTTGTGAAAAGAACAGACATGCAATCACACTAGGTGGATGCTTATGTGGTTTATCGAAGTAACAGACATGCAATGACTCTAGCTGTGATTCATGAAAAGAACATACATGCAATGACACTGGTGGATCCATGTGTGGTTCATGGGAAGAACACACATCCAATGACACTGGTGGAATCTAGATGTGGTTCATAAAAAGAACAGACATGCAATGACACTGGTGGATCCATATGTGGTTTGTCAGGAGAACACACATGCAATGACACTGGGTGTGGTTCATGAAAAGAACAGACATGCAATGACACTGGTGGATCCTTATGTGTGGTTCATGAAAAGAACAGACATGCAATGACACTGGTGGATCCTTATGTGGTTCATGAAAAGAACTGACATGCAATGACACTGGGTGTGGTTCATGAAAAGAACTGACATGCAATGACACTAGGTGTGGTTCATGAAAAGAACAGACATGCAATGACTCTAGCTATGGTTCATGAAAAGAATAGACATGCAATGACACCGGGTGTGGTTCATGAAAAGAACAGACATGCAATGACACTAGGTGTGGTTCATGAAAAGAACAGACATGCAATGACTCTAGCTGTGGTTCATGAAAAGAACACACATGCAATGACACTGGTGTGGTTCATGAAAAGAACAGACATGCAATGACACAGGTGGATCCTTATGTGTGGTTCATGAAAATAACAGACATGCAATGACACTGGTGGATCCTTATGTGGTTTGTTTAGAGGAACAAACATGCAATGACGCTGGTGGATCCATGTGTGGTTCATGAGAAGATCACACATCCAATGCCACTAGTGGATCCTTATGTGGTTTGTTTAGAGGAACAGACATGCAATCACACTAGGTGGATCCATATGTGGTTTATGGAAGTAACAGACATGCAATGAGTCTAGATGTGATTCATGAAAAGAACAAACATGCAATGAGACTGGTGGATCCATGTGTGGTTCATGGGAACAACACACATCCAATGACACTCGTGGACTCTAGCCGTGGATCATGAAAAGAACATACATGCAATGACACTGGTGGATCCATATGTGGTTTGTCAAGAGAACACACATGCAATGACATTGGGTGTGGTTCATGAAAAGAATAGACATGTAATGACCCTGGTGGATCCTTATGTGTGGTTCATGAAAAGAACAGACATGCAATGACACTGGTGGATCCTTATGTGGTTTGTTTAGAAGAACACACATGCAATGACACTAGGTGTGGTTCATGAAAAGTACAGACATGCAATAACACTGGTGGATCCTTATGTGGTTTGTTTAGTAGAGGAACAAACATGCAATGACACCGGTGGATCCACGTGTGGTTCATGAGAAGAACACACATCCAATGACACTAGGTGGATCCTTATGTGGTTCATGAAAAGAACTGACATGCAATGATAGTGCGTGTGGTTCATAAAAAGAACAAACATGCAATGACATCGCTGGATCCATGTGTGGTTTATGAAAGTAACAGACATGCAATGAATCTAGCTGTGGTTAATGAAAAGAACACGCATGCAATGACATTGGGTGTGGTTCATGAAAAGAACAGACATGCAATGACACTGGTGGATCCTTATGTGGTTTGTTTAGAGGAACAAACATGCAATGGCACCGGTGGATCCATGTGTGGTTCATGAGAAGAACACACATCCAATGACACTGGTGGATCCTTTTGTGGTTTGTTTAGAGGAACAGACATGCAATGACACCGGTGGATCCTTATGTGGTATGTCTAGAGGAACACCAATGCAATGACACCAGGTGTGGTTCATGAAAAGAACATACATGCAATGACTTATGTGGTTTGTTTAGAAGACCACACACATGCAATAACACTGGGTGTGGTTCATGAAAAGAACAGACAGTCAATGACACTGGTGGGTCCTTATGTGGTTTGTTTAGAAGAACACACATGCAGTGACACTAGGTGTGGTTCATGAAAAGAACATACACGCAATGACAGTAGTGGATCCTTATGTGGTTTGTTTAGAGGAACATGCATGCAATAACACCGTTGGATCCACGTGTGGTTCATGAGAAGAACACACATCCAATGACACTGGTAGATCCTTATGTGGTTCATGAAAAGAACATACATGCAGTGACACTAGGTGTGGTTCATGAAAAGAACAGACATGCAATTACACTGGGTGTGGTTCATGAAAAGAATAGACATGCAATGACACTGGTGGATCCTTATGTGGTTCATGAAAAGAACAGACATGCAATGACACTGGTGGATCCTTATGTGGTTCATGAAAAGAACAGACATGCAATGACACTGGTGGATCCTTATGTGGTTTGTTTAGAAGAACACACATGCAATAACACTGGGTGTGGTTCATGAAAAGAACAGACATGCAATGACACTGGTGGATCCTTATGTGGTTTGTTTACAGGAACAGACATGCAATGACACCGGTGGATCCACGTGTGGTTCATGAGAAGAACACACATCAAATGACACTGGTAGATCCTTATGTGGTTCATGAAAAGAACTGACATGCAGTGACACTGGGTGTTGGTCATGAAAAGAACACACATGCACTGACACTAGGTGTGGTTCATGAAAAGAACCGATAGGCAATGACACTGGTGGATCCTTATGTGGTTTGTTTAGAAGAACACACATGCAATGACACTAGGTGTGGTTCATGAAAAGAACAGACATGCAATGACACTGGTGGATCCACGTGTGGTTCATGAGAAGAACACACATCCAATGACACTGGTAGATTCTTATGTGGTTCATGAAAAGAACAGACATGCAGTGACACCGGTTGTGGTTCATGAAAAGAATAGACATGCAATGACACTGGGTGTGGTTCATGAAAAGAACAGACATGCAATGACACTGGTGGATCCTTATGTGGTTCATGAAAAGAACAAACATGCAATGACCCTAGTGGATCCTTATGTGTGGTTCATGAAAAGAACAGACATGCAATGACACTGGTGGATCCTCATGTGGTTTGTTTAGAAGAACACACATGCAATGACACTGGGTGTGGTTCGTGAAAAGAACAGACATGCAATGACACTGGTGGATCCTTATGTGGTTTGTTTAGAGGAACAGACACGCAATGACACCGGTGGATCCACGTGTGATTCATGAGAAGAACACACATCCAATGACACTGGGTGGATCCTTATGTGGTTCATGAAAAGAACTGACATGCAGTGACACTGGGTGTGCTTCATGAAAAGAACAGACATGCAATGACATCGCTGGATCCATGTGTGGTTTATGGAAGTAACATACATGCAATGACTCTAGCTGTGGTTAATGAAAAGAACACCCATGCAATGACACTGGGTGTGGTTCATGAAAAGAACAGACATGCAATGCCACTAGTGGATCCTTATGTGGTTTGTTTAGAGGAATAGACATGCAATGACACCGGTGGATCCATGTGTGGTTCATGAGAAGAACACACATCCAATGACACTGGTGGATCCTTATGTGATTTGTTTATAGGAACTGGCATGCAATGACACCGGTGGATCCTTATGTGGTATGTCTAGAGGAACACACATGCAATGACACCGGGTGTGGTTCATGAAAAGAACAGACATGCAATGACTTATGTGGTTTGTTTAGAAGAACACACGTGCAATGACACTGGGTGTGGTTCATGAAAAGAACAGACACGCAATGACACTGGTGGATCCTTATATGGTTTGTTTAGAGGAACATGCATGCATGCAATGACACCGGTGGATCCACGTGTGGTTCATGATAAGAACACACATCCAATGACACTGGTAGATCGTTATGTGGTTCATGAAAAGAACAGACGTGCAGTGACACTGAGTGTGGTTCACGAAAAGAATAGGCATGCAATGGCACTTGGTGTGGTTCATGAAAAGAACAGACATGCAATGACACTGGTGGATCGTTATGTAGTTCATGAAAAGAACATACATGCAATGACACTGGTGGATCCTCATGTGGTTTGTTTAGAAGAACACACATGCAATGACACTGGGTGTGCTTCATGAAAAGAATAGACATGCAATGACATTGGTGGATCCTTATGTGGTTTGTTTAGAGGAACAGACATGCAATGACACCGGTGGATCCACGTGTGGTTCATAAGAAGAACACACATCCAATGACACTGGTAGATCCTTATGTGGTTCATGAAAAGAACTGACATGTAGTGACACTGGGTGTGGTTCATGAAAAGAACAGACATGCACTGACACTGCGTGTGGTTCATGAAATGAACAGACAGGCAATGACACTGGTGGATCCTTATGTGTGGTTCATAAAAAGAACAGACATGCAATGACACCGGTGCATCCACGTGTGGTTCATGAGAAGAACACGCATCCAATGACACTGGTGGATCCTTATGTGGTTCATGAAAAGAACTCACATGTAGTGACACCGGGTGTGGTTCATGAAAAGAACAGACATGCAATGACACTGGGTGTGGTTCATGAAAAGAACAGACATGCAATTAGTCTAGATTGGGTTCATGAAAGGAACACACATGCAATGACACTGGGTGTGGTTCATGAAAAGAACAGACATGCAATGACACTAGTGTATCCTTATGTGTGGTTCATGAAAAGAACAGACATGCAATGACACCGGTGGATCCTTATGTGGTTTGTTTAGAGGAACAAACATGCAATGACACTAGTGGATCCATGTGTGGTTCATGAGAAGAACACACATCCAATATCACTAGTGGATCCTTATGTGGTTTGTTTAGAGGAACAGACATGCAATCACACTAGGTGGATCCACATGTGGTTTATGGAAGTAACAGACATGCAATGACTCTAGCTGTGATTCATGAAAAGAACAGACATGCAATGACACTAGTGGATCCATGGGTGGTTCATGGGAAGAGCACACATCCAATGATACTGGTGGACTCTACCTGTGGTTCATGAAAAGAACAGACATGCAATGACACTGGTGGATCGTTATGTAGTTCATGAAAAGAACAGACATACAATGACACTGGTGGATCCTCATGTGGTTTGTTTAGAAGAACACACATGCAATGACACTGGGTGTGGTTCATGGAAAGAATAGACATGCAATGACATTGGTGGATCCTTATGTGGTTTGTTTAGAGGAGCAGACATGCAATGACACCGGTGGATCCACGTGTGGTTCATAAGAAGAACACACATCCAATGACACTGGTAGATCCTTATGAGGTTCATGAAAAGAACTGACATGTAGTGACACTGGGTGTGGTTCATGAAAAGAACAGACATGCACTAACACTCGGTGTGGTTCATGAAATGAATAGACAGGCAATGACACTGGTGGATCCTTATGTGTGGTTCATAAAAAGAACAGACATGCAATGACACCGGTGCATCCACGTGTGGTTCATGAGAAGAGCACACATCCAATGACACTGGTGGATCCTTATGTGGTTCATGAAAAGAACTTACATGCAGTGACACCGGGTGTGGGTCATGAAAAGAACAGACATGCAATGACACTGGGTGTGGTTCATGAAAAGAACAGACATGCAATGAGTCTAGATTGGGTTCATGAAAAGAACACACATGCAATGACACTGGGTGTGGTTCATGAAAAGAATAGACATGCAATGACACTAGTGTATCCTTATGTGTGGTTCATGAAAAGAACAAACATGCAATGACACCGGTGGATCCTTATGTGGTTTGTTTAGAGGAACAAACATGCAATGACACTAGTGGATCCATGTGTGGTTCATGAGAAGAACACACATCCAATGACACTAGTGGATCCTTATGTGGTTTGTTTAGAGGAACAGACATGCAATCACACTAGGTGGATCCATATGTGGTTTATGGAAGTAAAAGACATGCAATGACTCTAGCTATGATTCATGAAAAGAACAGACATGTAATGACACTGGTGGATCCATGTGTGGTTCATGGGAAGAACACACATCCAATGACACTGGTGGACTCTAGCTGTGTTTCATGAAAAGAACAGACATGCAATGACACTGGTGGATCGTTATGTAGTTCATGAAAAGAACAGACATGCAATGACACTGGTGGATCCTCATGTGGTTTGTTTAGAAGAACACACATGCAGTGACACTGGGTGTGGTTCATGGAAAGAATAGACATGCAATGACATTGGTGTATCCTTATGTGGTTTGTTTAGAGGAACAGACATGCAATGACACCGGTGCATCCACGTGTGGTTCATAAGAAGAACACACATCCAATGACACTGGTAGATCCTTATGTGGTTCATGAAAAGAACTGACATGTAGTGACACTGGGTGTGGTTCATGAAAAGAACAGACATGCACTGACACTGGGTGTGGTTCATGAAATGAACACACATGCAATGACACTGGTGGATCCTTATGTGTGGTTCATGAAAAGAACAGACATGCAATGATACCGGTGGATCCACATGTGGTTCATGAGAAGAACACGCATCCAATGACACTGGTGGATCCTTATGTGGTTCATGAAAGGAACTTACATGCAGTGACACCGGGTGTGGTTCATGAAAAGAACAGACATGCAATGACACTAGGTGTGGTTCATGAAAAGAACAGACATGCAATGACACTAGTGTATCCTTATGTGTGGTTCATGAAAAGAACAGACATGCAATGACACCGGTGGATCCTTATGTGGTTTGTTTAGAGGAACAAACATGCAATGACACTAGTGGATCCATGTGTGGTTCATGAGAAGAACACACATCCAATGACACTAGTGGATCCTTATGTGGTTTGTTTAGAGGAACAGACATGCAATCACACTAGGTGGATCCACATGTGGTTTATGGAAGTAACAGACATGCAATGACTCTAGCTGTGATTCATGAAAAGAACAGACATGCAATGACACTGGTGGATCCATGGGTGGTTCATGGGAAGAACACACATCCAATGATACTGGTGGACTCTACCTGTGGTTCATGAAAAGAACAGACATGCAATGACACTAGTGGATCCTTATGTGGTTTGTTTAGAAGAACACATATGCAATGACACCGGTGGATCCACGTGTGCTTCATGAGAAGAACACACATCCAATGACACTGGTACATCCTTATGTGGTAAATGAAAAGAACAGACATGCAGTTACACCGGGTGCGGTTCATGAAAAGAACTGACATCCAATGACACTGGGTGTGGTTCATGAAAAGAACAGACATGCAATGGCACTGGTGGATCCTTATGTGGTTCATGAAAAGAACAGACATGCAATGACACTTGTGGATCCTTATGTGTGGTTCATGAAAATAACAGACATGCAATGACAATGATGGATCCATATGTGGTTTGTTTAGAAGAACACACATGCAATGACACTAGGTGTGGTTGATGAAAAGAACAGACATGCAATGACACTGGTGAATCCTTATGTGGTTTGTTTAGAGGAACATACATGCAATGCCACCGGTGGATCCACGTGTGGTTCATGAGAAGAACATACATCCAATGCACTGGTAGATCCTTATGTGGTTCATGGAAAGAACTGACATGCAGTGACACTAGGTATGGTTCATGAAAAGAACAGACATGAAGTGACACCGGGTGTGGTTCATGAAAAGTCAGACATGCAATGACACCGGGCGTGGTTCATGAAAAGAACAGACATGCAATGACATTGGTGGATCCTTATGTGGTTCATGAAAAGAACAGACATGCAATGACACTGGTGGATCCTTATGTGGTTCATGAAAAGAACAGACATGCAATGACACTGGTGGATCCTTATGTGGTTCATGAAAAGAACACACATGCAATGACACTGGTGGATCCTTATGTGTGGTTCATGAAAAGAACAGACATGCAATGACACCGGTGGATCCACGTGTGGTTCATGAGGAGAACACGCATCCAATGACACTGGTGGATCCTTATGTGGTTCATGAAAAGAACTTACATGCAGTGATACCGGGTGTGGTTCATGAAAAGAACAGACATGCAATGACACTGGGTGTGGTTCATGTTAAGAACAGACATGTAATGAATCTAGCTATGGTTCATGAAAAGAACACACATGTAATGACACTTGGTGTGGTTCATGAAAAGAACAGAAATGCAATGACACTAATGGATCCTTATGTGTGGTTCATGAGACTTGCAATGACACCGGTGGATCCGTATGTGGTTTGGTTAGAGGAACAAACATGCAATGACACTGGTGGATCCATGTGTGGTTCATGAGAAGAACACACATCCAATGACACTAGTGGATCCTTATGTGGTTTGTTTAGAGGAACAGACATGCAATCACACTAGGTGGATCCATATGTGGTTTATGGAAGTAAAAGACATGCAATGACTCTAGCTATGATTCATGAAAAGAACAGACATGTAATGACACTGGTGGATCCATGTGTGGTTCATGGGAAGAACACACATCCAATGACACTGGTGGACTCTAGCTATGGTTCATGAAAAGAACAGACATGCAATGACACTGGTGGATCCTTATGTGGTTTGTTTAGAGGAACACCCATGCAATGACACTAGGTGTGGTTCCTGAAAAGAACAGACATGCAATGACACTGGTGGATCCTCATGTGGTTTGTTTAGAGGAACAGACATGCAATGACACCGGTGGATCCACGTGTGGTTCATGAGAAGAACACACATCCAATGACACTAGTAGATCCTTATGTGGTTCATGAAAAGAACTGACATGCAGTGACACTGGGTGTGGTTCATGAAAAGAACAAACATGCAATGACACTGGTGGATCCTTATGTGTGGTTCATGAAAACAACAAACATGCAATGACATAGGTGGATCCTTGTGCGGTTTGTTTAGAGGAACAAACATGCAATGACACTGGTGGATCCATGTGTGGTTCATGAGAAGAACACATCCAATGACACTGGTGGATCCTTATGTGGTTTGTCTAGAGGAAAAAACATGCAATCACACTAGGTGGATCCATATGTGGTTTGTTTAGAAGAACACACATGCAATGACACTGGGTGTGGTTCATGAAAAGAATAGACATGCAATGACACTGGTGGATCCTTATGTGGTTTGTTTAGAGGAACATACATGCAATGAAACCGGTGGATTCACGTGTGGTTCATGATAAGAACACACATCCAATGACACTGGTGGATCCTTATGTGGTTTGTTTAGAGGAACAGATGTGCAATCACACTAGGTGGATCCATATGTGGTTTATGGAAGTAACAGACATGCAATGACTCTAGTTGTGATTCATGAAAAGAACAGACATGCAATGACACTGGTGGATCCATGTGTGGTTCATGGGAAGAACACACATCCAATGACACTGGTGGACTCTAGCTGTGGTTCATGAAAAGAACAGACATCCAATGACACTGGTGGATCCATGTGTGGTTTGTCAAGAGAACACACATGCAATGACATTGGGGGTGGTTCATGAAAAGATCACACATGCAATGACACTAGTGGATCCTTATGTGGTTCATGAAAATAACAAACATGCAATGACACTGGTGGATCCTTATGTGGTTCATGATAAGAACAGACATGCAATGACACTGGTTGATCCTTATGTGTGGTTCATGAAAAGAACAGACATGCAATGACACCGGTGGATCCACGTGTGGTTCATGAGAAGAACACGCATCCAATGACATTGGTGGATCCTTATGTGGTTCATGAAAAGAACTTACATGCAGTGACATCGGGTGTGGTTCATGAAAAGAACAGACATGCAATGACACTGGGTGTGGTTCATTAAAAGAACAGACATGCAATGACTCTAGCTGTGGTTCATGAAAAGAACACACATGCAATGACACTGGGTGTGGTTCATGAAAAGAACAGACATGCAATGACACTGGTGGATCCTTATGTGTGGTTCATGAAAAGAACAGACATGCAATGACACCGGTGGATCCTTATGTGGTTTGTTTAGAGGAACAAACATGCAATGACACCAGTGGATCCATGTGTGGTTCATGAGAAGAAGACACATCCAATGACACAGGTGGATCCTTATGTGGTTTGTTTAGAGGAACAGACATGCAATCACACTAGGTGGATCCATATGTGGTTTATGGATGTAACAGACATGCAATGACTCTAGGTGTGATTCATGAAAAGAATAGACATGCAATGACACTGGTGGATCCATGTGTGGTTCATGGGAAGAACACACATCCAATGACACCGGTGGACTCTAGCTGTGGTTCATGAAAAGAACAGACATGCAATGACACTAGTGGATCCATATTGTGTTTGCTAGGAGAACACACATGCAATGACATTGGGTGTGGTTCATGAAAAGAATAGACATGCAATGACCCTGGTGGATCCTTATGTGGTCTGTCTAGAGGAACACACATGCAATGACACCGGGTGTTGTTCATGAAAAGAACAGACATGCAATGACTTATGTGTTTTGTTTAGAAGAACATACATCCAATGAAACTGATGGATCCTTATGTGGTTTGTCTAGAGGAATAGACATGCGATCACATAGGTGGATCCATGTGTGGCTTATGAGAATAACACACATCCAATGAACTCTAGTGGATCTATCTTGGCATAATTTGATGTATTCCACGATGTATTTCATTGTACAAGACACTTTCCATTTTTATACTACTAAGTTTTGCCCTTGGTTTTATGTGGTACTACTTAGTTTTGGCCCCCCTCTCTATCTTTCGTAGAAGCCCAAACCTGTGCTCACCCTGTCTACTACTCCCTGATTGGTTGTCACAGTTGTCACGCGGATCATGCGCACCAATCGTTGATTCTGTGCGATCCAACGATGATCGTTGCACACGTCGTGCCCTTCACAGTACAGCGTGAGACAACACGGACGTCTCCCTCCGCGAGACTTCTACAGGAAGGAACACGATGTCGTCCATGGAAAAAGTCATCGAGCAGTCATGTCAAGTTTAATCAAGTCTGAAAAGCCTACTACTGCTACTACAACTCATGCACAGGGCAACAGGGTCATCGAGTGCATGGTTGTCGACGGGACGCTGCAATTTATTGCCACTTGATTTGAATTAGACATATCCCATTTTTACGCAGCGCTCTCAATCTCACTTCCAATTGGGCCCTACCGCTAGTAAATTCCATGAGTCAAGGGCCCCCCTCAAGTAGATCTAACGTTGCTAGAAATTAGTTCTGCGCCACTTGCATGCAGTGGAATCGAGGTCTGCCATGAGCGTGTTTTCAATGCAGCTCTAAAGTGGAGATCGTGGCTGTTTCAAAATAAGGGAACCGGAAAAAAAGGGTGGAGATCGTGGTAGCCCCCACCCCCCGCCCACCACACGTGTCCACTCGAGGACTACGAGCGGTCCGGTATTTATAACCCCCCTCGACCTTCTTCTTCCATGAGCTCGTGTCATTTCCCCCAGTTTGTCTAGTCCCAAGATCCCAATCTACACCTTCCGCGCGCGCCGAAGCTCCCTCGTTTGCACTACCTCCTTCCCTTGGTGCAGCATGAAGCGTACACGTGGAGACGATCCGGAGGTGAAGCCAGTTGAAGGCGCAGCATCAGATGGCTCGGTCGTCACCAACCAGGCGAAGGCGTCTTCTCCGAGCACGAACGCTGCTCGTCACCGTGCCGTCGAGGGTGTGAGCTCATCCGTCCAGCCAGTAGCCGTCGCCACCGAGCAGCAGGTGGTAGCCGTCACCGTCGAGCAGCAGGTGGTAGCCATCGCCGCCGAGCAGCAGGTAGTAGCCGTCGCCGGTGAGCAGCAGGTGGCCGACAACGTCGTGGTGCCAGTGGTAGATCTGGATGGGGGGGCAAGCGGCAGGCGGAGGCAATCCAGTGATCTACATCGACGACCCCGTCGCCGTTCAAGAAATCTTCGACGCAATCACGGAGAATGATGAGTTCGAGGAGGAGGTCCCTGATGAGGAGTCCGGGGTACTACATTGCTAGCTTCTGTAGTCGCAGCCGCGGTTTTCACTGTTCATACATAGGATTTTCTCAATTGTGAACAAATTCTTTTGCTCTTGAAGTAGGGTAGTATATATATGATTTGATCGATTGATTGATGCATCTACCATCTAGTCACAAAACCCCAATCCGTCTAGTCACAAAACCCCAATCTGCTCATCTGCCATCTAGTTGAGTTTGCTCGTTGAGTGTTGATTTCGATACATAGCAGGCCTATAACATTACATTTCTATTCCTTACTGAGCCCAATGATTCAATTTTGCCCCAAAATAGTGCAAGGGCATCTGATGGTGTACTTTTCTTAGGGATGGTTAGTGAACCTGAGGCAGCAATGCACATAAACAATATAGGTTGTGCTGTTGGTATTTTGGTTCTCCAACTCCATCGCTGAAAAAATGAGTCCCTACTTTTTCTCTCATATGGAACCTAAATATATAATCTTTGTATTGTTTCTGATATATGAATGCGTTGTATGATGCATTTGTATATCCCTGAATATTGTTTTGGACGATTACATTTCAATTACTTATTGTGGGCAATGATTCAAATTTTCCCCAAAGAGAGGCAGACACATTGGTGTCAATTTTTTTCAGGGATGAGTGAGCGAACCTGGGGCCATGTACAAGATCAATATAAGCTGTGCAATTGTTACTTGGTTCGCTTATGCCATCTCTGTAGAAACTTATGAGGCTGCAATCTTTATTCTACATTCATAGAACTATGATATTTGAATTATCTATTCTATGCATTCATAGTGTATAAGAATTACATTTTAGTTTGTCACCGAGGCTGATGATTGAAATTTGCCCCAAATGAGTTCAAGGGGAGACACGTATGATGGTGTCGTGTTTTAAGGATGGGTTGGTGAACCTGAGGCAACAATGCACACAAACAATATAGGTTGTGCTGTTGGTACTTTGGTTCTCCAACTCCATCTCTGAAACAAATTATGAGGCCCTTGATTTATTCTCATATGGAACTACATATATAATCCTTGAATTGTTTCTAATCTTTTAATGATTGGTATGATGCATATGTATATGAATGGTTTTGATCATAAGTATTTTTAACATGTACCTGAAGATTAATTGTTTGGTTTTTTTTTTATAATTACAATATTTAGGCTTGTTTTTGTACCTGACTATGTACATCCCTGAGTATTGTTTTGTACGATTATATTTAAATTTCTTATTGTGGCCAATGATTCAAATTTGCCCCAAAGAGAGGCAGACACATTGGTGTCAGATTTTTTCAGGGATGAGTGAGCAAACCTGAGACCACGTACAAGAACAATATAAGCTGTGCAATTGTTACTTGATTCGCTCACGCCATCCCTGAATAAACTTATGAGGCTGCAATCTTCATTCTACTTTATAGAACTATGATATTCGAATTATCTATTTCATGCATTCGTAGTGTATAAGAATTACATTTTAGTTTGTCACCGAGACCGATGATTGAAATTTCCCCCAAAAGAGTTCAAGGGGAGACACGTATAATGGTGTCGTGTTTTAGGGATGGGTTGGTGAACCTAAGGCAACAATGCACACAAACAATATAGGTTGTGCTATTGGTACTTTGGTTCTCCAACTCCATCTCTGAAACAAATTATGAGGCCCTTGATTTATTCTCATATGGAACTACATATATGATCCTTGAATTGTTTCTGATATTTTAATGATTGGTATGATGCATATGTATATAAATGGTTTTGATCATAAGTATTTTTAGCATGCACCTGAAGATTAATTTTTGGTTTTTTATTTATAATTACAATATTTAGGCTTGTTTTTGTACCTGACTATGTATATCCCTGAATAATGTTTTGTACGATTACATTTCAATTTCTTATTGGGGCCAATGATTCAAATTTGCCCCAAAAGAGAGGCAGACACATTGGTGTCAGATTTTTCAGGGACGAGTTAGTGAACCTGGGCGATGTACAAGAACAATATAGGCTGTGAAATTGTTACTTGGTTCACATACGTCGTCCCAGTAGAAACTTATGAGGCCTTAATCTTTATTCTAGATTCATAGAACTATGATATTCGAATTACCTATTCCATGCATTCAGTGTATAAGAATTACATTTTACTTTGTCACCGAGGCCGATGATTCAAATTTGCCCCAAAAGAGTTCAATGGGAGACACATATGACAGTGTCGTGTTTTAGGGATGTGTTGGTGAACCTGAGGCAGCAATGCACACAAACAATATAGGTTGTGCTGTTGGTACTTTGGTTCGCCAACTCTATCTCTAAAACAAATTATGTGGCCCTAGATTTATTCTCATATGGAACTACATATATGATCCTTGAATTGTTTTTGATCTTTTAATGATTGGTATGATGCATATGTATATGAATGGTTTTGATCATAAGTATTTTTAACATGCACCTGAAGATTAATTGTTTGGTTTTTTTATTTATAATTACAATATTTAGGCTTGTTTTCGTACCTGACTATGTATATCCCTGAATAATGTTTTGTACGATTACATTTCAATTTCTTATTGTGGCCAATGATTCAAATTTGTCCCAAAAGAGAGGCATACCCATTGGTGTCAGATTTTTCAGGGATGAGTTTGTAAACCTCGGGCGATGTACGACAACATTACAGGTTGTGCAATTGTTACTTGGTTCGTTGACTCCATCCCTGAAGAAACTTATGAGACCCCTAGATTTATCCTACATTCACTCTGATGCAATTATTTTTCATTGTGTTGAGATGAAATGATATATGAACCGATCAAACTATTGCTGAGATGCTTTATCTTTGATATCCACGGATATATTGTCTTACATATACATGTTGTCAATTCTTGAGTTGTAATACAATTCAATCATATGTATGAGTTCTAAGTTATGTTCTTAAAAATCAACAGGAGGATGATGATGTAGTGGACGATAGCAAGGTATCCAGGGACAATAAGAGCCGCTACGTGCTGAGGCGGTTACGGTGTGGGATAATCCGTTTCCATCATAGGGGAGACTGTTTTGCCCATTTTGTGGCAGAGCAATCAACATGGACCTCGACAGCATGATCTAGCATGCGGAGGACGTTGGCATAGGTGGAGGCAGACATAGGCCGATTACCTTGGCGCGGCACGTAGCCTACGGCAAATTCCTCCGGGAGTATGTTAGGACTGACCTGTATCCCATCGACTAGGCTGTCGCTGCCTCCTGCTGATAAACCCCTGCCCTGCTAGGTGTCTCCGTGTCCCGGCCTCCTGCTGCAGCCCCTGCTTTTATTTTGTTCTAGTTAATTATTACCTGTGTGTGGCATGTAAGACAATATATCCGTGGTGTCTCTGGTGAACCTTCTATATTAATATACTCCTTTATATGGAGTGCCTTAAAGTTTCTAGTGTTCAATTATATTTACTGATCATGCTCATGCACACTACAAAATATTTCTAGTGCTCGATTATATTATAATTGTCAAGAAATACATCAACAAGTTAAATTGGTCGAAATTTTGTATTGAAGTAACTAAATGTATCACACACATAATAAACTAGAAACTAAAATCTAGTTCAAACACATAATGTATCACCACCACTTGTTGTCGTCCTTGACTTGCTTCCCCTTCAGCCGCTTGATGTTGCCACCATCCCAAGATCCCTGCTCGTCCTGAAACCGCTTTCTGTCCTCCTCGCGCTTCTTCTCCTGGGCTAGCTTGCAACCAGGGCATAGCTCTCTCGTGAAAAACCCCGCCTTAACCATCCCATCTTTCATGTTAATGAGCTTACTGTACAACTCGTACGCCATGTAGGCGTCTCTGGCAGCATACTCGAGGCGCACCTGGCTCATCGGCTTCCACTCCCAGTAGTCGTGATCGAGTCGCTTCAATTTCTTCAGTTTTTCATAGGATTTAATGATGATTTCCGCTGCCAGATCACCCATGTCATCCTTCACTGGGTATGATTTGATCTTGTACAGATTTTGGATGTCGATGTGGTGCCCCTCTAGGATTTTTATCAACGCACGAGAAAGCATAATTGTGTCATTTGTGATATCCACGCTAGTGAAAGTTATCCCTTTCCTACACAAGAACTCGACCAGAGCCGGACAACGCATCTCAGTTGGTTTACTCCTGCACTTAGATGGTGCTAGGGATGTAAGGGTACACGGGATGCAGAAGTGGTGATCTCAAATTTAAATTTCACATACCTGCAGAAGTGGTAAACGAGGACCTCCTCATGTATGGCGATTTGCACGACAGCGATCTCTTGTGGAGGATTTTTCTGCTTATTTGCACGGATGTACTCCAAGTATAGCCCCACAAACTTGTGCGTCTCTTTCTGAAGCAATTGCTCAAACCTGGCGAGAGTTGTCTCCACAGTCACTTCATCATTTGTGTACACCACTGTCAAAGTCGTGGTGCCATGGGCAGGGACCAAGTGGGTCTCTGTTGTGCGTTTCCCATTGTCCATGCCTGCAAGGAAATGGGTGAAAGGAACTGCCTGCAAGGAACTGCCTGCGAGAGGAAGAAGATGATGAACCGACAGTTCCAGAACAGAGGAAGAAGAAGCGCCCAGGAAAAACTGCAGAGGAATGACTGAGGAAGAGGAATGACTGCAGAAGAAACGTGGTAACTGCCACTTTCGGTTTGAGAACTCACCGTGGTTACGTGGAGATCGTGGCAGTGCCGCCGGTTCAACAAGTGGGGCCAGTTCCTGCGAGAATATGAAATTAGCTGTGCATTTTTCTATGCGAGAAATTGAGAGAAGTCATTTATATTTTGTCTTTCATAATTAAACACAATGAAGTTGGTACAGCCCAAGAGATTTGAACAAAAGAGATTTGCTAGTTTAAGATACAGCAACACTTACAGGCCCAATATGGCAGAACTTGGAGAGCCCCAGAACTTGAGCTACCACATAGACCTCGGCAGAGGTGGCAGAATTGGTGCGGGTGCAACCACGGCGACGGCGAGCTCGGATTCTAGAGGAGGAAAACAGAACCGAGCATGGTCGACAAGGTGATCGATCTCACTGGGAACCAATTCTCGTCCCCGACCGTGCCATGGGTGTGTCCACGGTGAGGGCGAGCTCTGACTTGGGATGGCGAGGAGAGCAGGGTCGAGCAGCTTCGTCACTTCCCAGCTCTGCGCCATGGCCGCGACCATAGATAACCGCTCTGGGGAAGAAGACGCGTAATGGATGCAGGCGCTAACGCTGCAAGCCTACATGGAGGAGAGCTGGGTCGAGCAGGTTCGTCCACATCCCAGCTCCGCGCCATGGCTGCGACGCCCCACATATTGCCGCTCCGGGGAAGAAGAATACGCGTAATGGATGCATGCGCCAATGCTGCAAGCCTAATTGACACCTAAGCGACGGGAGCGACATAACGGCGAGAACTGACAGGGGGGCCCAACTTGATGGCTGTTAGCCTGATTTTTTGTATTGAAACGTAAAGTTGAATTCGTGCCAAAAAAGACCCTCTGAGTATTTGCCACACCAACTATAGTCATCGCGGATGATTTCAGGGAACTTGGGTACCGTGTTGCCTAGACACCCCAACTTTCGGGCCGCAAAATGATATTCTCCCCACTTAGGCCAAAAGCCTAAGCTTGGGGGGGAGGTACACCGACATCACACTCATCTCCATATCATGTTTAGTCGGTACTTTGTATATCCATGCTTCGTTCTCTTTTTAGTTTTTGTTCTTTCTTTACTTTTGCTTTCAAAAACACGAAAAGACCAAAAATATTTCTGTTGTTTCTCTTTGTTTGCTTCTTTTTCTTTTTTTCCTTGGTTTGCTTCTTCCTTTTTTGCTTTGTTTTAACTATTCGAAAAACCCAAAAAGATTTTGCCTTGCTTGTTCTTCCTTTTTGTTCTTGCCTTTGAAAATCAAAAACACCAAAAATATTTGTTGTTGTTCTTTGGTTTTGTGAAGTTTGTTGCAGGGTTCAGCAGTCCTCAGTGGAATTTGGTTTCATGTTATTATTCAAGCCACACAAGTGAAGGGCAATAATTAGGATTAATGACAACTTGAGGTGTGGTAAGAGGCTGGTAACGAACTCTATTTGTTTTCATTTTTGTACATATACTCATCATTGTGGGCATGCTTAGTCTGTTCATGTAGGGTGTATGTTATTTATGGATGCTTAGTAGTTCTTAATTTCTTATGATTAGCTCCAGCTTGCTAATAGTTTGTAGCATGTCATATGAATGTTTGCTTGCATTGCTCTATTCATAACTTGGTATGACACTGTGGTATCTTCCTCTGAATGCTTCACTTGAATTGACTTGGCACATGCTCATGCATGCATATGACTAAAACAATAATCACTTAAGCCTCGATGAATTATTTTGCCTCAGGGGTCTTGAATCACTTTCATGCCATGATTAGTCCTATTTTGTTGCAAGCATGACTATGACAGTTATTGCTCTCTCGTTTGTCGCTCCCTTACTATTGCTAGCCTTCACTTGCACTGAGTATGAGCTCTACTCGTGTTTCCATTTCCCCAAAACCAATATTATCAAAAGTGTCCACCATACCTACCTATTAGCATCATTTGCTTTTCCGTGCATATTCAGTATGCCTTGTTTTCTTCCGAATAAAATGTTTGCCTGTTATGAGAAAGTTAGTTAGTAAAGCTCTCACGAACTTGATGGCACACTTTATTTTCTTGCACTTAATAAACCTGAACCATTGTGACTGTCCATGAAAGTTATATGCTTGCAAATTATAGGCTGGGGATTAGCAGAACCGTGCTGTCACAGGGAACGCTTTCAACACCTGTAAATATATACCCAGTTGATATCATGCTCTTTTGTTTGCGGATGTCGTCGGTGTGAAATAAAAGGGGAGCTTGTAAGTCCATGGAGTTATGTATGTGTGTTAGAGAAATGCCTGGGCCACCGGTCTAATCCATGCCTAATCATGGTGGAAACCTGCAGCGTAACCATAATGAGTATCTATGGAGCATTCTTCTTATAAAAAAAGAGAGATAGCTATTGATAAAAAGTAAAAAAAATATATGAGAAAAGAGGAAAGAGAGAAAAAAGCACCATTTTCCCATGGTAAATAAAAAGATTGCTGAGATACTCATTGTCTGCTTTCCTTGTCATTTTGATATGGGGATTCTTCCGTATCATCGGGCAAGGGGTACCCCGTTGGCGGTTCTCTATGATACGCATGTATATACTATGACAAGAACTTACCGGTAACTAAAGTTGAGTAGCATGAGGAGCGGCCCTCGCACTCAAGGGACATGAGATTTCCAGTTTATAGTCTGTCAAGCATATAACTCAGATTGGACCTCACTTTCACCTCAACCATTTAAATATGCTTATGATAGGGGCAATGAGAGCTCAAAGGTAATGTGTACCATACTTTCAGCATTTGAAAGACTTTCAAACTTTTCAAAATCTTTTCATTTCCTTTTTGAGTCACCACATATTCTATGAGCACTTTCTTGAGAGCATAGTTGTCATTCTTAGTGTAATGCGCTTGTCTCAAAACTTGATTAATTACGTTATGACTTTGATGCTTGTATCTTTGATATCTTTACTTCTAGTCTTCACTTGAACTTCAGAGGTGCCTTGGCATTTATGTTTGCTCTACAATCAAAGGAAAGCGAGATACCACTCTATCATACCTTGTTATGAGCATTGCAATGTTGCTTATGTTTATGTTTCATGCTACTTATTATTTTTGAGTTGGAATCTCTGCATAGATTGCAATGGCTATTAAGTAAACTTAGTTGCATACTCTTTGTTATGAATTGCCTAAGTAGTTGACCTTATGCTGAGAATATATACATCTTATGAAGCAAATGTGTTCATGAAAGTTTATTTTATCGCACTCAGTTTTCAACTGAATTGCTTGAGGACAAGCAATAAGCTAAGCTTGGGGGGAGTTGATACGTCCAAAACATATCTACTTTCCCGAACACTTTTTCTATTGTTCTTCCTCTAAACTTGTGTGATTTGGATACAACTAAAACGGACTGACGCTGTTTTCAACAGAATTATCTTGGTGTCTAGTTTTTGTGTAGAAAATCAACTATCAGGAAAAATCCCGGAAAATATGCCAAAAAATCTATTTCACCAGAAGACTCACGGAGCCAGAAGACGAGACGGAGGAGGGCCACGAGCGGCCCACACCACCAGGCCGCGCGGGCCAGGCCAGGCTGCGCCTAGGGGTGGTGTGGCTGCCTCGGTCACCCCCTCGACCTCCCTCTTTGCCTATAAGTTGCCTCTTGACCTAAAAACCAAGGGGGGGTCGACGTTTTTCCAGAAAGAGTTCCGCTGCGCCGCCACCACGAGATTCCGTGATTCGGAACCAGAAACTCCGTTCTGGCACCCTGCCGGGACGGGGAATTGGAGGAGATCATCGCCATCATCATCACCATCGCTTCTCCATCGACCATCCATGTTTCCCCCATCTATGAGTGAGTAATCCCCCGCTGTAGGCTATGGGGATGGTAGGGATTGGATGAGATCGTTCATGTAATGGCATCAGATTGTTAGGGCATGGTGCCTAGTATCTATTATTAGTGCTTTTCGACTTTTTTGCAACTTGTTATGCTTAATGCTTGTCACTAGGGCCCGAGTGCCATGATTTCAGATCTGAACATGTTATTGATTCATTATGACAGTATTGTTTATGGTCTTACCTACAAGTTGTATACACACCAAAGGCCCCGAAGTGACAAAAATCGTGATAACCGGAGGGAATGACTTTGATGTGAGGATCACATGTGTTCACATAGTGTTAATGCTTTGCTCCGGTGCTTTATTAAAAGGAGAACCTTAATTGCCAGTAGTTCCCTTGAGGCCCCGCTGCAAACGGGCTGGCAGGACAAAAGATGTTGTGCAAGTTCTCATTGCGAGCTCATATGACTATATATGGAACACATGCCTATGATTATTTAGTACCTGGATGCTTTATCTTATTTATCTGCAAATGCCCTATGTCTTGATTGCCATATGAATTGTCTTGTCCATGCAACTCCCGTCCATCCATCCCTCTGCCTACCGCGCTTTAATCCTACTGTTTACTGCAATTGTTACTACCGTCTTTAATTTTACTACTGCTATTACTTTACTATTGTTATTACAAAACTATCGCTACTGATAAACTGTTGTGAGCAAGACTGTTTCCAGGTGCAGCTGAATTGACAACTCAGTTGTTAAGGCTTATAAATATTCTTTGGCTCCCCTTGTGTCGAATCAATAATTTGGGTTTCACTTCCCTCGAAAATACTGCGATACACCCCCTATACTTGTGGGTCATCAGTGGGCAGTGCATCCATAATTTCTATTGCCTCCACGATCGCTTATAGAAATAACCTACTAGTCTCATCCATAGAAGAAAGACAACTAATGATATGTATAGTGATGTCACAGTTAATCCCAAGTAAATCCCTCACATACAGCCATACTACCCCTTCTGTCACTAGGGTTCCCAACCTGCAAATTAGTCATTACTCACACTCCCTATACATGGCTCAGTCCTAAGGGTCTTGGGTACCTAACAAGTCCTTGTATTGAGGCAAGAGAGGATACAATAATCATCATGTCATACAAACTAATACATGATCCCATCTATGATAAATAACATGCACAAAAGCTACATGGCTAGGCCGAAGCCCTTAGCCCAAAGAGAATTACTCACACATACAGACGAAATCAACGATCATAAACATTTACATAGAAATCATGAGATTGATAGCAAATAGTCTTACAATGTCGCCAATCAAAGATGAGATATACTATTACAAGTGGTGGAATATGGCTATGGTGGTGGACAAGGGCTTGGAGATTAGATCTAAGTCTATTCCTCCGGCGGATCTTCGGTGTTGTGGATACAGATTTCTGGGGTTCTGCGACGACTCTTCATGGCTCTGTTTCTTGTTGCCTGAAGCGTCTTTATATAGTGGTCCCTTCACGAAAGTTGTTCTGTTTGACGTAGCGGTGTTGATGGCAACTATACGGCCAAAACTATACGGCCAAAACTATACGGCCAAAATTTTATTCCTGCTGTATAGTTGGTCGTTAAAGCATCTATCTCCACTTCACGACCCCTGGTTTCTTTGGTTTGTTGGAAATATCGTATCTTTGACTTTAATGTTGTGATTCCCATCATCAAACGCCATTATCTGCGTAGGGAAAAATAGCAAAAAAGGATTGCATACCCCTTTGATCATTAGGCATTAGTGGCAGGGTTTAGAGAGACATTTCATCAAAAATATGAATAATATCCTTTCTTTCTATTTTTTCCTGCCTAGATAATGTCTACTGTAGGCCCTTGTTGAGTAGTGTTACGCACTCCCGGACCTACTCCGGGCTTGGATTATTCAGGAGGATCTCTCGGGCTGCAGTAGTGTTTTCCACTGGTGTATTGTAGATCTGGTTTTCCTTAATATCGAGCCGAGGTTGCCCCATGAGGATGTCATTGTTTTTTTCTTTAAAAAGGGTCTTGTGAACATCTGGATTTTTATTGGCCAGTTCGGGGCCGTTCGGGCTCTTCTGATGCTGCAGGGAGTTGAACTGTTCTATGTTTGCAATGTTGGTGTTGATGCGTTGCTTCTCCTCAACAAGATGTGTTGCTTCGTACAGCAGTCGCAAGCGGTATGCCTCTAGGTCTTCGGCCCTTTGCTCCAATTCATCCGGGGTAAGCTCCCAAGTGGTTGGGATCGGCATTGTTAGTGCTTCTCCATAGATTTCCCAAGCACTCGGGGTAACCACGTGGCCATCCACCAAAGATTTTTTGGTTCCTGGGGGATCAAAGCATCGTCTAAATCCTCCATCTGGATTTCCTTGTCAACTTCTTCCTCTTTAGCCGGAAGGTTTTATTTCAGAGTGTTGTTTTCGTTCTTCTTCCTTGCCTTGTTGGTCCTTTGGGCACTAGTGGCAAAGACGGCTTTGGGTCCGTTTCTTGGGGATAAATTTCCATTGGTACTTTTGGACACCGGGACCGCGGGATTTTCTCTGAGATCCATGTCATCTTGCGAGTTGGGATGTTCTTCGTTGTAATCCTCGTACATACTATTGTACGGACTCGGATGTGACCCTTCTCCTTCCTACATAGCTCTGGAGTTGATTTCTCTCTGAATTCTTCTTCGCACGCCCAAAAATTTGCCGATGTCATGGACTCTACCAGGGAGGCCGGTGTCTCGGTGTTTGTTCCGATGGCATCCAAAACCGAGTCATTGTTGTCTTCAGTATTGGTAGAGCCAGATCTAGAGCCGACATAGCCAACGAAGGGAGATCCGTGCGCTCTGAGGTGGGTGTGTCTTTTGACATTGGCTTCCTCGAAACTTTTGATGGTCTCGAGGATGGCGTCCAGATTGACATTGGGGCGCATCATCATACGCCTCACTGTGTGCCTCAAAAATGATTTTCCTGCTCCTGCATCAATAGAACCGGATCCGGAGCTATTGCAACTTTGATCTTCCTGAGATTCGATCTTTAGAGGGAGATCTTCTTCAGATTTGGCCTTCTCTTTCTCCATGATCTCTGTCTCAGGGGCAGTTTGGGTGGGATTAGGGTTTTTCAAGATCCGAAACTCTGTCGCCTTTGCGGACAAAGTGGATCCAAAAGTTTCTTCCGCCTCTATCATCACTACTTGGGTAGGTTGGGAAGGTTCAACGAAACCAAGGTAGATGTCGATCTCGTCGATTGGCAAGATGGTGTAGCTCGTCATGGCTTCCCTAGCCGGAATCCAGGTCTCGTCGAGGAGGACGGGAGGTACATCACTAGCATAGAGGACGTGACCAACGACAATTGTTTTGCCGATTCTTGCATGCACAGATTTCGCCCGAAACATAGATCTGGAGGTCACTTGCCCCACAGTGGGCACCAACTGTCGTCGGATTTAAGACAAGTACGCCATGAGGGATTCCTCGAGGCATGGGAAAAGGTAGGGTGTGAGCCATGTGGTTGTCCGGGACGCTGAGCACACAAGATTATCCAGGTTCAGATCCGAATGTAGTGGATGAATCCTACTCCTGCTAGCAATCCAGTATATTAGCACAAGCAGAAGTACAACATATTACAAGAGTTGGTTTCGCCTGTGCGAGTTGAGATTGTGGTGTTGTTGTTGTGACCTAAAGTATGGCCCTAGGACGGCTTATATACATAGTAAGCTGGCCTAGGGTGTACAGGAGAGTCCTATCCGGCTATGACACAAAGTCGTTACAGATTACATCTTGGACTATAAGTATTCTTATAGGGATAAGTTAGCAAGTCCTCTTGGGACTTCCTGTAGCCGGACGGGCTTCCATCTTCTCCCCCTAACTTGGCCATTCGTGGAGCATAGCTCTAACCCGGAACTGAGCCACCCTGGTCAATGAGTCACCATGGGTATAACCAGAAAGTATACCCCCAAACACATAAGAAACCAAAATATTGTCCGTTATATAAGACATCCAGGTATGAGGCGCTTTGAGTTGGGCTTATGATCTCGGACAGTAATCATTTCAACCTTGCAACAATAATTTTTTATATAAATTTATAGACCACATTACAGAGACTAATGGGTCTAAGCTGAGTTACTCTCTCTGGATTTTTAACCTTGGGTATCAAGACAATGGTGGTATCATTCCAACCATTGGGGATAGTACATGAATTTACTTCCGCAAGCACTTCATGGACCAAGTCATCACCAAGCAGGTGCCAAAATCGATTTTAAAAATTGCATGTAAGCCATCTAGCCCAGGTGCTTTTAAATCCCCTATATAAAATAGGGCTTTATTCACCTCCTTGGCTGTGAAGGGCGTGGTTAGTAGAACATTCATGGCGGGAGTAACCCTTGAATGAACTGCATCCATAACAACCTGGGTATTATCTGTTTCTTTGGTTATGAACAAATTATAAAAGTAGTCAACCACATGGTGACGTAATTGTTCTCCATCTTTCGACACACTTATATCATCTAACAAACGCCTTAGTTGGTTTCGCTTTTATCGAGTTGTAGCTGCATTGTGAAAATATGAGGTGTTGCGATCACCGTGCAACAACCAATTGGCCCATCCACATTGAAGCCAATGAATTTCCTCCTATTCTAGAAGGTTTTCAATCAAGACTTGAATCTCCTTTTGCCTCCCCTGGATTCCAGGGACATGTCCCCTCTCTTCATTTGCTCTAGCTCTTTTTTGAGCTTCTCAATTCGCTTTTTTGGACCTTTCACACTGTGCAATCCTAGTCGTGAAGGCTCGTATGAACCGCCTTGGTGCGTGTAGCTAGATAGGCACAAATCCCTGCAGTTTGGCTTTCTCCCATGTAGTGGTCACTGTCTCATTGACCGTCTCCTCCTTCAGCCAACACGCTTCGAATTTCCTGCCTCCACTCATCTTCTATATCAAATTAGCACCATATTACTCAGTGTCCACAACTACTGGCGATGATCTAAACATAAGTGGGCCTTGTTACTAGCAGAAGCTAGAGGGAAGAGGGTTTTCCGCTCAGAGTTGCACACATCCCTGTCTAGTCTCTCCCTGACATCGGCACGACACCACATAAATTATCTTCTATGAATCCCATATTATGCAGTTCATAGTTTGATAGACAATCTTGTAACTCTTGCATCATTCCAGCTGGTCTTGGGTTGCCCCCCTCCTTTTCATCAGAATACAAGATCTCGTTGAAATTGCCAATCACAATCCATGGCAAAGGCATGGATAGTCGATTTCTCATGTCACGCAAGTAGCTCCATGGTATACATTTAATTTTCCAAGAGGGTCACCATAGAACCCCATGAATCTCCAATTGACACCATCAATTGATTGGAAAATCACATCAATGCAATTGCACAATTTATTATCATCATTCCATAATAAAGTAAGGCCTCTGGACCGGCCATCACTCTCATAGAAACATATTGAATCATAGCCTAATTTACGATGGAGGCTCTCAACACTCTCTTTAATCAGATGTGACTTGGATAAGAATAGAACATCTGGTCTTAGGTGATCTCGTAGGTCCGAGAGCGAACGGACTGCCGTAGGTGAAATTCGCCGCACGGCAGTTCAGCCACAGAGTTTCATTGCCCCATGAAAAACCCTTCGGTTGATAATAATATGAGACAATACCCCCATATCAAAGAACGAGCTGTCAAAACTGCCTCACCAGCCACTTCAAACAAACTCAGATCAGAGTCAATACTATTTGACAGTATAGACTTGATCCAAATCAACTGACGATCTCAAAACAACTCTAGATACTTGACCCTCGATCGAACCTCTGCCATGTAAGAGGACAATAGGAAGGACATGATCAGGAACAGAGAAGAAGAATCTCAATGCCCAAACTCAATCTGGTGAGAGGAAGAGAAACCTCATATTGGGAACATAACCAACGATGCCTATCCAGGCACCGGAGACAGCATCCGCCGCTGGATGCAGCGAAGAAGACCTAGATCACCTTCATGGTCGCCACCGCTAGAGGAAAAAACACTTCAGATAGTAAGAGCGGCTCTAATGGAGCCTATAAATAGGCCGGAACTGTCAAATTCTGGCAAGTTTATAGGTCCGCGAGGAAAGAGTCGCTCTAACGGAGCCCTAAAAAGGGCCGTCATGTATACTCGTTTTTGGTGGACCGTTAAATCCCATGTTAGGATGGTATATATACCGGCTGCCCTAGCGTTTACGGGCAGAAAACCCTCCCTCTCTTCTCCCTCCTTAGCCGCCGTAAGTTTGTCCTTTTCCGTCAAGCAATTACAACCGATGCAGCTCTGGATCAGCGAGATGTCGGGTTGCTGCTCGCACTTTGGGGTGGGAGGGGGTCGCGTAGGAGGTGGGGGCGATGGAGAACGCCCCCCACGCCGGTGCGGCAAGCTCTCAGACAAGGAGCGCGTGCGGCTCGTCCGCTCGGACGGGGCAAAGCGTCAGGCGACGCAGAGGTGGACGATTCATGGCCTCCGTCCTCCGCCAAGTCTGCGCCAGTTCGTGCTGCCACTAGAGACCTACCACGTGCCCTCGCCTGAGCCGGTCCTCGCCATCTGCAGGTACGCGCATGTCGAGGCTATGTTCAGCGAGGGTTCCTCGCGCGCACCGCCGTCCCCCGAGCCATCTGACGACTAGAGCTCACCCTCGCCGCCGCCTGCGAGCGTCGTTGTCGCTAGCGACTTCATGCAAGACTCCGACAAGGAGATGTTGGCAGTGGAGATGATGGCGGCGTCCACCAGCGCAAGGAAGACATCGTCCGTGAGCAGGAGGAGCAGCGCCATGCCATCGCGCTCGTCGAGGCGCGCCAGGTGATGGAGAGGCGCATGAAAGGAATATGCCCGAGAGGCAATAATAAAGTGGTTATTATAGTATAATCCATATTTATGATAAATGTTTATTTCTCATGGTATAATTTTGTTAACCGGAAACATTAATACATGTGCGTTTACTAAACAAATAAAAGGTTCCTAGTGATGCCTCTCTTTAGACTAGCTTGTTGATTAACAGATGATCAAGGTTTCCTGATCATGACATTGGATGTTGTTAATAACAAGGTCACAAAATTGGTAGAATGATGTGATGAATATTCTCCCGAAGTATAGTAACAGAATCATGCCATTATATTTAAACTACTATAACATCACTCAAAGTAACCCTAATCCTTAGACCATGAGATCACGTCAATCGCTGACTCGGGAAAAGTATTTTGAATACGTCAAACATCACACCGCAACAGGGTGATTATGAAGGTGTCATCGGATACTTGGAAAGTGTTAGTTGAGGCTCGTGGATCAAGAGTGGGATTTTTCCATCCTGATGACGGAGAGATATACTCAGGGCCCTCTCGGTGATATCACATTAACATAGCTTGCAAGCAAGTGATAACAATCAGTAAGAATGTTATACCACAGGAACGATAAAAGAGTACTTATAAGTAATGGGATCGAACTAGGTATACATGATACCAAATGATCGGATCTTGGACAAGTAAAATATCGCAAGACAAAAGGAATTGGTTACTATAAAAAAGGTTCACGCGATCACTAGTTTATCGTTTGAGCTAGTGGGAGTCATTATGGGTCTTGAGATCACGCTAATGATTATTGATCGAGGAGTGTCTCGATCATTTCCACATAGTTCATGAACCCGCAGGGAGACACACTTAAGGGTAGTCGACACATTTGAGTGGATAGGGAACACCAGAGAAAATACTAGAAAATGTAGGAATTGTTCTGATAAATTTGCCGGAATAGTTTCAGTGTTGTTGGGGGGATACCCTCGGGTAGGGTCATGCCGGGGTATAGAGGCCGGGTTAGCCAAGGTATGGCAAGGTCAAAGCGAGAGCTGGCCAAGTCACCTCAAGGCAGGCCGACTTACAGAGTAACCCGGCCCGGAGGATGTCCGCCTAACCACGTCCCGGCCGACGTATATTGTATGTCGGCAGGCCCTTTGTAACTTGTCTGTAGGAACCCACGGGGCCGGATTAACCAGGCTTAAGCCGGGTTATACCAGGCTTGCAAGAGAAGGAAGGTATCCTGCTAGTCAAAAGGTGGTCTTTGTGCGCTGGAGCGTGAGCGGAGCAGACAGTGGGAGGGACCAGCAAGGCGTGGCCAACAAGGGTGACGTACCCTATGTCGGCTGACGCTGGCGCCGCAGAGGTTACGTAGCCTCTACATGGCTTACGAAGGGAAAAGGAGACCCCGTCGGTTTGCTATTTTGGGAGAGGCATATTCCCTGGAATATGCCTCCACGTATGCCCTAACTAGCAATCTAGCCTCCCCTTTATAAGGCGCGCTAGGGCCTCTGTAGAAGAGGCGGGCGGGCGAGTAGATTATTCATGGGGTGCAAGTAGTGGTGAGAGTAAGAGAGCTTCTTCTTCCTCCTCTCCCCAACACAGCTCAAGGAGCATCTGTAAACTTAGTGAACTTGGAGAATACAAAGCATCTGTGTGTAGAATCACCACACTATCCCTCCCTGGATTCCTCTAGTGCATATTGGCCCCACCTTTAGCCAGCCATGACATCTGCCGTGACACCACCATGACAGTTGGCGCCGACCGTGGGGCTAGCGGCGCTAGCAGGAATGAAGATCTGGACGGGAAGCATCATTGGCACCGGCGATCGCATCGTCTCTGGGATCGTTCAGCGCTTTGGAGTGCTGGACTACGTCATCGACAATGCTGGGAGCTTCGGCAGGCGACCTCTCCCGTGCAATAGCCTCTTCATCAAGCTTGGAGCGCACAAGATCTACGTCGGCATCGATGTGTCTTGTGTTCACCTGCATCACGTCATCGAGGGAGGCGAGCCACCCCTTAGCGCAGCTCATGGTGCGCGTATCAATCGCTCCCCTGACCGCACTGAGGTGATGATGATAGTGCCTGGCGCTGGCGTGAGCAAAGACCGACATCAGATCCGGAGGTAACACCCAAGGCGCCTAGGAAAATTAGAGGTCCTCCACTAGAGAGGCCAGAGAATGTGCTGCAACAGGCAATAGATAGCTTGGCAAGCCCCATAGCACCTGTGGTAGATCCGGCTCAGGCACAAGCCGAGTTAGAGGAAACTAGGCAAAAACTACTAGAGGGTGCGAAAAAGATAGCCGCGGCTCAGCAGTCGTTGAACATGACGCTGCGCGAGTATGCAAAAGCAAATAAGGTAGATGCTATAAAAGTAAAAGGGAGAAACCTCATCAGCGAGATGAACAAAGAAGGTGCGACTAGAGTTGAGGAATCATAGAACCTTTTGTCCATGGGGCTACCGAAGTACAGCACCCCGGAAAAGAACCTCAGGGCAGCGGATGCGGCTGCATCCGAATTAGAAGGTTTGACGGGTGAAGCCCGGCAAAGACAGCAGGAGAGGGTCAACGAGTTAGTTCGGATCGCTAACAGGCAGAATGAGGAGTTGCTCAGGGCTAACCCGGCAAGGGCCAGAGCATCCAAGGTCATTTATTCGGCAGTGGGTAACCCGGAGAAATCCGCTGGAGCTGCATCATCCCCTCATGATGGCCCTAGAAGAGAGGAAGTGGTAACTTCGGCAAGGAGAAACAAACGGATAGTCCCTTATGACCCGGCAAGGGCAGGGAAAGGAAAGGCAGTGCAAGGAAATGAGGATCGACAAAGTGTCAGCTGAGGTGAAGCTGGCCAAGATAACCGCGACCAACGCAATGTCGGTCAGAGAAATGCTAGAAACGGCAATGCCGGACAGCGTAACTCAGCGGGTGCAGGGCAAAACCTACCTCGGCAACAGGAACAACAGAGTATACCTCGGCAAGACAAAAGTGCCGGCCAAGGTATGCGATAGAAATGCGCTCAACGAGAGCAAGACAGATACAACGACGATGATTTGGAAATGGCAAATGCAGGATACCATAGGCCGGATCATCATGTGATAGGGTCAAGAAGCAGGAACTTGCTACCGGATGACGCCAGGCTAAAGCTGGATCGGCTTTATAGGTCGGAGCAAATTGAGGGGCAGGGTCCTCCAGGTCCAGCGTGCTTTGGACCCCGGACCATGAAAGAGCCTCCGCTACCTAACTTCCAGTTACCCAGAGGCACGAAAACATATGACGGAAGCACTAAGCCGGAGGATTGGTTAATCAACTACGCAACGACAGTGAAAATTGCAATAGGCAATCTGAGATGGGCAGTGAGATACGTACCACCGATGTTGGAGGGGCCGGCAAGGGTATGGCTAAACAATTTGCCACCCGGAAGTATCAATTGCTGGCTGGATTTCGAGGAAATGTTCGTCAGTAACTTCTCAAGCACATATCAGAGACCGCACAGGCCACAGACCCTAGCAATGTGCAAGCAGAGACCAAATGAGACAGACTGAGAGTTCCTAACTTGTTGGTGCAATGTGAGAAACTCATGTGAAGGCGTGATTGAGTCACAAGCCATAGCTTGGTTTGCACAAGGGTGTAGATACGCAAGCATGTTATGGCAAAGGTTACAAAGGGATATGCCAACTACGCTTGCAGAAACAATCCGGGTTGCTGATTCGTATGCATTAGGTGATCCGACTCAACCCCGGCTTGTGTCAAACGAGTCAAATGAGGAGTACTACCAGCGAGACAGAGCCGGATCATCCCGATGAAATGACTACCGGAGTAAGAGAAGAGATGATATACCAGATTACAGGTACAGTTCGCAACAAGTTACTGCTGTAAACCAAGATCAACCCAGAGTAATCAGCGTCAGAAAACTGGAGGGCAGTAGCGGACTCCAAGAAATGATGGCAAGAAAACTTGGACGCCGGAGCAAAAGAAAGAGTGGCAAGAAAAGAAAGACCGGCCGAGATATACATATGAGGCAATGCTGGATTAGCCCTGCAAGTTTCACACGCCAAATCCGAGTAACCCGGCGGGTCATACAACTCGGCAGTGTGAGTGGATGAGGAAGATAGAGCAAAGTGGCTCGGGGAATGCTCAGGCACCTCGGAACGATCAACCTCGGCAGCAACTACTCTCCGGAACTACAATGGCCTATGTAACTAGCAAGATAATATGTGATAATGTTCATCGAAAACAAATAAAGTGTTATTGTGTTTCTTGTTGACAACAAAGCTTGCCTTTAAGATTTGTTTTATTAATTGTTATTATGTTCCGGTATTATGAGAACAATGGTTGTTAAAATAATTATCGTATTCCATTGAAGATGGATGAACTTTTACAAATCTAGCTGGATAAATCATGTCCATAAACATAGATGCTAAAGTGTCGTAAGACAAATGATTAGAAGATCACTTATGAGTAACACTGTAGTTTAAATCATATTGGAAATAAAACATGAAGAAACTCCATGTTGGTGGAATTTTGAGTCTTTTGATTTTTGAATCAATGGACGCTTGTGAGAATTTCCTAGGAATGATTTAAATTTCGTTCATAGGCCAAAGAGGAATGAATGACTAACTTATTGGACATTGTGCATATTGATGCATATAGTCCATTATGTTCTTATTGAACATTGTGCATATTGACGCATATAGTCCATTATGTGTAGCCGTATGTGGTGGATCATTCAAACTTCATATACTTTAACCAAAGATTTGAGTGAATATAAGTGTATTTATTTAATCATGGAGAAGTATGAAATGTTTGAAAATGTTCAAATAATTTCAAGATGAAGCGGAAAATCATTGTAACAAGAAAATAAAGAATTTATGATTGGATCATAAAGGAAAATATTTGAGTTATAAGTTTAGCAAAAACCCTTAAGCTCCAAGGAATCATTCCATGGATTTATATTTCTCAATAAACCATAGACGTATGGAGTATTCGAGAGATGTAATCAAACCTTGTTTGACATGGTAGGATCAATGGTGTTATTTATAAAATTGCCATTATATTTTTAAGATTAAGCTTTAGTGACTACCGCTTTTACACTGAAAAGAGCTCCATCGTGATCTGTTGAAATGACATCATATGAGTTATGGATTGGGATAAAACCCAAGTTGTCTTTTCTTAAATTTTAGTATGCTAGGCATAAGTAAAATATTTACAACCAAAGTCGGATGAGCACGTCTTTGTAGGTTATCCCAAATAACCGTTGGGTGTTCCTCCATAACACCGAAGACAAAAGTGTTTGTCACTTAGAACGTCAAGTTTCTTGAGAAGGATTTTTTTGCGAAAAGTTAAGTGGGAGGATAATAAAACTTTCACAAGGTCATTGAACCCTAGCTATATGTGCAGAGGTGCGCAGCACCAGAAAGTGTCCCGGAGGCATCCATAATGCTCATGGCTCCAGTGCCTCAAAGGTTGTTGTCACGGAGATCTAAGTTCCTATTGAAACGCGTAGGTCCAGAAAACAATCAAATACTGATATTTGACATTAAATCATTATTTTTTAACAATAATGAACCAACTACATGCAGAGAAGCGATGATGGACCCTGACTCCGTCAAATGGCTTGAAGCCATAAAATCCGTGATAGTTCCATACGCGAGAAACCAAGTTACTGTACTTGGAAGACCCTCTGAAAGGCACAAATCCTATAAGTCGTATTTGGATCTATAAAAGATATAGACATGGATGTTTCACATCTATGAAATAGTCGACATGTCGAATAAATAGTTTAGGACAAAGGTCAAGGAGTTGAATACGACAAGATTCGATCTTTCATAACGATATTTAGTCTAGACGGATTAGTGTAGCAACCACTACATATGTCAATTGTTGTATATGCTAGTTGAATAAACAAAACAACGTTCTTCTAATAGAATAGTTACCTAGGACATTACATGACACGGTCCGAAGGGTTTTGTTAAATCAAAATATGCTAGAAAAGCATGCAAACTTCAATAGTTGAAGAAAGCATAGCGGAGTTATAATCTTCACCGTGATGAAAATGTTAAAATATTTAATTTCATCAGAGATGATGAAGATGCTCGCATTTGCAAGAAATTAAGTGGGAGCGCTGAGACATGTATCTAATAAATTGTATATAAGACATATTATTGATTGGAAATGGTGTATCTCTTATTGACACAAGGTAAGGATTTCATTAAAATTAGATTTAAATGAAGGATTTGGGCAAAACCATAATATTTGACATCAAAGTCTATTTGGATAGATTGAGACGCTAATATGGTTATGCCATATGCACATAGATGAAATATTGAATGAGTTCAATATGGAAACGACGAGAAAGGTTTTTGCCACATGGAAAAGGTTGAATCAAGATTCAAGTATTTTGACACTTAGTAACTAAAATCACATGAATACCTTAATAGACGAGATTCAAGTGTTTTGAAGCTTAGTGAGTAAAATCACATGAATATCTTGATAAACGAGATTCAAGTTGAAAGGGCATGTATGCCCCCATGTGTGGTTTTGGTAATTAATGACAATCCCTATGGACTAATGTGCAAATTGAGTTTCACTTGTAGGTTTGTCCATTTGCACTTGGACCATGTGTTGGTTTCAAGGATGAAGAAGAAGAAGCAATGTCCAAGGGCTTTGTGCCTATTCTAATCAAGTAGAAGAAGAAGAAGAAGAAGAAGAAGAAGATCAAGTATGTCTTGAAGAAGAAGAAGATGGAGTTCCTCATGGCTATCTTCAAGACATTGTCAAGAATTGAAGTGCAAGCTCAAGATGCGTCATCTCTAGAAGATCTCATTCTTGAAGCTTGACATCCTCGGCAATCATGGAATGATGAAGACAAGTTCAAAGAAGAGGCTTCCCCCATGGAGTATGGGGGAGCATTTCTCAAGTCTTCATCAAGCAAGAGCAAGCAAGAGCAATCAAGAAAGTTATTCCATCTTGTAGGTGACAAGATCGTCTACATCACGCTCAAGTGGGGTGCTCAAGGCAAAGGTATGATCTTGATAGGGTTTCTATTTTACCGGTCTCTTTTAGTGTTGGGAGACCGGGTTTAGGATAGGTAGCCGTACTATCAAGAGGGGCTCTCGAGTGGGTGACTTGTTCGTATCTTTCGGAGAGAGCTCAAACCTTTGCATTCATAGCATCATCTTTCTTGGTTGTTGTTTGGTTCTTGTCCATGTGAGGATCTAGAGCTTGTGGCTATCTTCATAACAAGCTCTAGTTCATCAAAAACAGATTTCCCTTGCATATCTTATTGCATTTTTGATCTTGAGGGTTTTCCGGCTCCACACCTTGGGAGGTATCTCACATATATATTCATGGTATTTTCTCCCTTGGTGATACCCAATATTTCAGCTTCTTGTTGGATTCAACACGTCGTTATCTTTCCAACAAAATTGATTTCATCTCGTTTGGAGTTCGGATGCAAAAGTTGTGGCAGTTCTGGTTCTGAAGTTTTTGCCTGACCGGTAGTTCCGGCGGGCCACCGGTAGTACCGCCAAGGCAGTTTGCCGCCGATAGTACTGGTGTTAATTCCGTCCCAACTTCCGGCAACCCCGATTTTGGTTCTGTACCATCTCTGTCTTGGTGTGCGTATTTGACAGAACTTGGATCGGATTTTCAGGCGGTAGTACCGCTAGGACATTCTTGCCACCGGTAGTTCCAGCGAAGCGGCGGTAGTACCGGACAGGATCGCATTTTTGTTCTGTCTCTCTCTGTTTTCTGACCGTTGGCTGAGTGCCACTGGTAGTACCGGCCACCCACCGGTACTACCGGCCGTGCGCAATTCTGTGGGTAACGGGCAGATTGGGGAGCCCTTTAAAAGGAGCTCCCCTTTGGCCCCAACTTGCTTTTTCTTGGTTCTTGCTCTCTCTCTCCTCCATTGTTGAACTTGAAGAGCTTGCCCTCTCCCCTTCTCCCTCTTATGATTCTTGCATCTTTTTGAGGGATTTGAGAGAGGAGATCTAGATCTACAAGCCCCACCAAGCAAAATCCCTTCTTTGTGAAGGAATCCTTGAGATCTAGATCTTGGAGAGTTTTGTGTTCTCCTCTTGTGTTCTTCCTCCCTTATTCCCCCAATAGCTTTTCTATCTTTGGTGGAATTTGAGAGAGAAGGACTTGCCTCTTGCATTTGGTGCATAGGTTTGAGTTCTCCTTGAAGATTCGGCGAGTTCAAGCCCTTGGGCTTGTTTCTCTTGGGTTCTTGGAACCCTAGACGGTTGTGTGGTTGGATTGTTGACCTTTTGTGGTCTTGTAGCCTTTTGTTGCCTTGTTGCCTTTTGTGGCTTTGTAGCCTTTGTGGCATTGTTGTTGGGAGCCTCCAATTGAGTTGTGGAGATTGCCCCGACCTTGTACGGGTTCAGTGACCGCCCTCAAGTGTCCCATAGTGGAACGTGAGTAGGCCTTTGTGGCGAGCTCACGGGAGAATAGGGTGAGCCTTTTGTGGCGTCGGTAGGTTGTGTGCCTTCGCATCTTGGGGTGAGGCCTTGTGTGGCGCTGGGTGAGCATCGTGCCACCACACCTCGAGGTGAGCCACTTGTGGCGTTTGAAGTTCATTGCGCCCCCGCACCTCTCCAACGGAGACGTAGCTTCTTTGGAAGTGAACTTCGGGAAACAAGTCATCGTCTCCGCGTCCATCGGTCATCTCTCAACCGAGCCCTTTACTTATGCAATTTACATTGTGATAGCCATCGTGCTTGAAGTATATTATCTTTCTATCACCTTGTTGCTTATCTTGCTTAGCATAGGTTGTTGGTGCACTTAGTGAACCTAGTGTATATAGGTTTTGGCTTGATAAATTAAACGTTAAGTTTTATTCCGCATTTATTAGAGCCTAAACCGTAATAATTTTAAAACGCCTATTCACTCCCCTCTAGGCGACATCCATTTCCTTTTCAATTGGTATCAGAGCGAGGTCTCTCGCTTCTTACGCTTCACCGCCTCGAGAGTAATGATGTCTCCTAGGGGTTTAGTGCACTCTCACATATTTACATTTGATGGCACCAATTATGATGTTTGGCGTATTCACATGCTTAGTCATTTCCGGGTCATTGACCCAAATATTGAGCGAACTCTAGATATGGGCTTGTCTCCTCCTAAGGATCCGCAAAAGCTATCTTTGGAGGAGGAGACAAACTCTTATCTCGAAGCTCAAGCATCTAATGTGCTTGTTAATGTTGTGAGCTTTGTAGTTCTTTCCTCAATCATGCCTTTTAGGAATGCTCATGATATCTGGACCAAGCTTCAAGCAAAATATGATGTGTCCAAGATTAATGAGGATGATTGTGTTCCCTCCACCTCCGGCCGTGATGAGTTCTCATCTTCTTCCACTACACCAACATGTGAGTTGTCACAAGGTAATGATATGGTGAGTGGTGATAGAACTTGCAATGTGGATAGTGAGATTGCCATTCATGATCCTCCATATCTATCTCATTGCAATGTTGTATCTTTGGGCATGAACACTTGTAGGACTATATGTGATTTACATCCTAGTGTTGATTGCCCTTGCATATCATGTAGAAATGGATTGAATATATCTCATGATGATATGCTTGCTTTGCCTTGTTGCCATGATAAATGTTCTTCCATTTCCTCTAGTACTTGTGTTTCTAACCATGTAGAGGAAATTGAAGATTGTGTGGGCCAAGGCAAGGTTGCTATTGGAGCTTCATGTGTTCCCCCATCATCACCTTCTCCCAACATTCACTTGTGCCTCATGGCTAAGGAATAAAAGGTAACTTCTCCTTTGGACCCCAATGCACCTCATGCTGATGTGAATGTTGACCTAGATGTAGAAGATGATGATGTTGCTTCTTTAAAAGAGAAGGGGGAGCTAGTCCTTCGTGCTCTTCACAATGATAAAAATGCTTGCTCCACTTTCATTGAAATATTGAACTTTGCCATTGAAAGTAAGCAACTAATTTATGAGCATGAGGACACAATTGACAAAATGGGTAGTCTTGAGCGTGAGTATGCTAATGACATTGCAAACTTAAATGAAGCTCTTGAAGAGGAACAAAACACCAAGGAATCTCTTGAGGAGACCTTTGCCCTAGAGCTATCTAGGGTGAAGAAATCTCATGATAGAGATCTTGAGGTGGCAAGTGACCTCCAAATTAAAAATGATGAGCTTAAAGTTTCCTATGCTAAACTCCTTGAGGATTTTGAGCACCTCAACAATGGCTCTAGGGTCATAAAGGGGGAGCTCATCAAACTCACCGAGTCACATGAGCAACTTAAAGCTTCATACTCTAAAGAGCTTTCCAAGTTGCCCTCACCTCTTACTACTATTGATGATGCTTTTGCTACTAACTCTATCTCTTGTGAAGCATCTATTGTGAAGGAGAATGTTGATCTACATGCTCAACTTGCTTTGCTAACTAGCAACTATGGGAAATTGGAAGAGAGTCATGCTAAGCTCTCAAAGCTCGCATGAGGATCTTCTAGTTTCCCATGGTAGGCTAAAGTTGGCTCATGAGGCTACTATGTCAAAGGTAACATCTAGTGAGCCTCATGTGGACATTAGCACTACATCTACTCCTAGTATCATATTGCCATGTGCTAGTCCTTGTAATTCATCCACTCATGCTATTGCTATCTCTTGTGATGAATTGCATCCCTTGCCTTGTTTCTCTAACAACGTAGCATCTACTTCCTCTAGTATTGTTGTTGATACTAACCATGTAGAGGAAAACAAGAAGCTCAAGGCTCAAGTCAATTCTTTGAAGAATGACTTGAAGAAGTGTCATGAAGGGAAGACCATACTCAAGAACGTATTGGGTGCGCGAAGATCCCCAAATGACAAGAGTGGGCTTGGATATAACCCCAACATCAAGAACAAGCCCACCAACTTGTTGAAGCACAAGGGCAATAAGAAGAATCGCCAAGGTCAAGTGAAGAATCTGGCCAACATTGTGTGCTTCAAGTGCAAGGAAGAAGGACATCATGTGAGATGTTGTCCATTGAATAATAAGCAACAAGGGAAGCGTCCTCGAGCTCCACGTCAAGCTAGAAGCGGGCCTCCTCCCAAGACTCAAGCTCTTCCTCACGGGGTGGCATCTTCCAAGAAGAAAGATGGCAAGAGAAGAACTTGCTACATATGCCGCGAGAAGGGGAACCTCTCTTCCTCATGCACCATGGGTAACTCCTCATCCAAGCCTATCTTGATATTTGATGCATATTCTCTTGGTAAGGATGAGGTGGGCAATGTGTTTGCCAAATATGTTGGTGCCCAAGGTGGTGTCAAGAAAAGAACCATTTGGGTGGCCAAACCTATTGTGAATAACCTCTTAGGACCCAACTTGGTTGGGGACCAACAAGCTAAAACTTGATCAATAGGTGTTGGTTGGAGGGCATGGAGGCTTGGCTACATTATGAAGAATTGAGGGATCTTCATCATTTATTTTTGTCAAGTCAAGCCAATTGGATTATCTTGTTTCTATCATATATCCAATGTTCCTCCTTGCGGTAACATGTGATCAACTCCTTTACATTGGAAGTTACTTGCTCCCTTGTGCATGTGTTGGTTTTGTACCATTATATGTGTTTGTACATGTTGTGCTTCCCTCATACCTATATTGTGTTGTCTAGTATATTTGTGTATGTTGGTTGGCACATCATGTATTTGTGTTCTTGTGTTTGAGCCTTTGTTGAATTTATTTGGTATATTTCTTGGATCTTGGGAGTGATTAATGGACTATCCCATTTTGGGGGATTGTTATGCTTGGGCATTCCACAATCCTAAAATGTGTGTACATGAGGAATACCACTTAGTGTTGACATTACAATTTTATCTAGTCTCTATGTGGTATGTCTTTCTCATGATAAATTTAAGTTCCATAATGTCCATTAATCATCTCTATTTGAATGTTTTTACCTCTTGTTGAGATTTCTTGGTCTATCATTATGGGGGAGTCATATGCTTGGTGCATATTACAAACCTAGAAAATGTGAACATTTGAGGTAGTGCCACTTAGAATTGATATTGAGAATTATCTAGCTCCTATGTGGCACATTTAGCTCAAACAAGTTCTAATTTTCTTTGTTTCTTTTATTGCTCATCTTGTGGATCTTGTTTGTGAGAGTTTTTCTTGATATGTGTTTCCTCATATTTGGACCCCCATATCCTCCATGGAAACCATGTGCTTCAAGTTACACTAATCTTTAATGATTGTGTGACTATTTGGAGCTATCAAGAATCTCTCTCGAAGCGTCAAGCATAATTGTTATATCTTGTTACATGCTTCTTTGTGTGAATATGTTCATGATTTCCTCGCAAACTACCTCGGGAAAACTTTCCCCATAATTCTTGTCCTTGGACAAGTGACACTCCATATATGGTAGGATTTATTGAACTTGTTCACTTTGGCCTTTGCTTTTCTTTGTCCCATCTTTGGCCAAGAATGTGTTTTCTTTTACTCCCATGTCTTCCTTGCCTCTTGTGGATCATTTTAGTTTATTTGTATTCTCTTGTTTTATATTTAATGTAGCTAGTAGTGATGATCTCTTTCGTGTGCATTTTGCATTCAAAAACAAAATTCAATATAATGCACCATTCATGGGGGAGCTCTCCTATTTTATCTAGAACACTCCTTTATTCTTCTTGTGTTGATCCACATAGTGTTTATTGTGCTTGGATGCTTGATCTTTTCTCTTGGTACTTTGTGCCATCATGAAAAGTGTAGAGAGTTTGGTTTATGTGTTGGAACCTTGCTCTATTTGGGAGTTGGATTTGTCTCATTCTTTGTTACTTGTTTTGGTCTTTTGGAATGAGATAAATCCTTGAGCATTATGTGTTTTGTGCATTTTTTGTTCCTTGGCTTTTGCCTTGTTCATTTGTTGAATTTGTGTCCTTCCATGTGTTGATTTGGCTCTTTGATACAATTTGGACACCGTTTTTCGTGTCACACTCTTGTGTGCTACTTCTTGGTTTACTTGGTGTTTTAGTTCAAATTGTATCTCATTTTTGGTTCTTGTGAGTCTTGTGCATGCATATTTACTACATGATTATATTATGGCATGCTTGATCTCTTGATCCAATATATAGGGGATTCTCCACCAAATCCTATCGGCTAAGATGTGCATGAAATTCAATTTCATATCAATATGCACATATTTATGTGGAGGGTCTTCTATGTATTTGTAACACCCTCGAATCGGCCCTATGCAAGTTTTAGCCCTTTCCGCCAAACCCGCATAGAAACGATTCAAGGATGCCCACCAGGCACTTTCGTGTGGGTGGAAAACGAAGTAATACCATTACACAACAGTCCTCGATGGGACCCATAGAATAGATATATATACAACAGTGACTCAACGAGTCAAGAATATAGATATACAATACAAAGATCCAAATCACCTTGAAATCGATACAACGTCCGAGTACAGACAAGATGCAAATTGGGCTAAGAGCCCTGTAGAATAACCAATGGCGTCCATAACCCTGCCCAGGCCAAGCCGGAAGGGTAACCTTGCTAACGACGTCGATCTCAAACCTGCTTAAACAGAAGGGGTGCCAACAAAGGGCAAAGGAAAAAGAGGAGCGTCAGTACTGAGGCCAGTACATGGCGAGGCTAGAATTCGGCGGCTCTCGCCTACATAGGTATGGTGGACTGAAGCAGCAGCGAAGCATGCACTAAACAACCTATAGAGACTCAATACAACTGTCGGCTATTAGAGAGGGATAAGAGAGACCTATTCGGGACCAACTGGATACTACCACCAAACATACCCATCCTGGTATTTCCCCTCGAGACCAGACGAGGGAGTCATGCCGAGGAAACCCACATAGTTGGCAGTTTTATTCATTCATTCCATGGTGGTTGTCCAACTTACTAGTCATATCAGATGCAAGTCATATTATAACAACAATTCTTTAGTTATAGTTGTCTATGATCGAGAAACTGTGCTCCAAGTCATCCATAACCGCGGACATGGCTTTTCGAAAAGATTTAACCCTACAGGGGTGCACCAAAGTATCCACACGCACTTCGACCCTTTTTGCCAGATCAATTAACATACACCCATCGGTATGTCGGCGGGGACTAAGTCATGACGTTTCCCAGACCCAAAGAAAGTACATCGGGGGCCACCCCACTAAGCTACCCGCAACGAAGTCGGCCGGCTCCGAGGCAGACCCAGGGTTTGTGCCAATGGCTGTAAACGACTGGGAACCCGAAAGTGTGACTGGGCTTGTCGATACCGCGAAAACATTCCACATCCTAAACAGTACAGGTGCTCCACGCACAATCTTAAATAAAGCAGTAAAGCATGGAATAAGTACAGAATAGTAATAAAGCCCCAAACTACTTGTGGCCCCCGGTACAATACTTTGAAATCAGGTAGTAAGCCGATGGGGGTGCCCACACACCCCACCTGTGGTTAGCGCACTCGATCTCGAAACAGGTGTCAAGAACTCGGGTCCTAGGTGGACACAAGTAGGCGGTTAAAAACCAAATATTGACTATTACCCACCGGTGCCTCTGCATTATATCTATTTCCAGCATTCATTAACAAGTTATAATGTAAGCCATGATCATCTCCACCGTTAAGCATCTCCATCATTTAGCATGTGCCAACCTCCCAACAACGGTGGAACAACAACGACGTGAAGCAGCACTTGAGCAAGCGACTACGACACGCAAAGGCCAACTATCTATCAAACAACATGCAATAGGATGTGTCCAAGGCAATATAGAGGCTGCAGGGAATATAAATGGTGCACGGAAACTAAAGCATCGTAACACGGATAGCAATAGAGCAACAGGAGGAAGTAAAGACTATAAACGCAAAATAGGTAGAAAGGGGGAGATTGCTCGCCTGGGGAACACTGCCGGATATCACATCCGGAGAACTTGTCGGTGCTCGCATCAACTCATCGGCCTAATCCGCGAAGAAGCAAACACTAGAAGAAACACCGGATGCAATATTTAATACTATGGTAGAAGATCCCGCATGCTTATGATATGATGCATGGCATGGCACAGATGCGGTGCAATTAGGCAATATTAAGTGGAACCGGGGTCCCGACAAATAATTATATGGTTCAAGTTATTTATCTACCCTGCAAATTAAATGTTGGATTAGCAAGACAAAACATGGCATCGGTTCGCTACACCAATTTAAATGGAGCCGATATAAGACTAGAATAGCCCGCATATAGACTCCATATTTAATTTAGTTGAATTGCCGAAATGGCCCCAAACACCCAAATATGCATGCAAGCATGACAATTTAAATGCATGAGATTTTACATATAGCATTTATAAAATAGGGCTTGGGAAAAGGTTCACACATCTAGGTTCGGGAGATCTTGGGTTCCGGGGGTTCGGGGGATCGGTCTCGCCGGGATTGGTCTTCGCGGTCCTCGGGGGTCTTCGGTCTCCGTGACGGAGGTCATGGCGTTTCCGGGGAGAAGATCTTGGTGTACTGAGGCTCGGTCTTTGGATCTGGGGGAAGTCGATCATGGCGATCCATGTGAAGACCTCGGGACGCGGCATCAGGTCGGTTTCTTGGAATCCGGGATGGAGAGTTTGTCTTCCTTGACGGAGAGCCTGAGGTCCTGACCAGTGTCGGTGGCGAACTTGGGAAGTGGCGTCAGGGTCCTCCAATAGCCATATAATGTTCCGTCAGTAGCACTTGGAGTCCTCCTATCTTCGCAGCACCATCACGGCACGGACCCGAGCAGCACAACAACATCACCATCATCCCCACACCACTCTATCTCCTCAACAACAGTTACTACAACATGACAGAGAAACACTACTGCGATGAACGACCTCTGATGGCCAGAATTCCTGTAGAAGACGTACAGGGACAAGGGTGTCTGCTACTGGCAAAGGCAGGGTCGTAGACCCGGAGAACAACGGCGATGAGCGGCGGAGGTCATGGGGACGCACGGGAGGCAGATGGAAGGAGAGTCCGGTGGCGGCGTCCTTGGCGTCAGGCAGCAGAGGCGGAGGCACGGTGTGGCTTGCTGCAGGCGGCTGCAGATGTAGGGGACTGCAAGGAGGCGCAGGGGCGGAGCTTGACGGAGAAGTGGCAGAGGGCGACGGTATGGACGAGGATCCGCGCGTCGGCGGCGGTCGATGGCCTTCGGGGGCGAGCGGCCCGGCGAGGACTCACAGGACACGGCGGCACCATATGAGGAAGACGAGGCTCGAGGCTCGAGCGAGCAGCCGCGGTCGGCAGGACGCTGGCGGCAGAGGGAGGCCGGCAATGACACGCTATTGGGCCTGGTCGCGGTGGCGGTTGCTTGCCGGGAGGAGCTCTGCAGCGGGGAGGGATCGACGTGGACGAGGTTGCAGAGCGCCGCTAGGAGACGACCAGTGGCTGTCGGCGCTCCAAGGCGAGGTCCAGGCTGACGGAAGGAGGCCGAGAGGAGCTCGGTGGCAGGGAGATCATGGCGTCAGCGCTTTCTCGGGATCTGGGGGCGCGCGAGGTTGGGCACGAGGGAGGCGTGCGAGACGAGAGAGGAGCGGGAAGATGGGCCACGTGGGAGCGTGCAGGGGAATGCGACAAGGGGCCAGGCGGAGACCACGAGGCGCAGGGGTTGTCGAGGGGCGGATCGACGCGTCAGGTAGCAGGCTGGTGGGACCAGGAAGAGTGGCCGCTAGGGCTGGTCCATGCGGATGCGGGCGGGGTCGATCGGCAGCATGGCAGGGTTGGGGCTCGCGCGCGCGTGGTGTGTTTGTGCCGTGTACCATGGTGAGGAGCGGGGATGGGTGGAGCGTGCGAGAGGAGGGATTTCGTGAGGCGCGTCAACGCGAGCGAGTGGGGCCGACTACACGCGGGATGGGGCACGCTTGTGCATGCCAGCTGTAGGTGGTGGCAGCTGGGGTAGGTTAGGATTTAGGTCGCTAGTTAGGGTTTTGTTTGTGGGGTGGTAGGTGGTTGTCGGCTGGGCCTTTTGGGCCTGGCCGGCGGCTGCCTCCCCAACTAAAATATTTATTTCTATTTAACTTTTAAAATATTTGTATAATTAGTTTTTAGACGAATAAAAGATCCAGATAAGATCGAGGTTTTTATTTAAAGTAAAGACCGGGGATGTTTAGAAAACAAAACTAGGCTTTTACAAAATAGTTTTAGACAAACAAATGCATGATGACATGACGATGCTCAAATGCAATGTGGCATGATGACATGAGCATGCGGTCATGATGATGCGCAACACAAAAACATAGCGATTTTCTAGTAGTGGTTTTACCGGGGTGCTACAGTATTGTAGTTGGACTAACTACTTTGGACCCAATTTGTTTGGGAACATAGTGTACTTAATTGTGTTTTAGGTACATTGGAGATATATTGGACGCGTGTCTCATCCATTAGTAAGAAGTGGTGCCTACATGTCAATTGGAGGCAAGCTAGGATTATCAATCAATTCATATCCTCTACATCCTACCAATTATATCTCGGTAACAAGTACCTCTCTCATGCATACTTATGTTGTTTCCAACCTTTTGTAGGTTGCTTGTTGGCATTAATTTGTGTTTGCACAAATTTTGTGTTTTTTTTTGCAAACTCTCCTCTATTGCAAATGTGAGTATGTTGAGATGAGTGCATATAAGTGGGATATACAAAATCATGATGATTCACCAATCCCAAATATGTCAATCTAGCAATTTTATTGCATATCTTTTCCTCATTCTATCTCATGTGCAATAGTGAGTATTTTGCATAGTTGATTTCTATTTGTGATACTTGTTGCCTTTCTCCATATATTTCAACTATTTCCTTTTTCCCTTGGTAATAGTTGAATGTATGTAGTGTGTTGGTGTTTGAAGCTCATTGATGTACAATAAGATATATTTGAGCCTTTGGCCATGCTTTCATGCAAAAATCCTATTGGTATGTTATATGACTTCATTTTGTTGTCCATGTGCTTTCTTGTGTATGTATTTTGTGTGTGCATGTTTCTTTGTGGGCATATGTCTTTGTGATATTTTCCACCTAGAAACTTATACACACAAGAGAAGATAAATCTTTGGTTGTTTTATTTTCCTTGGAGACCACCCTTTATTTCTTTTTTACTCTTCGGTGGCTTCCAAATTTATTTTCCTATGAGTGCTTGTCCCATTTGTTTGCTCTACGAGCACTCATAATTTGCTCTCTCTTGTCGTGTATTGTTAAATGAGTTTGTAGGAGTGAGGATTCCATGTTTGTGCACTTTTTTCCAAATATAATTATTATAATTGGTGCATAATCCTTGGGGAGCTTCTCTAACTCACTTAAGAATGCTAATTTGCCTTTCTCTTTGTTTGACGTTTAAATGTCTATGGGGGAGTGAGGATTCCATACTTGTGCATGATGTATTCAATTCAGTGATTCTAATTTGTGCACAAAGATTGGGGAGCTTCCCTATTACATCTAAACACTCATTTGTTCGTATCATTTTGTCTTGTGTTGTTTTGGTATCAATTGATGTTGTCAATTGGTATTTTTGGATCTTTTGATTGCTTGGTTCATTTGTTGAAGCTTCTTTCATTTCCTTTTTTTGCAATCTTTGGGTCCTCAATATAGTCTTACTTCCTCCCAAGGATCCATCATTGGATATGTGCATATGCACACCTTTGGAGGAATTCTCACTATATTGGCCGTCTAGAACTTTTCACCCATTTTGGCAATCGATGCCAATGGGGGAGAAGTTTTGGAGGGTTTAAGGGAAGTTGGTTTATGCTTTGAGTTGGTTCTTAAGCATTAGCCTTGCGTGCTCTTGCATCTTTGCTGTTGCTTTGCATGTTTAATATATAGAGGAAACTCAACCACCCGTAATGGTTGGCAATCTATGCAATGAAATTCAAGTTCATCACACATGCATAGATTGTGGGGGGAGTTTGCTCTATATATTGTGGTTGTACCAACATCACATACTTTTGTAGTATTTGATGTTGGGGCATCCATTTTGGTCATTAAATTCCTTATTTAAACCCTCTCTAGGGGATTGTCATCAATTACCAAAATGGGGGAGATTGAAAGGGCATGTATGCCCCCATGTGTGGTTTTGGTAATTAATGACAATCCCTATGGACTAATGTGCAAATTGAGTTTCACTTGTAGGTTTGTCCATTTGCATCGCTTGGACCATGTGTTGGTTTCAAGGATGAACAAGAAGAAGCAATGTCCAAGGGCTTTATGCCTATTCGAATCAAGTAGAAGAAGAATAAGAAGAAGAAGATCAAGTATGTCTTGAAGAAGAAGAATATGGAGTTCCTCATGGCTATCTTCAAGACATCGTCAAGAATTGAAGTGCAAGCTCAAGATGCGTCATCTCTAGAAGATATCATTTTTTAAGCTTGCCATCCTCGGCAATCATGGAATGATGAAGACAAGTTCGAAGAAGTGGCTTCCCCCATGGAGTATGGGGGAGCATTTCTCAAGTCTTCATCAAGCAAGAGCAAGCAAGAGCAATCAAGAAAGGTGTTCCATCTTGAAGGTGACAAGATCATCTACATCACGCTCAAGTGGGATGCTCAAGTCAAAGGTATGATCTTGATAGGGTTTCTATTTTACCGGTCTCTTGTAGTCTTGGGAGACCGGGTTTAGGATAGGTAGTCGTACTATCAAGAGGGGCTCTCGAGTGGGTGACTTGTTCGTATCTTTCGGAGAGAGCTCAAACCTTTGCATTCATAGAATCATCTTTCTTGGTTGTTGTTTGGTTCTTGTCCATGTGGGGATCTAGAGCTTGTGGTTATCTTCATAACAAGCTCTGGTTCATCAAAAACGGATTTCCCTTGCATATCTTATTGCGTTTTTGATCTTGCGAGTTTTCCAGCTCCACACCTTGGGAGGTATCTCACATATATATTCATGGTATTTTCTCCCTTGGTGATATCCAATATTTCAGCTTCTTGTTGGATTCTACACGTTGTTATCTTTCCAACAAAATTGATTTCATCTTGTTTGGAGTTCGGATGCAAAAGTTGTGGTAGTTCTGGTTCTGAAGTTTTTGCCTGACCGGTAGTTATGGCAGGCCACCGGTAGTACTGCCAAGGCAGTTTGCCGCTGGTAGTACCGGTGTTAATTCCGTCCCAACTTCCGGCAACCCCGATTTTGGTTATGTACCATCACTGTCTTGGTGTGCGTATTTGACGGAACTTGGATCAGATTTTCAGGCGGTAGTACCGCTAGGACATTCTTGCCACCGGTAGTTCCGGCGAAGCGGCAGTAGTACCGGCCAGGATCGTGTTTTTGTTCTGTCTCTCTCTATTTTCTGACCGTTGGCTCAGTGCCACCGGTAGTACCGGCCACCCACAGGTACTACCGGCCGTGCGTGATTCTGTGGGTAACAGGCAGATCGGGGAGCCCTTTAAAAGGAGCTCCCCTTTCCCCTTCGGCCCCAACTTGCTTTTTCTTGGTTCTTGCTCTCTCTCTCTCTCCTCCATTGTTGAACTTGAAGAGCTTGCCCTCTCCCCTTCTCCCTCCTATGATTCTTGCATCTTTTTGAGGGATTTGAGAGAGGAGATCTAGATCTACAAGCCCCACCAAGCAAAATCCCTTCTTTGTGAAGGAATCCTTGAGATCTAGATCTTGGAGAGTTTTGTGTTCTCCTCTTGTGTTCTTCTTCCCTTATTCCCCCAATAGCTTTTGTAGCTTTGTTGGAATTTGAGAGAGAAGGACTTGCCTCTTGCATTTGGTGCATAGGTTTGAGTTCTCCTCGGAGATTCGGCAAGTTCAAGCCCTTGGGCTTGTTTCTCTTGGGTTCTTGGAACCCTAGACGGTTGTGTGGTTGGATTGTTGACCTTTTGTGGTCTTGTAGCCTTTTGTGGCCTTGTTGCCTTTTGTGGCTTTGTAGCCTTTGTGGCATTGTTGTTGGGAGCCTCCAATTGAGTTGTGGATATTGCCCCAACCTTGTACGGGTTCGGTGACCGCCCTCAAGTGTCCCATAGTGGAACGTGAGTAGGCCTTTGTGGCGAGCTCACGGGAGAATAGGGTGAGCCATTTGTGGCGTTGGTAGGTTGCGTGCCTTCGCATCTTGGGGTGAGGCCTTGTGTGGCGTTGGGTGAGCATCGTGCCACCACACCTCGAGGTGTGCCACTTGTGGCGTTTGAAGTTCATTGCGCCCCCGCACCTCTCCAACGGAGACATAGCTTCTTTGGAAGTGAACTTCGGGAAACAAGTCATCGTCTCCGCGTCCATCGGTTATCTCTCAACCGAGCCCTTTACTTATGCAATTTACATTGTGATAGCCATCGTGCTTGAAGTATATTATCTTGCTATCACCTTGTTGCTTATCTTGCTTAGCATAGGTTGTTAGTGCACTTAGTAAACCTAGTGGATATAGGTTTTGGCTTGATAAATTAAACGATAAGTTTTATTCCGCATTTATTAGAGCCTAAACCGTAATAATTTTAAAACGCCTATTCACCCCCCCTCTAGGCGACATCCATTTCCTTTTCACAAGTGTTTTGACACTTCGTGAGTAAAATCACATGAATATCTTAATCAATCATATCATGATATCTACGTATCCAGATATGTCCTATGCTCCAAATGTTATGAGCATATACCAGGGTGACTCATAAGATGATCACTAGATGATAGTAAGGATATTCTTATGATCTTTGGAATAACTAAGATTATATTATGTATGTAGAAGTGACAGATTGTTCATTGTAAAGTGTTATATTGACACTATACAGATAGTTCATTGTAAAGTGTTACATTGGTACTAGATACAAATTAAGTTATTCTCAATTTATGCTATGGGTTAAGGTGGCATAATTTGATGGAAGAAAGTTCCATGATGGATTTTGGATAAGTTCCAAAGTTAAAGTATTGTGACGGATACTACAATGAATGGCTAAGTATAAGACTGCTCTAGAAGCAGCATAAGAATGCATTTGTGTCAATAAGTTTGTTAATCAAACTAGGTGTAGTTCCAAGCGGACTAATACGATGAAGATCTATTGTACGGCAATAGCATCAACATGTTTTAAACCTCAAGGAACTAAGGTCTCACCAAAGGACCAAATTTATACAATGTCATATCATTTGAGAATGAGTGATGGGTAAAGACACAAAGATATGCAAATACATACATACCTGAAAGCGTTAGATACGGAGATTATGTTTACCACTAGCAAATACGTATATACAACACTAGAAAGCCATAGGTGTTGAATGCGCAAGTTTTTTAAACTATAGATTGTTGACTCTACTACAAGTGGGAGACTGAAAGAAATATGCAAGAGAGGCAATAATAAGTGGTTACTATATTATATCCCATGCTTATGATAAATGTTTATTTCTCATGCCATAATTGTGTTAACCAGAAATGTTAATACATGTGTGTTTAATAAACAAATCAAAGGTTCCTAGTGATGCCTCTATTTACACTAGCTTGTTGACTAACATATGATCAAGGTTTCCTAATCATGACATTGGATGTTGTTAATAACAAGGTCACAACATTGGTACATTGATGTGATGAACATTCTCCCAAAGTATAGTAACAAGATCATGCCATTATATTTACACTACTATAACGTCACTCAAAGTAACCCTAATCATTAGACCATGAGATCACATCAATCAAAAACTTAGGAAGATTATTTTGATTACATCAAACATAACACCATAACAGGGTGATTATAAAGGTGTCATCGGATACTTAGAAAGTGTTAGTTGAAACTCGTGGATCAGGAGTGGGATTAGTTCATCCTGATGATGGAGAGATATACTCAGGGCCCTCTCGATGATATCACATTAACATAGCTTGCAAGCGAATGATAATGATCACTAAGAATGTTATATCACGGGAACAAGAAAACAGTACTTGTTAGTAACGGGATCGAACTAGGTATGGATGATACCAAATTATTGGATCTCGAACAAGTAAAATATCGCGAGACAAAAGGAATTGGTTACTACAAAAAAGGTTCACGCGATCACTAGTTTATCGTTTGAGCTGGTGGGAGTCATTATGGATCTCCAGGTCACGCTAATGATATTGACCAGGGAGTGTCTCGATCATTTCCACACAGTTCACGAACCCGCAGGGAGACACACTTAAGGGTAGTCGATGCATTTGAGTGGATAGGGAACACCAGAGAAAATACTAGACAATGCAGGAATTGTTCTGATAAATTTGACGGAATAGTTTGGTGTATCGAAATAGTATCGGGAATTGGATTATCAGTGTGTTCATTAAATGAAGTGTTCATTAAATAAAGTACTTATTAAATGAAGTGTTCATTGAATGAGTGATATTAAATCAAGTGAATTAAAAGAGAGTTTTAATTGCATGACTCATGATTTTGAGTGGAGATTAAACATGAGAAAGTGGAGTTGAATTTTGGGTGAGTGGATCCTCTACCCACATGAATGAGGGAGAGTTGGGGGCACCCAGCTTGGATGCCAGCCATGGCAAGGGGCTACCCCCTCCCCCTATAAAAGGTGGGGTGGAGCTCCTCTCTCACACACTCATCCTTCTCCTTGCATATGTCCTTTGGTTGGCATCTTACTCCCCCTTTTAGCCTTTTCCATTTCCACGAGCATAGAGCTTAGGCGAAGCCCTGCTCAAGATCTTATCCACGACCATCACCACCATGTCATAGTGTTGGCGGAGTTACCGAGGATCCACTTCTTCCGTTGCCGCGCTGGAGTGGGGATAGAAGTTGTCGGCACACCTTACGTGTGACCGATTACGGTGGCGATGCACTTGTGGCATTGTCATCGCGTCCTTGAGGACAGTCGTGTAAATTCTACAACAGTCGCATCTGTTTGCGGGAATATTATCCCACTTTACGGTTTTTGAGGGTGAGTCCATCTGAAACCGTTACATGTATCGCCTAGATTCAGTCTTGGCAGTTGTAACCGTAGGAATTTGTTTCTATGCAACGAACCCCATCAATGTGTGGTAGGCCCCATTGTGAAGCTCAATGCGGTGGAGCTCATCGACTTGGACTGAAACCGGTCGCCGTCGGCGCCCAATGCCACCCACCGCTGCGTCCTAGAGCTTCCGCCAACGAGCGGGAGCTCGATTTTGGTCGAGGTTGCTGTTGGGGATATACTTTCCGGGTATCCTCACTGTGCCTCGCTAACCAGGGTGGCCCACTTCGGGTTAGAGCTTTGCTTCACGGGCGGCCCAGTCAGAGAGAAGAGACGGAGTCCAGTCCGGCTATGGGAAGGCCTAGAAGACTTACCGACATAGGCCTGTAGTGTTACTTGTAGTTCAAGATGTACTATGTAACCGACTCTTAGTCGTAGCCGGATAGGTCTTTCCTGAAAACCCTAGGCCATATATCTATATAAGCCGCCTAGGAAGAGCCTTTAGAGCACCCCACAATAGTCTACAATCTCAACTCGCACAGGCAAAACCCTTGTAACCAATATTCTGGCTCTGCCATATTACTGGATTGCTAGTAGGAGTAGGATCTGTCCAAAGCCGGAGGATTCGAACCTGGGTAAACTTGTGTGCTCACCATCCCGGAACACCGTGCGTTTCACACCCCTCTCTTCCGCACGCCTCGAGGACCCCCTCATGGCATATTTGTCATCAATCCGACGATAGTTAGCGCCCACCGTGGGGCAAGTGAGCTTCGGATCTATGTTCCGAGCGGAATCTACAAGAATCGGAATCGGCGAGACAATCACTATCGGTCGCATCCTCTACGCCAGCAATGTCCCTCTCATCGTCCTCGACGAGACCTAGATTCCGTCTAGGGAGGCTGTGACTACCTACACCATCATGTCTTTTGGCAAGATCGATGTTTACATCGGTTTCGCTGAACCTGCCCCACCCACCCCAGCGGTGATGATAGAGATAGAAGAAGCTTTTGTGTCCACTTTGTCCACGGAGGCGGCAGAGTTCTGGATCCCGGAAAATCCCAATCTCACCCAGCCCACACCTAATGCGGAGATAGTAGAGAAAGCTGAGACTGAAGAAGATCTTACAGTGAACGTCAGATCTGGAGTGGATCTCCCTAGCAAGGTCGAATCCCAGATCGATATTCCTGTCGAGGTCGAGATCCAGGAGGAGCAAGACAACAACTCTGGTTCTAGCTCTTCCAACGCCGGAACATACCAACCTTTCCTGAGGCATACGTTGAGGCGCATGATGATGTAAGACGCAAGCGTGGATGAGGTTCTCGAAACCATCAGATGTTTCGAAGACTCGGTGCTAGAGGCAATCGGAACAAACACCGACTTACTGGCATCTTCGGATGATTCCATGATGTCGACGGATTTCCGAAAGTTCTCCGAGGAATACGAAGCAGAGTACAACTCCAAAGCTGCAGAAGAAGGTGAAGCCATGGATGAAGGGTCTGGGGAAAACTCTCCCAAAACATAGGATGACATGGATCTCGGAGCTAATCCCGACGTTCAGATGTCCGAAAGTACTGATGAGAGCTTGACTCCGGGAAACGGACCCAAAGCCGTGTTTGCTACCGACACTGCCAAGAAGGCAAAGAAGAGGAACAAGAAGAACAAGACTCCGGCGAATGATCCTCCAGCAGAGGAAGTGGTTGACGAAGATTACAACAAAGACTCGGACCGAGCCCTAATCCTAGATGAGCCGAAGGAAACTCCGGTTGATGGATACGTGATCAATGCTGGTGCTCATAAACTCATTGGAGACGCGTTAACAACGCCAATCCCTACCGCTACAGAACTTGCACCTGCAGAATTGGAAGAAAGGGCCCAAGCCCCAGAACCGGAAAGGCCACGTGCGGGCCAACAAATATATGGAAGTCCACAAGGTCCTCTTTGAGGGAGACCCAGGAGCGCCTTGACTCGACATCAAGGGAGATCTGGTGTATCTGTCAACACCCGGATTTTTAAGTCTAGATGCCTGTTATGCCGTACATCGCGATCCCAGGATTACCATTTTTGCGAGACATAACAGAATTAGTACCACAGTACATCATCCATTACAAACCATAATAGTCTTACAAATAGAGGATCTCATGATCCAGTCTTAATACAATCAAAGCAACGGAAAGTAAGCGTAGTAGGGGCTCCATCTTCATTGTCACAGGCAATGCTGAGGATGGGAGATGATCCTAGTTATCATAGACCTCCTGCTATCCATCTTACGGGTAGTCTTCCTTATTGTCTGGCCATGGGAATAGCTAGGGACAAAACCATGAGTACTCTTTAAGTACTCGCAAACTATCACTAACACAAGTAAGGTAATACTAGTAGGAATCCTAAGCTCTAGTCTTATTTGCAATAAGCCAATTTTATTTCATAAGGACTTCATTGTAAGCCTATTTTAGTTCTCTAGATTACTTAAGAGGGAACCTATTTTTCCTGTCCACAACTCTATTGTGGTCAAGTCAAAGTCATCTTTCAAGTCACAAGTCATTTTGAAAACATCTGACAACGGAACAGTATGGCCACTCCAACTTTCCATAAACATGGACGCGGCTATTCGAATAGTTTGACACTTTGCAGAGGTGGTACACTTTCACCACAAAATTTGATACATCCGTTAAGGATAACCCTGAATCATCATACTTGGTATGTGGATAATAAATCCTAACCTTTCAATTACACACCCTAGTATAGGCACCTCCCCTATGATCTTGGCCTCCCAGCCATGGCCAACTGCCATCCCGGGAACTGCATAGGTGGACATTCACCCTCACGAGGTAGCCTCAGCTCAACCTCTTTCCGCGAGGGAACCCATACTAAGACACATAAGCTTCTAGTTAAGCCCTACCCAACTCAGGTATTGTGGTTGTATGGTAAAATTGGAATGGTATCGCATCCGAACCCAACCATCAGCTTTTATCAAAGTCAAAGCATATGTTTCAACCAGTATCATCTCCAACTCATTGTGTCTCATGACACATGTCAAAACATTTCAATAGAATGACTCATCATTCCAAGGTTTTCATAATCATTTTCTCCGAGTGTTCCCATCTAAAGTGATCAAGTTTAGTTTAGCACTAGCATTTATTCATGAGGGTATCACTATTGATGGGGGGCTAATCAAGTGTAATTACCCAAGGCTAGTTCTATGATCTGGATGCTATCCATCCTATTTTCCACGAATCACAATTAATTAACTAGGTAAGAAACTTTAATAAAGGGAAAACTAAAGCTTGGAATAAAACTAGGATTGGTATAATCAAAGTTGCATAACCAAGCATGCATGGTGCATCTTGCATAGGTTATCTTGCATAATGGGATTCCATAGTTTAGCTTGCATAGGATGTCTTGCCTTGAGTAGTGCAGTCGTTGAAGTTCTCTTCCTCTTCCTCGAAGTACTCCTCCTCGTCGTACTCCGGGTCAGTACTAGCATCTATAAATACATACGAGGTACACAATCACCAAACAACACTTAACTACTTCTATTCAGCACACATGAACTCACACTTGATGATCTAGCATCATCTCAAGCATCACATGGAATATTGTCATATTCATATTTATCTTATTTTGGAAAAGTAATTTCTACTCATTGAAAAATACTTAAAATTTAATATCCTCAAACTAGAATATGGGATCATGTTGACTCATGTCATCACCACATATTCGAATACTTGGGAAAGTGATTTAAAAGGGGTGATCACATATTACAAGATTTAATATTACTATTTAATAGTATTAAAGTGACTAGAAATGCCTATATAGCATTATTTTAATACTAGTCCAAGATTACTTCATGTCAAACATTTTTATATATTCAGATAGAGCATGGCAAATGTGATTTTTGAGAGTTGGAATCATCTCAAAAGCATTTATGGTTGATTTTATAAAAATGTTTGAAGTTGTGAAAGTCTATGTCTTGTTATTTTTACCATAGGTGATCCATAATTACAAATGGTTTGATTCCAATAGGAGTGTGTAGAGTTTTTCGATACCTTTCTAGCAAAATTAGAAACATACAATTTGGATCAGTACAACTCTTTGAATTCAATTTTGAACACAGCTACTGAACTAGGTTTTGAATTAAATCGAAAAACTAAGTTTGAAAAGGTGGGCTACACGCGGGAAAATAAATGGGCCGACCCAGCTACACGGTGCACGTGTAGCGGGCTGCTGACAGGCTGGTCCCACGCGTCAGCGGCTCTATCTAAACGAAACGGTATCAGCTAACCTTAGCCCTAGGATTAGAGATCGAATCAACAGCTCAGGTTCATCGTCTACGTCGCTATGAGCGTGGGGGATTCTAAACCTAACTCGACGGCGAGGGTCGCTGGGGGCTTACCAGGGCTCCATCTAGGTCCGGCGATGTGGGTGAATGGGCTAGTAGACGATGGCGAGTCGATTGGTGGTCGTGGCGGCTCCTGGGGTGGCTCCTGCAGCGGCGGGCTCTAGCTAAATTCCAGCGACGTAGTGCTCGCCTTGCTTTGGGGAATGTCCTGGGGTGTTTCTGAGAGAGAGGGGAGTGGAATGGTGTGCCCTTTGAGGCTGAGGAAGGGTCCTATTTATACACCGGCGATGGAGGCAAGGCGGCATGGCTCGGGCTCGTCTGCGATGTTGCTACAGGTCGCTATAGGCATGGCAGATGGCATAGGTCGATGCGGTGGACTATGGCGATCATCACCCGTGTAGTAGCGTGACAAGGGGCGATCTTAATCGGTCGGGCAACGTGGGCGCTCTGTGCAGATACTGAGGTGTTCGTCATCATGTACGGTGGTCACGGGGAAAGCAGCGGCGAATGGTCATGTCTGGGGGGTTGCCGGTGATGCGGCGAGAACGGGTACGCGCGGAGAGAGCGAGGCACGGCGTGGCTACGCAAGGCGGCTGCGGTGCTCTGGCATGCGCTCGGCATGGCAGAGACATAAATGGGCGTGGCTGCTCTGGCTTATCCACTGCTCGCTGTTGGTCGAGGGGTGGACATAGGGGTGCGGTGAGGTCACGACTACCGTCTAGGCATCATGGGCGAGGGCGGCGCGGTCTGTGGCGTCTTGTCCATGATCGGCCGGCATGGACATGCTCGGGTACGACATGGCTCTGGTGCAACGACGAAGTGGAGAGACTCCACTTCACGGCTGTGTACTGGGGTGATCGTGGGCTAGTTATTGAGTTGAATTGGGTACAATTGGTGATCAATTGGTTGATCAAAACAGTGAATAGTTGTTTAACTTGTACTTGTCTGCTAAGTGTTCGATCAAATGGCTGCATGAATTAAAGATTCAAATTTTTGGATGAATTTTGGTGGGTGTGTTGGTCACATGCTTAGTAGTCTCTGGTTGCTCAGGTTTGTCAAGTGGTGGTGGTTTGAGTAGTTTTTGTAAAATGGTGATCTAGGTACTATGCTTGATTCAATTTTGAATTGCCTCTCAAATAGGTTTGAAATTGGTTTCTGTAAGTTTGTAAAGTTTGCTTGTATTCATTTTCACTTGATCTAGCAAGGGGTTAAAAGAAGTAGAATTGCTTCTGTTGGAAATCTTTTAATAGGGATGCCCAAAGTAGGCTAGTGGTTAATTTTGGCAAAAGTGACCATATGATCATATGCCTCTTATTTGATTTCTTTTAAATTTGGTTTTGTTTGGAATTGACCTAGATGATATTGTTTTCACCCTTAAACTAATCCTTATAATTTATAGCAATCAAACATGGCATAGCAAGCATTCATGCATTAATACAAACACACATGCATTCATATGAGTTTAAGAATAAAAGTTTTTGTTAACCCTAAACTTGGGTGATTAGAACTTGATAACCTTGTTTAATATTTTTGAGGTGTTATAGTATCCAGCACCAGTACATAACACTGCCGTAGCTCGGGATATCCTGGCGAACAATCCAAACCCAAATCAAGTCCGGTTGGGCGTGAAGCTACTCACCAAGGGTCCGGAGCAACAGAAGGTTGCGAAATCTGGAAGCAGAAAACTGGTCTCTCAATCTGACCAATGTCGCACGGATCCAGCCTGCAATGCCATTAGGCCCCAACGGGCCCCGGTACAACTTCACTGTTCCGACCGTCAGGAAGATAACTACTCAAGAACCGGATCTTCAGGGCAACGACACAGAACCGCACATGACTGGAGCAATGTTGTGTTGGAAATATGCCCTAGAGACAAATAGTAGTAAGGACTATTATCATATTTCATATAGTTTATGATTAAGTTTTATATCATGCTATAACTATATTGAGTGGAAACATCAATACACGTGTGATATACAAACAAACCAGGGGTTCCCAGTGAAACTCTAGTCACTAGTTCATTGGTCAACAGATGATCATGTTTCCTGATCATGTGGCATTTATGCCAGTTGGAAATGAGGTCATCTCATTCGGAGAATGAGATAATGAACCAATACCCAACCTAAACATCGTTATTCGATCATGTCACGAAGTTCAAGTTACGATGATTAGAAATGGATCCTCTTAGACTATTCCTTAGACCGTGAGGCTATATCAATCACTGTCTCCCGAGAGTGCTTAGATAGCATCAAATGCCATCTGGTAAAACGGTGGTTACAAAGGTGTGTTCAGGTATTCAGAGGAAACCGTAGAGGCAATATATGTCAAGAGCGGGATTTGTCTGTCCATGTGACGGGAAGATACTCAAGGGCCCACTCGGAGAAGTTATATCCCATAGTTGCGCAGCGTGTGATTAGATCACGGGGATATCACTTGTCGGAACGAGTCAAATACCATTGTTCAGTAACGAGATTGAACTCGACATGAAGATGTCATTGATCAGGTCTCGGGCAATGCAAGTATCGAATGACAAAGGGAATAAGACACGACTGTCCCGATTCAAACGACGAAAGATCTTCGTGGAACACACAGGGGTCACATGGCCATCCAGGTCCCTCTGTTGATCATTGGTGCGGGAGTGTCCTGACCATGTCTGGAGTGTTCCCGAACCGTAGGGTATCACTCTTAAGGGCTTGATGATGCTTAGAGAGTGTTTATAGGATCGATAGAATCACCGAAGAAAAGAAGGGAGTAAACTGGAAGGGTTTCGGTAAGTCCGGAGGATGTCCGGAGTGGAGGTGGAAGGTGTTCCATGGCCACGGAGATTAAATGACATGTGAATGAATGTTAAATATTGATTTAATCATTTATTCATAATTATTTAATAAAGAGAAAATCAATTAAAAGGTCAAAAGGCTTAATGGGCCAATTCCGGAGGGAGAGGGCCCATTAGGGAAAGGAGAGAGGGAGGAGGACCAAAAGGGGGTGGCCGGCTGGGCCTTCCCCCCCCCCCCCCCCCCCCCCCCCCCGTCCCACCCCGACACTTGAGGGGAGGTTGTACCTCCTCCCCCCTATATAAAGTGGGGTATTTGGCCTAGAAAATACAACCAATAATCAATAAAGGTCTCCCCACTTTTGGTAGGACCTCCTATTGATATTTTCTCTCTCCCCTCTCTCTCATGACCATGATCCGAAGTCTGGACTGTGCGAGCGAGAGACATCTTCACCGCGGAGCGCCGTCGCGCTGCGGGATTCGGATCCGGGAGCTCTACTTCCACAACTGCTGCTGGATCGGGGAAGCGGGAGTCATTGTCAGGCACCGGACGTGTGTAACTTCCACGAGGTGTCACACTTGAGGCACTCAAGTCATTGGATCCAGAAGGAGCGCAAGGACTTCATCACGACCTTGAGGTCGGCTTCGGCTCGTCTACATCAACCACGCTCTCCTGAGCGTTGACAACGCTTTTCAGTCTTCGAGGGTAAGTTCGCGAAAAGCCCCTCCCGTTACTTTATTACTAATAGATAGGTCCTGGCAGCTTCAGGGGTTCAGGGGCATAGGATAAAAATTTATTGTTTTCATGTGCGGAACCCCTACAGTGGTATCAGAGCTAGATCTATGCGTAGTAATGCTAGTACAGGTAGAACACACAAGATGTAGCGTGTGGGCGTTGATCTTTTGGTTGTTACCCTCCCACGTGTACTTGTGTATACCGCAGCAATACTTGATGAAGCGGCCCCCAACCGACTTTACACGTTCATTCGCGAGACTGGTCCACGCTTGACATACGGCTTGTACCGTATAAAGTGTCTTAGGGGGGTGTCTGTCTCTCTCGCATTAGTTGGTATGCCATTTGCAACGGAGGGCCCTGAAAGGGGTGTAGTAGAGACAACTACTTGATCAGCGTTGTGCTGAAAGTTCGTAGGTAAGAACGGTTCTTGTGCGAAAGCCCATTCAGCCACGTAAAACATGCAAAGATAAAGTAGAGGCGTCTAACTTTGTTTTGCAGGGGGCGTTGCTTTGTGATATGGTTGTGGCAAAGGTAAAGTAATTACCTTTTGTTGCATAGTAGTAGATAGTCACGGTAGTGACGAACTACCACGCCGGAGTGACACCGGTACCCTGGTGTCTACGGCGCCGGATCACTGGAGCCGGAACTCGGTGACGGTGGATGGAGATCACGACGTGAAGGACCATATCACATAGCATTTACATTCAATGTTATTGTTTGTATGTCTTATTGTGTGCTAGTATTAGATACTCGATGGTAGCCTAATAAGAAGATCCCTGTTAAAATAACCAACGATTGTGTTCCCCCTTAGTGTGCACCACCAAGAAAGTTCTTCGGTATGAGGCGATCCAGGGTGACAGGCCTGGGTGTCATACATATCTACGTTCACATACAGTGGGTGTAAGCCATGTTGCACAGCGAATACACTAAGGTTGAGTTGGCGAGCCTAGCACGCTAGAGAAGCGTGGCCTCGGAACGCGGATGGTCGAAAGATCGAGCACGAGTCGCATGAATGATGTGACCGACGTTTAGCATCCACCCTTGAACCCACATTGATGTCCGTGACAATCCGGGGAGATGTGGCTGATAGGGGTCGTGTTATCACTAGGAACCCTCACCGGGGATAGGTGTTTCTGAGTGGAGTTATTATTAACTCATTTAATTATAAACTTAGTATAAATTCCTTTTGCAATTATAAATGTAGATGGCTCACCGTGAAGCTTACTTTGAGATTGAGGATTGGGTAAAGGGTGAAAAACTTAGACTTGATGGATCCAACTTCCCTAGTTGGCTAGTGCGCCTAGATGATCTCCTTACTAGGAATCATGTGGTTGACTACATACACCGCACGATGGATTTGACTGAGCCAGACTACTATGAGACCCCACAAGAGCTGGCAGACCGCTACTATCGCCAAGAGATGTCCACCTACAATCAGATAATAATGCGTTACGGGATGGTGGATGAACTACATCCGCTCATGGGTGATTTTGACCCATATTCGATGGTGGATCAGCTGAGAGCAGAGTTTATAGGCCATGTGCGCATGTGGAAGCACGAGCTGCTTGGAGAGTTCCTTTCCATTCAGATGGAGGAGCATACATGTCTGAAGGGTCACTTGGAGCGCATGCTTGATGCACACACAAGACTGGTTCACTTCGTGGATTACTGGATGGCTGATCCATTTGCGATAGACGTACTGCTTCGGTCGTTACCTCCCAGCTACGAAGGACATGTCCGGAGTAGCATCATGAGTGGTGATACGGAAGCATTGGATTTCCACGAGTTCATATTACGTTTTTGGAACGTAAAGGTTGAAACAATCACCGGAGAGGTCATCGATGACCAAGGTATATATTTGATATACAGTTTTATAAATGTTATTAATCTTGCAAACACATTTGCAGTGTTAAAGTATATCTGATACTTATTCTGTTTTGGTGAAAATAGGTCCGTCTGCATGAGAGGTGCTTGCTGGAGAGGAGGTGAGGTTGCGTATTGATGGCGAGCATGATGATGATGGCCGACGACACTCTCCCTCGACATTTATCACTTAGTTTGTGTTTTAGGATGATTTTGTAATCAAGAGATTGTGAACTTCTTTAGTTTGTCTCACACTTCGTGAGACAATTATTCATATAAGTTTGTAACAAACTATTGTTCTGCTTTTATGAATCATTTCTATTCGTGTTCATATCTTGTTTGATTATGTGTGAATTATCCTTGTTGTTTGAAACTAATTGATAATGTATGAACATTTTGATGGGTTCGTAGCATAGAAAACAAAAAAATTCTATCGCAAGAACGAACAAAACCCAGATCTAATCTAGATAAAAGCCAAGATCTAATCTATTAGACATGAGCAACGAGATAGATAGGAACTAACCCTCGTAGATCCGAAAGCGTTAACAAGATTAGATCTCGTGGTTGATGTAGTCGATCACTTGCCGATCTCAAGATCGTGTGGACGATCCTTCCGGCGTCACGTTCCAGCAGCGCTTCTGCAGTCGGTCAAGTGGACGATCCTTCCGGCGCCGCGATTCGGCAGCGCTTCCGCAGTCGGTCACACGTGCGGAGTCGAAGCAGACCTTCCTCTCCCCGTTCCAGCAAGCAGCGGAGGTAGTAGATCTTCTCCACGGAATCCCAGCAGCACGACGGCGTGGTGGTGGTGGTGGAGTAGAGAATTCTGCAGGGCTTCGCCTATGCCTGTGCAGAAGAAAGGTGGAGGAGAGAGGCGGCAGAGATTGGAGTTATGAGAGCAGGGGAGGAGGGGGCGCCCCTGCCCCTCTATTTAAAGAAGGGAGGGCGCCTGGGGAGGGGGAGTCCTTGTAGGACTCCCCTCCCTCTAGGCCGGCGGACTGGGGAGTGGGGGGAGGAGTCCTCCTCCCCCACGACTCCTAGCCTTGACCCACCAGGACTCCTTGATCCCTATCTTGATTTTCAAGCAAACTCCAAGATATCTTCTAGAACCTTCCGGAACATTCCGAAACCTTCTAGAATCCTCATACAAACACTCTGGAACATTTCCTAACTCATAAAATGATCCCCTATATATGAATCTTATTCTCCGGATCTCCTCGTGATGTCCCGAATCCAATCCGAGACTCCGAACAACATTCGGTCTCCAATGCATATTCCATATCTACTTAAAACAACTTCGAACCTTAAGTGTGTCACCCTACGGTTCGTGAATATGCAGACATGATAGAGACACATCTCCTATCAATAACCATCAGCGGGACCTGGAGATCCATAATGGCTCCCACATACTCAACGATGACTTCGTGATCGATTGAACCATTTACATACGAAACCAATTCCCTTTGTATTGCGATACTATACTTATCCGAGGTTTGATCGTCAGCATCTCCATACCTAGTTCTACCTCGTTACTGATAAGTACTCTTTACACATTCCGTGATATGTCATCCCTTGTGACCTAGTCACATGCTTGCAAGCTAACTAGATGACATTCCACCGAGAGGGCCCAGAACATATCTATCCGTCATATGGATGGAAAAATCCCAATCTTGGTCCATGCGCTTCAACACATACTTTCAGAATACCCAATGACACCTTTATGACCACCCAGTTACGAAGCGGTGTTTGATGTTATCAAAGTACCCATCCGGTGATGGTGATTAACACAACCTCATGGTCGAAGGATTAGGTTACTATGCATTTAAAAGCTTACAGCAATACGAACTTAATGACTTGATCTTATGCTACGCTTACTATGGGTGTGTGTCCATCACATCATTCTCCTAATGATATAACCTTGTTATTAATCACATCCTAATGTCCATGATCAGGAAAACATGATCATCAATTAATCAACAAGCTAGTTCAACAAGAGGCTTACTAGGGACTCTTACATGTTTACAAAACACACATGTATTAGTGTTTCCTAATAATACAATTATAGCATGGGATGTAAACATTCATCATAAACACAAAGATATAATAATAATCACTTTTATTATTGCCTCTTTGGCATATATCCAACACATTTTTAAAACATTAAAATGCCTTGTTTAAAATACCCAGCTTAATGATATTTCATTAATGAATGAAATCATTGTTTGAATTCAAAGTTATGTGATAATATGTGAAGGTCACTCGATTTCTTATCACATATAAATCATGCAGAGTGTTTAATGAATTGTTAAAAGTAAATACATATTCGATGTATTGGGTTTTAACGAAAATGGTAATTATCATTATATGATTGTTTAAATGTGTAAAGTAAGTTTACCAAAGGAAACATGAATATGAAACTATTTGATTTGATCAAAGTGTTTCATCAACAAAGGGTATAAATATAAAAGAGAATCCAATTGCTATGATTTGATCAATAGTAATGAAATTCGAATTTATAAGAATGGCATAAAAGTGATTGTGAAATGCAAAGTGTTTTGAAACGTCAAAATACAAAGCATCACAATGTGATATTAGATATCAAAAGGGGTTGAATAGAAGGCACCAAATAAATCGTTGTAGTGTATATGTAGAGACCATTAGTTAGAAATAGTTAGCACTCAATTAGAATTGGTAAACCATTTGAATTCGTGAAAGTTTTGGGGTTATTCGATATAACCAAAACAATAGCGAATAAGAAATTGTAGTGTATTCATTGGAAACTTTGAATACGAAATCCATAGCTGAACCAAAAGGAAAGCAAAACTTGTATTGCTTTGATTTTGGTGCATTCTTGAGAAAGCTCACCTCTAGTGATGTTTCTCGATTATGAAGCAAATGGAAAATAGTGTAAAACACGATGAGGATTCAAAACCCTACATCAGAGTGTTGAGAAGCGCAATGGACAGCGTTCCTGAATGATTCCCTTCACGGAAGGAAAGAATCAATGATTTTGATCATTGTATTTTTCCCTCCACTATTGTTTTTCACTATATGAAGTAGGATTCAAAATGTAAATCCATATCTTGTATGGAAACATTTGTGAACCACTTGTCATGATTTTTGGAACATGACATACCTACGAACTACAAAGGAAATGATGGTAAACTGAATTATGAGAAATCCTAGAAGCAAAATTCCCTTGAGATTAGAAAGCAATTCATTGTTGAATCTCACAAGTAAAAGGAGTTACTTGGAATTTTCCCAAATGACTGCAAAGCCATAGTGGAAAAAGGGGTGAATAACAAAAGCACAATTTGTCAAGTGTTGGGCAAATTCAAATGAATTTGATTCATGTGTGCTAAATGTCTAGTGGATTTAGAACTAGTAAAGTACTAGTATCTCATAGTAAATCTCCAAGTTTGATATTTGATCAAAGGATTTTGAAGTTATTCAAAATAGTAAAGGAGATATGCAATTTACATAAAATTGAGTGGGAGCTATGAAAGTCTTCCTGAAACAATATGTGATTGACATATTTTTAAGTGGGAGCAATATAAGACTCAAATTCAAATATGTAGGAACATAGTTTGAGTAAGAGTACTAACTCATACCCAAATATGTTAGCAACATATTTTGAGTGGGAGCTTATAGGAGTAATTCTTAAAGTAAGTTAAGGATGAAAGCGCAAATACTTATAAATAACGATTTATAAGATGTAGAAGTTGATAATAATTGTATTATGATATTATGTAGTATTCCTTAAGGGATTCTGAAAAAGTGTTTCGGGATAGAAGTTAATTAAGGAACTAGTCCTTGATAACTCAAATTAGGAATAGCATTAAGTTTAAACATCAATGGTTGAAAGAAAGAAAAGGATGATCGTCATCCACTATGTTGAGATATAGGTTCTATCTTAGAAACCATGATGATAAACTTAGCATAATATGTGATCCAAAGAAAGAACGTTTGAAAGTGATCAAGTTTGAATCACAGAACGTTGAGCTGAGTTTTTGTCCGCAGTGTCTATTAGAGAACTGTGGACATATTTTCCAAATCCATAAAGGATGACATATCTTAAAGCATAAAGAGTTATGTTATAAGGGAATATGTTGGAAACTCCTGTAGATACCAATTAAAGTCAAGTAGGAAGCGAGGTGAACAAAACATCGAAAGTTGCACATAGTGCACTAGTGTTTTGATGAATACATTTTATAATAATAAGGGTACCATCTAAAGTGGTGTATAATGTTATGGCGAGGCTAATTCGCTTTTAACGTAGAATGATGTGTCCCATGGCACAGTGCCCATGAGAAAGCCCTCGAGGTTGATCTAACGTCACTGTAGGCTCCTGGAATCAGGCCTTGTTCTGCTGCCATGGCGACGATGCATTCACATAGATGCTGTCATGTGATGATAGAATATTAATGTCAATCAAAGTGACATTAGTAAGTTGCAAAGGATCTGGGACTATAAAGTACAGAACCAAGACTCAACCTCTTCCATGAGCAAGCATGTTCTAGGTACCGGTTATATGGTGCCAATAATTAAGAACAAATGCAGCTAGTGTATTTGAACTCTAGTGCAAGTGGGAGACTGTTGGAAATATGCCCTAGAGATAGATAGTAGTAAGGACTATTATCATATTTCATATAGTTTATGATTAAGTTTTATATCATGCTATAACTATATTGAGTGGAAACATCAATACACGTGTCATATACAAACAAACCAGGGGTTCCCAGTGAAACTCTAGTCACTGGTTCATTGGTCAACAGATGATCATGTTTCCTGATCATGTGCTATTTATGCCAGTTGAAAATGAGGTCATCTCATTCGGAGAATGAGATGATGAACCAATACCCAACCTAAACATCGTGATTCGATCATGTCACGAAGTTCAAGTTACGATGATTAGAAATGGATCCTCGTAGATTATTCCTTAGACCGTGAGGCTATATCAATCACTGTCTCCCGAGAGTGCTTAGATAGCATCAAATGCCATCTGGTAAAATAGTGGTTATAAAGGTGTGTTCAGGTATTCAGAGGAAACCGTAGAGGCAATATATGTCAAGAGCAGGATTTGTCCGTCCATGTGACGGGAAGATACTCAAGGGCCCACTCGGAGAAGTTATATCCGATAGCTGCGCAGCATGTGATTAGATCACGGGGATATCACTTGTCGGAACGAGTCAAATAGCATTGTTCAGTAACGAGATTGAACTCGACATGAAGATGTCATTGATCAGGTCTCGGGCAATGCAAGTATCGAATGACAAAGGGAATAAGACATGACTGTCCTGGTGCAAACGACGAAAGATCTTCGTGGAACACACAGGGGTCACATGGCCATCCAGGTCCCTCTGTTGATCATTGGTGCGGGAGTGTCCCGACCATGTCTGGAGTGTTCCCGAACCGTAGGGTATCACGCTTAAGGGCTTGATGATGCTTAGAGAGTGTTTATAGGATCGGTAGAATCACCGAAGAAAAGAAGGGAGTAAACCGGAATGGTTTCGGTAAGTCCGGAGGATGTCCGGAGTGGAGGTGGAAGGTGTTCCATGGCCACGGAGATTAAATGACATGTGAATGAATGTTAAATATTGATTTAATCATTTATTCATAATTATTTAATAAAGAGAAAATCAATTAAAAGGTCAAAAGGCTTAATGGGCCAATTCCGGAGAGAGAGGGCCCATTAGGGACAGGAGAGAGGGAGGAGGACCAAAAGGGGTGGCCGGCTGGGCCTTGCCCCCCCCCCCCCCCCGCAGGGCCCACTAGGGTGGTTGGCAGCCTCCCCACCCCCTCCTCTCCTTTAGTCCCACCCCGGGACTTGAGGGGAGGTAGTACCTCCCCTCCCCCTATATAAAGTGGGGTATTTGGCCTAGAAAATACAACCAATAATCAATAAAGGTCTCCCCACTTTTGGGAGGACCTCCTATTGATATTTTATCTCTCCCCTCTCTCTTGTGACCGTGGTCCCAAGTCTGGACTGCGCGAGCAAGAGACATCTTCATCGCGGAGCGCCGTCGCGCTGCGGGATTCAGATCCAGGAGCTCTACTTCCGGAACTGCTGCTGGATCGAGGAAGCGGGAGTCATCATCAGGCACCGGACGTGTGTAACTCCCACGAGGTGTCACACTTGAGGTACTCAAGTCATTGGAGCCAGAAGGAGTGCAAGGACTTCATCACGACCTTGAGGTCGGCTTCGGCTCGTCTACATCAACCACGCTCTCTTGAGCGTTGACAATGCTTTTCAGTCTTCGAGGGTAAGTTCACGAAAAGCCCCTCCCGTTACTGTATTACTAATAGATAGGTCCTGGCAGCTTCAGGGGTTCAGGGGCGTAGGATAAAATTTTATTGTTTTCATGCTCGGAACCCCTACATGTTGCTCCAGCCGCAGAGCGAGACACAGTTGCTGCACTAGTTCCGAGGCACCCTCCCCAGCGAAAGTCAAACAATCGCAGGGAAGACGACAAAGAGCAACATCGGGAGGAGGACCATCAAAGGATGCCACCTCCTAGACACACAAGTCGTCTGGTTGGATCTCATCGTAATGAGGGAAACGACGGACGATGGAACAATGGACATCATGCCGAGTCAAGCCGGCAGGGGCTCGTCGTAATCAAGACCCTCCCTGGAACCGGAATAATGATGCTCCGGATGGAGGCTGATGATCAGCCGCAAACAATCCACCTGCGCCACCCTCTCTGCCTAGAAGACATCACAATGGCCCTTAGGGAGGCCAAGGAGGGCGTCGTGGCAGAGAAGGTGGTGGAAGAAGCAGAAGTCCGGCTCCAAGGCACCGCAGCCACAGCTAACAACCAAGATGGCATTCTTTGTCACCTAGTGATGCGAGACACCAGATCAATTCTAACATAGAGGAGCGGCGCTACGAGAACAACGATAACTACCGGGGTCCAAAATGCTTCGGACCGTGCGTTCGAGAATCAAGATTCCCGAAAGGATTTGCTATCTCAAGACACATCCAGCCCTATGACAGTGTAGCTCGGCCAGATACTTGGCTCCAGGATTTTTCCAGGCTTGCTACATCGCCAAAGGCGGAAATATCTTGGTCGCAACCCGGTATCTCCCACTTATGTTGTGGAAGACGGCATGATCCTGGCTCAATGAACTTCCGGAGAATACCATCCACAAATGGTATGACATGCAAAGCGTGTTCTTTCAGAATTTCGAAGGCACATATCAGAGGCCCTATATGGTAGGAGACCTACAGCGTTGCACCCAGAAAGCTGGAGAAACTTGCCGAGATTACCTCAGATGATGGATCGACACCAAGAACTCCTGTGAAGGAGTAAACGATCAAACTACGATTGAAGCTTTCATTGCAGGACACCCAATTGGTTTAATGGGTTACCGCTTGAAGTGTGACAAAGTCACTGGTTTGGGAGAGATGATAGAAATGGCAAGCAAATATGCAGATGCCGATGATGATGCGGAAGGGCTACTTAATGTCCTGGTTGTACCACCAGTCGGCAAAACAACCGAAGCAACAAGCTCAGAAGTGCAAGAATACCTCGGAAGAAAAACCCAACACGGAAACAACAGTTCTCACTGCTACTTTCGAGTCTGGAGGGCGAGGAGGGCACGGAGGCGGCCGCGGACGCGGTCGTGGGACATCAAGGGTCCAAGGTAGAGGAGACGAGCAACCTGGCAAAACCTACTCTTGGGCCGACATTGCCAATAACCCGTGTGTGCATCACTTAGATGCCAACGGGGGTTCATCCCACACAAACGTCGAGTATCGTTTCAACGACGACATCAAAAAAGACGATTCCACTAGCTACAGGGCTAAGCAAAAGAAGGGAAAGAAAAATCCCGAAAAAGAAAAAGAGACCAAGGAAGATTCTGACATGGAGGAAGCAGAGCCTTCAAATCCCAAGTCAGATAGAAAGAAGAACTTCCCAACAAAGAAAGACACTTATGTCACTTTCCTTGGGTCTCAACCAACTAAAGTCAAGAAAGCAGTATTGCATGAGCTAAACGCAACTGTTCCAGCTATCCCGCAATTCTTGGACTGATCGAAAGTGGCAATCACCTTTGACCGTGTTGATTATCCGCCTAAGTTACACAGGCGAGGAAAATACGCCTTAGTCGTCAATCCACTTATTGACGGCTATGGTTTCTCCAAGACTCTCATGGACGACGGTAGCAGCACAATATTCTATATGTCGAAACGCTACGTCGGATGCGGATCTCGGAGACATAGCTAAATCACAGCTATGTGACCTTTCACGGAGTTGTCCTAGGAAGACAAGCAAATTCCCTAGGAGAGATCACTTTGGATGTCACCTTTGGAACTCCAAAGAACTACCGGACAGAAGCACTTTCCTTCGAAGTGGTCCCATTCAAGAGCGCATACCACACTATATTCAGATGGACGGCTTGCTGGGATTTTATGGCTCGTCCATGTTACATTTACAATATGATGAAAATTCTAGGTCCCAAAGGCGTGATCACCATCAGGGGAGACCCGAAGAAAGCGCGAGAGTGCAAGGACAGAAATTCCGCCTTTGTTGAAGCCATGTTGCACGCCTAGGAGTACCAGGAGATCAAGAAGACCATCGACCCATCCGAGATGCCCGCAACAAAGAAGGAGGTTACAAAGCCGACTCCAGAGTTCAAGGCATCAAAAGAGACGCCGTTGAAGGATGATGACCCCTCCAAGGTGACCCAGATAGGTGTAGGTTTAGACCGCGCATAGGAAAGCGTGCTCGTCAAGTTCCTCCAAGCAAATCAAGACATCTTCACATGTCAGCCATCTGACATGACCGGAGTACCTCGGGAACTTGCCGAGCACTCTCTAAATGTACACCCAAATGCTAAACCCGTCAAACAGTCCTTATGGCATTTTGACGATGAAAAGCGAAAAACAATAGCTAAGGAACTAGCCCGGCTCGAGTTAGCCGGATTCATAGAAGAGGTCATCCACACTGAGTGGTCGGACAATCCTGTAATTAAGGATGTGTGTTGATTATACTTCCTTGAACAAGGCTTGTCCCAAAGATCCGTTTGCTCTGCCTAGAATTGATCAAGTTATCGATTTTATGGCAGGCTCGGAACTCCTATGTTTTCTCGATGCATATTCCGGTTATCACCAAATCCGGATGAAGGAATTAGACAAAGTCAAAACTTTATTCATAACCCCCTTAGGAACCTTCTGTTTCGTTACGATGCCCTTTGGGCTCAAGAACGCGGGAGCTCCGTACCAGCGCACTATGCAGCGTTGCCTCCACGATCAAATCGGATGCAATGTGCATGCATATGTGGACGACATTGCGGCGATGTCCAAAAAGAAGGAAACCTTAATTTCTGACTTGAGGGAAACGTTCGCCAATCTACGCAGATATAACATAATGCTTAATCCGAAGAAGTTCTTCTTTGGAATACCAGCTGGAAAGTTGTTAGGTTTCATCGTGTCATAAAGAGGCATAGAGGTGAACCGTGAAAAAATTAAGGCTATACTCAATATTTCCAGGCCAACTCACATGAAGGACATTCAAAAGATTAACTGGTTGCATTGCTGCAGTCAGTCGGTTTGTAAGCCGGCTCGGTGAAAGAGCCGCACCACTCTACAAGCTCCTAAAAAAGACCAAAAAGTTTGTTTGGACGGATGAAGCTGAAGCTGCACTACAAGACCTGAAAGCAGTCCTCTCATCCGCTCCTATCCTTGCAGCACCGGAACCTCGTGAGACGATGTTGCTATATCTCGCTGCGACAAACGGAGTCGTCAGTGTCGTCATGGTGGTGTAAAGACCAGAGGAAAAGCAGGAACACCTAGTGCATCATCCGACTTACTACCTCAGCAAAGTCCTAACTGAATCAAAGCAGCGGTATCCGCACTATCAAAAGCTAGCTTATAGTGTGTTCTTCGCATCCCGGAAGCTACAACATTACTTTCAGGAACCTCAGATTACTGTGGTGAGCACAACTCCCATGAGAGATATAGTCAACAACAGCGATGCTACAGGACGCGTCACAAAATGGGGCCTAGAGCTTTCAGCTTTCGACATTGAGTACAAACCATGTACAACAATCAAATCCCAAATTCTGGCTGCCTTTGTCACTGATTGGACAAAGACAACGGAAAACATGACCCTCCCAGAGTTATAATACTAGACCTTGCATTTTTACGGGTCTAAGGCGCTCGAGGGCTGGCGTGGTGCTCAAATAACCCCAAGGAGACAAACTTTTCTATGTGTTGTAGATTCACTTCATGGCAACAAACAACATTGCCAAATATGAAGCACTGCTGCATGGAATCCGGATTGCTAAGGATATAGGCATTCGACGATTAATGTGTTATGGATATTCGGATCTTGTTGCTCAACAGGTGTCAGATATATGTAATGCAAACAAACACATGGCAACATATAGAGCTGTCGTGGATGAACTAGCTAAATCGTTCGAAGGGTTTGAAGTTCAACACATTCCTCGAACAGAAAATGAGGAAGCAAATGCATTATCTCGTATAGGCTCTCCACAGAAAAAGGTCCCGGATGGCGCTTTTTTAGAGCACCTCAAGATTCCCTCTATAAAAGGAGTATACGAGGAATATCCGAACAAATCTGACTCACCTCTAGTAGCAGTTCTGGTTGTGATTCCCAGTTGGACTCAATCCTACCTTGACTACTTGGTAGATGGAAAATTACGCGAAGACGAGGTTCTGAGCCGACAGATCGTCCGACGAGCAAAAACCTACGCTGTCAGAAGTGGTGAGATCTATAAGCGGAGTGTGTCTCGGGTCTTTCAGCGTTGCGTATCTCCGGAAGAAGGAGTGGAAATCCTAAGGGAGATCCACGAAGGTGAATGCGGTCATCACTCTACAACCAAATCTTTAGTGGCAAAAGCTTTCAGACACGGATTTTTCTGGCTTACAGCCAAGGTAGATGTCGAACGACTGGTCAAGACATGCAAAGGTTGCCAAAAGTATGCTGAACAAGCTCATGTTCTGGCTGATCAGCTGCGGACAATACCTATAACATGGCCTTTCGCGGTCTGGGGGCTTGACATGGTAGGACCGTTTAAACGGGCTCTAAGTGGATTTACTCACCTCTTAGTGATGGTGGACAAGTTCACAAAATGGATTGAGGCTAAACCCGTCACAATTTGTGATGGAGCAACAGCCAAAAGATTTTTCGAGGATGTTACAATCCAATACGGCTATCCGCATAACATTATCACGGACAACATGAGTAATTTTTCTATTGGAGAACTTTTCGAATTCTACGATGAATAAACTATCCGGCTTAACATTGCGTTAGTCGCACATCCACAGGCCAATGGACAAGTTGAAAGAGCAAATGGTTTAATCCTACAAGGCCTCAAACCAAGACTCGAAGCACCACTTCGTCGTGCTGTGGGGACTTGGGAAGATGAATTACCATCTGTAATATGGAGCTTGAGAACAACTCCGAACAGGTGAACCGGATACACACCTTTCTTCTTCGTCTATGGTGCAGAAGCAGTTCTTCCTAGTGATTTGATTCATACTTCTCCCTGAGTTGCTGCATATATTGAGGAGGATGCTGAAATTTCTCGACAAAATAATCTCGATTTAATTGAAGAAGTTCGCGTCATTGCCAAAATGAGATCAACAGCCTATCGGCAGAAGTTACACAAGTATCATAGCTAGAGAGTCAGAACCGGTCTTTCATTAGGGGCGATTTGGTTCTCTGACTTGTGCAGAAAAGAAAGCACAAACTTTCCCTAGTATGGGAAGGGCCCTTTTTAGTTAGCCGAGTAATGTTCAATGGTTCTTACTATCTAACTGATATGTGGCCAGTCAAAAAAAGACCTGCTACTAAGAAGAGAAAGAGAGATGGAGGCAGTACAGACCCGGAAGAATTAGACAGATCGTGGAATATTGCTCAGCTACGTCCCTTTTATTCTTAAAAATTTCTTTCTTTGTAATCATATACGTGTACATGTTCAATGAGAAACAAAGTATTGGTTGCCTCAATCTTTTCTGAGAAGTTTTATATTACCATCTTATTTCCGAATGATCATGTCATAGTCGAAAATCCCAGAATACTTGAAAGTACTTTATGCTCATGTTTGTTTTGGTTATATTTCCGATTATAAAAATGCTACCTTCAGGTATAAATCTAAATTTTCTAGTCTATATTTGGGTTCTTTATCTGATTGCCGGATGCAGGCATTTTCCGAGTAGTGAATTGTTGGTACTGAAAGCCACTTTGTTTCCAAGTTTAAACTGGTTTACCAATTGAGCTCCGTTTCTCGGTAGAGTTCCTGTGTGGAAGGTTGACCGGCTCACAAAAGGGACGAGGCGGAAAGCCAGATAAGCGATAAGTATAGGCAAAACAAAAAGAGCTTATGTAAAAATTTCAGGCATGACAAAATAAAATCAAAAGTGCTAAATAGAAGCATTAAATCTTAGCACTAGCAAAATTATTAAACTACTTATTTACAATCTGATTGTTTCAGAATAACACATTGTTTTTTCTGGTGCTCTATGATGCAGGAGAAGAGGTAGGGGTCGCCGGCTCACTGGAGACAACGCCATCGCCTTGATATCTTTCCGAAACGTTCAAATCCAATATGGTTTGTTCGTCGTCAGAAACTTCAGCTGTTTCTTCGGCAGCGGAGGAGGCGTTTCCACGCGAGTGAAAAAAGGAGTGTCGTAGCTGGTCAGATCAGCCACGTGACATCCATAACCGGCGCAGGAGTCCCTGATGGCCTTGATGTCTTGCTCTTGTCCATCTTCATCCACAGTTGAATAACCCCTGGTTACTTGCCAGATCTCCATGCTTCCATGGTGGCTCATAACCATGGTAAGGGCATTCTGTGCTGCGGTCCGCGCATAGGACATGTTCCAGTCCTGGATGAGCCGGGGCATCTCCTTGGCCTTATGTCGCACCTCAAAGGCGGACATTCTGTTCATGTCTGGAACTTTGAGAACTTCGTCAATATCCTCCAATGATTGGCGGAAATCGTGAAGCAAATCACCGACTTCTGTAAGCTAGCTAGTGCAAGATTCGGCGGAGGAAGAATCCAGTAAGTTCAGAGGAGTTGTATATACAAAAGCAAAGTTAGAAATATATCCGGATTCTTAGGAATCGGAAAGGGCTAAAAGTCAGAGATGGGAAAATTACCGAAGATGTAATCATCAACTTTGGTCTTCTCCGCTCGAAGTCTCTGGAGTTCATCTCGGAGAGCTTGAGTGATGTCCTTCTCTCTGAATAACTCGTCATTGAGATCCTAGATTTTCAGATCCTGGACCGCGATCTTTTGATCATGTTCTTCGGTGGCCATGGAGGAGGATTCAAGAATGCTAGCAATGTTGCGCTTGTGATCCGCCTTAAGCTTGTTCAGTTCCTGCCGCAAGTCGACGTTCTCCACCTCTAGGGTCTTAAAATTCTCGGCCTCTTCAATCATTGCACATGATTGTTTGACTAGTGTTGTAAGAAAAAGACAACAGCCGAATAGAAAATTTAACTATGAAAGCAAAAATAATAAGGTTAAGGCCTGAAATGATTACCTTCAGCCTCATCCTTTGATATCTTTAATTGAGTGTTTTCAAGGAGAGCTCTAATCTCTCTTCGCTTATTGCAAATTTTCTTCAATAATTCCTGGTTATAAGCATTAACTTTCTATAAGTCAGAATAATACCCAGAGTCAGAAGTCTACTAAAGACTCGGGCTAATATTTTAACTAATGTCAGCATGAGCCTTGGGGGCTACACTAGTTCGTTCTTTGGCATCCTATGAAAGCATAAATCCGGATTGTCTATCCAACTTCATGCTTGGGGGCTAGAGGATATGGTATGAAATAAAGTAAAAAGTGAGTTGGAATTCCGACTTACATATTGTTCATGAGTAAGCTTGCTTAGACTCATGTTCACCTCAGTGGTAACCTTCTCGGTGAGGGTAAGCGGGATTACTGGCGGTGGCGAAAGCACACCGGCTTTCAGCTTCTCGTCGCGAAGACGAATTTGGTCAACAAGCTCGGAGTACTTTACGTCATCGGCTTCTTGCGCTTCTTCCTCAGCGGTGATGTTCCGGATCTCCAAGCATTGTTGGGCTAGCCGTTGGGTCTCTTCTACAGATTTACGAGTAATGCCAAGTTTGGTAATACCCGGATTGCTGAGTAGGTTTTCGGCGAAAACTTCTGCCGAGAGATCATTACCCTGTATGGGTTCACCCTTATCAAGTACCGAGTCACCCGTGGTGACATCGGATTGAGAGCCAAGGATCGCTGGCTCTGATTGTTGAGCCGGATCTTCCACAACGGACGGAGATGGAATAATCTCCGGAGCTGTGGAAGGTTGTGGGGCAGGAGTCGGAGGCGCTGCGCAGGAGAAGTCAAATTCAACTTTGACTAGCGTAGGGGCTTCGAGAAGCCTACTTTCCCCTTGCCCTTGGTGAGTTGTTTAGCTCTGAAGAGGTAATAGAACAAAGATCATTACACTTCATAAAGAATGAAAAATAAAATACAAAGACCTTGTGAGGAAGTTTTACCTCTTCACAAGGGGCACTTCCTTTGTGCCACTAGACACAGTTGGAGTCTTACGCTTTCGGGTAAGCGCCTCCGGTAGTTGAACCAATTCTCCATCATCCTGAGATAACTCGGGAGGATATCCTTAGAGAAGAGCAAGCTCCGACTCGGGGAGGTCAACAAGCTGAAAAGAGGAAATATATCAGTATTGCAAAAAGACACAACAATGTATAGATGAACGCATAATTCGAATTACTGTTGGAAAACTTACTAGTGTCACGGGATCGTCAGCCGTATTCATGTCCAAGGACAGATCCAGAATCTTCCTCTCGACCTGCTCCTTGATCAACCATTTGATTTGGGACTCGTAGTCCTTATCTGAATAAGACTTCGAGCAGATCCGGAGATAATCTGTCTTGCTCTTGGTGATGGAGTGCATAAGCCGATCGCCATGATGTTGTAGAGGCTGAATCTGGCGCGCCAGCCAGTAGTGGACCAAATCGGATCCTTTCGGGCCCTTGTGCTTCATCAAATATTCGATACGCCTCTTTGCAAGAAGTAGATCGTCAGTAAGAGTCGGAGCATCTGTGTCCTAGGACTCTTGGGGCGTAGCGGTGTCGTCAACAAAAGTCGGCAAAGCAATAGCTTTGCCGGGAGCCGGCTTGTCCTTATGATAAAAGAACGTGTATGGCCACTTTTTAACAGACTTGCTTGCCTTAATCCTAGGATAGACTCGCTCTCTTCTAACAGAAAAGCTAAGAGTTCCGGTAATATAAGGATTACCGGCGGTGATGAAATTTCTCCGGGTATGAAAGTAAAACTGGAAAAGAAGAAGACTCAGCCTAATACCGAGATACCCCTCACACAAAGAGGCGTAAGCACTCATCTCTAAAAGAGAGTTTGTGGGAAGATGGTGGAGTTGCACTCCATAATGGTCTATAACCTCAGAAAAGAAATCTGAGGGAGGAAAGCTCAAACCTCTGTCGAGGTGGGTGCCAAGATGCACTAGCTCGTCGTCGTTGGGGGTGGGGACGATTTGTCTGAAGCCGCTCCGCCAGTCACCGGCACGGAGGAGGTCTTCATTCTCGACGACGCAGAGCTTGGCATCATCAAGGACGTAGGCGATCCAGACCCCGCGAAAGCTCTCCTTCTCCGTTGTCAAAGCCGTCGCCGCCGTGGCAGAATATGAGGCCTCAGCCATTTTCTGGGCATCGGTGACCTAGGATGGGCGACACTGTGGGATTTGGGGAAGGCAGAAGAGCTCTTTCGCAGGAAACGTCGAGAGGAAGGAGAAAGCACTGGCACTGGTAAAGAAGAAAGAGGAAGATCTAGAACCCTTATATCATTTGCATGTGCCAAGATTCGTGCAAGATAAACAGTAACCGTGCCACGCGTCGTGGAAGGAGCTGGGTAACTTCCTCGCGAGGACTACGCCGCCTTGATCTCCACGCACGCATTAAAACGACGCATCGGTTCCGCGAAGAGCGGACCCACCAACTGTCATGCTGACAGTAATGTCTGTTAGTTACGTGACTTGACCTTGACTGATGTCAGGTTGCGTGAGAGACTAAGTTCCAGCTTAAATTTGAATTTCAGGCTGGAAACTCGAATAATGTACTCCTAGGTCCGACTCGTTTTGAGACTCGGATCCTATCCTTTCTTTTGAAGTTTCAGGAACCCTTCAAGATTCTGCAAGCCGAAGATCAAGCTAGACGATGATGAAATCCGACTCTAGATCTTGGAGGCTTCCGGGGGCTGCTGTTGGGGATATACTTCCCGGGTATCGTCACTGTGTCTCGTTGACCAGGATGACCCACTTCGGATTAGAGCTTTGCTTCACGGGCGGCCTAGTCAGAGAGAAGAGATGGAATCCAGTCCGGCTACGGGAAGGCCCATAAGACTTACCGACATAGGCATGTAGTGTTACTTGTAGTTCAAGATGTACTCTGTAACCGACTCTTAGTCGTAGCCGGATAGGTCTCTCCTGAAAACCCTAGGCCGGATATCTATATAAGCCGTTCTAGGGAGAGCCAAGGGCACTCCACAATAGTCTACAATCTCAATCGCACAGGTGAAACCCTTGTAACCCATATTCCGGCTCTGCCGTATTACTGGATTGCTAGCAAGAGTAGGATCCGTCTAAAGCCGGCGGATTCGAATCTGGGTAAACTTGTGTGCTCACCGTTCCGGAACACCGTACGTCTCACACCCCTCTCTTCCGCAGGCCTCGAGGACCCCCTCATGGCGTACTTGTCATCAATCCGACGACAGTTGCGGGTCTAGTATGAGCAGCATTTCATCCACTGCAGTTTGTAAATTTATCGCTATATTCGTGTGATCAAACATGTGTTCGCCTATTAAATTTGCCAGGACGCAGATTTTCAAATTTACGGTTCGAGTTTGCAGGTACCATTTGCGCCGATGAATTTCGAACTGAAAAAAGCGAGTTCATTCGAGTTTTACAGTTCGAGAATTTAAGAGCTCCGTTAGAGCTGCTATTATACCGTCTCTTAATAATGGAGAAAATGCCACGGTATCACGTAGTTCTGCAAAAGTAGTTTAGTACAGAGCGACACAAAAGAAAATTGAATAAAAAGAATCGATCCGTAGTACACCTGACCTATATTCGGCTCGGGACCAACAGCCAATGCCAAACAGTAGGGCATGCACCGATCCGAACGGCAGGCGTACCGCGTACGTGCCGTCGGATCGATCCGTTGTACACCTGACCCGCACACGTACACATACTCGGCTCGAGACCACCAGCCAATCCCATAACCAATACTGAAGCCCGATCCGATCGTACTCATCAGCGCGGCGGCGCGGGTGCCCTGACCATGCCCATGGCGGCGGACTGGTCATCGCTCCCCTTGGAGCTCGTCGGCCTCGTCGCGGACGCCCTGCTCGACACCGGCGACGTCGACTGCTACGTGAGCCTCCGCGCCGTGTGCCACAACTGGCGCGACGCCACCGTCCACCCTCGCGGCTCCGATCGCGACCCCCGCTGCTTCCTCCCTCGCCGATGGGTGATGCTCGACTCGTGGGCCAGGAACGTGCATGACCCTCGCCGCCTCTTCCTCAACCTCGACACCGGCCGCTTAGCGTGGACGGATCTGCCAGCGCTCCGTGACTACGCCTACGTGACCGCCGACAACGACGGCCTCCTCATCCTGCACGGGCCTCGGGCCTCCAAGAAGCTCTCCGCCTTAAACCCCTTCACGGGCGCATCGATCCGCTTCCCCCTGTATGAGTATCCCGCCTACGCCCACCCGCCGGGACGTGCGGCCTTGGCGGCGGGCTCCTCGCCGGCGGTGATGCTATATGTATTCTACGATCAGTATCACGGAACCTCGATCGATCTGAATTGTGAACCCGTGCAGTCCTTCCAGCCCAAGCCAACTCTCGACTCAATCGCCTCCGTGGTATCCTACCAAGGCCGCGTCTACGCCGCGGACACGAAAGGAACCGTCGTGATGCTGGAAGACCGCCGGGGGATAAATACCATCGTCGCCGGCGACTGGCAGGTGGCCTGTCGCCCCACGTTCCTCGTGGAGAGTGCCGGCGAGCTGCTTGTCGTGCGCGCTCCGACGTTCCAGGACACCGTGAAAGTCTTCAGGGTCGATATCGAGAAGAAGGTTCTTCAAAGGATCAAGAGTATCAGAAACCGTGCTATCTTCCTTGGCACCCGGTCTCTGTCCGTCAACACCGAAAATCTTCCTTCTATTGAAGCCAACTGCATCTACTACTTGGGCGGTCCGTTCAAACTTTACATGCATCGTGTCGAGGATGGCAGCCATGAGGAACTCTTCCAGCCCAGTGACGTACAAGGAAACGGGTTAGTGTTACAGAACTGTCGACGTCAAGTCCGCCCCTTGAGCCTTCCACATGTTCTCATGGACTATGCAAACTATGAAAGTCCACACATGCAACTAATTTATGATGACTGAGGTAAAGTTATCTCATCTTACTGTTTTTCTATTTGCTTTTCCTGAAACCAAAAATGTATCATTGTGGAACTTTATCGGTCAACACAACGTCAATATATACCGCAATGTGTCAAACTTGTTTTGGAATTTTTTGTATAAAGTAAACATAGAACTAAAATGGTGGGACTATAGGTGCACCTAAGCTTAAAAAATCTGTCCAATTGACTAGACCACCATCCATCCAAATTCATATATGTGAAATAAAGAACACGTACAATCATCCTACTCCACTTTATATGTCGAATTTTATATGACGCGAGAAAAGGCCCTAATGTATGGGTTCAAGTGTATGATCATCTAGTATGCCTTTAAATTACTTGCTCAAACATTTGAGGCATGATTGATTCACATGATTCCGAAACGCAAGAACAAGGAAAACACATAATTGCACTGCCATGCACATTCCAATACTATAGTATTTCATATCCACCAAAGTTTGTCTAAAATGTAGTGCAAAAGATCCTTAGAAAAATTCCCGTGGGATTCAATCTTACAAATCAAAGATCCATCATAGTAAAAAATTCTAAGTATTTCAATACTCTAAAATTCCTTTCAATAAAAGACGCTCTCAATTTATATGCTCTCTACCATGGTACTGAATGCTACAACGATCTATGATAGGGAAGTTATTATACAATAAAATTAGCTTGGAGGACCCATCCATACATGCTAAATGGGCTAACACAATATTCTAAGTATGTTGGTAGCTTGTCCCTTTCATATTTCTGTTCGTGTTTGAGGGCCTGTTGAACTTTGTAATAATTAGGCTATGTGCACTCTCAGGTGTAGAAATCGGGAGAGTTGCTCTTTAGTTACCTAAAAAAGCTGAAAGGGTGATGGGGAACTAACGTTTTAGAGTACGATAATCGATCACCTGATGTGACTGTGAATTCTAGTGCAAGGAAATGGGGTATGCTGGATTTTTTTTTACCACACCGATATTGTAAAGCACAACCAAGGCTTAACGGTATGCAATAACAGTATTACATATAGTACATAAAAGAAAAACCAAGCTAGTTATGAAGCAAGGCACCAATCACCGGGGTCGTATGCACAAGTTCAGACTTATGGCCCTAAATAATCAAAAATAACTGCATACATATACAGGAAAGTGCAGAGAAACTGATGAAAGTTCAAAATCAGCTAGAATAGAGAACACTAAGAATCCAATACTTACTACCATAGGATCATGTTCAACTTTCCAGTTGAAGAGCATCATCGATAGTCAGAGTTTATCTCCACATATATGAAATAGCTTCACTTAAACTAAATAGCACTACATTTTTTTTTGGAAAAGAGCATATATTAATATCACACGGATACCAATTACACCCAGCCTCTGCAACAACGCATACCTTATTAGCAATACGGATGCACACAACCAAAAAAAGGAAGAAGAATTACAAAAAATAAAAATCCCGCTACAGTGATTAGATCCTTAGTAGCAGCGACACTAACCTCACCAGAACAACACCAGAAGTCCAACATCTCCAATAGCGACGCCTTCAAGAAGGAAACAGAGCACAAGCACCGTCATCGCCCGATCAAAGATCATAGGTTTTCACCCTGGAGAAAGTCCTCGCTCACAAAACAATGCCTTCAACAAGGTCATTGCCAGGCACAACCAATTAAGGCCAAACCTTAGATTTTCACCCTGCAAGGTAAGACTGTGAACTCCTCCTGTGCTGCCGCCCCCACTTTCCGATAGCGCTGCTATAATTCACGAATCACCAAGCCAATTCCTCATCGCCACCAGTACTCGAGCCACCATAGCTAGTCCACCAATCTTGGCTTCCATGACATTCTCCGCACACTGACTTCACCATGGAACTAAAGACATGTTCCATGATGGCAATAGACTGCAGAGCTTCGCCTCGCTCCCTCTGAAACCAAACGGTCAGAAAAACGACGGTTGCGCGCGACCGAATCTCATCCGTTCCAGCAATCTCCAGGCATGAATCGGCCATGGGAGTTCGCCGGCGGAGCCTTCCGGAACACGACACTTCCACCAGATATATGGAAACAGGCTGAAGGCAGATCTTCGTCTTGGCGTGAGAGAAATCCTAGGACCGAGCCTCTGCCAGCAGATGCAACCCGCGTCACCATCCGTCGAGGGAGAACCGCCATCAAATCCCGAGGCCGCCGCCCCGGCTTCCAGACCCCGCTACCATCAGATTGCCGTCGGGACGATAACCATCGAGCACCCAAGGGGCTTCCTATGAGGGAGATGCCACCACGCGAGGAAGCAGCCCCGCCGCCACCGCCGGCGTCCTCCGGTGACAGCGGAGGAGGAGCGGGAGGAGAAGTCGGAGGCGGCGGCGGCTTAGGGTTCCGCCCGTGCCGCCCCTCCCGAGAGCAGCGTGTGCGGGAAGTATGCTTCTCCTAAGGGAAAATTGTTGGTGTCTCACAAGTCTAGTTTTATGGGATCATGCAGCGTTATCTGTCAAATTTCGATTCGGAAATATGATTTGTCTTTTTTTGTATACCAATACCAGGTTGCCCATAAGATTTGGAGTTAGCAAGTGGCATGGGGGATGCGTATTATCGCTTTGTCGTTGGGAACCAACCGGCCCGTTTCCTTCGCCAACCGGCCTGCCCCAACATGATAGACTTGTGCAGCAGTTATGCCGTTTGCTACTGTCAGAGTTGCCGCGCTACTAATGAACTTGTTCTCAGCTTTTTCGTTCCACAACTGTGTAATTTGCTTTTTATATTATGCTGTTGTTTCACTATTGAAATTGCTCGGTGTTTTTATTTTGTCCACGCCAATCTGTCCCAGTGCTAGAGCACTAGTTCTACAGGTTGTGATCTTTGCAGAAGTAGCGGCACAAGATTAATACTGTTTCAGAAGTCTGCATCTTAGCAAAGCTCATCTCTTGACAGTTACAGCAAAGTCAAGATGCACACAGCACAGTTCGACGGAACACTAGTTTTTCTTCTGTACACGGCTGAGATTAGCACAGGTACACACCTCCTCTCTGTATAGCGTAGTATACAGCAACAACAGCACCACGGCAAAATCACACGATCGATGAAGCTAGTCTTGTAGGAAGTGCTAGAATCTACTAGGAGAGTGGTATGTTGTTGTTTAGCCAAGATCAGGCACGATAAAGAAGTCCTCGTCGTCGGTGATCTCGACCCGGGCCTTCTTGCTCTGGCGCACGCCGGCGTTGGCGGCGGCTCTGCTCGCCGTCCTGTAGTAGGCGGCGTCGTCCGCGGCCTGCGAGGCGAAGAACTCGGGGACCTCCATGGTGGCCCTGCCGCCCTTGGGCGGGGCGTGGTCGTGGAACATCTCCATGTCCGCCGTGAACCACTCCAGCTCCTTGAACCCGAGGGGCGAATCCTTGTGCAGCTGCAGATTATTAACATATGAGAATTAGATGCTGTAGTAGTTGTTGGACATCACATCGGTGGTGTGTGTGAGTTAATTAGGTTGTTGTTACCTTGTCGCTGGACTCGTAGTCGGAGAACTGCAGGAGCTCGTCGACGGCCCAGCCCTGCGGCAGGAACTGGGGCGGCGAGGGGACCTGCTGCTGCTGCTGCTGCGACGCGGCGGGCGCGGCGGGCTGTGCCGGTGGCGGCTGCGGCTGTTGGTGGTCGCAGGCGAGCTTGGGCGCGGGGGCGTGGTGGTCGGCGTCGTGGTGGTGGCCGTCGGCGCAGGCGGAGACGGGGCCGAGGCCGACGCGGATCCCCGTGGCGAGGTAGCGCTGGTGGTTCCCCGAGAGCGTCCCCGGCACGTGGATGGGCTCGTCGCAGTCCCGGCAGAAGAGCGCCCTGTCCTCGACGCAGAAGATGAAGGCGGCCTTCTCCTGGCAGACGTCGCAGCGCGGGAGCTTGGCGCCGAGCGCGTCGAGCGGGAGCCGCTGGTGCTTGCTGGCCAGCCTGTTGGCGGCGTGGATCTCCACGTCGCAGCGCGCGCACAGCGCCGCCTCGTCAGCGCAGCACACCACCGTCGCCGCCGCGATCCCGCACGAGTCGCACTGGATCTTCATGCCTCCTCTTTTCTTTCTCACTGACTTTTCAGGATGCTAGGCTGAGCAAGAGAAGAGATAAGGCTGGCTGCGAGGTGGAAGAAAGGGAGGAGAGGGATCCAGAAGCAGGGAGGAGGGTGTGGTGCATATAAAAGCCGGGGACGAGCACGCAACCGCGCGGGCAGCAATCAGTGAGCTGTGAGCGCCGCGCCGAGCAAGAGGGGAGGAGGAGCTTGTGGTGGAAATGAGGCCGCGGGAAACTCGTGGCTACGGGAGCACCTCGATCGAGGAGGGATCATGGGCCAACATGGCCGCTTGCGTTCCCACCGCGTAAAGCAACAGCGCCTGCCTGCTTGCACGTACGGGCCCAGATTTTGATTCTGATATTTTGATCCGCGCTGATGACGAGGAGTTTTTTTAGGTGTATAAAAATCTGGGAGGAACTTGTGGTCGTAGCGGCCTCCTGCTCTTCTTCTACTGGGGGTGGGGCCATGGGGAGTTACACGTAAAGGCCCACTGATATTTTTTTATGGAGAGGGGGCACTGATATTATAGACGCTAGCGCCAGCCAAAGACGCCGTCCTCCCATCCATCACAGACAAAATTAAGCACACGGAAAATCATCGTGCTACCTTGTTATTCACCTGTTTCAACAAGGGAAAACATGGTGTTTTGAGTTGAAACAGTGGCTTTACTTAGCTTTCTAAGAGGAATGCTCTAGTTAAGGATCATCAATGATGTTTGCGGCGTATATTGTGTCGTCTCTTTCATTAGCTTGAAGATTTTTCGGGACAAGCATTTGTTACTTTCACCGAGCCGCCGGCGACCGGAACTCGTAAAACACACATCTACTCCCTCCGTTTTAAAATATGAGATGTTTTAGCTTTATGAAAAGAGTGTATCTATATTTTTTAGTGTCTAGGTTCACTTCAAATCTAAATAAACCTACACACTAAAAGTGGTCTAAATACACTTCTTTCACATAGTTAAAATATCTTATATTTTGGAACGGAGGGAGTATATGTTAAAAAGTGAACAAAGATATTTTTTAGGTTAAAGACAGAAGTTTTGCCTTCCGATTAGACGGAAATAGAGTGTTTAGGTACAGAGTTATTTTGAATAAAAGGCTTATCTTATTACATAGAATTAGGCTGCTAGAACATCACAGGACAAGTTATTAGCATAAAACCATCACTTTTCTGCTTAGATTTGATTAACAACCACTTTATAGTTGATAAAATGTGACCATGCTAGTGCAATTTTTTTTAATGTGCACTAAAAACAATTTTGAAACGAATTGACATAGAATGCGACACTCAGACCCACTCTTGGCGTAGGAAGGTGCGTCGTCTGCCATTTTGCACACATGTCCTCAAGATATGAAAGAAAAACGCAGGGTGACTCGCACCTTGCAGTTTTCAGAAAATAAAGACATATATCCAATTCATCTCCAATGACTCTACAATACATTAATATGCAATAATAAAGAAAATGGTGCACATTTATTATTAGGTTTGCATGCATAATCAAAATATCCGAGAAGAAACATAAGTGATTCATGCACGATGGATGTCAGAAATCGATTCCTTGTATTTTTTAAATAAATAAAGATAAATTATTTACATTATTTGTCCAAAGTTTGCATTATTAATAGAATCAATTTCAATTGTTTGCATATATTAATTATCTGAAATAGTGAACCAAATTCAAACATTTATGAGGACTTTTCATATTAAAAGTTTTTCCATTTGGATTTTGTATATAATAGTTATGAAGGTTTGAAAATTAAATAGGAGACTTTTTGAAAAATGCAACGTGTCAAGACCTTGCATAATTTGCTTTCAAAACTTGAGGACATGCATGCAAAATGGCAGACGCCCCACCGTCCCCCGCCGCCACGTCAACTGGATGGGTGGTTCCTAGTGTCATATTCTATGTCAATTTGTTTTAAAATTGTTTTAATGCACACTGCAAAAAAATTGCACGAGAGTGGTCACATTTTATCTTGAAACCGAAAAGTGGTGGTTAATCAAAATTTATGTAGAAAAGTGATGATTTTATCTTAATAACTCCCACAGCACCCGTTGGAGTTGCCCTTAGAGTGGAATATCCTCTTGAACCATGCAAGATTGGAAACCTACACAAAATTGGATCAAATCATGTTTGACATCATAGGAAAAACAAAGAAATTTTAGCTCGTAGATCGAGTGGACAGATTTTTCTTCAAAGTGGAGTGCAACTGGATCCTTAGTAGAAGTTTGTAAGGATTTTGTTTACGTGAATCAAACGACCAAGGTAGAAGAAACAATCCCAAAACACTAAATACTTCGTAAATCCTTTGAATCACCTTCCAATCAATGGCGCCAAGTACTACTACACATGGATATTGGAGCGGAAGACCGCTACACGAGAGAGTTTGTACAACTAGATGATCATCGTGCAAGTGTGTAACCTGGTAGGATCGGTGGAATTTCCGCAATTAAAAGAAGTGACATCGTGTTGCTAAGTTTGACTAAAATGGTGTAAAACCATTTTGTGATTTCACATAGACCGTAAATGCCGTGTTTTTGTTGAAGCATGTAGAGGTAAAATTCATTCCAATATCCACATTCCCGAAATTTTTCGTAAATGAAAATAACATTTTCAATCGGGGACATCATGTCTACCCCTAAAAAAGTGAATTATATTTGTACGTATCTAGACATGTTTTAATACTAGATACATGCGAATCTAGAGAAAAATCTATTAGACGGAGGAAGCATTTTACTAGTACACACTTGAACAGTCTGACACTATCGATGATGGTGGACTGCTGCCGAAAAGTCCTCTGTTTTCTCGAATGATGCTGCGGTATAGTTGGCCACAACTTTACGCCGCAATTAGGCAGCGAAGTTGTACCGTTAAGCACACATCCGACAGACTGCTTTTCAGCCCGTGGGCGGATCTTCCGGTAACTGCCACGGGCTCACGGCTGCTACGGCGCCACACCATCGCAGTGCTAACTTTCTATCGTTGTGCTGTCCTTCCAATGGTGAAAAACCTGTGCAGTTAAATTACGGAGGAACGGTGTCAGCCACAACCAGAGATCACCGCCGAGGTAAAAGGACAGACCTGAGAAACAAACCCCAGCCACACGTACGCCGCTGAGTCAGAAAGGCTGCGTTTACGGCCGGATCTGCCGACCGCTGATGAAGCCCTGTGCTCCATACACCCACCCAGGCTAGCTGAGCTGACCAGTGGAGAGAAGTTCAGATGGATCTGCAATGCAGCTGGTGCTTGTCGTGGCTGGCAATGAATGTCAGGTCCGTTTCATCTCCTCAAAAGCAATTGATGAGCGGAGGGTGACATGGGGAAATCGCTAGTAGTTGCGATTTTTTTTTTGCCAAACTTGCATGTGAAATTGGCATAAATCCGAGAAGGGGACAGGAAATTTGCAAGCTGCAAATGCCTATCCAGGCCACTTGGGCTTTTGGACGGATAAGGGGAGCCAAGTAAAGTGGTTTTGTCCTTCGGTATCCTGTGCGGCTCAACTCGTTGTTCTTGATGTGCAAGGAAATGGAATCTCGGCTCCCTTTTGATCTTTTCTTGGGGACTGCCGGGGCCCAAGAAACAACGGTTGTACTCGTACTACCTCCTTCCCAAAGTTTAAGCTTATATTTTTTTTAAGTCAAATTACATTAAGTTTGACCAAGTTTTTTAAAAAATATTAAAAACTATGATGTTATATAGATACCACGTGAAAATATGTTTCATGGTGTACTAAAGTTATGCATTTCGTATTGTAAATATTAATAATTTTTTCTAAAAATTTGGTCAAACTTTATATAATTTGACTTTAAAATTATAATATAAGTCTTAAGTTTTGGGATGGATGTAGTATCGTGGAAGAAAAAGTGCACACAGAATGAGAGAGAGAAGCTCCTTTGACGGTTAGACCGGGTCACAAAAGTAGACTGGTGTTTGTTACTTCCACAATTTGGAAATAATTGTCATGCATTACCTATGTCTCAGGTCATTGTCTAGGAGCATCCATAATCTCCATACAGTAATACATGCAGTGTTATTTTGGCATGTGAGAAATGTTCCGATTTCTTAGGTACAGTAGATTGTTCCATAGTTTTGTGCATAGAGATTTTATTGTTTAGAAACACGGTGTAAGATGTCTACATCACCTAGGTGCAATCAGCCTATGAATATACACGCACATCCTACTCTAGGGATGCACACAGACTGTCCACCCAACCATGCAAGCTTGTTTGCCTATTTTTTTCCCACCTACTCACTAAACCAATCCGTTTTCTAAACTAATTAGTTTCCTAAGGGCATCCCAGTGGCTGCAGCGTCCAGCTGGTCCGACCGGACACGGGTGTCGTGTGCGCGCTATCTAGCGGTGCGGCGCATTCGAACCGACACGTCCAGCGCGACCCATCGACGCACCAAATTTGGGCCGCGGATGCGTCGGCCCAGACAACGCGTAGACCGAGCGCATGTCCTCCCACGTGGGCCAAAGGCTGGCATGGCAGTGACCCGATGGCCATCTAGCTATTGATGGAGGGAGGAAGGCTACTCCAAGTCTGGCTGCGCCGCTTTGACATATGCCCTATGCCACACCGCTTCGACGCATGCCCTCCTGGCGCACCGCCCAACATCTCCTGGCGCGGCCACATCAATGCCAACGCTTCGTGCTTCACGCGAGCATCCAATGATGTGTCCTTTTAAGATGGACGCCTGCCGCCATATTTCTTGCACACTTGATCCCTTCTTCCATTCGGCACCACCACCAGCGGCACCACGCTAGCATGGCAAGCGGTATAGGAGCGAGGGGGAAGGCTTGGCCGCCCACAGGTCCTGGACATGGGGGGTGTGGTCGGAGAGGGAGGTGAAGGGTTCGCGGCACAAAAAACAAAAAATTCCACGATAGGAACTCCTAACTACACCAAGATCTAATCTAGTAGATGCTAACAAGGGGTAACCAGAATAACTTATCTTCGAAGACTGAAATCCTTTTATGAAATCTGATTTTGTTATTGATGCAGTCGATCACTTGCCGATCTCAAAACCGAGTTGAAGAGCGCACAAACTAGCAACATATCCGTGCTCGGGCACACGTCCGACTCCCGAAAACCTCCACACCTCCACTCCAGTAGAGCAGCGGAAGGAGTAGATAAATCTTACTCCGGAGAACCCAACAGAACATGTACTTCGTTAATCCAAAGCCATAGAGAAATGTTAGAGGGGGAGAGAACCTTCACGAGAAGTTGACGCAACTGGAGAGGATGGAGTGGCCTCCTTTTATACAGGAGCGGCCGCCCAAGGGGGATGGCCGCCGGTCATGAGAGGGTGCCCCAACCTCTCCCTCATTGATGTGGTGGACTCTCCACTCACATGCATTAATTACCCATTAATTTAAATATATTTTTCTCTTTAAATAAAACATATTTATTTATTTTATTCAAAAAAAATTAAATACTTTAATTAACAAATATTTGCATAAAACCCCTTGCATTGTTTCGATATCACGTCTGAAAGCAATTTGACTCGAAACACTTTCCGTGATAATCGAAACAATTTTAGCTCTAACAAAATTATTCTCGTATATGTTTTATCTATCATTTAGTGTCGAAATACCTTAAGTATGCCATCCTACACTTTGCGAATAATGCATACATGATACAGACACCTCTCTTATCAATAATCAGAAGTGGGACCTGGGGATCTGTACTGACTCCTTCACATTTAATTATAACTCTTGTGATCGTGTGAACCATCAACGTCGTACCCAATTCCTTTTGTCTCATGATATGTTACTTGACCGAGATCCGATCACAGGTATCAACCATACCCTAGTTCGATCTCATTCTCGACAAGTACTCTTTACTCGTTCTGCGATACAACATCGTCGTGACCTAGTCGCGTGCTTGCAAGCGGTGTTGATGTGATATCACCGAGAGGGCCAGAGTATATATCTTCGTCATTAGGATCACCGGCAGACCTTGGGCCAAATTCATGCGGGGGGAAATGGGCTGGGAGGCTAAAAGATGGGCTGCAGGCTAATTCTCAGTGAAAAATAGGCTAAATAGTTGTAAATAGTAGGCTGTTTCTTCACGGGCTGGGGGGCGACGACCCATTTCGCCTCCATGAAGGTCTGCCAGTGATTAGGATGGGCAAATCCCACTCTTGATCCATGAGCCTCTACATAATACTTTTGGAATACCTAAACCCTCCTTTATAGTCGTCCTGTTACGGTGTGACGTTTGATGTTATCAAGACACTCTTCTGGTGTTAGTGATTGACATGATCTCATGGTCTAAGGACTATGGATACTTTGTATGTGTTTGATGTAGAAATATAAATTTAATGACTAGATCGTATTTGACATGGGTATACCCTACAGGTACTCGAGCTTGGTATATACGGCCTGAATACATAGAGGCCCACGGTGTCGCCAAGGCCCAAATGAAGAACTCGAGTAACCTACGGACTCTCGATTGCTTGAAGAACAAGAAGAAGCTAAAGATAGAAAGTTGAAAGGGGAAAACCCTAACATGTAACCGACTCGACCTGCTACCCGAGACCTAGCCTATCTATATAAAGGCTAGGAGGGGTGGCGAGGAGGACACACACAACCCTAGTTTCCACAACCCTCGCCAGATTGCATCTGCGCACCATTGTAATCTTCGATTCCTTTGATAATACCACGAGCAGACAAGCAGGAGTAGGGACCTCTACGAGGCCTGAACCTGGGTAAATCTTCGAGTCCCCTGTGTGCTTGTTTGCTAGCCGATAGATGTCTCCAGCGCTCCCTCCTTCTCCAAAACCCAAGTCCATAACAATGGGCATTGATGAGTTAAACCCTCGTCAATTGGCGCCGTCTGTGGGAATTGGGAGTGCTGATGTTACGGCTTCTTCGGCCCCATCAACCGCGATCTACAACTCCGCAACAGCGGAGATTCGCCAGCTCTTCGGCACGTTTGACTTCACCGTCCACACGCCAGCCACTCGCCCGGCCTTCGAGTCCGTGGGCGACGAAATTAGCCTGGCGATCGGGAGCTTCCGCTTCCAAGTTGGTCAGATGGGCACGCTTCGCATGCCCGACCAGCCGACGGTGCCATCGATTGCCCCAGCATCGTGGTTCCCTCCATCGATCGGCACCCTCAGTGAGCTCAACGCCCCGATGACAGTCGAGAACACAGTCAGCGACAGCAGTCGCGACTCCGATCTGAGCGATCTGGCAACAGAAGATGGAGCCTACGATTCTGGATCTGAAAGTTGCAGGAGCAACAGCTTCCCCAACCATTTCACGTGCACCGTCATCAACACGAGTGACACCTCCGCCAATCATGGCAACACGGGAAACCGTGGCAACGAAACCGACCCGCCTAACGGCGGCATACCCAATGGTGGACCACCGCCCAACGGCGGCAACGGCGCCCTCGTCAACAATGGAGGAGCAATCGAACCTCCAACCGTAATAAACGAGCAAACCGGCGAACGCGTCATGATCAGGCTCAACGAACAAGAGTGGGCTTGCTGCCGCGAGGCCTTACAAGGCAACCCTCTACCCTTCAGATCTCCGCAAGAACTGCTAATGGGCTACCATTGGCTCCTGAAGGAAGAATTCAAGCGCCAAGTGCAAACAATCGCGCAACTCGAGGCGCGCAAAAAGGCGGCAGACGAGTCAAGCCTTCGACGCGCTGGGCTCTCCTCCCACGGAGGATCCTCCTCGAAGGGCAACGAGTACCTCGCAAACAAGAGGCGATCTCGGATGGCCCACCTCACCGAGCAAGAACGCATAGAAGTTACAAAGGTCCTTGACTTCAGCTCTATGACAGTCGATACACGGGGCAACGTGGTCCCCAAGACGCCGCAGGCCGCGGTGAGAGCCACCATGTACCTCCTCAACAACCAGCCGCCAACTGGAGATCCCCGAGCTGCCATGCACCGATCCATGATCGCAGGCTTGGGATTAATCGAGGCCGCCCTCGACAAGGAACCAACACCGGAGCCAAAAAAGGGTAAAGCGCTAGCAAAGCGCTACTCCTCGCCCTCATCCAGCGATGACAGTCACGACCTTTCTCGACGCCGTCGCTCACGGCAACATGACCACGACTATGATGCACGCGATGACCTCACGCAGCGCAAGATCGACAAATCAAGGGCGCGACGTGCTCGGTCGACTGACTCGGAAGAGGAAGATGTGGAGCTCTGTGGCGCCAGATGCTTCAGCAGGTCCATCAGGCAAAAGCGAATGCCCAAGGGGTTTAAACTCCCGTCGGAGAACCCGAAGTTTGACGGCCTATAGGACCCGAAGATCTGGCTAGAGGATCACATCTCCTCCGCCAGGCTCCATGGCGGCATTCGAAGCACGGCCATGCAATGCCTACAACTACAGCTGCAAGGCGCCGCCCGAGCGTGGCTCAACAACCTCCCACGCGGATCCATTCGCAGTTGGGATGAGCCGGTTTACAGCTTCGTGCGCAACTTTGATGGCTCAATGCACGACGCCCAGAAAAATGCTTGAAGGCGGTGTTGATGTAGAGCTCGTTGGGAACCCCAAGAGGAAGGTATGATGAGCACAACAGCAAGTTTCCCTCAGTTATGAAACCAAGTTTTAATCGAACCAGTAGGAGCAAGGAAACACCTCAAAGGTGTTACTAGCTGAGCTTTGGCAGGGCGCACTACCGGTGCTAGTAGCAACGTGGAGACCTGCACAACACAACCACAAACTTTGTCCCCAACTTGCGATGAGGTTGTCAATCTCACCGTGTTTTGCGGAAAACAAAGGATTAAACGTATCGAATGGAAAGAAGTAAAAGTTTGTAGAAAGTAAACACAAAGCAGTAAATAGTTTGTAGATTGTATGTAAAGTAAAGGACCGGGATCCATAGTTCACTAGAGGTGGCTCTCCTTAGATAGATAACATGCTGGGTGAACAAATTACAACGGGGCAATTGACAAACATCGAGAAAGCAATACATGCATATACTAATCATCTTGACTCCTTTGAGATTCGATTGGGCATTACAACATTATACATAGACCGCCATCCAAATGCATCTATGACTAATAATCCACCTTCAGGTTATCATCCAAACTCCCTCCAGTATTAAGTTGCAAGCAACAGATTATTGCTTTACGAACTGCGTGTAAAGTAAACAATACGATTGTTCTATGAAGCAAAGATTGTTGTTTTCTCCCTAGTAGCAACAACACATCTAGTACCTTAGAGATTTCTATCACTTCCCTAGATTACCAGAGGCATGAACCCACTGTCGAGCATAAATACTAACTCTTGGAGTTGCTAGCATCTACTTGGCCAAGATAGCTACTAACAACGGAATGCATGCAAGATCTCAAATAACAAAGACATGATAGAATCAATAATCAATCTAAAATAGCATCTCAATATCCATCGGATCCCCGCAAACACAACATGTATGGATTACAAATAGATGATCTTGATCATGAACGGAGCTCACAAGATCTAAACATGAAAGCACAAAGGAGGAGAAACTAGCCATCTAGCTACTACATGGATCTGTAGTCCAAGGATGAACTACTGACGCATCACACCGGAGGCTTGCATGGTGATGAAGAAGGCCTCAGGGTGAATTCCCCTCTCCGACAGGGTGCCGGGAAGAGCTTCAGATCCCCCCGATCTAGGGACAGAGACGACGGCGGCTACAGACTCTTTCGTGGATTTTTGATCGGGTACCTAGGGTTTTCGTCCTGAGGGCAACTTATAGGCGGAAGGAGAGGCCGAGGGGGTGATGGGGTCGGCCAGACCACCCCCTGGCGCGGGCCAAGCCTGGCCGCGCGGCCAGGTGGTGTGGCCAGCCCCTGGCCCCTCTCCGTCTCGTATTCTGGCACTTGATCCCTTCCGGAAAATAGGCACTTTGGCTTTTGTCCCATCCAATTCCGAGAATATTCATTTTCTGACTTTCCTGGAACCAAAAACAGCAGAAAACAGGCAGCTGGCACTGTGGCTCTTGTTAATAGGTTAGTCCAAAAAATCATAATAAAAGTACTCCAAAGTTGGAACAAAACACAAGAAAGTGGATAAAACTAAGCATGGAACATAAAAAATTATAGATACATTTACAATGTATCAACATCCCCAAGCTTAACTCCTACTCATCCTCGAGTAGGTAAGTGATAAAAAGAAAGAATTTTTGAGGTGACATGCACCATCAAAGACTTGATCAAAATATTTGCAAAACATTCAAAGCTGAGATCATAGTAATTCAATCATAACATGAAAGACAAAGTTCTAGCAATAAGACAAAGAAACTATGTTGCAACATGAAAATGCACAAACAAAAGATTCGTGAATAACAATGCTTTGCAAGACGGTTGTTTGTTTCACATAAAGAAAACATAGCATAATAGTATTCAACTTGTCCCTCATAGAGTAGCAAATATAAATGCATAGGACACCTTCAAAGTTCATAAGAGTGACTAGATACAAATAGTTTATAACAAGCAATATCAAGTTATGCATCAATCAACTAGTCTTGGGACAATGCACATAGAACTAAGAATGGCCACTATGCTCTCAAAGTAGGTGCATAAAGTTAGAAGGTGGATACTCAATATATAAGTGGAAGAAAGGCCTTCATAGAAGGAAGTAGGGAAGTCTCATAAAGAGCTTCCAAAAATTATGGTACTTGTTAGCTTTCAGCTCTCATTGCCCCTATCATAAGCATCTTGAGGGTGATTAAGGTTAAAGTGACACAACTAAGAGGATATGCTTGACAAGTTATAAACCAAAATCTCATGCCCCTTACTTATGAAGACCGAACCTCATGCTACTCAACTTTAGTCACAAGTAAGCTCTTGTCATTATAAGTACATGTGTATCATAAAGAACCGCCAATGGGGTACCCCTTGCACATGATACATGAGCTATCCCATAATCAAAATGACAAGGCAAGCAGACAATGAGCATCTCAGCGATCTTTTTATTTGCTATTTGCATATGTTTTTATTGAGGATGCTTCATAGAGTGATCATTATGGTGATGCTGCAAGTTTCCACCATGATTAGGCATGGCTTAGGCTAGTGGCCTAGGCGTTTCTCTAACACACATACAAACTCCATGATCTTACAAGTTCCACTTTTATTTCACACCGCCGGGATCCATAAGCAAAAGAACATCATATCAACGGGGTACAAAGTACAAGTGCAATGTTGAAAGCGTTCCCCATGAAACATGGTTCTGCTAATTTCAACTTATAAAGCGCAAGCATATACGCAACAAAGAAGGACCCAATGGTTCAAGTTTATTAGAGGCAATAAATTAAAGTGTGCCATCAAGTTCGTGATAGCTTTAATCACTAGTTTTCTCATAGCAAGTGAAAGGTAAACAAAAGCATGAATGTACTTGGAATAGCATAAGCTAGTAGGTAGGTATGGTGGACTCTTTGGAATAACTTAGTTTAGGGATTTGGATGCATGAGTGGAACTCATACTTTGTTGTGGAGGCTAGCAAAAGACTGGGAGCGACAAACTAAGAGAGCAATAATGGCCATAATCATGCAGAGCGACAAAACATCATTGATCAAAGCAGAAAGTGATACTACAAGTTGAAAACTAAAGGATCATAAAGGCTATGGTGACTTGAGATAGTCATAACATGGTGTGAGCATGTGCCAAGTCAACCCAAATAAAGCATCAAAGGAGAATACCACTATACTATGCTTTAATATGCTAAAACAACACATGATTCATCCAAGGCACATTAAGCAATCTCAATTGTTTATAACAAGTCATGCTACAGCAAAGAATATTAAGCATAAAGCCAAAACGATATCAAGCATGGCATGACAAAGCATATGCCACAGTCAAAAACAAGCTCTTTTTACCACATAAGCATGAACTTTCTTACTCTTTTCCAAAACCAAACCAAACTATTTGCAAACCAATGTGTGAAAGAGGGGGTCCAAACAATTTATTCAGAGAACTAAGCAAACCAAGAAAACTAAAAACCAAAACAAAAACAAAAAAGAAGACGCTCCAAGAAAAACACAACTGTGCATGAAACAATAAAAATGAAGCGTTTGGAAGAAACCTGGAATTTTTATTGATGAAGAAGGGGGATGCCTTGGGCATCCCCAAGCTTTGACGCTTGTACTTATTGGATGTTTCTTGGGTGACACGCGTGGCATCCCCAAACTTGAGCTTTAGTCCATCCTTCATCTCATGCTCATTCCTTCCATACACCTGAAATTTTTCCTTCATACAAAACTTCACACAATCTCATTAGCAACATTAGTGCACTTTAAGATAAATAAGTCTCAAGGTTCAGTTCTAACACCAAATAAACTTCCATTAGAACACTAGCTACTGTAGCACTTCCCTCAAAAAGCTCAATTCCCCAAAGGAACTCAAGAAGGAACTAACAAGAAGCAAATGCAGAAAATGGCAGAAATCTGTCAAAACATACCAGCAGGTAAAGACGAATTTTTTCGAAGACCTTCTATTGCTCAAATCAAAAAGTGTTGAACTAACTAGAGTTAGATAACAACCTGGGGCAGAAGAACAAAACATTACAGCTCAATACGACGTACAGAGATCTCTCAGGAATGTTTACGGTGAAGCACAGAAATCTGTTTCGGGACAGCAACTTTCCCAATCATTACTTCACTCTCATTAGAGGTTACTCTTGGCACAAAAAGCAAATAAAAAGGATAAAGAGAGGTTATTACAGAGGTAATAACTTCTAAGACTCAACTAAAACTCTTGGGTTATCTCCCAACAAGTACTTTTCTTTAACGCCTTTAAGTTAGGCATAAGAACCAAAGAAAGAATCAAGTGTTCTCAAATGAAGAAGCATTAAGACCAAATTTCTTGCCCTTACCTCTCTTATTTTTATTCTTAACCTTTGGGAAAATGTGATTGTTTGGTGGAGAAGAAAGGTGCATGGTCCCCTTTCCCACATCTATTATTGCTCCAAGGAGTTCTAATAGGGATCTTCCAAGTGTAATTTGTCCTTTTCATGCGCATTCAATAACAAGATAATCAGTAGAAATCATTTTCCCAAGGATCTTTGTAAACACTCCTTCAACAATTCCAATAGGAAATAAGGTAGCGTTATTAGCAAGAGATATTTCTTTTCCTCCTTCAGTAAGCCCCCAAAGATTCAAAGATTCATAAATATCTCTGGGCATAAGACAAAATTCAGACATGATATCGCAACGGGCTTGAAAAGTTTCAGTGTGTATCTCAATCTTTACTGTAGGGAGCCACTTTGATGGTTTATAATTTATTGGAACATGATTGTGATGCTCCCTAAGCGTATTATAGCAACTTTCTAAGCTAGTAGTGCTAGCCTCAAGAGTGTTCAACCTAGCAAATATTTTTGCGAAAGAAATATCAGTTTGGCTAGGCATAGTGTAAGTGAGGATCAATTTCTTTATAGCATTAATGGCATCATCCTCATTACATTGCAGGAAATCTCCTCCCACAATAGCATCTAAAGCATATCTATAGCAAAGAGCAATCCCAAGGTAAAAACTGCTAAGGAACAAGCCTTGAATCATTTTAGGCTCAATCTTTTCATGTAGATCAGAGATTCTAGACCAAGCTTCCTTAAAACTTTCCTCAATTCCTTGTTTAAAAGTGAGAATCATTTCCTCGGGTGACATAGTGATTGGAGCAAGGCTAGACATAGTGTCAACTCAAGATAGGAACTAATTTTTTTTGTGTTTTCCAATAAGAAAGCAAAACAAGTAAAACTATTTTTTTTGTGTTTTTGAAGAACAAAACAAGCAAACAAAGCAAAAAGAAACTAAGCAAAACAAAAACAACAAAGTAAAGAGATTGGTTATGAGGGACTCCCCTTGTGAAGATGTCCTTGACTCCCCGGCAACGGCGCCAGAAAAATGCTTGATGGCTCAATGCACGGCGCCTAGAAAAATGCTTGAAGGCGGTGTTGATGTAGAGCTTGTTGGGAACCCCAAGAGGAAGGTATGATGAGCACAGCAGCAAGTTTCCCTCAGTTATGAAACCAAGGTTTAATCGAACCAGTAGGAGCAAGGAAACACCTCAAAGGTGTTACTAGCTGAGCTTTGGCAGGGCGCACTATCGGTGCTAGTAGCAACGTGGAGACCTGCACAACACAACCACAGAACTTTGTCCCCAACTTGCGATGAGGTTGTCAATCTCACCGTGTTTTGCGGAAAACAAAGGATTAAACGTATCGAATGGAAAGAAATAAAAGTTTGCAGAAAGTAAACACAAAGCAGTAAATAGTTGTAGATTGTATGTAAAGTAAAGGCACCCGCGACATCCATTGAAGACAAACTACGGTGGATATCACGACTCTGGGAAAACTACGCAAGTGTGGCAACGTCGCAATCGTGATGAGGCACCCGCGACATCCATTGAAGACAAACTGGCCGGGCCATGCACGGTGCATTTCTACATCGACAAGCATGACGGAAAAAAGAAGTCCAACCACCTCCTCAAGGATTGCCACGAGTTCCTCAAACTACATAAGGGATTGGTTCAGATGAATCGTAACACAGTCGAAAGAGGCTACGGAGCGGCTCCAGGCGCCGTAGCTCATGGAGCCCCGCCACCACCGTAGGGACCACCCCCAAATGCAGCTGCGCCGGACCAGCACCACGGAGGCGAACCATACCCACGGGCGATGGGTACCAAGATGATCCAAAAGGGACGCCCCTCGAATTGGGTGCAGAAGGCCATCACTCGCCAAGTCAACTTGGCCACACACTCGCCACCATCTACCACTGAGTACCTCAGCGGAAGCGAGTCCTGCATCACCTTCGACAAACACGATCATCCGCCTCAAGTACCCCGTCCAGCCCATTGCCCCCTCGTACTCGAGGCGCAAATCGGAGGCTTCGACATGAGCCGCGTCTTCATGGATGGCGGAGGTGGCATCAACCTTATATTCGTGAGTACCTTGCGAGCAATGAGGATCCCCCTAACTTGCCTAGAGGCCTCGGACACAACATTCCACGGCATAGTCCCAGGAAAAGGTGTATATCCCCTGGGAAAAATCAACCTCGACGTCATCTTCGGTACACCGAAGAACTTTTGGCGCGAGCGCATAAACTTTGAGGTCGTCGACTGGCCCTCACAATAACACTGCATCCGCGGACGTGTCGTGTTCGCTAGGTTCATGGCAGTACCACACTACGGCTACCTGCAGATGAAAATGCCAGGTCCTAATGGCGTCATCACAGTCAACGGGAGCTTCGAGAGGTCCGACAGTTGCGACAGGGAATTCAACAGAATTTCCCAGTCCTTTGGCATGTAGGAAGAACTCGCAAGATTAAAGGAGTCGACAGACAACAGTCTGCCTCCCCTAAGCCGGCCAAGCTCGCCTGACCTATCTTTCGACTCATGAGTGCACACAAAGAAAGTGCAGGTCCACCCATCGGATCCCGCCAAAATGGCCCTCATCGCCAACAACTTGAGTCCCGCATAGGAACTCGCGCTCGTTGAATTCCTCCGTGAGCACTGGGAAATTTTCGCCTGGTGTACTATGAACATGCCAGGAGTTCCCAGGGAATTCGCTGAGCACGCACTCAACGTCAACCCAGACGCAAGGCTAGTCAAGCAAACAATCCGGCGATTATCTGAGCCAAGAGCAAAGGCAGTCGGAATGGAGATCAACAGACTACTCGACGCCAAATCCATACGTGAGATCAAGGAAAGCACTTGGCTCGCCAACACGGTGCTAGTACCAAAAAAGGACACGGATATCCTGCAGATGTGCATGGATTTCACCTCTTTAAATAAGCACTGTCCAAAGGATCACTTCCCGCTACCACGAATCGACCAGATCATCGACTCCACCGCGGGATGCGAGCGCCTCTGCTTCCTCGACGCCTACTCAGGCTATAATCATATTCGAATGAAGGAGGAAGATCAAGAAAAAACAGCGTTTACAACGCCCTTCGGTGTGTTCTGCTACAACACAATGCCCTTCAGGCTAAAAAACGCAGGTGCCACCTACCAGCGGTGCATGCAGGCTTGCCTCAAAGAGCAACTTGGTCGCAACATTCAAGTCTATGTCGACGACATAGTAATCAAGACCAAGGAGGAAGCCTCCCTAATCGACGATTTGCGCGAAACCTTCGCCAACCTCGACCGCTACCGGATCAAGCTCAATCCGGACAAATGCGCCTTTGGCGTCCCATCTGGGCAACTACTCGGGTACCTCATCTCCGCGAGGGGAATCGAGGCAAACCCGAAGAAAATAAAAGCCACACTGGCCATGGAAAAGCCGAAAAACATAAGGGGCGTTCAGCAGCTGGCTGGGCGAATCGCGACCCTTAGTAGGTTCATCAGTCGGATGGGCGAAAAGGCACTGCCCTTCTACCAACTCATACGCAAAGATGAAAGGTTTGAATTGTCCAACGAGGCGCGGGAAGCATTCGAAGACCTCAAGCGCCTGCTATCCACCACGCCGATACTAGTGACCCCACGAGAAAGGGAACCACTATTAATGTATATCTCCGCCACTAACCAGGTGGTCAGCACAGTGCTCGTCGTCGAGCGAGCCGAGGAAAACAAGGTCCACGGGGTACAGCGCCCAGTATACTACCTCAGCAAGGTCCTCACGCCAACAAAACAGCGGTACCCGCACTACCCGAAGCTGGCGTACAGCGTCTTCATGACTGCCCGGCGACTGCGCCATTACTTCCAGGAACATCCAATCGTGGTGGTCAACGACACCCCGTTGGGGCATATCCTCAATAACCCCGACGCCACGGGATGAGTCGCGCTTTGGGGAATAGAATTGTCTCCACGGGACATTACATACGAAAAGCGCGACGCAATCAAGTCGCAAGTTCTTCCTGACTTCCTCGTGCACTGGATGGAGAACCAACTCCCTGACAAACCCGATATGTCCTACCTCTGGACAATGCACTTCGATGGATCCAAGCGGAAGGACGGAGCAGGTGTAGGTGTCATACTAACATCACCTCAAGGGGACAAGCTGAAGTACATCCTGTGAATGCAGTTCACTGCCTCCAACAACAAAGCTGAATACGAGGCCCTGCTACACGGGATGAGGATGGAAAAAGCTTGTGGCGCCAAAAGGCTCATTATATACGGCGACTCCAAGTTGGTCGTCAACCAAACAATGCATGAGTGCGACGCACTGAACGACAACATGATCGTGTACCGTGACCTCTACGACACACTCGAAGGAGACTTCGACGGTTGCAAAATGCGACATGTAGGTCACGAAAGCAATGAAGAGGCGGACGCCCTCGCCAACATAGGATCTACCTGCGCCCCCATACCACCTGGGGTATTTCTCGAGCGCATCTGCAAACGCTCCATCAAGCCAAAGGCTACAGAGAAGAAAACAAGCACAGCAACAGACTCAGGGGCTACGCCACCCAATGAGCCAATGGCACTCAATGACTTGGAGCTGGACACAGGGCTCGAGGGACCAATGGCGTCATGATGATTGAGCAATCCTGGACGCAACCGTACATCACGTACCTCCTGATGCACGGCACATTGCGCGGCGATCCAAGGCATTCGTTGTTATCAACGGCGAACTATATAAACGCAGGATCACAGGAGTACTCCAACGATGCGTCTCCACGGCCGATGGAAGAACTGTTCTCCTCGACATCCATGAGGGGACCTGCGGGCACCACGCCGGCAGTCGCGCCCTACGGCTATGTGCGATGCCAAGGACATCGTCCAAAAATGCAATGCTTGCCAGCGATTCGCGGACAAGCCGCACGCACCTGACGTAGAGCTCCGGCCAATTCCATTCGCCTGGCCCTTCTTGCAATGGGGACTCGACATGGTTGGCAAACTCTCAAGGTCCTTACGAGGAGGCTACGTCTACCTCTTGGTCGTAGTCGACAAATTCACCAAGTCGATTGAGTCCATGCCTGTGACCAACCAATCAGGGCAAATCACAGTCAAGTTCTTCGAGTCCATCGTCTACCGCTTCGAAGTACCGCACAGCATCATCACCGACAATGGGACGAACTTCACATCCAAGGAGTTCCAAGAATTCTGCGAGAATCTGGGGATCAACATCAGCTATGCCTCGGTAGCGCATCCACAGACCAATGGTCAGGTGGAAAAGGCAAACGGGCTCGTCTGCGGTGGCATCAAGAAGCGACTCCTCCGGCCACTCGAACAAGCCGCGGGTTGCTGGCCAGACGAACTGCAATCAGTACTCTGGATCCTACGCACAACTCCAAATAGCGCTACGGGCTACACCCCGTTCTTTATGGTGCACGGGGCCGAAGCAGTGCTACCCGCCGAGGTACGATACAAGGCGTCGCGCGTAGTTGCTTACAGCGAACAAGAGTCATCCCTCGCACTCGAAGACTCCGTCGACCTCCTTGATGAGGCAACGGAAATCGCCGCGGAAAGATCAACGATCTACCAGCAGAACCTGCGCAACTACCACAGTAGGAGGCTACGCCCTAGATCCTTCGTCGAAGGCGACCTGGTCCTGCGACTGAAACAGCAGGGACATCTCAAGCTTGAGTCCCCCTGGGAAGGACCATACGTGATTACAGAAGTAATCCCAGGTGGCGCCTATCGCCTTCAAGATTTAGAGACAGGAGTCGCATACTCCAACCCCTGGAACGTCGCACAACTGTGACGCTTCTACCCCTAGTCATTTTTCTTTTACATTACAAATAAGGCACTCAGCCAGGGCTAATTAGCCACACATTGTACTTCGTACTGTCCCCACGAATAAATAAAGCTAAGTGCCCCCAAACTCTGTGATCTCCTTTATTTTTCCATAATTTATCTACTCGGGGGCTGTGCCACCCTATACACATCTGTTCTACGAACTAAAACGCGATATCTTGAGTAGCTGGCGCATCAATCGAAACCCTTGACACAACATCAACCCAGTTGCAATGCACCTGATAGGTTGACAAGGGACTGAGATAAAGCACATGGCCAGGCTAACGAAAAGGAATCGCATAGTGCAACACATTCACACGCTAACAAGCTCTTTATACATAATCGACAGTCAGTTATACACTGTATATACGAACTTTACAACATTGGTACACTTATGTGCAGGATACAAACTAAGCTACTACTGCAACAAAAGAACGTTGGTCTGCTCCTCGAAGAAATCGATGATCTCCTCTGCTAGGCGATCCACTGCCTGATAGTGCGGCACCATATTTCAAGCAGAACCTGCTGGTGGTGCAGGTGGCCCAGCCGCAATTGCCGCAATGTCTATGTCAGGCCTATGCAGTCACACTAGCGATAGAGCGGCCTTGGCACCAGCCACCAACAGTTGCCTTACACACTCGTGAACCGCCAGGTCTTGGAACTTGGCAAGAAGGGCCAGCAGGCTTGATGGAGCAACATACAGCGGAAACAACGTCCGATAATTGTTCTGCAAGCACGACTGCGACTTTTCAGAAAGTGCAATACTCGCGATGCACGATCCTGCAGGGTTGCCAGCGCAATCGCACGATCATGATCCACCCAGAAGTATCCACTCTCCCGAAGTTGCTCTGGGTCAAATCATGCATGCGAATAGAAATCCTATCCTTCTCAGCCTGTGGATGGCGCGCGCTGACAACTATACAAAGCAACGACGAAAGCATAAGGACAACATACCACTGCGAGTGACTACAAGGAAAAGACAAGAGCAAGCAAACTAACACTTAAATTGGTCGCCCAGATGCGTCATCTCCCCCAACAGATACTGTTCTCGGGCGGTGGCCTTCTCCGCTTTTGACTTCCTTACATCCGCGTTACCGCGGAGCACGGGCAATTCACGCTCCAACTGCTTCACGCGATCACGCAGTCGCGACAGCAGCGACAGCTCATCCACCCTGGAGCACGGTGGTGCCAAAGTATCATCAAGGGGCGGCGAATCCTGAGGTTCCCTCAAAGGATCACTTGATGTACCCTACCACAAACCAAGCAAGAAGCAATAAGAAGATCAAATCGACACACAGAAAAAAGACTCTAGTGCATTCAAGATTGGCAAAAGTATCAGCAGATACGCTAGCCACATGCATGTTCTTGACAAAATACATAAACTAATCAACTATTACAAAGCTATTGAGGAGCGATATCACCTATTACATGCATGTTCTCGACTACAAGACACCGATGTAGAAGAATGAGAAGAAAAGGGCACTTACTTTCCACCACGCAATATCACGTATCCAGCATTGCATGCTGGCGGCCCATCGCAAGCACCTGGTCTACCAGATGAGCGGCTTATTTCACAAGAAGCTATCGCAAAAGAAAACAACAAAGTCAGTAGATGACATAGGCAAAATCGACTGCAGCACGAGAAGAAGAGAGGCTACACTCACATGATCCTCCAGTGACTCCGAAGTCGACTGGTGTGTAGTCATCCGGGCAACCATCCGATGCTCCCCATCGTGTGAAGAGCTTGATGAATTATGCCCGGAGTGGGCCGCCAATGGAGGAGAGGGAGCACGCTCAAACTCTTTCTTGGCTCTGGAGGTCGCGACTCCGATTCTTTCAAAAATTAGACGTCGCCAGAAGATGACGACGCCTGCTGACTGCAAGATAAAATCAACATCAAGAAAAGGCAACTGGAAAGAAGAACCAAAAAAGGAAGATTTGAACACTTACTAATCAAAATTATCAAAGTCAAAGGTTGGCTCCCCCGACTCTGACGAGGACTCCTTTGGCAGTCGCATCTTCTTGCGAGAAGAAGGCGCCATGGCACTCACAGGAATGGCAGGGATCAGCAACTCCGCACCAACGCCTGCACCTTCTGGAGTCGAAGGAGACGATGCATCGGAATCCTTGCTGCGCGAACGCTTGCGAGTATCCAGACTACCGGACTCGGGGGCTTCCTCCTCCACATCAGATGGAAAGTCGACTCTGACTCATCCTCTTCCAAGGCCTCGCGAGGGAGAACCCCCTTAGGAAGAGGAGGCATACAGGGTGACACCGCCCAATCCTACATACAGACAACAATTTAGCACAAAGATAAGAAACAACAAACAGTCAATCAACAAACTAAGCTACTGCGTAGCACAACTATATCTCAGGAGGAGGGTTAGCAGCATCGAACGGAGGAACAACTGGTTCACTGGGGAGCACGTCCTTGACGGTGTACCTAGTAACCAGTCGAACCCTCTTATCTACCTCACTCGCGGACATGCCATCGGCATACACGCGAGTGACATCGTCAGCGCCAGCCCACTGAAACATGGGGTGGACTCTGGCCTGCAGGGGCTAGACGCGACAGCGTAGCCATGTGCGAATGAGGGCGCAGCCTCCTTCCTCTTTCCCTATGCGACTCTCAAGGTTGCAGATGCGCTCGTACAACACATCTGTCTCCGCGGACTCGCTGGGCATAACCACATTCTTCTAGGAGTGCCTCCTCTTGCATGGCGTCGAGGGGTCGAAGGGTGCGAGTCCGAAGTGGTCTCTATTGGCCTTCTGGTCACGAACGTAGAACCACTTGTCCCTCCACCCTTGGACGGACATCATCAGCTTGATGTCGAAGTATGTGGCGGATGGATCGACATGGATTCCGCAGCCGCCTACATTGTAGACTATGGAACCAGATGTCGATTGGCGTTTCAATTTAAAGAGGCGCTTGAAGAGACCGAAATGTGGCTCGATCCCGAGCCAGCACTCGCAGAGGGTGATGTAGCAAGCTACGTGGAGGATGGAATTGGGGGAAAGCTGATGGAGCTGGAGCCCGTAAAAACAAAGAAGGCCCCTGAAGAACGGATGCAGGGGCAAAGAGAGGCCGCGAATGATGAACGCTAGGAACATCACTCGAAAACCGGCAGGAGGAGAGGGGATTACCTCGCCGCCGGGGATGCGCGCGTCGGTGACTACGGCGGATAACACTCCGTCTTGGCGAAGAAGACGAAGATTAGAGGACTTGATGACGGACGGACGCCACGCGCCATTTGTGACGCGGGTGCCCGTGCCCTTCTTCTTCCCGCCGGCGGCGGTGCTGGTGCCCGCAGCGGCGGAGCCGCCCTTCTTCTTCACCGCAGCAGTGGTAGCCGCGGAATCGGCCGCAACACCTCCTTTCTTCTTCCCCATTACGCGGCGGCGATGCGACCGGAGGAAGTAGCTGGGAAATGTGCGGAGCTGGTCTAGCGCCGCGGAGGACAAGAGCACAGAGAAAGCAGAGGAGCAGCGGCAATGGCGATGAATGCAAAGGATGAACGAAAGCAGATGTGAATTTTACCGTCACCAGCGTCACTACTTAACCCCTGGAAGATGCAATCCAACGGCTTAGAAAAACCCTACTGGACGTGTGGCATTCATTGCGCTCGACACGTGGAAGAGCTGAAACGCGAACTGTCCCCCCACTACTCCCATTACGCGCAAAAATCGAGGAGGCGTAGTTAAAAAAAAGATTACGCACACCCGGTCAAATCAAAGTCAGAGAGTGGGACCCACTGCTCGTCACGTCCCGTCAAACTCGCTCACACGGGCAACTGAGGTCATGAAATCGTCAGCACTGACGTCATCAAAGCTATGCAGCAGAAGACTTCGACTACTTTAGTCCTTGCTCGAGTCTTCGAATCCACCAAGCACTCGGGGGCTACTCCCATAGGGAGCGCTGGTTGCGCACCCTCCGATTTTTCTTCTTCTTTTACAGGAACATGGACAATCAAGGCAAACCCAACCACTCAAAACACGGTTCGACTATGGACATGGGTTACTCCCATAGGGAGCGCCAGAAACAAATTCGACTGAAATAAGCAAACAAAAGACGACAACAGTCGCAAAGTTCTTTAGTCCCTGCCTGAGTCTTCGACTCAACCAGGCACTCGGGGGCTACTCCCATAGGGAGCGCTGGTCGCGCAACCCTATGATTATTTGTACAAAGTACTGTTGGTTGATAACATCCACATTCGAATTTTATGGCGACACCGCCTCATAAATTTTCCCTACAAAGAGACCGCGTCTCTTGGGTCACCCGAATCATCTCCGCGATGATAAAATTCAGATGCCGCGCTTGCAGCGTGAAGATAAGACCTGAATAAGGCCTGACAACACATTAAAGCTACGCACTACCAGAAATATATCCGTGCTTGCAGCTACGATGAACATGCCTTGACGGACGCATCGAGTGCTCACACCCATATAACTAGAATTCGACTCCTGTAAGACCTCCGCGGCTTGAGTCGAATTACACCAGCACTTTTCCGGATTCGAGTCCGGGGACTCGAGTTTGAGTAGATGGCGTTGTTTTACCCTAAGGTAGTTAACTGATAACGGTACATCGGTTAAATCAGGCACACACACCAACATTCCCTATGACATAAATAGAGCAGTCGAAAAACATACTCAGTCATGCACTCGAAAGGCTTCATAAAGTCCCCAGTCAAATCTGCGATTCCACTGGACACTCAGGGGCTACTGACATGGGTATACCCTATAGGTACTCGAGCTTGGTATATACGTCGTGAATACGTAGAGGCCCACGGTGTCACCAAGGCCCAAATGAAGAACTCGAGTAACCTACGGATTCTCGATTGCTTGAAGAACAAGAAGAAGCTAAAGATAGATAGTTGAAAGGGGAAAACCCTAACATGTAACCGACTCGACCTGCTACCCGAGACCTAGCCTATCTATATAAAGGCTAGGAAGGGGCGGCGAGGAGGACACACACAACCCTAGTTTCCACAACCCTCGCCAGATTGCATCTGCGCACCATTGTAATCTTCGATTCATTTGATAATACCACGAGCAGACAAGCAGGAGTAGGGACCTCTACGAGGCCTGAACCTGGGTAAATCTTTGAGTCCCCTGTGTGCTTGTTTGCTAGCCAATAGATGTCTCCACCGCTCCCTCCTTCTCCAAAACCCAAGTCCATAACAATGGGCATTGATGAGTTAAACCCTCGTCAGTATTGCTAAATCTACTTTGGGTGTATGTTCATCATATAATTCTTCTAATTGTATGATCCTGTTATTAACAACATCCAATGTTCATGATCAGGAAACCTTGATCATCTGTTAATCAACGAGCTAGTGTAATGAGAGACATTGCTAGAAACTTTGGTTTGTTTATTAAACACACATGTATTAACGTTTCCTATTAATACAATTCTAGCATGAGAAATAAACATTTATCATAAACATGAAATAAGATAATAACCACTTTATTATTGCCTCTCGAGCATATTCCCTTCAGGAGGCGCGGGGGCGAGGCCAGAACGTCTCGCCACCACCTCCTCCTTCGCCATTGTCATCATTCGATAATGAGCCAGTCAATCAGGTGGACGACTTTGAGTTCAACGTCACCATCCACCTACGCATAAACTAGGACAGGATGCATTTCCCCCGAGGTTTCCGCTGTGGTGGATGGGCAAGATCCCAACTAGGTTTTGCTGCAGGTTCCCGGTGGCATGACCGGGCAGTGGAGCATCGAGGTGTTGTTCAACCGCTTCGGCCAGATGTACCTCGCCAACGGCTGGAGGGAGTTCGCATGCGTGCACAAAATCCATGTCGGGCATTTCCTCGTCTTCAAGTGGAACTACGAGGGAATTCTCACGGTCAGCGTCTTCAACGAGACCATGTGCTGTCGCCACTACCACTCCGACTCTGATGACTAGATCGAAATGAAGCCATGGCCTCTTAGTTTATATTTCAATGTATTTTATCTATTATCTACTACTAAATTGTATGAAACAATGTACGACATGCCTTGTGAGTCTATTACAATTTAAGCAACCATGTGTGCCATTTCAATCATTTACAAATTGGTGGTCCAACGCAGGGCAAGCCTGCCGGCTCTCCCTAGACGCGGTGGCCACAGTTGAAAGGGCATGTATGCCCCATGTGTGATTTTGGTAATTAATGACAATCCCTATGGACTAATGTGCAAATTGAGTTTCACTTGTAGGTTTGTCCATTGCATCGCTTGGACCATGTGTTGGTTTCAAGGATGAAAAAGAAGAAGCATCGCCCAAGGGCTTTGTGCCTATTGGAATCAAGTAGAATAAGAAGATCAAGTATGTCTTGAAGAAGAAGAAGAAGAAGAAGAAGATGGAGTTCCTCATGGCTATCTTCAAGACATCGTCAAGAATTGATGTGCAAGCTCAGGATGCACCATCTCTAGAAGATCTCATGCTTGGATCTTGCCTCCTCGGTGTTCATGGAGTGATGAAGACAAGGTCAAAGAAGAGGTTTCCCCAAGGAGTATGGGGGAGCCATTCGCAAGTCTTCATCAAGCAAGAGCAAGCATGAGCAATCAAGAAAGGTGTTCCATCTTGAAGGTGACAAGATCGTCTTCATCAAGCTCAAGTGGGATGCTCAAGGCAAAGGTATGATCTTGATAGGGTTTCTACTTTACCGGTCTCTTGTAGTGTTGGGAGACTGGGTTTAGGATAGATAGCCATACTATCAAGAGGGGCTCTCGAGTGGGTGACTCGTTCATATCTTTCGAAGAGAGCTCAAACCTTTGCACACATAGCATCATCTTTCTTGGTTGTTGTTTGGTTCTTGTCCATGTGAGGATCTAGAGCTTGTGGTTATCTCCATAACAAGCTCTAGTTCATCAAAAACGGATTTCCCGTGCATATCTTATTGCGTTTTTGATCTTGCAGATTTCCGGCTCCACACCTTGGGAGGTATCTCACCTTGGTATTCTACGCGTCGCTATCTTTCCAACAAAATTGGTTTCATCTCGTTTGGAGTTCGGATGCAAAAGGTGTGGCAGTTCTGGTTCTGAAGTTTTTGCATGACCGGTAGTTCCGGCGGGCCACCGGTAGTACCGCCAGGGCAGTTGTCGCCGGTAGTACCGGTGTTAATTCCGGCCCAACTTCCGATACCGTACTCTCTCTGCCTGGTTAGCACTATTTGACTGAACTTGGATCGGATTTTCAGGCGGTAGTACCGCTAGGACATTCTTGCCACCGGTAGTTCCGGCGAAGCGGCGGTAGTACCGGCCAGGATCGCGTTTTTGTTCTTTCTCTCTCTGTTTTCTAACCGTTGGCTGAGTGCCACCAGTAGTACCGGCCACCCACCGGTACTACCGGCCGTGCGCGAATCTGTGTGTAACGGGCAGATCGGGGAGCCCTTTAAAAGGAGCTCCCCTTTCCCCTTCGGCCCGAACACTTGCTCTTCTTGGTTTTGGCTTTCTCTCTTCCATTGTTGACCTTGAAGAGCTTGCTCTCTCCCCTTCCCCCTCCTATGATTCTTGCATCTTTTTGAGGGATTTGAGAGAGGAGATCTAGATCTACAAGCCCCACCAAGCAAAATCCCTTCTTTGTGAAGGAATCCTTGGGATCTAGATCTTGGAGAGTTTTGTGTTCTCCTCTTGTGTTCTTCCTAACTTATTCCCCCAATAGCTTTTGTAGCTTTGGTGGAATTTGAGAGAGAAGGACTTGCCTCTTGCATTTGGTGCATAGGTTTGAGTTCTCCTCGAAGATTCGGCGAGTTCAAGCCCTTGGGCTTGTGTCTCTTAGGTTCTTGGAACCCTAGACGGTTGGGTGGTTGGATTGTTGACCTTTTGTGGTCTTGTAGCCTTTTGTGGCCTTCTTGCCTTTTGTGGCTTTGTAGCCTTTGTGGCATTGTTGTTGGGAGCCTCCAATTGAGTTATGGAGATTGCCCCAATCTTGTACGGGTTCGGTGACCGCCCTCAAGTGTCCCATAGTGGAACGTGAGTAGGCCTTTGTGGCGAGCTCACGGGAGAATAGGGTGAGCCTTTTGTGGCGTCGGTAGGTTGCGTGCCTTCGCATCTTGGGGTGAGGCCTTGTGTGGCGTTGGGTGAGCATCAAGCCACCACACCTCAAGGTGAGACATTTGTGGCGTTCGAAGTTCATTGCGCCCCCGCACCTCTCCAATGGAGACGTAGCTTCTTTGGAAGTGAACTTCGGGAAACAAATCATCGTCTCCGCGTCCATCGGTTAACTCTCAACCGAGCCCTTTACTTATGCAATTTACATTGTGATAGCCATCGTGCTTGAAGTATTATATCTTGCTATCACCTTGTTGCTTGTCATGCTTAGCATAGGTTGTTGGTGCACTTAGTGAAACTAGTGGATATAGGTTTTGGCTTGATAAATTAAACGTTAAGTTTTATTCCGCATTTATTAGAGCCTAAACCATAATAATTTTAAAACGCCTATTCACCCCCCTCTAGGCGACGTCCATTTCCCTTTCAACAGTGATGGCCAAAATTTGCCATCACGGAATGAATGGATCGCGCCGCTGGGCGCCCCGGCCAGGCACACCGGACCACGACCCAAATTCTATCCGCAGGCCGACGCATCCGGACAGAATTGAACCGGATGCGGCGCCAGTATACATCAGCCCGTTGGAGATGCCATAACTGTGCCTAGCGGATAGTCTGCCTTGTCCACCGAACTACCCTCCTGCATGCGTATCCTACTCCTACCCCTACTGTACGGGGCGGAGCTAGCTCGCCAACGAAGACTGGGAAAAATTTACGTGCACTAGCATTTGTCCCCACTTTTTTTCGCTGCGCATGAGGTTATCTCTAGCGGGTTGAGAAAAACCGTGAAGGGTTCGCAGCATAGAAAACAAAAAATTCCTACGATGGGAACTATACGCCAAGATGTATCTACTAGATACAAGCAACGGGTGAATATACATCCATGGAGAACTTACCCTCGAAGACAACAAAGTTTTGTTAACGAGTAGGAACTCGTGGATGATGTAGTCATTCACTTGCCGATCTCAAGATCGTGTGGAAATCCTAGCGCCGCAAACCAGCAACGCATCCGCACTCGCACACACGTTCAGGCCACCGAACAACCTCCGCCCCCTCGCTCCGACGATGCAGTGGAAGCAGCAACTCCTTCTAGACGAAATGCCACCGGGAACATGTATCTCTCTAATCTGAGACCATGGGGGATTAATACTAGAGGAGGAGAGAGATCCTTCACGAGGAGGTATGAGGAAGAAGGGTGAGAGGGGTGGCCTTTTATAGGATGAGGGGGTACCCCTCCCCATGGCCGGTGCCCCATGCGGGGTGACCCCTCACCTCCCCCATTCATGTGGTGGTAACCCCCTCCACATAAATTTGTCCCTTAACATTCCTCTTTAAAGTCTTTACTTTAAATGCATTAAATTTCTCCAAATTTAATGCTCTCTTATTCAATAAAACTCTTTTATTAATTTTATTCATAATTTTGTTAATTACTTTAATTAACAAACATTCACATAAAACCCCCTGCAACATTTCAATATTACACGCAGAACCAATTTCAACAATTTCACCTGAAATAGTTTTGGTGTCTATTGACATAATTCTAGCCCTTTGCAATTCATTCGTATGAAACATATTTGCTCCAAATGGTGTTGGTGTCCTTTAAGTGTGTCACCCTACGGTTCGTGAATAATGCAGACATGATCGAGACCCCTCTCAGATCCATAATCAGAAGCGGGACCTGGAGATCCATACTGACTCCTAAACATTCTACGATGACTTCTGTGATCGTGAGAACCTTTAACTTTAGTAACTAAATCCCTTTGTCTCGCGATATATTACATATCCGAGATTCGATCATCAGTATCTCCATACCTAGTTTGATCTCGTTACCGACATGTACTCTTTTCTCGTTCTCGTGATATAACATTCTAGTGATCTCATCACTTGCTTGCAAGCTAACCAATGTGATGTCACCGAGACGGCCCAGAGAATATCTATCTGTCATTGGGATGGCCAAATCCCACTCTTGATCCGTGAGCCTCTACATGACATTTTCATAGTACTGAACCCACCTTTATAATGACCCTTTCACGGAGTGATGTTTGATGTTTTTAAGGTACTCTTCCAGTGTTAGTGATTAACATGATCTCATGGTCTAAGGACTAGGATTACTTCATTAGATGTTATAGCAATATAAACACAATGACTTTGATCGTAATGCTATACTTCGAATGAATGTTCATCACATCATTTCACTAATGTTGTGACCTCGTTATTAACAACATCCAATGTCCATGATCAGGAAACCTTGATCATCTTGTTAATCAACGAGCTAGTTTATAAGAGAGGCATAACTAGGAACTTTCCTTTTGTTTATTAAACACACATGTATTAACGTTTCCAAATTAATACAATTATAGCATGCAAAATAAACATCTATCATATACTTGGACTATGTATAATAACAACTTTATTATTGCCTCTCAAGGCATATTCCCTTTAGTCTCCCACTTGCACCTGAGACAATAATCTAGTTACATGGTGATAAATATAACACCCATGGAGTTCTAGTGTTGATCATGTTTTGCTCTAGGGAGAGTTTTAGTCAACAGATCTGCTACATTGAGATCCGTATGTACTTTACAAATATTTATATCTCCATCCTTGACATGCTCACGGATGGAGTGAAACCGGCGCTTAATATGATTGGAATTCTTGTGAGACCTTGGTTCCTTTGTGTTGGCTATGGCTCCATTGTTGTCACAATAGATCACCATTGGATCCAACACACTAGGAACCACAACCAGTTCAGTAATTAACTCCTTCATCCAAACTGCTTCCTATGCTGCTTCTGAAGCAGCAATATATTCCGCCTCCGTTGTTGACCTTGTTACCACGGGTTATTTGGAGCTCCTCCAACTAACTACTGCTCCGTTCATGAGAAATACGTATCCGGATTGAGACTTAGAGTCATCTGGATCAATGTCAAAGCTAGCGTCGACATAACAATTAGCGACCAGCTCTTCTTCACCTCCGTATACAAGAAACATTTCCTTAGTTCTTCTCAAGTACTTAAGGATATTCTTGACCACTATCCAGTGTTCCAAACCTGGATCAGATTAGTACCTACTAGTCAAACTAATAGCATGTGCCACATCCGGTCTTGTACATAGCATGGCATACATTATAGAGCCTATGGCTGAAGCATAGGGGATCTTATCCATTATCTCTCTTTCTTCCGTCATAGCCAGACTTTGAGTCTTACTCAATGTCTTGCCTTGCAACATAGGTAAGAACCCCTTCTTACTTTTGTCCATTTTAAACTTCTTTAAAATCTTATCAAGGTATGTACTCTGCGATAGCCCTACTAGGCGTCTCGATCTATCTCTATATATCTTTATGCCTAATATATATGACGCTTCACCAAGGTCCTTCATAGAAAATTTGCTATTTAGATAACTTTTAACACTGTTTAAAAGATCTATATCATTTCCAATCAATAATATGTCATCCACATATAATATCAGAAATGCCACATTGCTCCTACTCACTTTCTTGTAAATACAAGTCTCTTCATAAGTTTGGACAAATCCAAACTCTTTGATCACCTCATCAAAGCGGAGATACCAACTCCGTGATGCTTGCTTCAGTCCATAGATGGGTCGCTGAAGCTTGCACACCTTGTTAGCATCCTTAGGATCAACAAAACCCTTTGGTTTTATCATATACAACTTTTCTTCAATATTACCATTGAGGAATGCAGTTTTGCCATCCATCTGCCATATTTCATAATAGAAATATGCAGCAATTGCTAACACAATCCTAACTTACTTTAGCATCGCTACGGGAGAGAATGTCTCATCATAGTCAACTCCTTGAATTTGTCGAAACCCTTTTGTGACAAGTCGAGCTTTATAGACAGTTACATTACCATCAGCATCATTTTTTCTTTTGAAAATCCATTTATTCTCAACGGTCTTCCGGTCGTGAGGTAAGTCCACCAAGGTCCAAACCTGGTTTTCGTACATGGATTCCATCTCGGATTTCATGGCTTCTAGCCATTTGTTCGAATTCGGGCTCATCATCGCTTCTTCATACGTCGCAGGGTCATCTATTTCATCAACCATGAATTTCGCAACAGGATTCCCGTACAGTTCAGGAGCTGCACGTGTCCTGCTTGACCTGCGAGGTTCGGTAGTGTCCTCTTTCAGAGTTTCATTGTCATTATCATTAGTTCCTTCTTCATTTGGTGAAGTCAACTCCGGAACGACTTCTGGTACTGTGCCACTCGCCATTTCATGAAGAGAAGGTTCAATAACCTCTTCGAGTTCTACCTTTCGACTACTCACACCTTTCGCGAGAAACTCTTTCTCTAGAAATGATCCATTCTTGGCAACGAAAACCTTGCCCTCAGATCTGTGATAGAAGGAATACCCAATTGTTTCTTTAGGGTATCCTATGAAGACGCATTTTTCCGCTTTGGGTTCGAGTTTTTTAGGCTGAAGTTTCTTCACATAAACATCGCATCCCCAAACTTTAAAAAATGACAGCTTAGGTTTGTTTCCAAACCATAATTCATACGGTGTCGTTTCAACGGATTTAGACGGTGCCTGATTTAAAGTGAATGTAGCGGTTTCTAGTGCATAACCCCAAAATGATAGTGGAAAGTCAGTCGGAGACATCATAGATTGAACCATATCCAATAGAGTACGATTACGACGTTCTGACACACCATTACAATGTGGTGTTCCGGCATGTATGAGTTGTGAAACTATTCCACAATCTCTCATGTGTGCGCTAAACTCGTAACTAAGATACTCTCCTCCACGGTCGGATCGCAGAAATTTGATCTTTCTATTATGATGATTTTTCACTTCATTCTAAAATTCCTTGAAATTTTCAAAGGTTTCAAACTTATGTTTCATCAAATAGATATACCCGTATCTACTCAAATCATCCGTGAAAGTAACAAAATAACGATATCCACCTCGCACCGACACACTCATTGGACCACATACATCAGTATGTACGATTTCTAATAAATCTGTCGCCCGTTCCATTGAATCGGAAAATGGCGTTCTAGTCATCTTACCCATAAGGCATGGCTCACACATGTATCAAATGATTCAAAATCAAGTGATTCTAAGAGTCCATCGGAATGAAGTTTCTTCATGCGTTTAACGCCAATATGACCTAGACGACAGTGCCACATATATGCAGATATATCATCATTAAGTTTAATCCTTTTAGCATCAACATTATGGATATGCGTATGAGTACTATCGAGATTCAACAGAAATAAACCATTCATTACGGGTGCATGAACATAAAATATATTATCCATATAAATCGAACAACCATTGTTTTCTGAGTTAAATGAATAACCGCTTTGTAATAAACACGATCCGGATACAATGTTCATGCTCAGCGCAGGCACCAAATAATTATTATTTAAGTTTATCACTAATCCCGTTGGCATATGGAGAGGCAGGGTTCCGACAACGATCACATCAACTCTTTCCATTGCCGACACGCATCGTGACCTCATCCCTTGCTAGCTGTCGCTTGTTCCGCAGCCCCAGTATCGAGTTACATATATTAGCAACTGATCCAGTATCAAATACCTAGGTGCTACTGCGAGTACTAGTCAAGTACACATCAATAACATGTATATCACATATACCTTTGTTTGCATTGCCAGCCTTCTTGTCCACCAAATACTTGGGGCAGTTGCGCTTCTAATGGCTAGTCCCTTTACAATAGTAGCACTCGGTATCAGACTTAGGGCCAGCCCAGGATTTCTTTTCAGGCACAACAACAGATTTTCCGCCCTTCTTTCCCTTCTGTTTACCCTTCTTGTCTTTCTTAAAACCGGTGGTCCTATTGACCATCAACACTTGATGTTCTTTCCTAATCTCCACTTCTGCAGTCTTAAGCATTGACAGAAGCTCAGGGAGAGTCTTCTTCATGCCCTGCATGTTATAGTTCATCACGAAGCTCTTGTAGCTAGGTGACAGAGATTGGAGAACACGATGTATGCCTAAGTCAATGGGAATCGTTATTCCCAAGGACACAAGCTTATCGGCGTACCCAGACATTTTGAGTACGTGCTCACTTACAGAGCTATTCTCTTTCATCATGCAGCTAAAGAACTTTTCTGAAACATTATAACTCTCTACGACAGCATGGGTATCGAAAATCATTTTCAATTCACCCATGGTATCAAAGGCATTGTCATTTTCGAAACGCTTTCGAAGTTCTGGCTCTAGCCCATATAGTATGCCGCAATGAACTAAGTTGTGGTCCTCCTGATGAGTCACATAGACATTCTTTTCCTCGTCAGGGGCATTAGGAGCTGGTGGGGGGCCTAGCGGCGCTTCTAGCACATATTGCTTTTGTGCAAGAGAGGAGAATCCTCAAATTCATGGCCCAGTTAGTGAAGTTGCTACAATTCGCAGCAAGTTTCTCTTTCTCCATGAAGCAGGTGGTGCCATCTACAACAGAATTTGTAAAGTTTATTTAGACTAAGTTTATAATAGATTGAGTTCAACTAAACTCCCACTCAAAAACAACATCCCTCGTGTCCTTTTGGTGATTACATGAACCAAATTCACTACACCAAGTCTGATCATCACGTGAGTCGGTGTAGCTTCAAAGGCGAGCATCTATATGGGCATCATATCAACTATATGACTCATGCTTAACCTTTCGGTCCGTGTTCCGATGCCATGTCTGTACATGCTAGGCTCTCCAAGTAAGAACCTTAGTACTCGTGTGTGTAAAACTGTCTTACACCTGTTGTATGAAAGCGCAAAGTCGAGTACACCCGATCATCACGTGATGTCTCGAAACACGATCCATAGAATGGTGCATACTTAAGGAAGAACACATTTTTATCTTGATATTTAAATGAGGGATCATCTTATAATGCTACTAAAACGCCAAACAAGCAATATAAGATGCAAACATCATATGTGTAAAGTGAAATGATATGGTTCTTGCATTTGATCACTATCATATGCATTGTGGTATGATCTTTATCATTCCTTTATGTGTAAGGCCAAGGTCTATGGAACTTACATGTTAGGTGTGTTGTAAGAGTATCAACTATACATCAACTTACAACATTACCATATCACGACACAAGTCCAACAACGATCTAAACTAGACGCCTCTAATTAATAAATTGCAGGTTTTTATGTGGCTTAGGGCTTTCAAAGATAGAACCATTCTTACCTACAAACATGGAACCACAACGATGATAACCAAATTATTAGCAACTCGTTGTAAATCAGATATTGACGATAATAGGAGAGACAGACACCCGCTAGCCACTTATACAAAACTAGTTGCATGTTAGTTGTGGAACCGGTCTCATGTGCGATAACATGTAAGGTTGGTCTGGACCGCTTCATCCCACTATGCCACCAATATCCAAAGTACATATAAGAAGCAATAACATGATCATCACCGCCCACATACTCTTATGTGTTCTACCCGTGCAAAGCACCTACGCATAGATTAGGCTCTGATACCACTGAAGGATTCGCAACATACAAAACAAAAATTTCCTACGATGGGAACTATACGCCAAGATCTATCTACTAGATACAAGCAACAGGTGGATATACATACATGGAGAACTTACCCTCGAAGACAACAAATTTTTGTTAACAAGTAGGAACTCGTGGATGATGTAGTCATTCGCTTGCCGATCTCAAGATCGTGTGCAAGTCCTAGCGCCGCAAACCAGCAGCGCATCCGCACTCGCACACACGTTCAGGCCACCGAACAACCTCCGCCTCCTCTCTCCGACGATGCAGCGGAAGCAGCAACTCCTTCTAGACGAAATGCCACCGGGAACATGTATCTCGCTAATCCGAGACCATGGGGGAATAATACTAGAGCGGAAGAGAGATCCTTCACGAGGAGGTGTGAGGAAGAAGGGTGAGAGGGGTGGCCTTTTATAGGAGGAGTGGTGGTACCCCTCCCCATGGCCGGTGCCCCATGGGGGGTGACCCCTCACCTCCCCCATTCATGTGGTGCTAACCCCCTCCACATAAATTTGTCCCTTAACATTCCTCTTTAAAGTGTTTACTTTAAATGCATTAAATTTCTCCAAATTTAATGCTCTCTTATTTAATAAAACTCTTTTATTAATTTTATTCAGAATTTTGTTAATTACTTTAATTAACAAACATTCACATAAACCCCCCTGCAACATTTCAATATTACATGGAGAACCAATTTTAGCAATTTCACCCGAAACAATTTTGGTGTCTATTGAAATAATTCCAACGCTTTGCAATTCATTCATATGAAACATATTTTCTCCAAATGGTGTTGGTGTCCCTTTAGTGTGTCACCCTACGGTTCGTGAATAATGCAGACATGATCGAGACCCCTCTCAGATCAATAATCAGAAGCGGGACCTGGAGATCCATACTGACTCCTACACATTCTACGATGACTTCTGTGATCGTGAGAACCTTTAACGTTAGTAACTAAATCCCTTTGTCTTGCGATATATTACATATCCGAGATTCGATCATCGGTATCTCCATACCTAGTTTGATCTCGTTACCGACATGTACTCTTTTCTCGTTCCCGTGATATAACATTCTAGTGATATCATCACTTGCTTGCAAGCTAACCAATATGATATCACCGAGAGGGCCCAGAGAATATCTATCTGTCATCGGGATGGACAAATCCCACTCTTGATCCATGAGCCTCTACATAACACTTTCGTAGTACTGAACCCACCTTTATAACCACCCTTTCACGGTGTGATGTTTGATGTTTTCAAGATACTCTTCCACTGTTAGTTATTAACATGATCTCATGGTCTAAGGACTAGGATTACTTCGTTAGATGTTATAGCAATATAAACACAATAACTTTGATCATAATGCTATACTTTGGATGAATGTTCATCACATCATTCCACTTATGTTGTGACCTCGTTATTAACAACATCCAATGTCCATGATCAGGAAACCTTGATCATCTTGTTAATCAACGAGCTAGTTTATAAGAGAGGCATAACTAGGAACTTTCCTTTTGTTTATTAAACACACATGTATTAATGTTTTCAAATTAATACAATTATAGCATGCAAAATAAACATCTATCATATACTTGGAATATGTATAATAACAACTTTATTATTGCCTCTCAGGACATATTCCCTTCAAACTGTGCGGAGAGAAAATAGTCGCGGTCCGGCAAGACCGAGCGGTGTGCACAGTGGTCTGACACATTTTGATCGTCCCCGCCCACTGTCAATGCTTGACGACCTCGCTCTAATGGCGATGGGAATTTAAGGGCGACGTGACGTACCCAATCACCGCTGGCTTTCCGTGCAACCGGTGTTTCCTGCCCTCGCTGGATCTTGTTGCCCATGCAGGCCTAGTGGTCGTTTCCTACCCACGGTCAGAAACATCCAGTCCTTGCATGGTGTGGTGACCCAGCATACCACTGCATGATGTAGTACACTATAGTCATTGACATAACACCAATGAAACACCGTTCACTAGTATTACATCCCTTAGAGTGGTACAACAGAAATACAGTAGGTCCAAGACACATAAATATAGTAGAGGTCATGTCGAAATCCGTAACACTTGCCCTGATGTTTTCATCAGAACAAGAGAGACCCTGATCCCTCACTAGCTTCTTTAGTTTGCGCGAAAATTCCCCGGATTTTTTGATGCATGAATACAATGCACATACCTTATTTCAGCTTATTCCTAATCTCTAATGCTGGGATGTTACACATGGTCTATAAAATATGGCCGATGGCGCGATGATGAACACTAGACCTTGCACCACCAAGGTCCACCAAAGCACCAACAAATAGTAGCCATGCCTCCCAGCAACAAAGAATAGGAGGTGTGTGATGCCCACGAAGCCGCGGTACAGGAGATGGACCTAGCCACCGCCAAGGCACCGGTGGAGGCGATGGCCCGTGAAGCCGCTTCTTAGGCAGTTGCCACGACGCGCTGTGTTGCAGACAAGGCAGTGGCTGAGAAGGCAATGCGCAGTGCCTAGCAGTAAGCAGGCTGAGGCACGTCTGCTGAGCAGCGTGCAATACAGCGGAGGAGCAGCGTGTCACATAGGTGGCTGCTGTGGCGGTGTTGGTGGCGATGGACGTGGAGGAGGAAGAGGAGGACGAAGACAGCTTCCTCACCAATTTTGACAACGAGTCCGAGGAAGCCGTGTAGGAAAGGAGCAACGAGCAGCGGGCCATCGTCGAGTCCTACTGAAAGGACATTTACTATCATAAATCACTTTTGGTGTTCGTTAACAACTAGCATACCTATTTTACAGTTTGCTATTGTCTATAGGTTGATATTTTACAAAGTGAAAATGACCAATAACTTGCGGAGCATTCCCTGCACTATTACTTGCTTCTTGGATTTCCATACCAGAGTCTCTGGTCTATCATAACCAGAGTCTCTGGTGTGGTCCGGAGTTTCCCCAGGAGTCTCCGGAGTGGGCTTCTAGTTTCCTGCCTGGGACAGCCAGAAGGGTGGTCTGGAGGTTGGTCCAGAGTCTCCGATCCATGCCTCTGGCCGGAGTCTCCGGTGTAGAGGGACCGGAGTCTCCGGTCCACTTGGCTCCCAAGTGGGCTGGGTCATTCTGTCGGTCGGTTCGAAGGCTGGTCCGGAGGTTGACCGGAGTCTCCAGTATTGACCGGAGTCTCTGGTGTGGAGACCGGAGTCTTCAGTCAGCTTCTTCTCCAACGGTCAGAAAACGGTTCACAAATGCGAGGGGCTATAAATAGAGGACCTTATCCCCTTCCTCTAGCTGCTCGTCCACCTCAAGAACACCATGTCCATTTGAGCCACCAAATCAACAAGATCTCTTCATCCAACCATCCAAAGTCTTTGATCTTTGGAGAATCGAAGGAGGAGGCCTTGATCTACAGCTTCACCAAGAGAGATCTTCATTTCCCCCTCATTCACTTGAGGGACCCCATGCTCTAGTGTTTCGTTGGAAACCCTAGGTTTTGATTTGGTTCTTACAAGCTTGTCTTTGTTTGTTTGACAGCTTGCTTGTATTTGGGAGCCTCCAATTAAGTTGTGGATGTGTGCCCCGAACTCGTTGTAAAGGTGCCGGCTTCCACCTCGAAGGTTGCCGTATAGTGGAAGAGGTGAATCGAACCCGTTGGGGTGAGGTTCATCAGAGAACAAGGGAGGCCTCTCGTGGCGTTGGCGGTTTGAAACCACCCCCTCTCCAAACATAGACGTACTTCCCCTCAAAAGGAAGGAACTACAGGAAACAAATCCTTGTGTCTCCGTGTGCTTCACTTTGGTTACTTCTATCCTTTACCGCACCTTACTTATCTAGTTATTGTTTAGTTTGTGCTAGTTTGTCATATAGGTAAATTCACCTTAGTTGCATAATCTAGAGAATTTACCTTTCTTGTCAAACCCTAATTTGAAAAAGAGTAAAATTTGAAGTAGCACCTATTCACCCCACCCCCTCTAGGTGCCCATACGATCCTTTCAATTGGTATCAGAGCCTCGGCTCTTTATTCGGGCTTAGCCGCCTAAGAGATTACGGGCAACCCAGAGGAGGGAGAAAGTGAGGCTAGCCAGTCGGTGACCATGGTAGATCTCAAGAATTTGGAAACAAGCTTGAGCTCTACCTTGGGCAATGAAATCCTACAGTTGCGTCAACTCGTTGAGCAACTTGTTAAGGATAAGCAAAACTCACCTCCTCTCTCTCCAGTGGAAACACCACCAAACCCAAAGGCTAATGCTCTGGCAAAGCCTTTGGAGGAAGTGGTAGGGGATGAACATAATTCCACTAACTCCACCACCAAAAAGGGTGATGGGAAGGAAGAGTTCCATACGGTTCCCGGATGGTACTCTCCTGACCCTCCTATCCCTCATCCACATATAAATAATAGAGGAGACCCACCTAAGTTAGTTGCACATACTTTTGCTCAATGGCAAGTGTTAATGAAATCTCATGTGCGCAGCTCTTGCATTGATTTGTGGAATATTATTGAAGAAGGACTCAAAATTGAGGATCCAACCAACTTGACGAGAAGAGAAGTGGTCAATAGCCAACTCAATGCGACAGCCTTGCACATGATCCAACTTGGGGTGGGGCCAAAGGATTTTCCCCACATTGAGCACTACAACACCGCCAAGGAAGCTTGGGATGCTCTCATTGACTTGTTTATTGGCAATGAGAGTATGAGGAGAAATAGATATGATGCCTTAAGAAATGAGGCCGAAGGTTTCTTCATGAAGGATGGTGAGGATCATGAAGACATGTATCGAAGACTCAAATCCATAGCCACTGCTTTCAAGAATGTTGGTGCCTCTCACATTGATGACGCTTGGATCAAAAGGAAGTATGTGAGTGCTCTCATGCCTTTCAAGCCTACTGACTTGAAGAGTCTCCAAGGAAGACACAACTACCATCTCATGACCTCCAATGAAGTGATGCATGAGATGGCCGCCTTCAAGGTTGCTGCCAAGAATGCCAAAGACGCCCGTGCTCGTGCCATTGGAATGAGTAGTGGTGTCAATCTTGCCTTGAAGGCCAAGGTTGTGGAGTATGATGAAGATGAAGGAAGTGATGATGGACCTTCAATGAGCCACCCTGAAGATGTCAAGATTGCTCATGGTGAATACATGGCCTTCTATGCAAGAAACTTTTGGATAGATCCCGCTAAGGCCAAGATGGAAATGCAACGAAGAAGCAACCCCAATGGGAGAAGAGACAATGGGTCCAAGTTGAGAACTTGTTTCAATTGTGGTGACCGCTATCACTTCGTTGCAGCTTGTCCCTATGAGAAAAGAGAAGACCATGGGGGTAAACTTGTGTTCAAGAAGACCTCCAAAGCTCCCTACAAGAAACCCCTCATCAAAAGGAACCCAACCAACAAGAAGCTGGGAGAAATTGTCTTGATCACACATGAAGAGTACTCCTCCTCCGATGATGAAGAGGAAGAAGAGGATACACCAAGTGGTGTGGCGGCTCTGGCCACTACCTCTACTCCGTCATTCTCGCTCTTCGACTCTCCAAATGAGAATATCTCCAACAAGAACGTCACTTGCCTAATGGCAAGAGGAACGGAGACCTATGCTTCCGGAGGGTCAAAGTGGGTGCTTGATAGTGGTTGCACAAGTCATATGACCGGAAGCGCGTCTAGTGTCAAGGAGTCGAGACCTAATGTTGATCAAATATCCATGACATATGCTGACAAGTCAAAGTCTAAGGTAATGGGTTTCGGCAAAGTTGTGGTCGCACATGATATCACTCTCGTGGACGTCATTCTTGTTGAGACCCTTTGCTATAATTTACTTTCAGTCCGTGCTCTAGGAAAGATGGGTTTTGCTGTCTTCATTGATGTTGATATTGTGATCCTCTTGTGGAGCAAGACTCTAAAGGTTGCTTTCGTTGGGTACGTCGAGGATGACTTGTATGTGGTGGACTTCTCAGGGAAAACCACTACAAGTCCGATGTGCCTATTCGGAAAGGCCGATGTGGGTTGGCTATGGCATCGCCGTCTAGCCCATGTCAACATGAGAACTTTGCAAAGCCTCCACAAGGATGGTCATATTGTTGGACTAAAACAAAACGTTTGCTTTGACAAAGATCGTGTTTGCAAGGCATGTGTTGAAGGAAAGATGCATGATTCTCCCCACAAGCCAAAGAACTACATCAAGTCCAAGAGGATCTTGGAGCTTCTTCATGTGGATCTCTTTGGTCCTCCGTCTCATGCAAGTCTTGGTGGGAAGAAATATTGTTTGGTGATTGTTGATGACTACTCAAGATACACTTGGGTATATTTCTTCAAGTTAAAAAGTGAGACCCAAGAGAACTTCATTGACTTCATCAACATGGCTCAACGTCAACACAATGTCCCAGTATTAACAATAAGAAGTGACAATGGTACCGAGTTCAATAACTACACACTAAATGGATTTCTTAGTGATGAGGGAATAAAACATCAATATTCTGCTGCATATACCCCTCAACAAAATGGTGTAGCTGAGAGGAAGAACCGGACTGTCATTGACATGGCAAGGACTATGTTGGCGGAATTCAAATCTCCATACAATTTTTGGGTTGAAGCTATCTCCACCGCATGCTATGCATCAAACCGTCTCTACCTCCGCAAAGAATTCATCAAGACTCCATATGAAATCCTTACCGGTAACAAGCCTAATGTTTCTTATTTCCGAGTATTTGGTTGTAAGTGCTTCTATCGCATTAAGGGCATTCGTTTATCCAAGTTTGATTCCAAAGCATTAGAGGGTATTTTTGTTGGTTATGGTCTCGAATCCCACACTTCTAGAATCTATGACAAGCTCTCAGGAATTGTCATAAAATCTTGTAGTGTGGTGTTTGAAGAATATGATGGTCCCCAAGCGGGGCGTGTTGATGTTTGTGATGTAGATGATGAAATGCCTCGGGATGCCATAGGAAGAATGGGTGCGGGTTTCATCCGCCCTGTTGAGGAACCCCTTATGGTGGATCGAGAAGAACAATGCTCTACTCAAGTGGATCCCTCATCTTCACAACTTGAACAAGCTACTGTCGAGGTGGACAACGACCCATGCCAAAGACAAGTTGTGGACCCTCAACCTACTGATCAAGAAGATGCCTCCAGCCAAGAGGTGTTTGAGTCTCCGTTTGCCAGGATGTCCAGTGGTGCTAAGGCCATTACACAAGCAAGATCTATACAAACTGCCATAAGTACAGCTGAATACCTGGCCAGTTGTGGGATTGATCAAGACCAAGGTCAATCCTTTCCTCCTATAGAAGAGAATATTTCCAATGATGATCAAGGTCAAGTTAATGGTCAAGACGAGGACCAAAATGATGAAGTGATCCCACCAAGAAACAACAAGGAGATCGAAACTCGTCGCCAAGCTAGAATGGATAGAATATTGGAATTAAGAGACCACACTCTTGAGAATGTGGTTGGAGATCTAAGAAGAGGGATATCTACTCGAGCTCAATTGAAGAACTTTGGTGAGCACCAAGCACACATTTCCATGGTGGAACCAAAGAAAGTATGGGAAGCTCTTGAAGATTCGGATTGGTTGGATGCAATGCACAAAGATCTCAACAACTTTGAGAGAAACAAAGTATGGAAGTTAGTGGAAAAGCCAAAGGATTGCCGCAATGTTATAGGCACCAAGTGGATTTTCAAGAACAAGCAAGATGAGCATGTAATTGTGATAAGGAACAAGGCAAGATTGGTTGCACAAGGGTTCTCTCAAATTGAAGGCATTGATTATGGAGAGACTTATGCACCCGTGGCTCGCCTTGAGTCCATCCGTATCCTTCTTGCTTATGTGGCACATCATAAATTTAAACTACAATAAATGGATGTAGAAAGTGCATTTCTCAATGGTCCATTGCATGAGTTGGTATATGTGAAACAACCCCCTGGATTTGAGGATCCCAACTTTCCAAACCATGTCTACAAACTCGATAAGGCACTCTATGGGCTCAAGCAAGCCCCACGCACGTGGTATGAGCACCTTAGAGAGTTGTTGTTAGATCATGGGTTTGAGGTTGGGAAAATCGATCCCACTCTTTTTGTATGCCAAATTTATGTAGATGATATTATCTTTGGCTCATCTAACAAAGCTTTTAATGATGAATTCTCTAAGCTGATGACTGACAGGTTTAGGATGTCTATGATGGGAGGATTGAGAGTATTTCTTGGTTTTGAGATCAAGCAAGTGAGAGGTGGTACATTCTTCAACCAAGCCAAGTATACTCAAGATATTCTCAAAAGATTCAACATGAAATATCTCAATGGAGCTCCCACTCCCATGGCAACAAAAACTCATCTTGAACTAAACCCAAATAGTAAAGATGTGGACCAAAAGGTATACCGGTCCATGATTGGCTCTTTGCTTTACCTTTGTGCATCTAGACCCGATATTGTGTTGAGTGTAGGAGTGTGTGCAAGATATCAAGCGGCTCCTAAAGAAAGCCATTTGATGGCAGTCAAGAGAATCTTTCAATATTTGGTTCATACCCCAAACTATGGTATTTGGTATCCTAGGGGGTCAACTTTCTCTCTTTGTGGGTACATGGATTCGAATTGGGCTGGTGAGAAGGATGATAGAAAATCAACCTCCGAGGCTTGCTAATTCCTAGGGAGGTCCTTGGTATGTTGGTCTTCTAAGAAGCAAAATTGTATATCTCTTTCCACCGCCGAAGCCGAGTATGTGGCTGCTGCTAGTGCGTGTACACAATTGCTATGGATGAGGCAAACTTTAAAGGAATACGGTGTCCATTGTGACAAAGTGCCTCTTCTATGTGACAATGAAAGTGCTATCAAGATTGCATATAACCCAATGGACCATACAAGAACAAAGCATATTGAGATTCGTCATCACTTCATTAGAGATCATGTTGCCCGAGGTGATATTGAGCTGTCATATGTGTCAACCAAAGACCAACTTGCCGACATTTTCACGAAGCCACTTGATGAAGCAAGGTTTTGTTATTTGAGGAATGAACTAAATATCATGGATTCGAGGAGCTTGACTTGATTGCCTTGCATTCTCACCTATGTTTTGACCCATATTTGGTGTAGGTGCAGACATGGACATAGGGGGAGTGTGGTCCTAATTCATTGGACTATCCCTCCCCCCATAATGCCAACATTAAGAAATTCAATTCTCTTAGTATCATTTAGTGATATGTGAGCGTCATTGTTGAGGGCTATGAACCCAAGGATAATTCTTCGCGGTATCATGCCACAAACTCCTACATGGTGGCTTCGGCCACCACCCTCTTCTCATTTGAAGAGTTGGGTCTTAGTTTGGATTTACTTGACACATTTGAATGGATTTATGTGGTTTTCTTGACTTTTCACAGTATGAGATCTTAACCCAAGCCCTCCCTGTGTCCTGAAAACCCACTCTATCTAATATATGTCCCCATACACTCACCTTGGAGCTTGTTGGTCGAGGAGGACCGGAGTCTCCGGTGTGTTCACACCGGAGTCTCCGGTATGGGCCGGAGTCTCCGGTCTAGACGATTTCTGACCACTTAAAGGGAGGACGGGGTGAACTGAAACAACAGTTTCATTCATCCACCCCGTCCTCCCCTCACTACCCCGTCGCCTCCTCTCCCAAATCTCCTCCCCGGAGGTCAAGAAGCCCCCGAGATCCGCCGTGCCACCGGCCAATCATCTCCTTTCCACCATTGGGTGATTCCCACCAGTGGAATCCATCCCATGGACAGATCTGGTACCTCTCCTCCTTTTTCTCACGTAGGGTTCTTCCCTTACTTTGTTTTGAGGATTGATACTAGTTTTGGTGATGGGAATCCCTTGTTTGCATGCACTTGTGTACTCTACTCTTATTACCTTGCCCGATCTGTTGGATTCAACACCACTGGAGCCTCCCTGTTCTTCCCCCAAGTCGCCTGACCGGAGACTCCGGCCCGCAGGCCGGAGACTCTGGCCTGAGCCAGAGACTTCGGTGTGGACCACGGAGACTCCGGTGTGTGTTGAATCTAACACGTCTTGCTAGGTCTCTAGGGTTCTGTGCTGCCTTCGTGGGACATATATACTTACCTCCATGCTATCTCCCTCGCTGATTTTCATAGGTTCTGGCTCTCGTCGTCCTCCTCGCACCAAGGCCAAGATGAAGAGAGGGGAACCTCACTATGATGAGTTTGAGGGTAAGTACATTGTGCCCCCATCCAATCGTAGATAGCAGGCCCGTGATGCGGCCTATATGCGGCAGGAACAGAACAGGGTTGAGGAAGAGAACCGTGTCAAGAGGGCAAAATACGACAATCTTCAATCTTTGGCTCGCATGTCTAAGCAGGAGTACCGTGAGCTGCGGAAGACTAATTTCTATGAATTGCCTCGCACCAGTGATGACCCCTGTTATTGGAGGAAGGAACAAGTTGTCGTCATGAAAGGCATTTACAGTGTGCTCAAGAGATCTCCTGTGTGCCCCTAGAAGTACTTGAGTGTTGAGTAGATGAGGAAGAGCCCCTACTTCTCTGATGCTCTGTGGATTAGTGAGAAGTTGGGGTTGTTCAACTTGATGGAGCTCCGTGAAGACTACAACATCACCCTTATACAACAGTTCTATGCCACAGTTGTGTTTGGGACTAACCAAGCCAGGACGATGACTTGGATGACTGGCAATCACCGCTGTTCTGCAACTTTCTATGACTTTGCTGAGGCTATCTTCGAGACATTCTAGGGGGTATCTACTCATGTTGGAGTTCGCATGCACTTAGCAGCTCTTGAGGTGAACAAGAACAAGCTTGCCCCTTTATATGGTAGTGAGGGTGTTGTGGGAGGGTCCAAGGGACTCAAGCCTCTCTACAATCTAATGTTGAGGATCTTCCGCCAGACCATTTCCCCTAGTTCCAGGAATGATGATTCCATCAAATGTGGTTTGGTCAACTTGCTATATCACACCCACAAGACTTACATGGCTGGCCCCGATGCTGATGCTGATCCTATTGATGTGATGGATTACATATTTGAGGAGATGTATCATGCCATCTTATAGAAGAAGGCCCCTCCATATGCACCTCTGGTCATGAGACTAATCAACACTTAGCAACATGGTTCTCCGCTTGCTATGCCTCCCAACCTTACCGAGCACACTCTCGTATCTCTGCAGCAGAAAGGGGAAATGAGGGCTCCCCCTAGACGCTCCCATGCACATATGGAGGAGGAAATCTCAGATACCGAAAGGGCCCCTCTCCTCCTAGGGCTCGGAGGAAGAATGCTTCCAATGCACCTCTTCCTCCCATGACACGTGACTATGTCCATGAGAGGGTCAAGACGGCCTCATTCTGGGAGAGGACCATGTATTGCATGAATGTAGACATCCGCAAGCAACATCATGATTCCTACAAAAGCAACCATCACATCTAGAAACTACTCAAGGAAATCAAGGCTCAGGGTGAAGCGTATGATGAGGAAGGTGAGGCTGAGTACACTGACGAACATGGCGCCCAGCCATCCACCGAGTCCGATCACACTCTTTAGTTTGGGGCATGGAATGCCCAACATGACAGCTTGGTGGATTGGAAGACCTTTTCTGATGTCACTTCTGGATTTGGGTACCAAGGTACATCCTCTTCTCGCCCTCACGGCAAGGGGCTTGCAGCTCCTGATGGTGATGAGGACTATGATGATGCCGATGAGGATCAGGATATGGATGAGGAGGACGAGGAGGATGATGACGAGGATTACTGATCCGTTGGGACGGTAGCTTAGGTCTTTTCCCTTTTTCGGTGTTTCGATGCCAAAGGGGGAGAAGACATTGTCATCGGGATTTGCATGGGTTTAGGCTACTTCATTCGTATTTGCTTTCTCGTCTCTATTTGCCCTATGTTATTGCGGGACACTGTTTGCTATTTGTGTGTGACTCGGTGGGTGCTCCAACTTTATTGTAACTCGTGTGAGAACTATGTGTTTTATCCATACTCTACCTACCTTGCCTGCTTTACATGTTTATCTTTGGGCACATAGGCATGGGGAGCATGTCCATACTCTGTCATAAGTCACTGCAAACCTTTTTCATGCAAAAACCACTAGGTGTCATCGAACACCAAAAAGGGGGAGATTGAAAGGACATTTAATATCATAAATCACTTTTGGTGTTCGTTAACAACTAGTAGACCTATTTTACAGTTTGCTATTGTCTATAGGTTGATATTTTACAAAGTGAAAAGGACCAATAACTTGCGGAGCATTCCCTGCACTATTACTTGCTTCTTGGGATTTCCAGACCGGAGTCTCCGGTGTGGTCTGGAGTTTCCCCAGGAGTCTCTGGAGTGGGCTTCTAGTTTCCTGCCTGGGACAGCCAGAAGGGTGGTCCGGAGGTTGGTCCGGAGGCTGGTCCGGAGTCTCCGGTCCATGCCTCTGGCCGGAGTCTCTGGTGTAGAGGGACCGGAGTCTCCGGTCCACTTGGCTCCCAAGTGGGCTGGGTCATTCTGTCGGTCGGTCCGGAGGCTGGTCCGGAGGTTGACCGGAGTCTCTGGTATAGACCAGAGTCTCCGGTGTGGAGACCGGAGTCTCCGGTCTGCTTCTTCTCCAACGGTCAGAAAACGGTTCACAAATGCGAGGGGCTATAAATAGAGGACCTTATCCCCTTCCTCTAGCTGCTCGTCCACCTCAAGAACACCATGTCCATTTGAGCTACCAAATCAACAAGATCTCTTCATCCAACCATCCAAAGTCTTTGATCTTTGGAGAATCGAAGGAGGAGGCCTTGATCTATAGCTTCACCAAGAGAGATCTTCATTTCCCCCTCATTCACTTGAGGGCCCCCATGCTCTAGTGTTTTGTTGGAAACCCTAGGTTTTGATTTGGTTCTTACAAGCTTGTATTTGTTTGTTTGACAACTTGCTTGTATTTGGGAGCCTCCAATTAAGTTGTGGGTGTGTGCCCCAAACTCGTTGTAAAGGTGTCGGCTTCCACCTCGAAGGTTGCCGTATAGTGGAAGAGGTGAATCTAACCCGTTGGGGTGAGGTTCATCGGAGAACAAGGGAGGCCTCTCGTGGCGTTGGCGGTTTGAATCCACCCCCTCTCAAACGTAGACGTACTTCCCCTAAAAAAGAAGGAACTACGGCAAACAAATCCCTGTGTCTCCGTGTGCTCCACTTTGGTTACTTCTGTCCTTTACCGCACCTTACTTATCTAGTTATTGTTTAGTTTGTGTTTGTTGGTCTTATAGGTAAATTCACCTTAGTTGCATAATCTAGAGAATTTACCTTTCTTGTCAAACCCTAATTTGAAAAAGAGTAAAATTTGAAGTAGCACCTATTCACACCCCCCTTCTAGGTGCCCATATGATCCTTTCACCTACGACACCACGCACCGTCTCGCCGGTTCTCGCGCTGTCACGAGTGCGGAGCGAGTGGCCCAGGAGAGCAGGGACCATTGGGTAGCAGAGATGGAAGCGATGTACGCCCGTCAGGCCTCCGATGATGGGATGGCGGTGAGGGAGCGACACGAGCGGGCCGACGAGTAAATCAGGAAGCGCGTCAGCACTGCTGCCAGGGAACACCTTCAGAAACGTCAGGGTGGTCGCGCCGGCGCAGCTGGTCCCTCGGGCCACGGTTGTGGCCAGGACTAGGCGCGGCCGACCAGATGGCGACCAGGAGAAGTTGTCGTAGTTTAGTTAAATTGGACTTAGATAGTTAGATCTGGATGTAACCTGCTATCGATCTAATGAAAAGGATTATCGAATTAATGTCCCACTTACACACGGGTCCCATCGGTCTACACCTGCACACGCGCGCGGTTCGCGCGCTATCCATGCCGACCCAACCTTGACCCAAATTTGATGAACCGATGAGTCACGCCGGATTCGTCGGTCCCTATGGATCGTGCCGCTGGAGCGTGCGCGTGCGGCCCTCCTATTCGCGCGAACCGGTTTATACGCGGCATAACCGATTGGCGTCGGCTCGGTAGAGATGGCCTAAGTTCACCGGCGTATATAGCCCGGACATACCGGGCTATTGGCCTCACCAGTTAGCACCACTATATACTCGCTTTTGTTTTGTGAAGTATTGGTCTTTTTTTAGTCAAAAGCTTAGGTGGACATTCAGTTCGATGTACATTTTCGGTGTGATTCATAAAAAATATGGCTTGTGTGGAAACATTAAGATATACAACCTTCTTCACTAAGATGCTCACGGTATTAACATGTACCACTATAGTTGTTATATGTTAGTGATATTCTAAAAAAAAGAAACATGTTAAGATGCAATATTTTTCCACGCAATAAAAATAATGCTACTCCCTCGGATCCATATATAATACCGATACTTATTATGGATCAGAGACAGTAGTAAACATGATCACTTTTCCAGGTTATCCTCCTAAAATGCTAGCGCAAACTCATAGGAACATTTGTTCAAACCATCATCTCTTGAGAATTTTCCTAGCACTGGCTGGAAATTTGGTGATAGTAAGAGTGCACCCAAACACTTCACTCGACAACCAACATAGAGAGTATCGTGTATAGTGCTTGTAGTGAAGCCACGGTAAAACCAAACGTGGTTCTTAAGGTTTTATGGGGAACCAGTTGCTTCACATCAATCTCGAAAGAGTACCTCGTGGAATGCTAGCAAGAAATTTCGAGGAAGACTAAATGTGGTTTATATGAACCCTAGTTTTTTTAGAATTTGGATAGTCGATTGAAAGTTTGGTCACACCAAGAGTTACCCAAACACTTCACAACAACCCACAAGATATCTTGTGAAGTGGTTGTAGTGAACTCATGAAAGAACCAAATGTGATTCGTAGCATTTTTAGCCCTCAAAGGGTACCTCACGAAATGCTAGAGCGAAACTCATATGGAGACAAACTGTGGTTTATACAAACCCCCATCTCTTGAGAATGTTTGGCTGGTGTTGAGTAGAAGTCTGGTCATCCCAAGAGTTCACCCAAACACTTCACAACAATCCAAGAAAGAGTATCTTGCGAAGTGCTTGTAGTGAACTCGTGATAGAACCAAACACGGTTTGTAACATTTTTTGGGTGGCAGAGGTTATAAGGTTGGTGAAACCAAGAGTTCCTCCAAACACTTCACATCTGGTGTGAGACAGTGCCTTGCGAAGTGTTTGTAAGGAACTCCCGGTAATACCAACCGTGATTCCATAGTGACGGGAGTTATACAAACGCACTTGATTGAAATCTCTAAGAGAAGTGCTTCACGTGCTTCAAGGGAGCCCTAGGAGACGCCAAATCTAACTATTTCCCACATGCACACACATTGCCAGTGCAATATGGAGCATAGGTTGCTACTGAAGTGCTTTAAGCCGAACTTCAGGTGACAACCAACCAAGCTACTCCCTCTGACCCATATTTATTGACTTAAACTTGTTTAGATTCGGATGTATCTAGACATTTTTAGGACGAGATACATCTAAATCAAGAAAAATCCAAGTCAACTAATATGGATGAGAGTACTGTAGAACTACTGTACATTTCTAATGGGCCACTTCACTTGTTTAATCTGCTCGCTGGTGGTTTCGTTCTATTTATAAGTGGGACTGTGGGAGACTGAAGATCCGTACGTGGCGCACTGTGCACACATGCAGGGCCACCGGCCGGCTCCTGGCACCAGACCGGATGAACTTGGCAATGCACCTAGGCGTGATGTAGCCTAGGTTAAATTTAAGCTAGCACGCATGTCGAGAGCCTCATGTGATGTGGCCTTTTTCTGCGCTTGTCAGCTGGATATGGGAGCCAGCTCCGAATCCTTAAAAGCATATATGGAGCGAAAGGGGGCGATCAACTCCTTATCCCGTGCAGAGAGCTTCTGTCTCGGTTTCTGTCATATTTTCTCTCACCATGTACATGGAGGGGAAAATGCAACGAGTCAACAAGGGCGTCTAGGTGCAGCGTATGCAATCGCTGGCGCCATCGGAGTAGCTTTGTCTGGGGATGTGTCGTTCCCAGGAATCCAGGATGCGTCGAGGACCATCCTAGCTTCTTCCTCGAGCTGTAACGAGATCCTCCGACTTAGAGCAAACTACTACTGGCCTACTGCAGAGGGACGTTGTCGATTTTGGATCGCTAGATACCCATCTGATGGCAGCAGCTCGAACGCGCTAGGGACGTACCGTGCAGTTCCCCCGTTCGCTTCTGGGTTCCCGTTTGTTTCCTTGAGGCAGCTAGACGGGATTTGGTGTTATTGTGATTTTGTTCTGTTCATCGGCGGAGATGGGTTGTCTGTCTTAATCCTCCCGCAGCTCGACCATACTTATAGTATGAAGGCAAATGAGTGTTTGACGAGCGGTGAACCTACTTGGGGTTCGTGTTTCTTATGATATATCTTGGCTGATCCATCTCATCTCTTATTAGGAATACGTTTTTGTTTTGCTTGTGATCGCTCTAGATGTCCAGGCATGTATTTGTCGCGAAGCGGTACCCGATTCGCCCGCTTCGTAGCTAAAATTTATTAGTTTAGTTAAAAAATTCATCAAAATTTCTATCTTGCGGGTTGCCACTTCGCAACCCCAATTTCAGGGCATCATGTCTCTGGATGCAATGCAGAAAGTTCAAAATGCACCATCGCAGGAGCGATTTTTGAATTCTCGATCCATTACAGAACCGATATGCTGGCCGATGACTGCCCGTCAGTTGCCCGGTCAATTTTACATGCCGTTCGGCACTTTGATCTCTAGCGATCCATACCCTTTTTTCTGGGAGTACAGTATTTTATTTTTTTCCTACCCCTCCCTACGAGGGGAAGTGGGAAAGTGTTAGGGTATCTCCACCGGGTCGATCCAACCCATCCCGACGTGTCCGAAACCGTCGACGCGGACGCGCGCGACGTGCGTGGCGCCGCAGCGGCACGACCCATCCGTCCAGACACATCCGGCTCGACCCATGCATGCATCTAATTTGCCTGACCACTGGGTCGGCCTGGACACGCAGCGCCCGGGCATGTGTCCGACCATATCCAATGGCGGTCCCTCCCGCCAGTGGAACACAAGCCACTCTACTTCTCCCTCCAAAAAACCTCTCCCAAAATTCCCACTGGCGGGAGCGGCGGGAAAGGCGATGGATCCCGTCGCCATGGTCGACGCTACGCCCTCCGGCGTCCCCGCTGCCAAGAAGCGCGGCCGGCCGAAGAAGCCTGCGGCTAACATGATGCCGACGGAGCGGAAAATTGAGACGGTTAAGCGAGCCGGCCGGCGGCGTGCGGCGCGAGGTCGACTCGCCGAAGCCAAGCTCAAGAAGGAGCACCGAGAGGAGAACGAGCGCATCATCACCGCGCAGAACAGGGCCAACCAAAAGGAGCTGGTAGTGGATGCCGCCAAGCACGCCGTGCACACGATAAAGCACGAGGCGATGACCGCCGCCTTCGATGGCACGCTGGCCTTCGGCGCCGGCGGTGTTTCCATGGCCGGTGCGTCCTCTACCAGCTCCGTCACGTCCACCCCTTGCGTCCAACCAAGGATGCCATGCCCGCACACACCTTCGCTCGGAGGCGACACTAGGATCGTCGCCTGGCTCTCCCGGTTCGTCCATCCCCGCAATGCATCGTCAGAGGCAGGAGAGCCCGCCATCGACCTCAACCGCACTCCAACGACCACGGACACAACCCTACAGGCGTCGAAGAAGCAACGAACCATCTCCGTCGCGGACATGCCGGCACCAGTCAACCTGTTCGGCGGAATGCCAGACGCGCAGCCGACCGAGGAAGGCACGGTATGATCACGCCATCTCTTTACCTTTGCCAGCACGCCGCTCCCGTCTCTTCACCTAGGAGGATTTCGGTGCAGGATTTCATGGCCAGAGATGCCGAGGATGCCATGAACGACATGATCAACGAGGGTTGCGACGGCTATGGTGACGACGCAGAGACGTGATGGCTCAGTGTTGATGTAGAGCTCGCTGGGAACCCCAAGAGGAAGGTATGATGAGCACATCAACAAGTTTCCCTCAGTTATGAAACCAAGGTTTAATCGAACTAGTAGGAGCAAAGAAACACCCCAAAGGTGTTGCTAGCTGAGCCTTGGCAGGCCGCACTACCGGTGCTAGTAGCAACGTGGAGACCTGCACAACACAACCACAGAACTCTGTCCCCAACTTGCGATGAGGTTGTCAATCTCACCGTGTTTTGTTGAAAACAAAGGATTAAACGTATCGAATGGAAGGAAGTAATAGTTTGCAGAAAGTAAACACAAAGCAGTAAACAGTTTATAGATTGTATGTAAAAGAAAAGGACCGGGATCCATAGTTCACTAGAGGTGGCTCTCCTTAAGATAGATAACATGCTGGGTGAACAAATTACAGCGGGGCAATTGACAAACATCGAGAAAGCAATACATGCATATATTAATCATCTTGACTCCTTTGGAACTTGATTGGGCATTACAACATTATAGATAGACCGCCATCCAACTGCATCTATGACTAATAATCCACCTTCAGGTTATCATCCGAACCCCCTCTAGTATTAAGTTGCAAGCGACAGATTATTGCTTTATGAATTGCGTGTAATGTAAACAATACGATTGTTCTATGAACAAAGGATTGTTGTTTTGTCCCTAGTAGCAACAACACATCTAGTACCTTAGAGATTTCTGTCACTTCCCTAGATTACCAGAGGCATGAACCCACTATCGAGCATAAATACTAACTCTTGGAGTTGCTAGCATCTACTTGGCCAAGATAGCTACTAACAACGGAAAGCATGCAAGATCACAAATAACAAAGACATGATAGAATCAATAATCAATCTGAAATAGCATCTCAATATCCATCGGATCCCCGCAAACACAACCTGTAAGATTACAAATAGATGATCTTGATCATGAACGGAGCTCACAAGATCTAGACATGAAAGCACAAAGGAGGAGAACCAGCCATCTAGCTACTACATGGATCTGTAGTCCAAGGATGAACTACTCACGCATCACACCGGAGGTTTGCATGGTGATGAAGAAGGCCTCCAGGGTGAATTCCCCTCTCCGGCAGGGTGCCGGGAAAAGCTTCAGATCTGTCCCGATCTAGGGATGGAGATGACGGTGGCTACAGACTCTTTCGTGGATTTTTGATCGGGGACTTAGGCTTTCGTCCCGAGGGCATCTTATAGGCGGAAGGAGAGGCTGAGGGGGTGCTTGGGCTAGCCACACCACCCACTGGTGCGGCCAGCCCTGGCCCGCGTGGCCAGGTGGTGTGGTGGTCCGCTGGCTCCTCTTCGTCTCGTATTCTGGCATCTGATGACTTCCGAAAAAATAGGCACTTTGGCTTTTGTCCCGTCCAATTCCGAGAATATTCATTTTCTGACTTTCCTGGAACAAAAAACAGCAGAAAACAGGCAGCTGGCACTGTGGCTCTTGTTAATAGGTTAGTCCAAGAAAACATACGAAAAGTACTCCAAAGATTGGACAAAACACAAGAAAGTGGATAAAACCAAGCATGGAACATAAAAAATTATAGATACATTTGCAATGTATCAAGACGCAGCAACAGATGCAGGCAGAGATGCAGGAGCAGGAGACGCAGCAAGATGCCTACAACATTGCGAACGAGTCATTGTTCGGAAACGATGGCGCGGCCATGGGCGTGGGGGTCACTGCCACGTCACTGGTAGCTTCACTTGCGTCATCCAACGGACCGCGAGCTACAACACCAAGGAGGACAAGGTCCTATGCAAGGCATGGATGGAAGTTTCACAAGATCCACTATGCGGCACAAAGCAAAAGGGCTTTGCCTATTGGAAAAAGGTGGGCAAGTTCTTCCATGAGGCCCGAAAATTCAGCAAGGGAGCCTTCTTCAGCAATTGAAATGATCTCTCCCTCTCCAAGCGATGGGGCACCATCCATGCCGAGTGCAGCAAGTTCCAAGGCTCCTACGAGATGGTGACAAAAAGGAAAATAAGCGGCATGTTGCTGGTTGACATGGTAAAACCCCTTCATCTCCTTATCGATACCTTGCATATGCATTGAGCCATTGTCGGCATCCATATGTGTAGGTCATGAAAGCAATGGGTCACTTCAAGATGGTGAATGACAACAAGGCCTTCATGTTGGCTCATTGTTGGAAGTTTATCAAAGACTGCAAAAAATGGGAGACTAGCTACACCCTTTGGAAAGAAATCGACAACAAGAAGAAGGGCAAGAGCAATGCTTCTACGGGCGGTGTCATCGACCTAGACGGCGGAGGCAATGACGAAGGCTTCGCCAACCCTGTAGGCGCCCGTGCCCGCTGGCCTAGAGGCCAAAAGGCTTCGAAGGCCGACGTCGCCCGCTATGCTGGTTCGTTGGCATTCTAGGAGACGCTGACAAAGATCTTGGAGAAGAAGGAAGAGGCCATTGCCGAGAGGGAAGAGAGGCGGCGTAAAGAGAAAGAGGCCATCGCCAAGGCATTTGTCGAGCTCTAGACAAGGTCAATCGAGGTGGAAGAGGCCCATGCCAAGGCCAGACTGGCCGAGATCGAGGCGAAGGCAAGGGTGAGGGAGGTCGATGCCAGGTCTAGGGTGTTGGAGGAAGAGGCCAAGGCCAAGGAAATCAAAGCCAAGATCATGGCCGAGAAGACTGCCATCATGCTCACTGACCTTGACACCATCGCCGTCCCCGATCGCAGGGCCTGGGTTGATCGCAGGCAGCATGCCATCCATGCTCGTGACGCTTGACGACAATGGCAACGGTGGCTGCAACCTTTTGGACATATAGGCCGCCATTATTTTGGACATTTTGTATGATATTGCCCCTTTTGTACATTTTAGAACCACTGGACACTAGTTGGTGATGCCCGAAGGGCGATGACACATGTCTACCAATTTATTTGCTAGTCACTTTGCGTGCCATTGCCTAAGAATTTGAGTGTTTGACAGTGTTGGCCAGCGATTACGCCAATAAACGCCAGGAGCGGACATTTGGATCGCGCCACTGGGTGCTGGCTCTGAAATATAGCCATCTACGTTGATACTGATACGTTGCAAACGTATCCATAATTTTTGATGTTCCATGCTTGGTTTTATCTACATTCTTATGTTTTATCTACACTTTGGAGTACTTTTCATATGATTTCTTGGACTAACCTATTAACAAGAGCCATAGTGTCAGCTGCCTGTTTTTTGCTGTTTTTGGTTCCAGGAAAGTCAGAAAATGAAAATTCTCGGAATTGGACGGGACAAAAGCCAAAGTCAATTTTTCACCGAGGGACACTTGGAGCCAGAATACAAGACGGAGAGGGGCTGGGGCCCGGCCACACCACCTGGCCGTGCGGCCAGGCCTGGCCCGTGCCAGGGGGTGGTATGGCCGCCCCAAGCACCCCCTCGGCCTCTCCTTCCGCCTATATATTGCCTCTGATAGGGAAACCCTAAGTACCCGATCAAAAATCCACGAAAGAGTCTGTAGCCGCCGTCATATCCATCCCTAGATCGGGAGGGATCTGAAGCTCTTCCCGGCACCCTGCCGGAGAGGGGAATTCCCCCTAGAGGCCTTCTTCATCATCATGCAAGCCTCCGGTGTGATGCGTGAGTAGTTCATCTCTAGACTACAGGTCCATGTAGTACCTAGATGGCTGGTTCTCCTCCTTTGTGCTTTCATGTTTAGATCTTGTGAGCTCCATTCATGATCAAGATCATTTTTGTAATTCTGCATGTTGTGTTTACGGGGATCCGATGGATATTGAGATGCTATTTTAGATTGATTATTGATTCTATCATGTCTTTGTTATTTGAGATCTTGCATGCATTCCGTTGTTAGTAGCTATCTTGGCCAAGTAGATGCTAGCAACTCCAAGAGTTAGTATTTATGCTCGATAGTGGGTTCATGCCTCTAATAATCTGGGGAAGTGATAGAAAATTCTAAGGTACTAGATGTGCTATTGCTACTAGGGAGAAAACAACAATCCTTTGTTCATAGAACAATCGTATTGTTTACTTTACACGCAATTCGTAATGCAATTATCCGTTGCTTGCAACTTAATACTGGAGGGGGTTCGAATGATAACCTGAAGGTGGATTATTAGTCATAGATGCAGTTATATGGCAGTCTATGTATAATGTTGTAATGCCCAATCGAATCTCAAAGGAGTCAAGATGAGTAGTATATGCTTGTATGCTTTCTCGATGTTTGTCAATTGCCCCGCTGTAATTTGTTCACCCAACATGTTATATATCTTAAGGAGAGCCACCTCTAGTGAACTATGGACCCCGGTCCTTTCTTTTACTATCAATCTACAATCAACTGTTTACTGCTTTGTGTTTACTTTTTGCAAACTATTACTTTCTTCCACTCGATACGTTTAATCCCTTGTTTTCAGCAAAACCGGTGAGATTGACAACCTCATCGCAAGTTGGGGACATAGTTATGTGGTTGTGTTGTGCAGGTCTCCATGTTGTTGCTAGCATCGGTAGTGCGCCCTACCAAAGTTCAGCTAGCAACACCTTTGGGGTGTTTCCTTGCTCCTACTGGTTCAATTAAACCTTAGTTTCATAACTGAGGGAAAACTTGCTGTTGTGCTCATCATACCTTCCTCTTGGGGTTCCCTAACGAGCTCGATATATTTTGGGCCATCAAGCTATTTTTCTGGCGCCGTTGCCAGGGAGTCAAGGACATCTTCACAAGGGGAGTCCCTCATAACCAATATCTTTACTTTGTTATTTTTGTTTTGCTTAGTTTACTTGTGTTTTGTTTCCTTGTTTCTTTATCAAAAACACACAAAAAATAGTTTTACAAGTTTGCTTTCTTTATCAAAAATACAAAAAAATGACTACCCTTGAAAACACTAAGTTGTGTGACTTCACTAGCACCAACAACAATGATTTTATGAGCACACCTATTGCTCCACCTGTTCCTGAAGCTACTTTCTTTGAGATAAAACCTGCTTTACTCAATCTTGTTATGAGAGAACAATTTTCTGGTATTGGTAATGAAGATGTTGTTGCTCATCTAAATAACTTTGTTGAACTTTGTGAGATGCAAACGCATAGGGATATAGATGGAGATATTATTAAGTTGAAATTGTTTCCTTTCTCTTTGAGAGGAAAAGCTAAAGAATGGTTGAATTCCTTGACTAGGAATAGTATTGATTCTTGGACCAAATGCAAAGATGTTTTCATTGGAAAATACTATCCTCCTGCTAAGATTATATCTATGAGAAGTGAAATAATGAAGTTTAAACAATCTGATAATGAACATGTTACTCAAGCTTGGGAAATAATGAAATCTTTGGTAAAGAATTGTCCCACTCATGGACTAACTGCTTGGATGATTATCCAAACCTTTTATGCAGGATTGAACTATTCTTCAAGAAATCTATTGGATTATGCTGCTGGAGGTACCTTTATGACCATTACTTTGGGTGCTGCGACAAAGCTTCTGGACAATATGATGGTTAACTATTCTGAATGGCATACTGAAAGAGCTCCACAAGGTAAGAAGGTAAATTCTGTTGAGGAAACCTCCTCCTTGGGTGATAATATTGATGTTATTATGTCTATGCTTGTTAATGGGAAAACCCATATTGATCCAAATAATGTTCCCTTAGCCTCTTTGGTTGCTCAAGAAGAGCAAGTTGATGTGAACTTTATAAGAAATAACAATTTTAGCAACAATGTCTACAGGAATAATTTTGGTAACAATAATTATAAGCCATATCCTCCCAACAATGGTAATGCTTATGGAAATTCCTACAACAACAATAGGAGTGCTCCCTCTGAACTTGAAGTTATGCTTAAAGACTTTATTAGTAAACAAACTGCTTTCAACAAAACTATTGAGGAAAAACTCTCTAATGCTGAAAGAAATATAGCATCTTTGGCTGAAGCTCAATCTTCTTTGAATAAAATGGCTGCTAAACCTAAAACTATTGATAATCCCTTTGCAGCTACTAATGCCATACACGTTGATGAAAATGTTAGACTGGTGAATTGCATGCTAAGTGGGAAAGAGAAGATGAAATTGCTAGAAACATTAGTGTTTCTACTATCACTACCACTAGTGTTGAGGCTAGTAATAGCTCTACTACTTTAGATGATAATTATGATTTTGATCTTGATGGTTGCAATATCTCTGAAGTTATTAAGTTCCTACAAAATCTTGCTAAAAGTCCTAATGCTAGTGCTATGAACATGGCCTTTACAAAACACATTACTGATGCTCTCATAAAGATTAAAGAAGAAAAGATGAAACATAAAGTTTCTATTCCTATAAAACAAGAAGATGGTTGGGAACCCATCATTAATATGAAAGTGAATGATTTTGATTTCAAAGCTTTATGTGATCTTGATAGTAGTGTTTCTATTATGCCTAGAAGGATTTATGATATGCTTGATTGGCCTCCACTTGAAGATTATTATTTGAATGTCTCACTTGATGATAATGCTAAAAAGAAACTCATGGGGAGTATTAATGATGTTCTTATTATCGTTAACAATGCCTATGTCCCCGTTGATTTCTATGTTTTGGATGTTGAATGCAATGCTTCTTGTCCTATTACTTTGGGAAGACCTTTTCTTGGAACTGTTGGTGCCATTATTGATATGAAAGAAGGCACCATTAAATATCAACTCCCACTCAAGAAAGGTATAGAACATTTCCCTAAGAAGAGAGATAAGATTTCTTTTTCCTCTCCTATGAAAACAAAATTTTCTCTTAATGCTTCTTCATTTGAGAACACTTGTTCCTTTTTCTTGCTTCTTATGCCTAACTTAAAGGCGTTAAAGAAAAGTACTTATTGGGAGATAACCCAAAAGTTTTAGATGAGTCTTGGAAGTTATTACCTCAGTCATAACCGCTCCTTATCCTTTTTATTTGCTTTTTGTGCCAAGAGTAACATCTAATGAGAGAGAAGTAATGATTGGGAAAGTTGCTGTCCCGAAACAGATTTCTGTGCTTCATCGTAAAAATTCGTGTAAAATCTCTGTACGTCCTTTTGAGGCGTGAAGTTTTGTGCTTCTGCCCCAGGTTTTTATCTAACTTTCGTTAGTACAACACTTTTTTATTTGAGCAACATAAGGTCTTCGAAAAAATTCGTATTTACCTGCTGGTCTGTTTTGACAGATTTCTGCCATTTTCTGCATTTGCTTCTTGTTGGTTCCTTTTTGAGTTCTTTTGGGGAATTGAGCTTTTTGAGGGAAGTGCTACAGTAGCTAGTGTTTTCATGAAAGTTTTATTGGTGTTATAACTGAACCTAAAGACCTATTATCTTGAGTGCACTAATGCTGCTAATAAAGATTGTGTGAAGTTTTGTATGAAGGAAAATTTTCACGTGTATGGAAGGAAGGAGTAATGAGATGAAGGATGGACTAAAGTTCAAGCTTGGGGATGCCATGCGTGTCACCCCAAAAAATATCCAAGAAGTACAAGCGTCCAAGCTTGGGGATGCCCAAGGCATCCCCCTCTTCATCAATAAAAATTCTAGGTTTCTTCCAAACGCTTCATTTTTATGTTTCATGCACAGTTGTGTTGTTCTTGGAGCGTCTTCTTTTTCGTTTTCGTTTTGGTTTTTCGTTTGCTTAGTTTGCTGAATAAATTGGTTGGACCCCCTCTTTCATACATTGGTTTTCAAATAGTTTGGTTTGGATTGGAAAAGAGTAGGGAAGTTCATGCTTAAGTGGTAAAGAGAGCTTGTTTTTGACTGTGACCTATGCTTTGTCATGCCATGCTCGATATTGTTTTGGCTCTATTCTTAGTATTCTTTGCTGTAGCATGACTTGTTATAAACAATTGAGATTTCTTAATGTGCCTTGGAAGGATCATGCATTGTTTTAGCATATTAAAGCATAGTATAGTGGTATTCTCCTTTGATGCTTTATTTGGGTTGACTTGGCACATGCTCACACCATGTTATGACTATCCCAAGTCACCATAGCCTTTATGATACTTTAGTTTTCAACTTGTAGTATCACTTGGTGGAATGGTGGAAACCTGCAGCGTAACCATAATGAGCTGTCCATGAAGCATTTTTCTTATAAAAAAGAGTCATATTGAGAAAAAAGAGAAAAGAAAAAAAGATTATGAAAAGAGGAAAGAGAGAAAAAAACACCATATTCCCATGGTAAATAAGAAGAATGCTGAGATGCTCGTTGTCTACTTGCCTTGTCATTTTGATATGGGGATTCTTCCGTATCATCGGGCAAGGGGTACCCCGTTGGCGGTTCCCTATGATACACATATACTTACAATGACAAGAACTTACCGGTGAATAAACTTGAGTAGCATGAGGAGCGGCCCTCGTATACAAGGGACATGAGATTTCCAACTTATACTTCGTCAAGCATATACACCATAGTTTGTTCACTTTAACCTTAATCACTTCAAGATGCTTATGATAGCGGCAATAAGAGCTGAAAGCTATTAAGTACCATAATTTTTGGAAGCTCTTTATGAGACTTGAATCCCTACTTCCTTCTATAAAGGCCTTTCTTTTACTTTTATGTTGAGTCTCCACCTTCTACCTTTATGCACCTACTTTGAGAGCATAGTGGCCATTCTTAGTTCTATGTGCATTGTCCCAAGGCTTGTTGATTGATGCATAGCTTTGATATTGCTTGTTTTAAACTATTTGTATCTAGTCACTCTTATGAACTTTGAAGGTGTCCTATACATTTATGTTTGCTACTCTATGAGGGACAAGCTGAATGCCACTATGTTATGTTTTCTTTATGTGAAACAAACAAACGTCTTGCAGAGCATTGTTATTCATGAATCTTTTGTTTGTGCCTTTTCATGTTGCAACATAGTTTCTTTGTCTTATTGCTAGAACTTTGTATTTCATGTTATGATTGAAGTACTATGATCCCAGCTTTGAATGTTTTACAAATACTTTGATCAAGTTTATGATGGTGCATGTCACCTCAAAAATTATTCTTTCTTTTTATCACTTACCTACTCGAGGACGAGCAGGAGTTAATCTTGGGGATGTTGATACGTTGCAAACGTATCCATAATTTTTGATGTTCCATGCTTGGTTTTATCTACTTTCTTATGTTTTGTCCACACTTTGGAGTACTTTTCATATGATTTATTGGACTAACCTATTAACAAGAGCCACACTGCCAGCTGCCTGTTTTCTGCTATTATTGGTTCTAGGAAAGTCAGAAAATGAATATTCTCGGAATTGGATGGGACAAAAGCCAACGTCAGTTTTTCACCGAGGGACACCTGGAGCCAGAATACGAGACAGAGAGGGGCTGGGGCCCGGCCACACCACCTGGCCACGCGGCCAGGCCTGGCCCGCGCCAGGGGGTGGTCTGGCCGCCCTAGGCACCCCCTCGGCCTCTCCTTCCGCCTATATATTGCCTCTGATACAGAAACCCTAAGTACCCGATCAAAAATCCACGAAAGAGTATGTAGCCGCCGTCATCTCCGTCCCTAGATCGGGAGGGATTTGAAGCTCTTCCCAGCACCCTGCCGGAGAGGGGAATTCACCCTGGAGGCCTTCTTCATCATCATGCAAGCCTCTGGTGTGATGTGTGAGTAGTTCATCTCTGGACTACGGGTCCATGTAGTAGCTAGATGGCTGGTTCTCCTCCTTTGTGCTTTCATGTTTAGATCTTGTGAGCTCCGTTCATGATCAAGATCATCTATTTGTAATTCTGAATGTTGTGTTTGCGGGGATCCGATGGACATTGAGATGCTATTTCAGATTGATTATTGATTCTATCATGTCTTTGTTATTTGTGATCTTGCATGCTTTCCGTTGTTATTAGCTATCTTGGCCAAGTAGATGCTAGCAATTCCAAGAGTTAGTATTTATGCTCGATAGTGGGTTCATGCCTCTAGTAATCTGGGGAAGTGACAGAAATCTCTAAGGTACTAGATGTGTTGTTGCTACTAGGGAGAAAACAACAATCCTTTGTTCATAGAACAATCGTATTGTTTACTTTACACGCAATTCGTAATGCAATTATCCGTTGCTTGCAACTTAATACAGGAGGGGGTTCAGATGATAACCTGAAGGTGGATTATTAGTCATAGATGCAGTTGGATGGAGGTTTATGTATAATGTTGTAATGCCCAATCGAATCTCAAAGGAGTCAAGATGAGTAGTATATGCTTGTATGCTTTCTAGATGTTTGTCAATTGCCCCGCTGTAATTTGTTCACCCAGCATGTTATCTATCTTAAGGAGAGCCACCTCTAGTGAACTATGGACCCCGATCCTTTCTTTTACTATCAATCTACAATCAACTGTTTACAGCTTTGTGTTTACTTTCTGCAAACTATTACTTTCTTCCACTCGATACGTTTATTCCTTTGTTTTCAGCCAAACCGGTGAGATTGACAACCTAATCGCAAGTTGGGGACAGAGTTTTGTGGTTGTGTTGTGCAGGTCTCCACGTTGCTGCTGGCACCGGTAGTGCGCCTTGCCAAAGTTTAGCTAGCAACACCTTTGGGGTGTTTCTTTGCTCCTACTTGTTTGATTAAACCTTGGTTTTATAACTGAGGGAAAACTTGCTGCTGTGCTCATCATACCTTCCTCTTGGGGTTCCCCAACGAGCTCGATATATTTTGGGCCATCAGATACCTACGATCCGGATTACGGATGTAGTGTAGCTTCTTTTTCCCTAGTAGACCTAGGTTATCGAATCCTCAGGAAGCGAATGCATAGTGAAGTTACTTTAACAGATCTTCGGGAGTTTTAGAATTCCTTTTGTGTTTTTACTAGACCAATTGCTTGCATCTTTTTGTTGTTGTTGATGATGGAGAGAGCGGGCCTAGGGCGTTCGGTTTCAGCTGTAGCCGTGCAAAACATCTGATGGAAATAAAAGATAGAAATAAAGTATGCGTCTACTTTATAAATTATATGTGGGTAGTGCATCCATAATTGTTATTGCCTACGCAACCGCTTATTGCAATAACCTACTAGTATCATCCATAGAAGATAGAGAACTAATGATATGCATAGTGATGTCACCGTTAGTCCCAGGCAAATCCCTCACATATAGCCGTACTACCCTTTCTATCACTAGGGTTCCCAACCTATAGATCAGTAATCACTCATACTCCCTATACCTAGCTCAACCCTCAGGGTCTTGGGTACCTAACAAGTCCTTGGATTGAGGCAAGATAGGATACAATAATCATCATGTCATACAAACTAATACACGATCCCATCTATGATAATTCACATGCACAATTGCTACATAGCTAGGCCGAAGCCCTTAGCCCAAGGAGAATTACTCACACATAGAGGTGAGATCAACAATCACAAACATTGTAAAAATCATAAGATTGATAGAAATAGTCTTACAATGTCGCCAATCGGCGAAGAGATCAACTATTACAAGTGGTGGAATATGGCTATGGAGATGGAGAAGGGGTTGGAGATCTGGAGGCGGCTTTTTGCAGAGTCTGGCTTCTTTGGGGTAGAGCGTCTCTCGTTTTCCAATCTCCCGAGGCTTCTTTATATAGGGGTTCCTTCATGAAAGTGTTCTGTTTGACCTAATGGTGGCGGCGCCAACTATACGACCGGAGCTATACGGTCGGAATTTTTTCTCCAACCGTATAGTTGGTCGTTAAAGCGTCTGCCTCCATTGTAAGGCTCCTGCTTTCTTCTGGTAGTTGGAAATATCATATCTTTGACTTTAATGTAGTGATTCCCTCCTTTAAACGACATTATTTGTGCATGAAAAATATAAAAGAAAGGATTGCATACCCCTCTGAATATTAGCATTAGTGGCAGGGTTTAGAGAGATATTTCATCAAGAATATGATTAATATATAGTTTAAATGTGGATTTTAGATGGCTATATTTTAGAGCTATCAACCTCCCCAAGCTTAAACTTGATCGTCCTGAGCAAGAAAACCAAAATCAAAAAGGAACTCAGCATTTAAACTAAAATAACGAGATGGTGATCTTACTCATGATTAGTAGTCTCATGTTTCCTCCACTTCATAAATCTAAAAAACTTCAGCATAGATAGAGTAATGGCAAGCATACCATACGGGTTTCATGCATCCTTATAGCACAACAAAATTATTGTAAACATGGATAATTCAAATAAGTAAACTTTATTCCATGTCAAGTAATCAACTCATAGGCTTGCCTTTGAACAGTAGGGTATAATCATGTAAATTAGAAGTGTGAGAGTTGTCATGAAAAGCATATACACTAGAGGGTCTCAATTCTCCCACATCAATAAATCAAGACTTTTCAAGCACTACTTTTCTATTCACTGTCCTTCAAGATTTTTGGTTTTTTAGTAATTGAGAGCATGCCAAAAATTTATTTTAGTTTATCGGGCTGTGATGGACACTCGTGGCATCACTAAGGCTTTTGTTCCTTTTGCATAATGATTTCTCATAACAACCAGAGGAGTGATTCCATCATGATTACAACTACCCGGGAATACCAAGAATCTTACCCACTATAGCATTGTTGCTACAAGTGTTTAATCAACTCATAGCCGAAATCTAGGAGTTTCCTCCATGAAGATCGTTTGTAGGCCAGCGGAGTTGTTGGCATCCCATGAAGTTTGACACGTGTAAAGCTATATCATTCTTATGACTAACAAGTCAAACTTTGGCATGCTCACAAAAACCGCTAAGCATTAATTCAACCGAACAAATCCTTTTCAAAGAGATATATCAAGTCAATCAACATTTTTAGTGGTGTTGAGTGTCTCTAGAAATAAGCTTTCAAGACTAAGCACTAGAACACCCAAGCCTTCAATTGGGAGACTTTTTCTTATTACAATTGTTTAGCAATTTTTAGGCAAGACTTGGTTAATTACGAGAGCTGGAACAAAGCGTACCCAATTAAATACCCATGCAAACAAAAATCTTACTACATTACAAAGACTCACTCCACCAATATGATATCTCAACATTTACTACTAACTAGCATGGGTTTCTCAAACTGCAAAAAGTGGGGAGTCATAAGGCATACCTCTCATGTTTGATTCCACTTCTCTCTTCCTTTTTTATTTGTTTCTGGAAAACTCGAAGTCGACCACTTTCCTGCAAATATATGAAGACCTCGAGGTGGAAAGAAAAGAAAGAGGTAAAATAAGGAAAAATGGAGAAATCTTTTTGTTGTTTTTTTAAGAGAGGAACTTTAAAGAATAGAAAAATTGTCGGCAAAGCTCGGCTAGAAAATTTCAAAAGAAAAATAGAAAGAACTAAAGATAATGTGTTGGGGAAATCAACACGAGTGCTTATAAACTAAAATAAAAACACAACCTCTAAAATAAATAAAAGCAAATGAACGCCGCGTAAAGATAGATGAGGAAACTTACCCAAGCTTAGGCTTTTGCAAGCCCTTCAATTTATTGTGGTGGCGGGAAAAAGTTGTTACTCCAATTCGCGAATTGAGTTGAGAGGTTACTTGTTGATTCTCGGAGGTTCAAAGAGAGGCTATGCATTCTCTCCATAGTCCCTCCAAGTCCTTGGAAATCTTGGTATGTGGTGAACCGGGTTTGTGGCTGCTCCTCTTGATAAGGAATTTCTTGCTCCTCCTCTTGGTCCTCATCCTCCTCCGGAATCTCTTCCTCGGGTTGGTGTTGTTCAACCTATGAATTATATAGGAAATGCCCCTCATCGATAGAGAAAAGACCATTAGGCAAAGAAGCGGGATAGATACGACCAGCTCCAGCAATATGCATATAATAAACACCACCTCTCCTAGTGAGAATTCCACAGGATCTCAAAGTGGAAAAACCAACACGTGTCTCACCTAGTACGGGTTGCAGCTCACCTAGGTCGAGGCCTAGGGCAGTGGCAACCATGGTGATGATGCCTCCACCAGTGATTGGTCCTTGGCTTTGGGAGGCTTGGTGCTCCAAGTAGCGCACAAGGATGGTGCCCAAGTTGAGTGACAAGTTGCAATTGATGTAAGCAGCCTTTGCGAGGACTAGGATGTCCTCCTCACTGAGTCTCGTTAATTCATTACGTTCCTGCAAGGTGTTAGCAATAACATAGAACAAATAGCGACTTGCAGGATGTTGAATATTCTTCCCCCTGTTTATTCTAGTGGTGAAACTCATTCCATTATAGTATTGTTTAGGGGTAGGTTCTAGGCCAGTAAAGGATGCGCGTAAATCATGAATATCATTGTTTGACAAATTAAAACATGCGCACCATTCATCTAATGTTAAAGTGTAATTTTTGTTCATCAGATGGAAAGAAATAGTATCCTCTCCTTGCGATTGTTTAACGGTGCTTTGCAATGAACTAAGGAATTCAGTGGTTAAGCGGCGATACATAGGTACACCATTGTACACAAAGTTTTGCAGGCCAGCTCTATTGCAAAGTAAATTGAAGTCAACAGTAATACCGAGTTGGTTCAATATGATGGGGCAAGCCCACTTGGTGGCCTTCACTTCGCGGTTCTTGATCATGTTGAAGCGATCACGATGGGTCTCATTCTTGAACTGTATCCCCATGTGTTCCTGAGTTTGGCTCCTTGTGTTCATCATCTAAAACATTGAAGAAAGGCAAAAATAAAACTTTTTGATCCAACAACAGTAAGTGCATCATATTCCTCATCATAGCACACTAAAGAATTCTCCTCAAAATAATAATCTAGGCAAGAAAATCAAGGAAATTGGTTCATAGTAGGTCTTACCCTCAATTGATAATAACAATATATCGAAGATGAATTTGCAAAATGTAATTGGAGGATCAGAGGACAAACATACCGTAGAACACTTGTGTGCGAGGAAATCAAACGAAATTGAGTAGAGATGAAGATCCCTTGAGGTTTTGAGAGAGTTTGGTGGTAGAAGAAAGAAAAAGGACTGAATTTTTGGAGTTGGGAGTACCTTCCCGTGCGATTTTGTGGTCGGACGCAACTATATGGGTGGAACTATATGGTCGGAACAATGCGTTCCGGCCGTATAGTTGGCTTTCTGTCAAAAATTTAGGTTTTCCTCCTGGCAGCGCAGCTATACGGGTGGAACAACGTGTTCCGGCCGTATAGTTGGTCGCTAAACTGTCTGTCCCCGCGAAAGAAAATTTGTAAAGGCATCGATATCTATACGACCGGAACTATACGGCTGGAATTTTTATTCCCGCCGTATAGTTGGTCGTTAAACTCTCCATACATATGAAAAGAAATTGTACAGATGCATTGATATCTATATGACCGCAGCTATACGGCCGGAATTTTTATTCCCGCCATATAGTTGGTCGTTAAACTCTGAGTACATATTGCAGAATAATTTTTTATGGTAAAGATATCTATACGACCGGAATTTTTATTCTCGCCGTATAGTTGGTCGTTAAACTCTTTGTGTGCGTCAAAAAAATTCTGTTTCTTTGTAAACTATGTCTTTTCGTGTAACTTAGTGATATACCTTGTTTTTGACAGAAAATTGACAATAAATATTGTCGACCAACAATAGCATGAATAAAGCAGAATTTCAAGTACTACCGAACTTCTTCTCCTCAAGTGGAGTTTTCTAGCACTCTTTATTTAACACAAACTTAAATTAAAACTAAAAACTTAACTCAAACCTTTATTTCACATGGGTTGCCGCCCATGGAGCACTCTTTTATGGTCAATAACTTGACCTCGATGATACTCACTTGGGCCAGATGAGTGGAACACTCACTCCAAAGTAATTGGCCTTCAAAGTGATGGCCTCCTTTTCATCATGCTTGGCTTTCTTCTTCCTGGGAAATGAATAACAAAAGGATCCCGCGAAGGCAATTTCAACTTCACGTTCCCTTCATGCAGATTAATCAAACCTTAATAGTTCTTAAGAAAGGACGGCCTAAAATAATAGGAGCAGTAACATCTTCAGGCATGTCAACAATAACAAAATCAATGAGAGTGGGACAACCTTTAATGTATACTAAAGTGTTATCCTTAATCCCTACAACTTGTTTGTAGGTAGAATCTGCTAGATGCAATTTTAACTCAGTAATTTCAAAGGAGCCAAGATTTAATTTGTTAAAAAAACTCTTTGGAATTGTTGAGACGCTTGCACCTAGATCACAAAATGCAGCTATCTCATTGGTTCCAATTTTAATTTTAATAGTAGGCTCAAATATGTCATCTAGTTTAACAGGTAATTTTTCAGCAATTTGCTTGTATTCTTCTTCAAGCTCACATACCTTTATTGCTACTTGATTGACAAAATGTTGGTACATAGCTTCCTCACTACCTTCACTTACCGGAATCTTGACGTTGATCCTTTTTACGAGATCTTCAATGGTGTAACTCGGTGAAGGAGCATTACTATAATCAAGTTCTTTAGGTTCCTCCCTTTGGATCCTCATCATTTTGAGTTCTTCAACAGGATTGGGCTGAGCTTTACCTGCAAATTTACTAGAATGAGAGTTTGACTCTCGGTTATCTTACCTAGATGTGCCTCAACGATCCTTGTTCTTTCTTGAAAGGACTGTAAATCATTTCTCAAACTAACAGCTTGGTTAGATAATTTACCAAGCATAGAATCATGATTCTTCGTAATTTTAACTAGAATATTATTTTGTTCGTTCTCTCAGTCTATGAAAGACTTAAGTGTTTCTTGGAGATTACCATTACTATTTCCCATATTATTATTAGTGTTTCCTAAAGGACTAGCATAATGTTTCTGAAAGTTAGGATTGTAACTCTTCTTTCAAGTAGGATTATAATCATTACGAGCTACGAAGTCTATTTCTTCAATATATGTTTCGGGGGTGGCTCTTACCTGGGTTTCCTTACCTTTTACGACTAGTATGAGCTCATCCAACTTAGCATTGAGATCTTCCTTCTCTTGTAGTGAGACAGAGTTCATCTTCTTCGTGTTTGATCTTTCCACATGCCATTGGGCATGGTTATCTTGCATATTGTCTAGCAACTACTTTGCTTCGGTAATATGTTTACCCATAAATGTTCCTCCAACTACAGTATCAAGCATAGACTTAGACACAGGATTAAGAGCATTGTAAAATAAATGGAGGATTAACCAATCTTCCATCCAATGACTAGGACAGTTTCTCAAGCATTATTTCATCCTCTCCCATGCAAGCGCTAGTGGCTCACGCTCTTCCTGTCTAAAACCAGTAATATTAAATCGGAGTTGCATAGTCTTTGCAGGTGGGAAAATTTTAGTCATAAATAAAGAAGTACATCCCACCCATGATGTAATAGTATTTTTAGGCAAAGATAGCAACCATTCTGTAGCTCTCCCTCTTAGAGAGAAAGGAAATAGACGCAATTTGACCGCATCAGGGTCAACGTCTTTTATACGCATCATATCGCAAATTTCAGTGAAAGTATTTAAGTGCATACCTGCGTCTTCAACCGCAGAGCCTCTAAAATGATTATGTTGAACCAAACTTAAGTAATGGGGCTTAATTTCATAGTCATCAGCAGCAATTGCTAGCTAAGTAATAGGAGTACGCAAATAATCATTATTGGGAGTAGCAAACTCCCCAAGCTTCTTTTCAGCCATATTTCCTATGTTTTTGGTTTTCCTTAGATAAAGAATTATAACAGTAAAAGCAAGAATTTAAAGACTAACTAATTTTTTGGTTTATCAAATAAATACTAAAAGCAAACTAACAAAATTAAAAACAAGAAATAAAAATGGCAAGGTTCCTAATAACCTCACCAGGTAGCTATTGCTTCCCCGACAATGGTGCGAGAAAAAGGGTTGATACCTTCGATCCGGATTACGGATGTAGTGTAGTTTCTTTTTCCCTAGTAGACCTAGGTTATCGAATCCTCGGGAAGCGAATGCGTAGTGAAGTTACTTTAATGGACCTTCGGCAGTTTTAGAATTCCTTTTGTGTTTTTATCGGACCAATAGCTTGCGTCCTTTTGTTGTTGTCAATGATGGAGAGAGAGGGCCTAGGGCGTTCGGTTTCACCTGTAGCTGTGCAAACATCTGATGGAAATAAAAGATAGAAATAAAGTATGCGTGTACTTGTTAGAGCGAGATAAATTATATGTGGGTAGTGCATCCATAATTTTTATTGCCCCTGCAACCGCTTATAGCAATAACCTACTAGTCTCGTCCATAAAAGATAGAGAACTAATGATATGCATAGTGATGTCACCGTTAATCCTATGCAAATCCCTCACATACAACCATACTACCCCTCTGTCACTAGGGTTCCCAACCTGCAGATCGGTCATCACTCATACTCCCTATACCTGGCTCAACCCTCAGGGTCTTGGGTACCTGACAAGTCCTTGGATTGAGGCAAGATAGGATACAATAATCATCATGTCATACAAACTAATACACGATCCCATCTATGATAATTCACATGCACAATTGCTACATGGCTAGACCAAAGCCCTTAGCCCAAGGAGAATTACTCACACGTAGAGATGAGGTCAACAATCACAAACATTGTAAAAATCATAAGATTGATAGCAATAGTCTTACAATGTCACCAATCAGAGAAGAGATCTACTGTTACAAGTGGTGGAATATGGCTATGGAGATGGAGAAGGGTTTGGAGATCTGGAGGCGGATTTTGGTAGAGTCTAGCTTCTTTGGGGCGGAGCGTCTCTATTTCCCGTCACCTGAGGCTTCTTTATATAGGGGTCCCTTCACGAAAGATGTTCTGTTTGACCTAACGGTGGCGGCGCCAACTATACGACCGGAGCTATATGGTTAGAATTTTTGCTCTGGCCGTATAGTTGGTCGTTAAAGTGTATGCCCCCGTTGTAAGGCTCCTGGTTTCTTTTGGTAGTTGCTCGTATCTTTGACTTTAATATAGTGATTCCCTCCTTTAAATGACATTATCTGCGCAGGAAAAATATAAAAGAAAGGATTTACCCCTCTGAATATTAGCATTAGTGGTAGGGTTCAGAGAGATATTTCATCATGAATATGATTACTATCCAGTTTAAATGTGGATGTTAGATGGCTATATTTCAGAGCCATCATACGTCCACATTTAAGCTAGATATTATTCATATTTTTGATGAAATATCACTCTAAACCCTGCCACTAATGCCTAATATTTAGAGGGGTATGCAATCCTTTCTTTTATTTTTTTCCTGCACAGATAATCTCGTTTGAAGATGGGAATCACTATATTAAAGTCAAAGATATGAGATTCCCAACAACCAGAAGAAACCAAGAGCCATGAAGCGGAGGCAGATGCTTTAACGACCAAATATACGACCGGAGCGAAATTCTGGCCGTATAGCTCCGACCGTATAGTTGGCACCACCACCGTTAGGTCAAATAGAAAAATTTCATGAAGGGACCTGATACGTTGCTAACGTATCCATAATTTTTGATGTTCCATGCTTGGTTTTATCTACTTTCTTATGTTTTGCCCACACTTTGGAGTACTTTTCATATGATTTCTTGGACGAACCTATTAACAAGAGCCACAATGTTAGCTTCCTGTTTTCTGCTGTTTTTGGTTCCAGGAAAATCAAAAAATGAATATTCTCGGAATTGGACGGGACAAAAGCCAAAGTCAGTTTTTCACCGAGGGACACTGGAGCCAGAATATGAGACGAAGAGGGGCTGGGGCCTGGCCACACCACCTAGCCGCGCGGCCAGGCCTGGCCCGCGCCAGGGGGTGGTCTGGCAGCCCCAGGCACCCCCTCGGCCTCTCCTTCCGCCTATATATTGCCTCCGATACAGAAACCCTAAGTACCTGAGCAAAATTCCACGAAAGAGTCTATAGCCGCTGTCATCTCCATCCCTAGATCGGGAGGGATCTGAAGCTCTTCCCGGCACCCTGCCGGAGAGGGGAATTCACCCTGGAGGCCTTCTTCATCATCATGCAAGCCTCCGGTGTGATGCGTGAGTAGTTCAACTCTGGACTATGGGTCCATGTAGTAGCTAGATGGCTAGTTCTCCTCCTTTGTGCTATCATGTTTAGATCTTGTGAGCTCCGTTCATGATCAAGATCATCTATTTGTAATTCATACATGTTTTGTTTGCGGGGATCCGATGGATATTGAGATGCTATTTCAAATTGATTATTGATTCTATCATGTCTTTGTTATTTGTGATCTTGCATGCTTTTCGTTGTTAGTAGCTATCTTGGCCAAGTAGATGCTAGCAACTCCAAGAGTTAGTATTTATGCTCGATAGTGGGTTCATGCCTCTAGTAATATGGGGAAGTGACAGAAATCTCTAAGGTACTAGATGTGTTGTTGCTACTAGGGAGAAAACAACAATACTTTGTTCATAGAACAATCGTATTGTTTACTTTACACACAATTCGTAATGCAATTATCCGTTGCTTGCAACTTAATACTAGAGGGGGTTCGAATGATAACCTGAAGGTGGTTTATTAGTCATAGATGCAGTTGGATTATGGTCTATGTATAATGTTGTAATGCCTAATCGAATCTCAAAGGAGTCAAGATGATTAGTATATACATGATTGCTTTCTCGATGTTTGTTAATTGCCCTGCTGTAATTTGTTCACCCAACATGTCATCTATCTTAAGGAGAGCCACCTCTAGTGAACTATGGACCCCGGTCCTTTCTTTTACCATCAATCTACAATCAACTGTTTACTGCTTTGTGTTTACTTTCTGTAAACTATTACTTTCTTCCACTCGATACGTTTAATCCATTGTTTTCACCAAAACCGGTGAGATTGACAACCTCATCGTAAGTTGGGGACAGAGTTCTGTGGTTGTGTTGTGCAGGTCTCCACGTTGCTGCTGGCACCGGTAGTGCGCCCTGCCAAAGTTCAGCTAGCAACACCTTTGAGGTGTTTCCTTACTCCTACTAGATTGATAACCTTGGTTTCATAACTAAGGGAAACTTACTGTTGTGCTCATCATACCTTCCTCTTGGGGTTCCCAGACGAGCTCGTTAGTACACGAGTCAGCAAGTGATTTTCTGAAATATGTGAAGAATCAATTTGGAGGCTCCAAATTTCAGTGAAAGTATTCAAGTGCATACCTACATCTTCAACATCAGAGCCTCCAAATTGATTCTGTACTAACGAGCTGACTCGTGTATTAACGAGCTCATTAGGGAACCCTAAGAGGAAGGTATGATGAGCACTTCAGTAAGTTTCCCTCAGTTATGAAACCAAGGTTATAGAACCAGTAGGAGCAAGGAAACACCTGCAAGGTGTTGCTAGCTGGGCTTTGGCAGGACGCACTACTGGTGCCAGCAGCAACATGGAAACCTGCACAACACAACCACAAAACTTTGCCCCCAACATACAATGAGGTTGTCAATCTCATCGGTTTGCTGAAAACAAAGGATTAAACGTATTGTGTGGAAGAAAGTAAAAGCTTACAGAAAGTAAATAGAAAGCAGTAAACAGTTGTAGATTGATGGTAAAAGAAAGGAGCGGGGTCCATAGTTCACTAGTGGTGGCTCGCCTTAAGATAGATGACATGTTGGCTGAACAAATTACAGTGGGGCAATTGACAAACATTGAGAAAGCATACTTGCATATACTAATCATCTTGACTCCTTTGAGATTTGATTGGGCATTACAACATTATACATAGACTGTAATCCAACTGTATCTATGACTAATAATCCACCTTCAGGTTATCATTCAAACCCCCTCCAGTATTAAGTTGCAAGCAACAGATAATTGCATTACGCATTGCATGTAAAGTAAACAATACGATTGTTCTATGAACAAAGGATTGATGTTTTCTCCCTAGTAGCAACAACACATCTAGTACCTTAGAGATTTCTGTCACTTCCCTAGATTACTAGAGGCATGAACCCACTATCGAGCATAAATACTAACTCTTGGAGTTGCTAGCATCTACTTGGCCAAGATAGCTACTAACAATGGAAAGCATGCAAGATCACAAATAACAAAGACATGATAGAATCAATAATCAATCTGAAATAGCATCTCAATATCCATCGGATCCCTGCAAACACAACATGTAGGATTACAAATAGATGATCTTGATCATGAACGGAGCTCACAAGATCTAAACATGATAGCACAAAGGAGAAGAACCAGCCATCTAGCTACTACATGGACCCGTAGTCCAAGGATGAACTACTCACGCATCACACCGGAGGCTTGCATGGTGATGAAGAAGGCTCCAGGGTGAATTCTCCCCTCCGACAGGGTGTCAGGAAGAGCTTCAGATCCCTCCCGATCTAGGGATAGAGATGACGGCGGCTACAGACTCTTTCGTGGAATTTTGATCGGGTACTTAGGGTTTCTATATCGGAGGCGATTTTTAGGCGAAAGGGGAGGCCGAGGGGGTGCCCTAGGTGGCCGCACCACCCCCTGGCGCAGGTTAGTCCTGGGCATGCGGCCAGGTGGTGTGGCTAGCCCCTGGCCCCTCTCCGTCTCGTATTCTCGCTCTGTGTCCCCCTCGGTGAAAAACTAACTTTGGCTTTTGTCCCATCCAATTCCGAGAATATTCATTTTCTGACTTTCCTGGAACCAAAAACAGCACAAAACAGGCAGCTGGCACTATGGCATCTTGTCAATAGGTTAGTCCAAGAAAGTATATAAAAAGTACTCCAAAGTGTGGACAAACAAAAGAAAGTAGATAAAACCAAGCATAGAACATCACAAATTATGGATACGTTAGCAACATATCAACATCCCCAAGCTTAACTCCTGCTCGTCCTCGAGTAGGTAAGTGATAAAAGAAAGAATAATTTTGAGGTGACATGCACCATCATAAACTTGATCAAAGTGTTTGTAAACCATTGATAGCTCGGATCATAGTACTTCAACATAGCGTGAAAGATAAAGTTCTAACAATAAGACATAGCAACTATGTTGTAACATGAAAAGGCACAAACAAAAGATTCATGAATAACAATACTTTGCAAGACGTTTGTTTGTTTCACATAAAGAAAACAAAGCATAGTGGCATTCAGCTTGTCCCTCATAGAGTAGCAAACATAAATGCATAGGATACCTTCAAAGTTCATAAGAGTGACTAGATACAAATAGTTTAAGAACAAGCAATATTAAAGTTATGCATCAATCAACAAGTCTTGGGACAATGCACATAGAACTAAGAATGGCCACTATTCTCTCAAAATAGGTGCATAAAGATAGAAGGTGGAGACTCAACATAAAATTAAAAGAAATGCCTTCATAGAAGGAAGCAGGGATTCAAGTTTCATAAAGAGCTTCAAAAAATTATGGTACTTATTAGCTTTCAGCTCTCATTGCCCCTATCATAAGCATCTTGAAGTGATTAAGGTTAAAGTGAACAAACTATGGAGTATATGCTTGACAAAGTATAAGTTGGAAATCTCATGTCCCTTGAATACGAGGGCCGCTCCTCATGCTACTCCAGTTTAGTTACCGGTAAGTTCTTGTCATAGTAAGTACATGTGTATCATAGAGAACCGCCAATGGGGTACCCCTTGCCCGATGATACGGAAGAATCCCCATATCAAAATGACAAGGCAAGCAGACAACGAGCATCTCAGCAATCTTCTTATTTACCATGGGAAAATGGTGCTTTTTTCTCTCTTTCCTCTTTTCTCGTATCTCTTTTTTTCTCTCTTTTTTCTCAATATCTGACTCTTTTTTTAGAAGAAGAATGCTTGATAGACAGCTCATTATGGTTACGCTGCAGGTTTCCACCATGAAAGCATGGATTAGACCGACGGCCCAGGCGTTTCTCTAATACACATACATAAATCCATGGACTTACAAGCTCCCCTTTCATTTCACACCGACGACATCCATAGACAAAAGAGCATGATATCAACTAGGTAAAAAGTACAAGTGCAATGTTAAAAGCGTTCCCCATGACAGCATGGTTATGCTAATCCCCAATGTATAAGTGCAAGCATATACAACATAGATGACACAATGGTTCAAGTTTATTAAGGGCAAGAAAAGTAAAGTGTGGCATCAAGTTCGTGAGAGCTTTAATCACTAGTTTTCTCATAACAAGTTTAATTCGGAAGGTAGATAAAAACATGAATATACTTGGAATAGCAAATGCTAATAGGTAGGTATGGTGGACTCTTCGGAATACCTTCATTTTAGGAGTTGGATGCATGAGTGGAACTCATACTTGGTAATGGAGGCTAGCAAAAGACTGGGAGTGACCAACTAAGAGAGCAATAATGACCATAATAATGCAGAGCGACAAAACATCATTAATCAAAGAATAAAGTGATATTACAAGTCGAAAACTAAAGGATCATAAAGGCTATGGTGACTTGGGATAGTCATAACATGGTGTAAGCATGCGCCAAGTCAACCCAAATAAAGCATCAAAGGAGAATACCACAATTATATGCTTTAATATGCTAAAACAACGCATGAATCTTCCAAGGCACATTAAGCAATATAAATTCTTTATAACATGTCATGCTACAACAAAGATCACTAAGCATAAAGCCAAAACAATATCAAGCATGTCATGACAAAGCATAGGCCACAGTCAAAAACAAGCTCTCTTTACCACTTAAGCATGAACTTTTCCTACTCTCTTCCAATCCAAACCAAACTATTTGAAAACCAATGCATGAAATAGGGGGTCCAACCAATTTATTTAGCAAACTAAGATAACCAAAAAACAAAAAACAAAAACGAAGACGCTCCAAGAACAACACAACTGTGCATGAAACAATAAAAATGAAGTGTTTGGAAGAAACCTGGGATTTTTATTGATGAAGAAGGGGATGCCTTGGGCATCCCCAAGCTTTGACGCTTGTACCTCTTGAATATTTCTTGGGGTGACACGGGGTGGCATCCCCAATCTTGAGCTTTAGTCCATTCTTCATCTCATTTACACCTGAAATTTTGCCTTCATACAAAACTTCAGACAATCTTTATTAGCAATATTAGTGCACAAGATAATAAGTCTTTAGGTTCAGTTTCAACACCAATAAAACTTCCATTAAAACACAAGATACTGTAGCACTTCCCTCAAAAATCTCTCAATTCCCCAAAAGAACTCAAAAAGGAACCAACAAGAAGCAAATGCAAATAATGGCAGAAATCTGTCAAAACAGACCAGCAGGTAAAAACCAATTTTTTCGAAGACCTTCTGTTGCTCAAATCAAAAATTGTTGAACTAACGAAAGTTAGATAACAACCTGGGGTAGAAGCACAAAAATTCACGCCTCAAAACGACGTACAAAGATTTTACACGAAGTTTTACGGTGAAGCACAAAAATCTGTTTCAGGACAGCAACTTTCCCAATCATTACTTCTCTCATTAGAGGTTACTCTTGGCACAAAACGCAAATAAAAAGGATAAGGACAGGTTATTACTGAAGCAATAAATTCCAAGACTCATCTAAAACTTTTGGGTTATCTCCCAATAAGTATTTTTCTTTAACGGCTTTAAGTTAGGCATAAGAAGCAAGAAAAAGAATCAAGTGTTCTCAAATGAAGAAGCATTAAGAGCAAATTTTGTTTTCATGGGAGAGGCAAAAGAAATCTTGTCTCTCTTCTTAGGGAAGTGTTCTATACCTTTCTTGAGTGGGAGTTGATATTTAATGGTGCCTTCTTTCATATCAATAATGGCACCAACAGTTCGAAGAAAAATTCTTCCCAAAGTAATAGGATAAGAAGCATTGCATTCAACATCCAAAACATAGAAATCAACAGGGACATATGCATTGTTAACCATAATAAGAACATCCTTAATACTCCCCATGAGTTTCTTTTTAGCATTGTCATCAAGTGGGACATTAAAATAACAATCTTCCAATGGTGGCAAATCAAGCATATCATAAATCCTTCAAGGCATAATAGAAACACTACTATCAAGATCACATAAAGCTTTGAAATCAAAATCATTCACTTTCATACTAATGATGGGTTCCCAACCATCTTCTTGTTTCATAGGAATAGAAGCTTTATGTTTCATCTTTTCTTCTTTATTTTTATGAGAGCATCAGTAATGTGTTTTTTAAAGGACATATTCATAGCACTGGCATTAGGAATTTTCTCAAGCTTTTGTAGGAACTTAATTACTTCAGAGATATTGTAACCACCAAGATCAAAATCATAATTATCATCTAAAGTAGTAGAGCTATTACTAGCTTCAACTCTAGTGGTAGTGATAGTAGAAACACTAATGTTTCTAGCAATTTCATCTTCTATTTCCCACTTAGCATGTAATTCAGCTAATAGTATAACATTTTCATCAATTCTAACTTGTATGGCATTAGTAGCAGCAAAGGGATTATCAATAGTTTCAGGTTTAGCAGCCATTTTATTAATCAAACAGGATTGTGCTTCAGACAAAGATGATATATTTCTTTTAGAATTAGAAAGTTTCAATTGCAAACTAGGAAGTTCCCTATTTAAACTCTCAAGTTGATGACTAATATTCTTAAAAATGGTAGATTGTTCCTCCATACTATTAGTAAATAATTTATTTTGTTCATATTGCATTTGCATGAAGTTTTTAGTGGCTCTTTCAACTTCTAAAATTCTTCCTTCACTAGGTGTTCCAGGTTTGCCATTATAACCATAAGTATTATTAGGAGGGTAAGACCTATAATTGTTATTACCATAAGCATTGCTGCCAAAATTATTATTTCTTATAAAGTTCACATCAACTTGCTTTTCTTGAGCAACCAAAGAGGCTAAGGGAACATGATTTGGATCAATATGAGCCTTCCCATTAACAAGCATAGACATAATAACATCAATTTTATCACTCAAGGAGGAGGTTTCTTCAACAAAATTTACCTTCTTACCTTGTGGAGCTCTTTCAGTGTGCCATTCAGAATAGTTAACCATCATATTATCTAGAAGCTTTATTGCAACACCCAAAGTAATGGTCATAAAGGTACCTCCAGCAGCAGAATCCAATAGATTTCTTGAAGAATAGTTCAATCCTGCATAAAAGGTTTGGATAATCATCCAAGCAGTCAGTCCATGAGTGGGACAATTCTTTACCAAAGATTTCATTCTTTCCCAAGCTTGAGCAACATGTTCATTATGAGATTGTTTAAACTTCATTATTTCACTTCTCATAGATATAATCTTAGCAGGAGGATAGTATTTTCCAATGAAAGCATCTTTGCATTTAGTCCAAGAATCAATACTATTCCTAATTAGGGATTGCAACCATTCTTTAGCTTTTCCTCTCAAAGAGAAAGGAAACAATTTAAGCTTAATAATGTCTCCATCTATATCCCTATGCTTTTGCATCTCACAAAGTTCAACAAAGTTATTTAGATGAGCGGCAGCATCTTCATTACCAATAAAATTGTTCTCTCATAACAAGATTGACTAAAGCAGGTTTAATTTCAAAGAAAGTAGCTTCAGGAACAGGTGGAGCAATAGGTGTGCACATGAAATCAATGTTGTTGGTGCTAGTGAAGTCACACAACTTAGTGTTGAAAAAGAGTAGTCATTTTTTTGTGTTTTTAATAAAGAAAGCAAACTAGTAAAAATAATTTTTTGTGTTTTTGATAAAGAAACAAGCAAACAAAGCAAAAGTAAACTAAGCAAAACAAAAACAAAAAAGTAAAGAGATTGGTTATGAGGGACTCCCCTTGTGAAGATGTCCTTGACTCCCGGGCAACGGCGCCAGAAAAGTACTTGCTGACTCGTGTAATAACAAGCTCGATGGGGAACCCCAAGAGGAAGGTATGATGAGCACAGCAGTAAGTTTCCCTCAATTATGAAACCATGGTTATCGAACTAGTAGGAGCAAGGAAACACCTCCAAGGTGTTGCTAGATGGACTTTGGCAGGGCGCAGTACTGGTGCCAACAGCAACATGGAAACCTTCACAACACAACCACAAAACTTTGCCCCCAACTTACAGTGAGGTTGTCAATCTCACCGGTTTTGCTTAAAACAAAGGAGTAAACGTATTGTGTGGAAGAAAGTTAAAGCTTGCAGAAAGTAAATAGAAAGCAGTAAACAGTTGTAGATTGATGGTAAAACAAAGAACCGGGGTCCATAGTTCACTAGTGGTGGCTCTCCTTAAGATAGATGACATGTTGGGTGAACAAATTACAGCGGGGCAATTGAAAAACATCAAGAAAGCATACATGCATATACCCATCATCTTGACTCTTTGAGATTTGATTGGGCATTACAACATTATACACAGACCGTAATCTAATTGCATCTATGACTAATAATTCACCTTCAGGTTATCATCCGAACCCCCTCCTGTATTAAGTTGCAAGCACCAGATAATTGCATTACGCATTGCGTGTAAAGTAAACAATACGGTTGTTCTATGAACAAAGAATTGTTGTTTTCTCCCTAGTAGCAACAACACATCTAGTACCTTAGAGATTTCTGTCACTTCCCCAGATTACTAGAGGCATGAACCCATTATCGAGCATAAATACTAACTCTTGGAGTTGCTAGCATCTACTTGGCCAATATAGCTACTAACAACGGAAAGCATGCAAGATCACAAATAACAAAGACATGATAGAATCAATAATCAATCTGAAATAGCATCTCAATATCCATCGGATCCCCGCAAACACAACATGTAGGATTACAATAGATGATCTTGATCATGAACGGAGCTCACAAGATCTAAACATGATAGCAGAAAGGAGAAGAACCAACCATCTAGCTACTACATGGACCCGTAGTCCAAGGATGAACTACTCACGCATCACATTGGAGGCTTGCATGGTGATGAAGGAGGCCTCCAGGGTGAATTCTCCCCTCCGGCAGGGTGCCGGGAAGAGCTTCAGATCCCTCCCGATATAGGGATGGAGATGACGGCGGCTATAGACTCTTTCGTGGAATTTTGATCGGGTACTTAGGGTTTCTGTATCAGAGGCGATATATAGGCGAAAGGGGAGGCCAAGGGGGTGCCCTAGGTGGCCGCACCACCCCCTGGTGTGGGTCAGGCCTGGCCGCACAGCCAGGCGGTGTGGCCGGCCCCTGGCCCCTCTCCGTCTCGTATTCTATATCCGTGTCCCCCTCGGTTAAAAACTGACTTTGGCTTTTGTCCCGTCCAATTCCGAGAATATTCATTTTCTGACTTTCCTGGAACCAAAAATAGCAGAAAACAGGCAGCTGACACCGTGGCATCTTGTTAATAGGTTAGTCCAAGAAAGTATATAAACATTACTCCAAAGTGTGGACAAAACATAAGAAATTAGATAAAACCAAGCATGGAACACCAAAAATTATGGATACGTTAGCAACGTATCAATATGCAAGACAACTATGCCCAATGGCATGTGGATAGATCGAACACGAAGATGGTGAACTCCATATCATCACAAGAAAACGAAGAACTCAATGCTAAGTTGGATGAGCTCATACTAGCCGTAAAAGGTAAGGGAACCCAGGTAAGAGATACCCCTGAAACAAACAATGAAGAAATAGACTTCATAGCTCGTAATGATTAGAACCCTGCTTGGAAGAAGAATTATAATCCTAATTTTCAGAAACATTATTCTAGTCCTATAGGTAACTCTAATAATAATATGGGAACTAGTAATGGTAGTCTCCAAGAAACACTTAAGTCTTTTATAGACTCACAAAATAAACAAAACAATATTCTTGTTAAAATTATAGAGAACCATGATGCTATGCTTGGTAAATTATCTAACCAAGATGTTAGTTTGAGAAATGAGTTGCAGGCCCTCCAAGAAAGAACGAGGATTGTTGAGGCACAACAAGGTAAGATAACTAAGAGTCAAACTCTCATTCTAGATAATTTTGCAGGTAAAGCTAAGCCAAATCATGTTGAAGACCTCAAAATGATGAGAATCCAAAGGGAGGAACCTGAAGAACTTGATTATAGTAATGCTCCTTCAACAACCTACATAGTTGAAGATCTCGTAAAAAGGATCAACATCGAGATTTTGGTAAGTGAAGGTAGTGAGGAAGCTATGTACCAACACTTTGTCAATCAAGTAGCAATTAAGGTACGTGAGCTTGAGGAAGAACATAAGCAAATTGCTGAAAAATTACCTGTAAAGTTAGATGACATATTTGAGCCTACTAATCTTAAAATTGGAACAAATGAGGTAACTACACTTTGTGATCTAGGTGCAAACGTCTCGACAATTCCGAAGAGTGTTTTTAACAAGTTAAATCTTGGCTCCTTTGAAATCACTAAGTTAAAATTGCATCTAGAAGATTCTACCTGCAAACAAGCTGTAGGAATTAAGGAGAATACTTGAGTATACATTAAAGGTTGTCCCGCTCTCAGTGATTTTGTTATTGTTTACATGCCTAAAGATGCTACTGCTCCTATTTTATTAGGTCGTCCTTTCTTAAGAACTATTAAGGCTTTGATTAATCTACATGAAGGGAACATGAAACTTCAATTGCCTTCGCGGGATCCTTTTGTTATTCATTTTCCTAGGAAGAATAAAGCCAAGCATGATAAAAAAGAGGCCATCACTTTGAAGGCCGATTACTTTGGAGTGGGTGTTCCACTCATCTGGCCTAAGTGAGCAACATTGAGGTCAAGCTATTGACCATAAAAGAGCGCTTCATGGGAGGCAACCCATGTAAAATAAAGGTTTGAGTAAAGTTTTTAAGTTTTAGTTTAAGTTTATGTTCAATAAAGAGTGCTAGAAAACTCCAATTAAGGAGAAGAAGTTTGGTAGTACTAAAAATCCTGCTTTATTCATGTTGTTGTTGGTCGACATTATTTTCCGCCAATTTTCTTCCAAAAACAAGGTATATCACTAAGTTATAGGAAAATAAGTAATTTTCAAAGAAATTTTTTTTATGCACACAGAGAGTTTAACGACCAACTATACGGCGGGAATAAAAATTCCGGTCGTATAGTTCCGGTCGTATAGATATCTTTACCGTCAACAATTTTTATTTAATATGTACTCAGAGTTTAACGACCAACTATACGGTGGGAATAAAAATTCCGGCCATATAGCTCCGGTCGTATAGATATCGGTGCCTCCGTACAAATTCTTTTCCATTGTACTAACAGTTTAACGACCAACTATACTGGGAGAATAAAAAATTCGGCCGTATAGTTCTGGTCGTATAGATATCGATGGCTTTGTATATTTTCTTTTCCCAGGGACATACAGTTTAACGACCAACTGTACGGCGGGAACATATTGTTTCGGCCGTATAGCTGCGCTGCCAGGAGGAAACCCTACAATTTTGACAGAAGGCCAACTATACGGCCAAAACACATTGTTCCGACCGTATAGTTGCGCCCGTATAGTTGCGTCCGACCACAAAATCGCACGGTAAGGTACCTCCAACTCCAAAACTTCAATCCTTTTTCTCTATTCTACCTCCAAACTCTATAAAAACCTCAAGAGATCTTCATCTCTACTCAATTTCGTTCTATTTCCTCGCACACAAGTGATCTACGGTATGTTTCTCCTCTGATCCTCCAATTATTTTTGGCAAATTCATCTTCGATCTGTTGTCATTATCAATCTAGGGTAAGAACTACTATGAACTAATTGCTATGATTTTCTTGCCTAGATTATTATTTTGAGGAGATTCTTTAGTGTGCTATGATGAGGAATATGTTGTACTTACTGTTGTTGGATCAAAAAGTTTTATTTTTGTCTTTCTTCAATGTTTAAGATGATGAACACAAGGAGCCAAACTCGTGCTCGTGCCACCGCTAGTGCTTCTCAGGCTTCCACTCAAGAACACATGGGGATACAGTTCAGGGATGAGCCCCAACATGATCGCTTCAACAAGATAAAGAACCGCGAAGTGAAGACTACCAAGTGGGCTTGCCCCATTATATTGAACCAACTCGGTATTTCTTATGACTTCAATTTACTTTGCAATAGAGCTGGCCTGCAAAACTTTGTGTACAATGATGTCCCTACCTATCGCTGCTTAACCATTGAATTTCTAAGTTCGTTGCAAAGAACTGTTAAACAATGGCAAGGAGAGGACACTATTTCTTTCTGACTTATGAACAACAACTACACTTTAACATTATGTGAATGGTGCGCATGTTTTAATTTGCCAAACAATGATGATTTTGCCTTACGCGCATCCTTTAACTGGCTTAGAACATATCCCTGAACAATACTATAATGGAATGAGTTTTACTACTAGAGTGAACAAGGGGAAGAATATTCAACATCCTGCAATTCGCTATTTGTTCTATGTTATTGCTAACACCTTGTAGGCACGTAATGAGTTCACAAGACTCAACGAGGAGGACATCTTAGTCCTCGCAAAGGCTGCTTACATCAACTGCAGGTTGTCACTCAACTTGGGCATCATCCTTGTGCGCTACTTGGAGCACCAAGCCTCCTATAGCCAAGGACCAATCACAAGTGGAGGCGTCATCACCGTGCTTGCCACTGCCCTAGGCATCGATCTAGGTGAGCTGTAACCCGTGCTAGGTGAGCGGCGTGTTGGTTTCTCCACTTTGAAAGCTTGTGGAATGCTCACTAGGAGAGGTGGTGTTTATTACCTGCATATTGCTGGAGCTGGGCGTGTCTACCCCGCTCCTATGCCTAATGGTCTTTTCTCTATCGAGGAAGGAATTTTGCTAGATGACTTGCAGGTTGAGTAATGCCAACCCGAGGAGGAGATTCCGGAGGAGGATGAGGACCAAGAGGAGGAGCAAGAAGTTCCTTATCAAGAGGAGCAGCCACAAACCCGATTCGCCACATACCAAGATTTCCAAGGACTTGGAGGACTATGGAGAGGATGCATAACCTCTCTTTGAACCTCTGAGAATCAACTAGTAACCTCTCAACTCAATTTGCGAACTGGAGTAACAAATTTTCCCCGCCACCACAATGATTTGAAGGGCTTGCAAAAGCCTAAGCTTGGGGGAGTTTCCTCATGTATCTTTATTTGGAGTTCATTTTATTTTATTTATTTCGAGGTTATGTTTTAAATTTGAGTTTATAAGCACTCATGTTGGTTTCCCCAACACTTTATTTCCAGTTCTTTCTATTTGCTTTCGAGATTTTCTAGCTGAGCTTTGCCGCCAATTTTCTATTCTTTAAACTCCCTCTCTTAAAAAACACAAAAAGATTTCTCCATTTTTCCTTATTTTCCCTCTTTCTTTTATTTCTGCCTCGAGGTTTTCATATGTTTACAGGAGAGTGGTTGACTTCGAGTTTCCAAGAAACAAATAAAAAAGGAAGAGATAAGTGGAACCAAATATGAGAGGTATGCCTTATGACTCCCCACTTTTGAAGTTTGAGAAACCTATGCTAGTTAGTAGTAAATGTTGAGATATTATATTGGTGGAGTGAGTCTTTGTATTGTAGTAAGATTTTCGTGTGCATGGGTATTTAATTGGGTACGTTTTGTTCCAGCTCTCGTAATTAACCAAGTCTTGCCTAAAAATTGCTAAACAATTGTAATAAGAAAAAGTCTCATAATTGAAGGCTTGGGTGTTATAGTGCTTACTCTTGAAGGCTTGTTTCTAGAGACACTCAACACCACTGAAAATGTTGATTGACTTGATAGCTCTCTTTAAAAGTATTTGTTCGATTAAATTAATGTTTACCGGTTTTTTTGAGCATGCCAAAGTTTGACTTGTTAATCATAAGAATGATATAGCTTTATGCGTGTAAAACTTCATGGGATGCCAACAACTCCGCTGGCCTACGAACGATCTTCATGGAGGAAACTCCTAGATTTTGGTTATGAGTTGATTAAACACTTGTAGCAGCAATGCTATGGTGGGTAAGATTCTTGGCACTCCCGGTTAGCTGTAATAATGATGGAATCACTCCTCTGGCTGTTATGAGTAATCATTACGCAAAAGGAACAAAAACCTTAGTGATGCCACGAGTGTCCATCATAGCCCGATAAACTAATAAAAATCTTTGGCATGCTCTCAATTACTTAAGAACTGAAATTCTTGAAGGACAATGAATAGAAAAGTAGTGCTTGAAAAGTCTTGATTTATTGATGTGGGAGAATTGATATACTCTAGTGTATATGCTTTTCATGACAACTCTCACACTCTCAATTTACATGATTATACTTTATTGTTCAAAGGCAAGCCTATGACTTGATTACATGACATAGAATAAAGTCTACTCATTTGAATCATCCATGTTAACAATAATTTTGCTGAACTATAAGGATGCATAAAACCCGTATGATATGCTTGCCATTACTCTATCTATGCTGAAGTTTTTCAGATTTATGAAGTGGAGGAAACATGAGACTACCAATCATGAGTAAGATCACCATCTCGTTATTTTAGTTTAAATGCTGAGTTCCTTTTTGATTTTGGTTTTCTTGCTCGGGGACGATCAAGTTTAAGCTTGGGGAGGTTGATGGCTCTGAAATATAGCCATTTACGTCCACATTTAAACTAGAGTTTATTCATATTTTTGATGAAATGTCTCTCTAAACCCTGCCACTAATGCCTAATATTTAGAGGGGTATGCAATCCTCTCTTATATTTTTCCTGAGCAGATAATGTCGTTTGAAGATGGGAATCACTACATTAAAGTCAAAGATATGAGATTTTCAACAACCAGAAGAAACTAGGAGCCGTGAAGCGGAGGCAGATGCTTTAAAAACTAACTATATGACCGGAGCAAAATTTCGGTCGTATAGCTCCGGTCGTATAGTTGGCGCCGCCACCGTTAGGTCAAAGAGAACAACTTTCCTGAAGGGACCCCTATATAAAGAAGCCTCGGGCAATGATAAAAATCCCCCCGACCTAGCCAAAAGTCTCTGCCCGAGATCACTAGCCGCCTCCAGATCTCAAAACCCTTCTCCATCTCAATAGCCATATTCCACCGCTTGTAATAGTAGATCTCTTCTTCGGTGACATTGTAAGACTATTGCTATCAATCTTATGATTTTCATTATAATGTTTGTGATTGTTGATCTCATCTCTATGTGTGAGTAATTCTCCTTGGGCTAAGAGCTTCGGCCTAGCCATGTAGTGTTTGTGCATGTTATTTATCATAGATGGGATCACTTATTAGTTTGTATGACATGATGATTATTGTATCCTCTCTTGCCTCAATCCAAGGACTTGTCAGGTACCCAAGTCCCCGAGGGTTGAGTCAGGTATAGGGAGTATGAGTAATGACTGATCTGCAGGTTGGGAATCCTAGTGACAGAAGGGGTAGTATGGCTATATGTGAGGGATTTACTTGGGATTAACGGTGACATAACTATGCATATCATTAGTTCTCTTTCTTCTATGGATGAGACTAGTAGGTTATTGCTATATGCGGATGTGGAGGCAATAGCAATTATGGATGCACTGCTCACATATAATTTATCTTGCTCTAACAAGTACATGCATACTTTATTTCTATCTTTTATTCTCATCAGATGTTTTGCATAGCTACAGGTGAAACCGAATGCCCAAGGCCCCCTCTCTCTCCATCATCGACAACAACAAAAAGACGCAAGCTATTGGTCCTATAAAAACACAAAAGGAATTCTAAAACTCCCGAAGGTCCGTTAAAGTAACTTCACTACGCATTCGCTTCCCGAGGATTCGATAACTTAGGTCTACTAGGGAAAGATATGCTACACTACATCTGTAATCCAGATCGAAGGTATCACTGGGCGCGGTCATCCAGAAAGGTCGGACCGCGGCCCCAAAGTGACCACGGGCCAACCCAAACGGACAAAAATAGACCGTTTTGGTCATGCATTTGGGTCGACCCGGTGGAGATGCCCTTATCACTCATATTGGATCTGGGGTCGAACTAAAGAGCTTCTCACTGAAATTTCCGTGAGATTGGTAGATTTTGCCTTATGGCGTTCGAGTGAAGAGCTCCCAAACGACGCGATAAGAGCATCTACAGCAGATACCGCATATCGGCCTCGAGGTCGAAAAGTGGTTTTTGTAGATACGCAAACTAGGTCGAACCGCAATTTTTTTGCCGTTGCCCGCAAAATGGTCCGTCTGTCCCGCATATATTCAGGACGAAAGGGGTTGGATGCGGTAAACCGCATCCCATTTTCCCCCTTCTCCCCCGCGTAGAAACTCTGGCGGTCGCCGCCCGCTCCGATTCTGGCGGTGTCCGTCGCCGACCGTCAAATCACCGCCATCCACCATCTCCCAGACACCCCTCTGTGCCATGGCCGGCGAATCGTGCCAGAATTTGGCCGGACGAGGCAGCCGTTCACCACGGCGCGGAGGGAGATCCGACGCCCGAGCTCCTGCACCGCCGCCAAGCGAGGAGGAGGTGCGTCGACGCCACTTCGAGCAGGCGCGAACGCGGCGCCCTTGCACGCTCCCGTGTGACCTCCTTGGCATGGACCAGATTCGGGTTCTCGCCCACCGCGCATGATATGGGGGTGGGTATCTCCCGGGCTGCCGCGAGCGCAGGCCCGCACCTTCGTGCATCGTCGCCAGTGGTGCCCGCTCCGCCTACCGCTCATGCACCCGTTCCCGCTCGGTGGGGCCATATCTCCAACGAGGAGAGTGATGAGGAGGAGGTGGAATCCAGCTCAGAGGAGGATGACGTGGTCCGCGAGGCGAAGTTCAATTCGCTCGGGGCCCTCGTCTCCGACATGCGGGAGCGCACGAAGCGCCGCCACGACGAGCTGTGTGAGCTCCGCCGCGTCTGTCGCCGCTTCGTCCGGGAGCACTAGGCCCAGCTCGGGTTGTTTGTCGTCGACTACTCTGACGATAGCTCTGACTCTGACGAGGATTAGGTGACCAACGAGGAGTTCGTAGACGCTCCGGTGAGTAGGTACCTGAAAGGACATTTAATGTCCAACTCAGTTTTGGTGTTCGTTAACAACTTGAGGACCCTTTTTACCGTGTGCTAATAGTGTCAGGTTAATCTACTGAAAAGTGAAAAGTCTGCGACAATAAGAAGTATCCTTGGCTGAAACAAAGGGTTCATGGAAGGATCAGACCAAAATCTCCAGTCTGGACAGTCTGGAGTCTCCGGTGTGTTCCTCAAAACCTGGTCCATGCTAGACAGTATAAGGGTGCGGAGATGGACCGGAATCTCTGGTGTGAAGTCATAGGCCAGAATCTCTGATGTGCAAAGACTGGAGTTTCCGGTGTGGACCTCAAAATCAGGTCCGAACCATTATGTATGGACATCCGGAGATTGTCCGGAGATGGATCGGAATCTCCGGTATGAGAAAATTGCAGACCAGAATCTCCGGTCACACCGAAGTTTCTGGTGTGGTATTTCCCTAATGGGTAGAAAACAGTCTAAAAGGAGTGGGCTATAAATAAGGGACTTCATCCCCTACCTCCAGCAGCTCGTTTCAGAAAAGAATAACACCCAAAGTAGAGCCACCAAATCAACAAGATCTCCCCCTCCAGCCATCCAAAGTCCTTGACCTTTGGAGAATCAAAGGAGGAGGCCTTGATCTACATTTTCATTTCCCCCTCATTCACTTGAGGTCCCCTTGCTCTAGTGTTTTATTGGATACCCTAGGCCTTCATTTGGTTCTTACAAGTTTGTCTTTGATTGTTGTGACAACTTGCTTGTATTCAGGAGCCTCCAATTCAGTTGTGGATGTGTGCCTCGAGCTTGTTGTAAAGGTGTCGGTTTCCACCTCAAAGGATACTGATATAGTGGAAGAGTGAATCAATCCCTTTGGGGTGAGGTTCATCAGAGAACAAGGGAGGCCTTTTGTGGTGTTCACCCCCTCTCCAAACGCAGACGTACTTCCCCTCAAAAGGAAGGAACCGCGGGAAATCATCCTTGTGTCTCCGCGTGCTCTATTTCGGTTACTTCTATCCTTTATCGAACTTTACTTATATCTTGCTCTTGCTTAGTTAGTTGTGCTAGTATGACATATAGGTAAATTCACCTTAGTTGCATATCTAGAGAATTTACCTTTTGTGTCAAACCCTTAATTGAAAAAGAGTAAAAATTGAAGTAGCACATATTCAGCCCCTCCCCTCTAGGTGCCCATATGATCTTTTCAGTACCACCGGCAACTGCTAGGCTAGATTGGATGTAGGGCGCGACATCCAATTTTTTGTTGTATATATGTTGATCTTGGATGATCAAAACTTTCCCCTTAAGTATGATCTGGCGCCAATGTTTGATTTTTAAATATGCAGTCCAGTTTAGTGTATCTGTTCCGCCGCAGCAAATTTCATATCGCAAATGTGGTTTGTTGTTTATCGCAAACGACGTTTGCGGTACATACTTTTGCAGTATCTGCTAGAGATGCTCTGACGGGGAAAGATCAGGCTTCGCGTCGGCCCTCCCGCGGGGTGACCGAAGCTCCCCCAAACCTGTCCCGACCAGCCCCTTCTATCCGTCTCTCCCTCCCCCGCCGCTGCCGGCGTCACCGATGGGCTTTGCCCGCGCAAGAATAGTGGCAGTGGGCCTTCTTCTCCCCGGCACAAGGTGGATCGGGTGGGTGGCGAGCTCCCTGGTGCGCGGAGCTCATCGGTGACTGGTGGCTCTGGTTGCAGGTAGTGGTGGGCGGTGGCACGCCAGCCTAGTCCCCTACTCCGTGAAGTGGCGCTCCTTGGCAGCGGAGAACGATGGCCACGGGTTGGTGCAGGATTCCAACCAGCCCAGATCTAGGCCCTTTGGGCCCGATCTAGGTCTAGGCGGGCTGGCGGCGCGTGTGGGTGCTGTTCTTCCTAGAGGGCAGCCTAGTTTGGACCTCGACTAGGTGGTGGTGGCGTTGGGATTGTGGTGTTGTAGCATGGCGGCGGAGGTTTTACGGGCCTGGCCGGATCGATGGCGCCGAAGACGAGGGTAGTGGCGATGGTCTACGTGTTTCAGCATGGCAGTAGGGACTTTACAGACTTGTCCTAGGTCCAGTTGGGCCTGCCCGGCTTGGTTTGTCCCTGCCACCATGTCCGGTCGACACCCGCCTTTGGCGGTGGAGGATGCCCTCTAGGTGAGTGTACTGTTGTCGCCCTTTGGCGCCAATGATCACCTGGTGTGCTCCTGCCGCCGTGTCAGGTCGGCTACCGCACTCTTGGTGGAGGCAGTTCCCTCCCGCGCAGCTGCAACATCGTTGATCCCCGAACCAGTTGATTCTGTGTTCTGTCCTCTAGGTCTCGTTTTGGTTAACAGTGAGACGATGAAGGTGGCGACAAGATCGTGCTGGCGCGTGGGCGGGAGGCATCGATGGGGTGGAAGACTACGGAGCATTCGGGCTAGTGGTTTTTTGGGTCGAGAGATATCCCCATCGCTCTTCCGACACCGGCGGGGTGCCGCCTAAGAGTGCCGCCTTTCCTTCTTGAAGGGCATCGGGTGTACCCATTTCCCACTTACCTCCCCGTGCAGGGGAAACCCTAGGTCAGTCCGGGCAGCAGGGTCGTCATCATCGCTTAACTTCTTGAAGGTGTTGCTTGGTACGCACCTACATAGTTCTAGGTGTGTGGTGGGTCTTTCTCGGAGGGTGCAGCGGTTGCGAGCCATATTTGTTTAGTTGATCTACCGCTTTTGGCATTCCTTTCTTTTTTGTTTCTCTGTCTTTTCATTTGGGCTTGCTTGTGTTGAGGCCCCAACAGTTGTACCGTTGTATTGGCTGGTTTCTATATTAATATAGTAGGACGAAAGCATATTTCGAGAATTATGGCGTTTGCATGTGAGAGCATCAGTGCATCAACCGTGTCCAAATCGGCAAACACAAAACGAAGAAGAACTATGCTAGGCAGCGAACACACCCACTCCTCTAACTGGTTTACTTGATGCTGGACTTGCTGGAGCAGCCCGTCCGGCGTCCGCTTCACCGTGGACCCTGATGATCCTCTCAGGTGGTCATGGATTTTGTCTGACCCGACAACTGGATCAGCTCTTGTGAAATGCACAAGCCTCCCCAAGGATCGTCCCGTCTATGTGGACCGTGCACAACTTAACCATTGCAATACAGCATTCCGTTGACCAACTCCATGAGATTGGCAGCCCCGAGGGATCATGACGACCTGTGTCTTCCTCCGTATGATGTGGTTGTCCCGAGTCAGTTTGGCACTAAAAAATTGTGGCATGTTAGGGGATGCTTTGCCATCGGAGGGATGACCATACTGGTCCGGCCATGATCGACGTACAGAGCTAGGAGGTGGCGCTGGCTGCCAGACGGCTACGCCTGCTGCTACTTTTCATGACTCAAATCTTTGGAGTAGCTGCGATTTGTAAGACGGATTATCTCTTAGCAGCCGAACTGGTACGGCCTACGCCCTGCGTTATGCAAACGCAATCACGGTGAACATGGTTTGCCTGAAAAACTTCATGTTAGATATACACTATTCACACATCCTAACAATGTAACAACACATGACATTCCTCGCAAACATTCCTTGAAAGAACCCGAAATACGCTTTCGCCCCGCTATATTAATATAGCAACCACCCACACAGTACAAGATTACGATAGTAGGAAAATGCTGGGGCAACAACAAGCAAACGAAGAAGCCCAAAAAGTAGATAAATGAAGATAACAATGAATCAACTAAACGATGGTGATTCGAGACTGCTGCGCCCTCCGACTATGTCCCGCCACGCTCCCAGGCCCCCAAGCGCCCCGTACGAAGCATCACCCCGGTGGAGGGATGCACCGTCAGACAACGCTCCTACTAGGACCAACATACTGGACCTACGGTTTCCCCAACACTCGGGTAGAGTGGAGAGAGGATCTCCGCGACGCCCTCCAAGAAGGAATAGCGCCACTCGAAAGCAGTGTCACGATGGTATTGAATGAGCCAACAAGGATTTCCCCCGATCCCCTCCCACAAACGGCACCCCGAGGCGCAACGGGGCACCACCACCAACATCACCGCCCACGAGCACGCGCCACCACGCTCTCGGAACCACCATCATCGTTCCTTCGAGAACCTTGGTGCGCGTCTTGCAAAACGGAGACCGGCGCCATTGCTAGACAAGGGATAACACCACCGCAGCCATGTGGGAGGGACCAAACTCCACCATCGGGAGGGGGTAGTTGACCGGACAGGGCATCTGGGGCACAACAGGCCTCAGCGGGCCCGAAACGGGCCCGTAAAGCCCAAGTCACCCTGCTGCAACAAGCAGGTTGTACGGTCGTTGTCCCCAGTACCAGCAACTCCGCCGCCGCCGTCTCTAGGAAGTAGAACAGCCGCAGTGCTCCACCCCGCCGCAGAGAGCAGACGCTGACACACCGTAGTCCACCCGACAACTCGCCAGACCACCAGTTTCCGTGAAGCACTAACGCTGGTGAGGGGAAAGGCCATTGTGATGCTTTCCGAGCACCCCACCAACCACTCAATGGCGAGGGAATGGGCTCCCAGTCAAGCCGGTTGCGCAGGAAACTCATGCGTGTCGTAGGGGCCGCCAACCCAGATCGGGTCCAAATGGGCCTAGATCTGAGCTGAGGCAGGCCCTGCTCCATCGAGGCTAGCTCCACCCTCCATCGACACCTACCGATTGGTCATCCCGATCCTTCCACCACCGACTCCTACGGAGGGTGAGGTTGAGCCTGCCCAACCACCAGCACCGGATCCCTATAGAACTCAGTCGCCACTGTCATCGTAGACGCCAGTGCCACCGAGCTCCGATGCCTCCACCACGAGGGGCCTCCACAGTCATGGCATGTCGGCCCACTGTGCTGGCGAGCGTTGGCACATCACTGCAGCCGCTGCCAGGTCAAGGTCGCCTCGCATTGTCCTCCTCTCGAGCGAGAACCTAGAGATTCTGCTGCCACTGGCATCGAGCGGGCTTTGCCTACTGGCTTCCGTCAGCGGCGGTGGTGGTGGAGAGGCGAGACTGGGGGGACGGGGTCGAGGAAGGTGGAGTTCGCCCCTGGCCACCGGGCGGGGGAGACCTAGGAGCGGGGAGCCGGTGACTTCTACTCAAGAAAAGACTACTCCCTCCATCTGAAAATAGATGTCACAAATTTTTCTAAATTTCTAGGTATCTACGTAGTAAACACATTTAGTGGAGTATCTAAATTCATTTAGATTTAGATAAGCTTGAGATGGAGGGAATACATTTAGGGCGTGTTTGTTTGCGTTGTGGTTGGCTAGCTATGGCTGGATTTTCTGCTATCCAGGGAAAGCTATTGCGTAGGGTGACATGGGTATGCCCAATAGGCACTCGACTACAGCCTACCTGGTGCATCCCGTCGGAAGGCCCACTCGACGAATTGCCAAGGTCCATGACGCCTATGACGGTTCGAGTGGTATGAAGCCCATATAGACACGGACTCCCAAACGCACAAGACAAGGAAACCTCAAGACTAGAGTCTGAATACAACTTGTAACCAACTCGTATTGGTACCTGAGACCTAGTCTCCCCATATATAAAGGCTAGGAGGGTCCAACGAGAAGGCAACCTCTCAATCGCGACACGCTACGACACAATAGATCTATACATCGCAACTCCCATAATACACAATAGACAATAGATCTAGATATCGATCTCTCGCACATACGCCAGATCTAATCTGCGCATACACCGCCATCGGCGACATTGTAATCCTTTAGATCATCATCAATCAAGAGCAGAAAAGCAGAAGTAGGGTCCTCTACGAGGCCTGAACCTGGGTAAACCTTGCGTCCATGTGTGCTTGTTTGCTAGCCGTACCGAGATCTCCAGCGCTCCCTCCTTCTCCAAAACCCAAGTGCATAACAATGAGCATTGATGAGTTAAACCCTCGTCAATTGGCGCCGTCTGTGGGAAATCGAGAGTGCTGATGTTGCGATCTTGACGGCCCCAACACATGCATTCTATGACTCACCGATCTCCGGAGAGAAATGACGCTACTTCGTCACCACTAAAAAACGGCGCCTTGAATCAAGATCCGGGCGGGATCCGTGTTGTTGCTAGCCAGATCGCATCTGGCTCACAACTTCTTTGGCGTCATCTTCCATCAGCCTTTGGATTGGACCGGCGGAATCACCATATGCGCATAGCAACTACCCCAATGTCAACTCAAATCATACGTACAAAGATGGATTTACATGATCACTACAAGCTGGATACGCTCTCTGAAGATATAATCTCGTTCTGCCGCACGTCCTTGCCAGGATTCAACGGCAAAATAGGTGTGCACGGGTTAGTTAATCAGAGTAATCAATCTGGAGAAGTGCGATCACAACACTGTTATTTTTGGGAATTAGCAAGAGCTCCGTCTAAATCAAGATCAAGTCCACGAGCCGACTTTCCATGAAGAAGAGCCAGTTTTAGTTGGGAAAGGAAGCAACCAGATCGGTCACGGAAAGAAAGAAAAAGGCAGACGTGCAGGGATCGAGTTCCAAAGACCAAGATTTATTCACTTCACATACAAATCATTGCATGGATTCCGTATTAAGGCATCAATTCGCATGCGTTCAAAATAGAGAGCATGACCTTGTGGATTATTTCGACCTCGTCGTTGCTGGACTGATCCTGGAGGGTCAACTTCGACAACGTCCGCCACGCCGACTCTCGAAGTGCCACGTCTACTGTCCATCCTCCACATGACTCTAGCAAACCGTGCTGACTCTACGCCCGAGGGACCGCGCCAACTCTACCACACGACCCTTTATGGTCTTCGATTGCGGCGACCCGCTATGGTCTTCGATTGCTGTGGCCTGTTACAGTCTTCATATACGGCAATTCGTCATCACCACGCGACTCCGATCCGCCGCGTTGACTACGTCTGTCACGTGACTCGCTGCCACATCAAATCTAGTCTTCGACTCCGGAGGCCCGCTGTGATTTTCAGCTCCAGCGACTCGAGGGCTCCCTCCTCTACATCGACCCTCTGCGGCCTTCGACTCCGATGACCCTCTGCGGTCTTTAGATGAGGTGACCCAATGCGGTCTTCGACTGCTATGGTCCGTTACGTTCTTCGGATGCGGCAACTCGTCATCACCACGCGACTCCGGTCCGCCGCGTAACCTCGCGCCACGTGTCTCGTTACCGCATCACCTACGTCCGCGGACGCATTAGTTTTGTCCATGACAACTACCCATAAAGTTAAGTTCAATACTCGCAGATTATTTATTTCTTACTTTAATCGCACTCGAAGCACTCGAGGGTTGCGCCCTCTTCGAGTAACCTAATGTGTCATCGACTCCACGCACTCGAGCACCTCATATGCGACCGCCCGAGTAGCTGATTCTACCTGATCGTCAAATCCTTGAACTCCGATTACCTCGGCAAGGTACCGAGACTAAGGGTAATCAGGCTAGCGAAAAGGCCTAGCAAACAGCGCAAAAGTGTCGACTTGATTGGCACCAGAATTTTACTTTACAAGTCGACAGGCAAATATTTCTTTACAAGATACAAGTACTTCACAATTCTTAATGTTTTATGCAGCTTACAAGGATGTCGACTGCGTCGAGCTATTCTATTGGGTCCTCCAAAAGGAGTCGACAAAACAACTGACTACGCCATACACTCAAGACCCGAGTCGAGTTCCTCCTCGGATGGTTGCATCGCTTGATGCTACAAAGACGCGGTGCTAGCGACGCACCCGACATAAGTGACTGTGTCGACTCCAACTGCATCATCGACTCTTAGCTCCTTATGTGTGAGACGCTGACTCGATGCACTTCCGGGTCAGTGGTTTCTCCTCGCGTGATTGTCGATTACGTCTACAAGATACAATAATCGAGTCTCTGCCCAAGTATATGACTCCGCCAGACACTCGGGGGCTACTCCAAACTGGAGCGTTGAATGTGCATATACAAGATCTTTGAGTGGCACGCTCTGATTCCTCACTCGAATCCACGATTCGACTAAGGACTCGAGAGCTACTCCCATAGGGAGCGTTGGCCGCGCACCCGAAGAAATTTATGAAGATATTCAAGCATTATGAAAACCCTCCACTCGAATATACGATTCGATTGTGGGCTTCGGGTTACTCCCATAGGGAGTGCTGAAAGCATATTCGACTGAAACAAGCAAACAAAAGACGATAGCAGTCGCAAAAGTTCTTTAGTCTCTGCCTGAGTCTTCGACTCAACCAGGCACTCGGGGGCTACTCCCATAGGGAGCGCTGGTCGCGCACCCTATGATTATTTTCCTTGTACATCGTACAGTGTGTCGATAACATCCGCACTCGAATGCTACGGCGACTCTGCCTCATATTTTCCCTACAAAGAGATTACGTCTCCTGGGCCACCCGAATCATCTCCGCGATGACAAAAAATTCGGATGCCACGCTTACAGCGTGAAGATAAGACCTGAATAAGGCGTGGCAACGCATCTACTGCGCTCTACAAAACCGATCCGTACCTACAAGTACGATGAAGATGCCTTTACGGACGTGTCGAGTGCTCACATTTACACACTGGGATTCGACTCTATAAGACCTCCGCGGCCTGAGTCGAATTACACCACCAATTTCCGAATTCGAGTCCAGGGACTCGAGTTTGAGTAGGTAGCGTTGTTTTTGCCCTAGAGCAATTAACTGGTCCCGATCCGTCAAGCGCACCAGGCACGTTTACCATCATCCCTATAAACTACTACAAATTCGACTGACTCGATGAACCTCCGGGTGAAGTGCTTCGCACTCAACACAATTGTCGACTCTGACATCCTAATTGAAGATTCAAGATCAACTAAGTCTCCACCCGAATCTACGATTCGCACGGACACTCAGGGGCTACTGACATGGGTATGCCCAATAGGCACTGGACTACAGCCTACCTGGTGCATCCCGACGGAAGGCCCACTCGACGAATTGCCAAGGTCCATGACGCCTATGACGGTTCGAGTGGTATGAAGCCCATATAGACACGGACTCCCAAACGCACAAGACAAGGAAACCTCAAGACTAGAGTTTGAATACAACTTGTAACCAACTCGTATTGGTACCTGAGACCTAGTCTCTCCATATATAAAGGCTAGGAGGATCCAACGAGAAGGCAACCTCTAAATCGCGACACGCTACGACACAATAGATCTAGACATCACAACTCCCACAATACACAATAGACAATAGATCTAGACATCGATCTCTCGCACATACGCCAGATCTAATATGTGCATACACCGCCATCGGCGACATTGTAATCCTTCGGATCATCATCAATCAAGAGCAGAAAAGCAGGAGTAGGGTCCTCTATGAGGCCTGAACCTGGGTAAACCTTGCGTCCATGTGTGCTTGTTTGCTAGCCGTACCGAGATCTCCAGCGCTCCCTCCTTCTCCAAAACCCAAGTCCATAACAATGGGCATTGATGAGTTAAACCCTCGTCATAGGGAAAGCAGCTTTTCTGAGTTTGACTGTTTGGCAACTTGACTGGCTGTCTAGGATTCCAAGAATATGTATGATTATTGATCGAAGTGTATAAGCGTATTTGTCACGAGAAAATACCATGAAGTGCATAGATCTTAGGCGCCCGAGAACTTTTTATCTCTAAGTCGCTAATGTCATCCTACTATCTGTGCTAATTCTCAGTTGCAACATAGTTATAACTTCTAGGATTTGTACTAATGCTCTGTTTCAACCTAGTTACAACTCATTAAATTTTCAGTTACAACCTAGTTGCAACTCATATGTAATTCCCACGTTGCACGAATCACGAGATAACAATGGTGAAAGAGATGACTAGGAACTAAGAAGTTCTCAGGCACCTGAGAACTAGCAAATCCGTAAAAATAATTTATCAGATAGAGTTTTGTCAAAAATACATATCTGTACCATTACACAAATAAGATTTTTTTTGAAACATAATATATTAGCAAGCACGTCACCTCATTAAAAACCTTCCGGTCCCCGTAGGTACCCACGTAAGGAAAAGAGTGCGTAAGAAACCTACTGCTCACAAATCCGATAACACTATTATATCATTCGCAAGCTTGCTAGAAATAAGCCTAGGGGGTTCATCGACCCAAATACAAGAATTACTAGAGATAAAAGCATCCTTAGCAAGCTCATGAGCTACCTGATTGGCTTCCCTATTACAATGTTCGATAGTCACCAAATTAAAACCACTCCAAAGAATCATGCAATCGTCATAGATAGCAGCAGAAGTTGTCGCCGAAAAGCCCCCATCCTTCATGGTCTCAACCACTTACATACAATCAGTTTGCACAATAAAATTGTCGCTACCTATGTCTTGTGCTAGGCTCAAACCATCTCCGAATGCGTAAGCTTCAGCCATAGAAGCATCAACTACGTGAGGAATAAATCTTTGGGACACCGCTATAAACTGACCATTGCAATCTCGTATAATCACTCATGTAGCTCCTCTACCTGTGTCCACATCAAACACAATATCAACATTAATTTTTAATTTACCTTCTTTTGGCTTCTTCCATCCATCTATTTGCTTAGCCTATAGTTTGGTCGACGCAATCATATAGTACCTGGAAATAACAATGATAGAAAGAGCAGATCTAGCCAAAGTTTACACAACTTCACCATGAACTTTTTGTCTGCTTTCCCACCAAATATACCATCCAGCTATTAGGACCAGTTATGCAACTCCGACATCATCAAGCTGAGATAAACGGCCACCTCGCTTGATTATTTCTTCTGTAATCACTGATCTTGACTTATCAATTTGTATCACTTCTTCGATCTTATCCCAAATACCAATTCCTTTCCAAACCTCTCTAGCTCTCTCACAAGAAAAGAGAACGTATCTTCACAACTTGAAGAACAGATCAGACATCCACTTTCGTTTCCAATATGCAGATTAGCTAATATTCCACGACATGAAATCATACTGTGTAATACCCTCCATCCAAAAAAAATATTTTATTCGGAATTTTCAGGTTCCATAGTTTGCCCCACACTTGATTAGTAGCAGTCTCGGCAATATCTAAATTTCGATCATGTATGCCAAATTTGTAATCTCATTTATAATAGTAGCCTGATCTAATCGTGTATAGCCATGTCGACGTGTGATTCCAGGCTACAAAATCCTCTCTATCTAGTGTTTAAGGAATTTGGATTATTCTATGAGCATTAATCGGCCAAACAAATTCATTTAACAATTCCTCATCCCATTGGTCATCTATGGGGTTTATCAAGTCACTCACCTTATTTAGCAAAATCTCCCCTTTAGGCGTCATCACCTTCATGTTATGGCTCGATGGAACCCAATTGTCACTCAAAATATTTATTTGGGTACCATCACCAACTCCCCAAATGCATCCCCTTTTGAAGCACTCAGCCCCGCCAAAATACTTTGCCAAGTATAAGAGCATCCATTCTTCATATTTGCTTCCAAAAGCTTTCCATCCAGATAATATTTAGCTCGAAGCACCCTTGCACATAAGGATTCAGGTTCACTTAACAATCTCCATACCTGCTTAGCCAACATAGTCGTATTTAATGAGTGTAAATCTCTAAAACCCATCCCACCACTTTTATTTGTATACACATCTTCCACCATGCTTTCCAATGCATATGTTTTTGCTCTTTGATGACTGGTTTCCTGCGTCCAACAACAGGGTTATTGCAGTACTCATAGCGGCAACTATTTATTAGAAAGATCGATCCCAAAGGAGCTTTACAAAATAGAAACCACACAAACCCGCAACTGCGTTGTCAATGCAGCCATGTTTGCACCCAAAATGGTGTTTGGAAATAGTCTACACTATAAGTTGCTAGAGTAATAGTAAACAAGAGATATTTAAAGTAACTAGTAACAAGGTAAATAAAGTACTGAAAGTAAAATAGAACAAGAACTAAACTAAAGGGGGTTGTAGCTGTAGGATTGAATGGAATGAGAGAGGATTTCTAGGCTTTGGTCTCACTAGTACTAGATGGGAGAATATGTGTGCATTCCATTATCTACAACAGATTCCTTCAACAAATAAATGTTCCCCACTCGATTACCGGGCTGTCACACTATGTGTACTATGCATGATTCTCATGTGTCACTCACGAGGCAAACATACACTTCTAGACCAAGGGATCCTGCGAACTCATCTCGTAACTCATGTAATTGAATACTTGGATCACAAACACATTCTAACTTAGCACACTAGATCAAACCTCATCCTAGAAGCAAATCAATCACTCACACATGGATGAACAACAAAACATAGATGAATATATTAATAAAGTCACAATCATGTTCAATCTTACAATTACAAGATCTAAGACGAGAGAGAGAGAGAGAGAGAGAGAGAGAGAGATGGAGACGTCGTTGGAGATGATGATGATGAACGGTGCACGTGATGAAGATGGGGGCGCCTCCTTCTCCTCCTCTTGATTAAATGTGTGGAGATGTGGATCTTGTGTGCGGTGGCTATGACGGAGCGGCAGGGCTCTGCCCCTTAGGCGTGGATGGATTTTCCTCCATGTTTTAGGGTTGTCCCCTCTTTAAATAGGCATCTGGAGGTCGGTTTTGCGAACCGACGGAGCTAGGGGCCGAATATGCCCATTGGGCCTTCACAAATGTTGTTCCGTTTGACGAAACAAAGCCGTCGGTGGGCGGTACGACCATACGGTATGGGCGGGCTCCACCCCTACCAGTGGTCGTTATGCCTTCGGTACTCTACAGTATTGTGGTCGTCATTTCTTCATACGGACTCCGATTGAGGTGTCCTTTGGCTCATTGGATTCGTATGGACGAGGTAAACAACACCATGGCCTTGGATCATCATTTGGAGTTGATGGGGGAAATCCACTTTCCCCTCCCATCAAATGGCTAAGTCTGGTGCCTGCAACTCCTCCATATTGAATCCTCTCTACTCCTTTTATCCATGATTCTCCATAGCACCTACACACAAATCAAAGACAAGAAAAAGGTAATAAAATCCTAATAAAACTACTAATGTGCAAAGTCTATGTGGAAATGAATGATAACTAGGAATCAATACATAATAGGCATTGTTGTTGAAAGATGTAGCATGTGATGAGTGAAAATATGAATAATTTTTATACTTAAATATGCATCAATTTTGGACTCATCACTCTTCCTCACCACCCCACAAGAATTGAGATATGGCATCAGAAATTCCTTTACAAATGTTTTTTGGAATCTTAAACACCATCATAGCAAAAACTGGAAAAGCTTGAGCAATAGCTTTGATTAGGATTTCTTTCCCTCCCATGCTTAACAACTTCTCATTCCACCACTTAATTCTAGCAAGAACTCTATCTATCAAATGTCGAAAATGGTTACTCAAATCAAAGCTGGCAATCCTAAGTATTTGTCCGTTAATGACTCTGTCAAAATATTCAAAATTTCACAAACCTCTACGCATACCTCCACCCTGGTATTACCACTGAAGTAAATACTTGATTTTCCTTCACTAATTTTTTACCCGGGTTCGAATAATAATCGTCTAGAATTTTCTTCAACTTCCTTGCATTCTCAACATCCGCTTGCATAAGAATTAGCAAGTCGTCTGCAAATAAAAGGTGTGAAATCATTGGTGCATCACGACACACCCTTACCCCCACAATCTCTCCTCGCGACTCAGCTCCCCTCAGCATGCAAAACAGGCCTTTAGCAACTAGTAAGAATAGGTAAGGGGAAAGCGGATCCCCTTGTCGAAGCCCCCTTGAAGGTTTAAAACTTTCCATTTCCACTGAATTAAATCCGACATTGTACTCAACCAAAGTAACACAAGCCATGATCATGTCCACCCATCTCCTTGCAAAACCCATCTTCAATACAATCTTCTCAAGATACCTCTATTCCACCCTATCTTAAGCCTTGTGCGTATCTAATTTGACACCACATAAACCCTTCTTTCCTCTCTTTTTCTTCATAGCCTGAATACTTTCATATGCCAAAAGAATATTGTCACTAATCGACCTACCAGGAACAAAAGCACTTTGATGATCACTAATAATTTCTGACAGATAATTTAGCCTGGCAGCCAACATTTTTTAGATGACTTTGTAAACCACATTGCACAAACTAATAGGCCTGAACTGAGATACCTTGTCAGGATTATCCACTTTGGGTATCATAAAAATTATTGTACTATTCCATCCCTCCGGTATGGTGGCATCATTAACCGCCTCCAAAACCTTCTTAGTAAGGTCCTTTCCTAGTAATTCCCAGAACCCTTTATAAAACACAGCATGTAGACCATCGGGTCCAGGCGCCTTGAGATTTCCAATACTGAAAAAAATCCTTTTTAACTTCCTCTTCTATGAAGTCGACAAGCAAACCTCGGTTCAGATCATCAGTAACTTATTTCTTCACATTCGATAAGACTCTATCATCTGGCTCTCTAACTTCTTTTGTGAACAAATCCACAAAATAGTTGTAAACAGTATCACACATATATTGTTTGTCTTCATGTATATTTCAATTATCATCCACCAGTCTTTTAATAGTATTTTTCCTTTTCCTTTTTGCTACAAAATTATGGAAAAATTTAGTATTTCTATCACCATGTTTTAACCAATTTGATCTAGCCCTCTGAACCCAATACATTTCCTATTTTTCTAGAGTTAGTTCCATTTGGAGCCGAACTACTTTTTGTGCAGCAAGAGTTGCATCAGTCATCGAGCCTCTTCTTATCATCTCTAGATCAGCCTTTAGCTCTTTTAGTTTCCTAGTTGGTCCTTTTAGAACTTTCCTGTCCTAATCAAGTAGTTCATAGTGCACATCACTCGCTTTTTGCATAAGAGAAGGATCCTCTCCTCTCAACTTTGCCCTCTCCCATGCCGCTTTCACCATCTCCTCTACTGAATATTTGAAAGGGAAACAGATGTCGCCTACAGGGGTGAATATGCGTTTTAAAATTATTACGGTTTAGGCTCTAATAAATGCGAAATAAAACTTAACGTTTAATTTATCAAGCCAAAACCTATATCCACTAGGTTCACTAAGTGCACAAACAACCTATGCTAAGCAAGACAAGCAACAAGGTGATAGCAAGATATACTACTTCAAGCACGACGGCTATCGCAATGTAAATTGCATAAGTAAAGGGCTCGGTTGAGAGATAACCGATGGAAGCGGAGACGAAGATTTGTTTCTCGAAGTTCACTTCCAAAGAAGCTACGTCTTTGTTGGAGAGGTGCGATGGGGCAATGTACTTCAAACGCCAAATGGCTCACCTCGAGGTGTGATGGCTCGATGCTCACCCAACACCACACAAGGCCTCTCCCCAAGATGTGAAGTCACGCAACTCACCGACGCCACAAAAGGCTCACCCTATTCTCCCGTGAGATCGCCACAAAGGCCTACTCATGTTCCACTATGGGACACTTTAGGGCGGTCACCGAACCTGTACAAGGCTTGGGCAATCTCCACAACTCAATTAGAGGGCTCCCAAGAAATGCCACAAAGGATCCACAATGCCACAAAAGGCCAACAAGCTTGGGAAATCTCCACAACTCAATTAGATCCCCCAAGAATACACTACAACCACACAACCATCTAGGGTTCCAAGAACCCAAGAGAAACAAGCCCAAGAGCTTGAACTCGCCGAATATCCGAGGAGAACTCAAACCTATGCACCAAATGCAAGAGGCAAGTCCTTCTCCCTCTCTCAAATTCCACCAAAGCTACAAAAGCTATTGGGGGAATAAGAGAGGAAGAACACAAGAGGAGAATACAAAACTCTCTAAGATCTAGATCCCAAGGATTCCTTCACAAAGAAGGGATTTGGTTTGGTGGGGTTGTAGATCTAGATCTCCTCTCTCAAATCCCTCAAAGAGATGCAAGAATCATGGGAGGGAGAAGTGGAGAGGGCAAGATTTTGAAGGTCAACAATGGAGGAGAGAGAGTGGAAGAGCTAGCAAAAATGACCTCAAAAGTTGGGGGAACATTGGGGAAGAGGGGGAGCTTAAATAGGGCAAGAGAAATCTGCCCGTTTGGGTCATTTTTGTGCACCACTGGAACTATCGGGGCCCCACCGGTAATACCGGTGAATAGAAACACAAGTTACTGAACAAAAACGAGTTTTGCCAGAACTTGGGCCGGTACTACTGCTCAAGCAAAAACGTTCGACAGTATTGCACAAAAACTTTAATAACTTTTGACTCCGGACTCCGATTTCGATGACCTTGGGCTTGTTTTGAAGAGAAAAAAAGCTATACAAGATTATGCAAAGAAACATCATCGTCCAACAAGGTAGGATAAAATAAAATGGAGAAATGTATGACCTCTCAGAAGCGACGAACCGGTAAAACTTTCAAAACCCAAAACGCAGGAAGTTGAGCTTGGAAACTCCAATTGGGATGAAACCAATTTTGTTGGAAAGATAAGAAAGAGTAGAATCAAAAAAGGTGAAATGTTGGGTATAAACAAGGATGAAAATATTATGAATATATATGTGAGTTATCTCCCAAGGTGTGGAGCCAAAAACCCGCAAGATCAAAAATGCAATAAGATATGCAAGCGAAATCCGGTTTTGATGAACTAGAGCTTGTTATGAAGATAACCACAAGCTCTAGATCCTCTAATGGACAAGATCCAAACAACAACCAATAAATATGATGCTATGTATGCAAAGGTTTGAGATCTCTCCAAAAGATACGATCGAGTCACCCACTCGAGAGCCCCTCTTGATACTACAGCTATCTATCCTAAACCCGGTCTTCCAACACTACAAGAGACCGGTAAAATAGAAAACCTATCAAGATCATACATTTTCCTTGAGCATTACACTTGAGCTTGATGTAGACCGTATTGTCCTTCTCAAGATGGATCGCCTTTCTTGATTGCTCTTGCTTGATGAAGACTTGTGACGAGCTCCCCATACTCCATGGGAAAACCTCTTCTTTGACCTTGTCTTCATCACTCCATGATCGTCGAGGATGGCAAGCTTCAATCATGATATCTTCTTGAGATGGCGCACCTTGAGCTTGTCCTTCATTTCTTGATGATGTCTTGAAGATAGCCATGATGAACTCCATCTTCTTCTTAAAGACACTCTAGATCTTGTTCTTCTACTACTTGATTCCAATAGGCACAAAGACCTTGGATATTGCTTCTTATTTTTCATCCTTGAAACCAACACATGGTCCAAGCGATGCCAATGGACAAACCTACAAGGGAAACTTAATTTGCACAATAGTCCATAGGGATTGTCATTAATTACCAAAACCACAAATGGGGGCATACATGCCCTTTCAATCTCCCCTATTTTGGTAATTGACGACAATCCCTTTGAGAGGGTTTAAATATGGAATTTAACGAACAAATGGTTGTGCCAACATCAAATACTACACAAGTATGATGTTGGCACTCGCACAATATATAGAGCAAACTCCTCCACAATCTATACATTTGTGATGAACTTGAATTTCATTGCATAGATTGGCAACCATTCGGTGGTTGAGTTTCCCCTATATATTCAACAAGCAAAGCAACAACAAATATGCAAGAGCATGAGAGGTAAATACTTAAGAACATACACAAAGCAAATGCCAATTTCCTTAAACCCTCTGATGGCTCAATGCACGGCGCCCAGAAAAGTGCTGGTGCATGGTTGATGTAGAGCTCGTTGGGAACCCAAAGAGGAAGGTATGATGAGCACAGCAGCAAGTTTCCCTCAGTTATGAAACCAAGGTTTAATCGAACCAGTAGGAGCAAGAAAACACCCCAAAGGTGTTACTAGCTGAGCTTTGGTAGGGCGCACTACCGGTGCTAGTAGCAACGTGGAGACCTGTACAACACAACCATAGAACTTTGTCCCCAACTTGCGATGAGGTTGTCAATCTCACCGTGTGACGAGGGTTTAACTCATCAATGCCCATTGTTATGGACTTGGGTTTTGGAGAAGGAGGGAGTGCTGGAGACATCTATCGGCTAGCAAACAAGCACACAGGAGACAAAGGATTTACCCAGGTTCAGGCCTCGTAGAGGTCCCTACTCCTGCTTGTTTCCTCGTGGAATTATCGAAGGAGTCGAAAGTTACAAGGGTGCGGAGATGCAATCTGGCGAGAGTTGTAGAAACTAGGGTTGCGTGTGTCCTCCTCGCCGCCCCCTCCTAGCCTTTATATAGATAGGCTAGGTCCCAGGTAGCAGGTCGAGTCGGTTACAAGTTAGGGTTTTCCCCTTCAAACTTTCTATCTTTAGCCTCTTCTTGCCTCTCAAGCAATCGAGAGTCCGCAGGTTACTCGAGTCCTTTCGTCTGGGCCTTGGCGACACCGTGGGCCTGTACGTATTTAGACCGCATATACCAAGGTCGAGTACCTGTAGGGTATACCCATGTTAGTAGCCCCCGAGTATCCAGTGGAATCGCAGATTCGACTGGGTACTTTTTGAAGTCTTCGAGTGCCTGAATGAGTACATTTTTCGACTGCTTTCATTTATGTCATAGGGATTGTTGATATACGTGCCTGATATAGCCAAAGTATCGGTATCAGTTAACCACCTTAGGGTGAAACAACGCAATCTACTCGAACTCGAGTCCCTGGACTCGAATCCGGAAAAGTGCTAGCGTAATTCGACTCAGGCCGCAGAGGTCTTACAGGAGTCGAATTCCAGTTATATGGGTGTGAGCACTTGACGCGTCCGTCAAGGCATGTTCATCGTGCCTACAGGCACGAATATATTTCTGGTAGTGCGCAGTTAAATGCGCTGCCAGGCCTTTATTCAGGTCTTACCTTCACGCTGTAAGCGCGGCATCCGAATTTTATCATCGCGGAGATGATTCGGGGGACACAGGAGACGTAGTCTCCTTGTAGTGAAAATGATGAGGCGGTGTCGCCATGATCTACGAGTGCGGATTTAATCAACACACAGTTTTTGTGCAAATAATCATAGGGTGCGCGACCAGCGCTCCCTATGGGAGTAGCCCCCGAGTGCCTGGTTGAGTCGAAGGCTCAGGCGGGGACTAAAGAAATTTTGCGACTACTTTCATCTTTGTTTGTTTGTTTCAGTCGAAAACTTGGGTTGCGATTGTTGTCGTTTTTTGCTTGCTTGTTTCAGTCGAAATTGTTTCCGGCGCTCCCTATGGGAGTAACCCACGTCCATAGTCGAATCGTGTTTCGAGTGGTTGGGTTTGATTGTAATTGCTTGTATCCCTACAATAAGAAAAGAAAATCATAGGGTGCGCGACCAGCGCTCCCTATGGGAGTAGCCCCCGAGTGCTTGGTGGAGTCAAAGACTCTAGCAAGGACTAAAGTAGTCGAAGTTTTCCGCTGCGTAGCTGTTGATGACGCCAGTGCTGACACTTGCATGACCTCAGTTGCCCGCGTGAGCGAATTTGACGGGACGTGACGAGCGGTGGGTCCCACCTTCTGACTTTGGTTTGACTGGGTGTGCGTAATCTTTTTATTAACTGTGCCTCCTCGATTTGCACGCGTAATGGGAGTAGTGGAGGGACGGTTCGCTCTTCCTCTTCTCCAAGTGTCGAGCGCGATGCGTGCCACGTGTCCAGTAGGGTTTTTGTGAGCCGTTGGATTGCATCTTCTAGGGGTTAAGTAGCGATGCTACGGCGGTAATTTTCCATCTGCGCTCCTTTCTTCCTCGCTGCCATCACCATTGCCGATGCTCATCTGCTTTTCCGCTGCACTCATCTCCTCCTCAGCTCTGGACCACCTCCGCTCGTTTCCAAGTTATTTCCTGTGCTCTCATCGCCGCCGTGCAATGGGAAAGAAGAAAGGAGGCGCTGCCACTAAATCCGCGGCCACCATTGCCGCAACGAAGAAGAAGGGTGGCCCTACTGCTGCGGGCACCAGTGCCGCCGCCGGCGGGAAAAAGAAGGTTGCGGGCACCCGCGTGACCAATGGCGCGTGGCGCCCCTCTATCATCAAGGCATCAGATCTCCGTCTTCTTCGCCAAGATGGAGTTATTTCCGCGGCAGTCGCCGACGCGCGCTTCCCCAGCGGTGAGACCATTCCGGTGCCTCCCGCCGGTTTTCGAGTGATGTTTCTTGCATTCATCATCCGCGGTCTTTCTTTGCCTCTCCACCCCTTTCTTAGGGGTCTCCTTTGTTTCTACGGGCTCCAGCTCCATCAGCTGTCCCCAAATTCAATTCTCCACATCACCTGCTTCATCACTCTTTGCGAGTGCTGGCTCGGAATCGAGCCGCACTTTAGCCTTTTCAAGCGCTTATTTAAACTGAAGCGTCAGTCCGCATATGGCTCTCTAGTTTACGACGTAGGTGGTTGTGGAATCCATGTTGACCCATCCACCACCTACTTCAACATCAAGCTCGCCAAGTCCGTCCAGGGATGGAGGGACAAATGGTTTTATGTTCGTGACCATAAGGCCAAGGACGAGCATTTTGGGCTTGCGCCTTTCGATCCCGCGACTCCCTGCAAGAAGATGCGTGATCATGCCTTCCGAACTCGCAGAGACAGACGTGCTATCTCAACGCGTATGCGACATCGAGAGTCGCATAGGCGCAGAAGAGGGAGGCTGTGCCCTTGTCAGGACTTGGCTGTGTAGTCGCGTCCAGCCTCTCTAGGCTAGAGTCCATCCCATGTTTCAATGGGGTGGTGCTGATGATGCCACTCGCGTGTCTGCCGATGGCATGTCCGCGAGTGAGGTAGATAAGAGGGTGCGACTGGTCACGAAGTACACCTTCAAGGATGTGCTTCCGAATGAGCCAGTCGTTCCTCCTTTCGATGCTTCGAATCCTCCTCCTGAGGTATAGTTGTGCTACGCAATGCTTATTTTCGCGATTGCTTTTCTGTTGCTTACTTGCTCCTTTTGCTCATCTTTGCTATTTGTATGCAGGATTGGGCGGTGTCGCCTTGTATGCCTCCTCTCCCTGAGGGTATTATTCCCCGCGAAGCTTTGGAAGAGGACGAGTCTGAGTCGACTGTCCCTTCTGATGTGGAAGAGGAAGCCCCCGAGTCCGGGATCCTGGATACTCGCAAGCGTTCGCGCAACGAGGATTCCGACGCGTCGACTCCTTCGACTCCAGAAGGCACGGCTATTGGCACGGAGTCGCCAATTCTAGCTGTTCCTGTGAGGGTTGTGGCACCATCGTCTCGCAAGAAAATGCGACTGCCCAAGGAGTCTTCGTCGGAGTCGGCGGAGGCCACGTTTGATCTTGACAAGTTTGACTGGTAAGTTTGCGAGTTCATTCTTTTCTGTTTTCTTCTTGCTGGCTTTGCCCTGGAGTTTGCCTTTTCCCAATGCGAATTTTGTCTTGTAGTCAAGAGGCGTCGTCATCTTCTGGCGACGTCAAGTTTTTGAAGGAATCGGGAGTCGCGACCTCCAGGGCCAGGGTAGAGGTCGAGCGCGCTCCTTCTCCTCCGGCGGCGGCCCACTCCGGGCACAATTCTTCGAGCTCTCCTCACGCAGGGGAGCATCGAATAGTTGCTCGGATGACGGTTCAGCAAACTTCCTCGGAGTCACTAGAGGACCATGTAAGTACAGCTTTCCTTCTTTTTTATTGTGGCAGTCAACGGCTTCAGCTGCCCTCTCTAATTCCATGTTTTGTGCAACAGTCCCTTGTAAAGGAAGCCGCGCAAGTGGCGGAGCAGGTTATGGAGATGGGTCGCCAGCATGCGATGCTGGAGACGCGTCACCGTGTAGTCGAAAGTGAGTGCTTCCACGCTTATTCTTTTCATCTTCTCTCTGTTTTGGTATATTCGACTGATAGCCAATTATTGACTGGCATGTAGCTGAGCATAACGCTCTACTGCGCAACGTTGCAACATTGGAGAAGACATTGGCCGCAGCTGTGAAGGGGCGCGATGACGCAATCGTGGCTCGTGATGATGCCCAGAAGCGCGAAGAGGATCTGCGCGCCTCCTTTGTGGCTAGGGAAAAGTTGTTCGAGGAGCAACTGTTCTCAGTCGCCAAGGCCCTCTCAGGTACCATTACTGGTCGATATTTTATTGATGCTCCTCTCTGCTTCTAGAGTTTTGCCGGTGACACTAGAAATTTGATCCATGTATTATTGGTGTAGATGCTGGCGACTTGATTTTTGACCCGCAGGCCCTTCGTCGTGATGACGCTCTGGCCGGCGCGCTATCCGCGGTCGAGGACCGAAGCACCGTCGTCCAGGATACATTGTCCAAGGCCAAGGTCGCCCTTAGTCGCCTCTGGGAGGAGTTGATGGCAAAGGCGGAGCAGGTCGATAATATGGACGAGCTAGTGGAGTCACTCACCGGGGGCGTGCCTGCTACTTACAAGAACTCCCTCCGGGCGGCTGGTGCGATGATGTCACTCGCCATGGTGCAAGCCCACGGAGTCGAGATAGATCCCTCTACGGTGTCGAAGACGATGCCTGTTGGCGCGGATGGTCAGCAGGTAGTCTTCGCTCCCTTTGTGACTGCCTGTACCAAATATGGCCATTCTTTCATTAATACTGTTGCCAAGTATTCGGAGGAGCTCCAGCGCGCTAAGAAGGCGGCGAAAGCTTCGGCCTCAGGGGCAGGCGGAAAGTCAGTGGCGTCTGATACTGCCACGGACTTGATGAAGCCCCCGAAGGCGTCGAAGTCGAAGAAGCCAGTTGCTCCGTAGTTAGCTTTTGTAATAGATGATGAATTGTCCTTTTGGTCTAAGAACATGCCTGCTGGCGAGTGTGCTTTTGAATATTTACACTTATCCTGAATGCACTTGTTCCCCTTGCCTTTGTGTTAATTTGGTCGCCTTATTTGCTTCTGTCTTGATCTGTGGTAGGGCACATCGAGTGGTCCCGTATGGGGAACCCAGGACTCACCATCTCTTGATGAGACAGTGGCACCGCCGCGCTCTAGGGTAGAGGAGCTATCCTTGTTGCCGCGACTTCGTGACCGCGTGAAGCAGCTGGAGCGTGAGTTGCCCCTGATCCGCGGTAACGCAGATGTGTGGAAGTCAAAGGCGGAAAAAGCCGTCGCCCGCGAGCAATATCTGCTTGGCGAGGTGACGCAGCTGGGCGACCAGCTTAAGTGTTAGTTTGCTCGTCCTCATCTTTTCCTTTGTAGTTAGTCGAAGCGATACGTTGTACTCATGTTGTTGGTGCTACTTCGTGTAGTTGTTAGCGCACGCCATCCGCAGGAGGAGAGGGATAGGATTGCCATCCGCCTTCAAGGTCTCACCTAGGAGCAACTTCAAGAGAGTGGATACTTCTAGGTGGATCATGATCGTGCGACTGCATTGGCGACCCTGCAGGATCGCGCTTCGCGAGTGCTGCTCTTCCTGAAGAAGTCACAGTCATGTTTGAAGAATATCTATCGGGTGACGTTCCCGTTGGATGACACTCCATCAAGCATGTTGGCTCTCCTGGCCAAATTTCAAGAATATCTATCGGGCGATGTTCACGGTGCTGGTGCCAAGGCTGCCCTCTCGATGGTGCGATTGCACAGGCCTGACGTGGATGTCGCCGCCGTAGCATCCGGTCTGCCAGCGTCGCCAGCCGGATCTGCTTGGAATATGGTGCCGCACTATCAAGCGGTTGACCGCCTAGCAGAGGAGATTGTCGACTTCTTCGAGGAACGAACCAATGTTCTTCTGCTGCGGCAGTAACCAGATTTGTGTCCTGCATATAAATGTATTTGTGCTATAAGGTTCATATATATGTTATAGATAATTTATTGTCAAACGTGTATAAACAGCTTTGTTAGCGTGAGGTGCGTTGCACTATGCGAGTCCTTTTCGTTAGCCTGGCCATCCCTTTGTCAACCTGCCAGGTGCGTTGCAGCTGGGTTGGGTTTTCATTAAGGGGTTTGATTGATGTGCCAGCTACTCAGGATATCGTGTTTGTTGGTTCGAAGAACAGATGTATGTAGGGTGGCGCAGCGCCCGAGTATAAAATTGATAGAAGTGAAAATAAAACACAAAGTTTTGGGGCACTTAGCTTTTATTTATTTGGAGAACAGTACGAGGTACAATGTGTGGCTAAGTATCCTTGGCTGAGTAGCCTTATTTGCGATGTAAAAGTAAAAATAGCTAGGGGTAGAAGCGTCGTAGTTGTGCGACGTTCCAAGGGTTGGAGTATGCGACTCCTGTCTCTAAGTCTTGAAGGCGATAGGCGCCACCTGGGATTACTTCTGTAATCAAGTATGGTCCTTCCCAGGGGGACTCGAGCTTGAGATGCCCCTGCTGCTTCAGTTGCAGGACCAGGTCACCTTCGACGAAGGAACTGGGGCGAAGCCTTCTACTATGGTAGTTGCGCAGGTTCTGCTGGTAGATCGTGGATCTTTCTGTGGCGATTTCTCTTGCCTCGTCGAGGAGATCTACGGAGTCTTCGAGTGCAAGATATAACTCTTGTTCGTTGTAAGCGACTATGCGCGGCGCCTTGTACCTTACTTCGGCGGGTAGTACCGCTTCTGCTCCATGCACCATAAAGAATGGCGTGTAGCCTGTTGCGCTGTTTGGAGTTGTACGTAGGCTCCATAGTACGGATTGGAGCTCATCTGGCCAGCAACCCGCGGCTTGTTCGAGTGGTCGAAGGAGTCGCTTCTTGATGCCGCTGCAGACGAGCCCGTTTGCTTTTTCCACCTGACCGTTGGTCTGTGGATGCGCGACTGAGGCATAACTGATGTTGATCCCCAAGTTTCCGCAGAATTCTTGGAACTCTTTGGATGTGAAGTTCGTCTCGTTGTCAGTGATGATGCTGTGCGGCACGCCGAAGCGGTATATGATGGACTCGAAGAACTTGACCGCGCTATGACCTGATTGCTTGGTCACTGGCATGGCTTCAATCCACTTGGTGAATTTGTCGACTGCAACCAAGTGGTAGACGTAGCCTCCTTGCGAGGACCTTGGGAGCTTGCCTACCATGTCGAGCCCCTATTGTGCGAAGGGCCAGGCCAATGGAATAGGCCGTAGTTCTGCACCTGGTGCGTGTGGTTTGTCCGCGAATCGCTCACAAACGTTGCACTTTTGGACTATGTCCTTGGCGTCGCGCATGGCCGTGGGCCAGTAAAATCCAGCTCGCAGAGCTTTGCCAACGAGGGCGCGACTGCCGGCGTGGTGTCCGCAAGTCCCTTCATGTATGTCGAGGAGGACTGCTCTTCCATAAGCCAGGGAGACGCATCGTTGTAACACGCCTGTGATGCTGCGTTTATACAGTTCGCCGTTGATAACGGCGAATGCCTTGGAGCGTCGCGCGATGTGCCATGCGTCTGGCGGGTCGTCCGGTAGGCGCTTGCTGAGGAGATATGTAATGTACGGTTGCGTCCAGGATTGTTCGATCATCATGACGCTCATTGGCCCTTCGAGTCATGTGTCTGGCTCCAAGTCATCGAGTGCCGTTGACTCATTGGGTGGCGTAGCCCCCGAGTCTGTTGCTGCGCTTGTTTTCTTCTCTACGGCCTTTGGCTTGATGGAGCGTTCGCAGATGCGCTCGAGAAATACCCCAGGTGATATGGGGGTGCAGGTAGAGCCTATGTTTTCTTCTCTATGGCCTTTGGCTTGATGGAGCGTTCGCAGATGCACTCGAGATATTTAAAGTAACTAGTAACAAGGTAAATAAAGTAACTAGTAACAAGAGATATTTAAAGTAACTAGTAACAAGGTAAATAAAGTACTGAAAGTAAAATAGAACAAGAACTAAACTAAAGGGGGTTGTAGCTGTAGGATTGAATGGAATGAGAGAGGATTTCTAGGCTTTGGTCTCACTAGTACTAGATGGGAGAATATGTGTGCATTCCATTATCTACAACAGATTCCTTCAACAAATAAATGTTCCCCACTCGATTACCGGGCTGTCACACTATGTGTACTATGCATGATTCTCATGTGTCACTCACGAGGCAAACATACACTTCTAGACCAAGGGATCCTGCGAACTCATCTCGTAACTCATGTAATTGAATACTTGGATCACAAACACATTCTAACTTAGCACACTAGATCAAACCTCATCCTAGAAGCAAATCAATCACTCACACATGGATGAACAACAAAACATAGATGAATATATTAATAAAGTCACAATCATGTTCAATCTTACAATTACAAGATCTAAGACGAGAGAGAGAGAGAGAGAGAGAGAGAGAGAGAGATGGAGACGTCGTTGGAGATGATGATGATGAACGGTGCACGTGATGAAGATGGGGGCGCCTCCTTCTCCTCCTCTTGATTAAATGTGTGGAGATGTGGATCTTGTGTGCGGTGGCTATGACGGAGCGGCAGGGCTCTGCCCCTTAGGCGTGGATGGATTTTCCTCCATGTTTTAGGGTTGTCCCCTCTTTAAATAGGCATCTGGAGGTCGGTTTTGCGAACCGACGGAGCTAGGGGCCGAATATGCCCATTGGGCCTTCACAAATGTTGTTCCGTTTGACGAAACAAAGCCGTCGGTGGGCGGTACGACCATACGGTATGGGCGGGCTCCACCCCTACCAGTGGTCGTTATGCCTTCGGTACTCTACAGTATTGTGGTCGTCATTTCTTCATACGGACTCCGATTGAGGTGTCCTTTGGCTCATTGGATTCGTATGGACGAGGTAAACAACACCATGGCCTTGGATCATCATTTGGAGTTGATGGGGGAAATCCACTTTCCCCTCCCATCAAATGGCTAAGTCTGGTGCCTGCAACTCCTCCATATTGAATCCTCTCTACTCCTTTTATCCATGATTCTCCATAGCACCTACACACAAATCAAAGACAAGAAAAAGGTAATAAAATCCTAATAAAACTACTAATGTGCAAAGTCTATGTGGAAATGAATGATAACTAGGAATCAATACATAATAGGCATTGTTGTTGAAAGATGTAGCATGTGATGAGTGAAAATATGAATAATTTTTATACTTAAATATGCATCAATTTTGGACTCATCACTCTTCCTCACCACCCCACAAGAATTGAGATATGGCATCAGAAATTCCTTTACAAATGTTTTTTGGAATCTTAAACACCATCATAGCAAAAACTGGAAAAGCTTGAGCAATAGCTTTGATTAGGATTTCTTTCCCTCCCATGCTTAACAACTTCTCATTCCACCACTTAATTCTAGCAAGAACTCTATCTATCAAATGTCGAAAATGGTTACTCAAATCAAAGCTGGCAATCCTAAGTATTTGTCCGTTAATGACTCTGTCAAAATATTCAAAATTTCACAAACCTCTACGCATACCTCCACCCTGGTATTACCACTGAAGTAAATACTTGATTTTCCTTCACTAATTTTTTACCCGGGTTCGAATAATAATCGTCTAGAATTTTCTTCAACTTCCTTGCATTCTCAACATCCGCTTGCATAAGAATTAGCAAGTCGTCTGCAAATAAAAGGTGTGAAATCATTGGTGCATCACGACACACCCTTACCCCCACAATCTCTCCTCGCGACTCAGCTCCCCTCAGCATGCAAAACAGGCCTTTAGCAACTAGTAAGAATAGGTAAGGGGAAAGCGGATCCCCTTGTCGAAGCCCCCTTGAAGGTTTAAAACTTTCCATTTCCACTGAATTAAATCCGACATTGTACTCAACCAAAGTAACACAAGCCATGATCATGTCCACCCATCTCCTTGCAAAACCCATCTTCAATACAATCTTCTCAAGATACCTCTATTCCACCCTATCTTAAGCCTTGTGCGTATCTAATTTGACACCACATAAACCCTTCTTTCCTCTCTTTTTCTTCATAGCCTGAATACTTTCATATGCCAAAAGAATATTGTCACTAATCGACCTACCAGGAACAAAAGCACTTTGATGATCACTAATAATTTCTGACAGATAATTTAGCCTGGCAGCCAACATTTTTTAGATGACTTTGTAAACCACATTGCACAAACTAATAGGCCTGAACTGAGATACCTTGTCAGGATTATCCACTTTGGGTATCATAAAAATTATTGTACTATTCCATCCCTCCGGTATGGTGGCATCATTAACCGCCTCCAAAACCTTCTTAGTAAGGTCCTTTCCTAGTAATTCCCAGAACCCTTTATAAAACACAGCATGTAGACCATCGGGTCCAGGCGCCTTGAGATTTCCAATACTGAAAAAATCCTTTTTAACTTCCTCTTCTATGAAGTCGACAAGCAAACCTCGGTTCAGATCATCAGTAACTTATTTCTTCACATTCGATAAGACTATCATCTGGCTCTCTAGCTTCTTTTGTGAACAAATCCACAAAATAGTTGTAAACAGTATCACACATATATTGTTTGTCTTCATGTATATTTCAATTATCATCCACCAGTCTTTTAATAGTATTTTTCCTTTTCCTTTTTGCTACAAATTATGGAAAAATTTAGTATTTCTATCACCATGTTTTAACCAATTTGATCTAGCCCTCTGAACCCAATACATTTCCTATTTTTCTAGAGTTAGTTCCATTTGGAGCCGAACTACTTTTTGTTGCAGCAAAGAGTTGCATCAGTCATCGAGCCCTCTTCATTATCATCTCTAGATCAGCCTTTAGCTCTTTTAGTTTCCTAGTTGGTCCTTTTAGAACTTTCCTGTCCTAATCAAGTAGTTCATAGTGCACATCACTCGCTTTTTGCATAAGAGAAGGATCCTCTCCTCTCAACTTTGCCCTCTCCCATGCCGCTTTCACCATCTCCTCTACTGACTATTTGAAAGGGAAACAGATGTCGCCTACAGGGGTGAATATGCGTTTTAAAATTATTACGGTTTAGGCTCTAATAAATGCGAAATAAAACTTAACGTTTAATTTATCAAGCCAAAACCTATATCCACTAGGTTCACTAAGTGCACAAACAACCTATGCTAAGCAAGACAAGCAACAAGGTGATAGCAAGATATACTACTTCAAGCACGACGGCTATCACAATGTAAATTGCATAAGTAAAGGGCTCGGTTGAGAGATAACCGATGGAAGCGGAGACGAAGATTTGTTTCTCGAAGTTCACTTCCAAAGAAGCTACGTCTTTGTTGGAGAGGTGCGATGGGGCAATGTACTTCAAACGCAAATGGCTCACCTCGAGGTGTGATGGCTCGATGCTCACCCAACACCACACAAGGCCTCTCCCCAAGATGTGAAGTCACGCAACTCACCGACGCCCACAAAAGGCTCACCCTATTCTCCCGTGAGATCGCCACAAAGGCCTACTCTGTTCCACTATGGGACACTTTAGGGCGGTCACCGAACCTGTACAAGGCTTGGGCAATCTCCACAACTCAATTAGAGGGCTCCCAAGAAATGCCACAAAGGATCCACAATGCCACAAAAGGCCAACAAGCTTGGGAAATCTCCACAACTCAATTAGAGCCCCCAAGAATACACTACAACCACACAACCATCTAGGGTTCCAAGAACCCAAGAGAAACAAGCCCAAGAGCTTGAACTCGCCGAATATCCGAGGAGAACTCAAACCTATGCACCAAATGCAAGAGGCAAGTCCTTCTCCCTCTCTCAAATTCCACCAAAGCTACAAAAGCTATTGGGGGAATAAGAGAGGAAGAACACAAGAGGAGAATACAAAACTCTCTAAGATCTAGATCCCAAGGATTCCTTCACAAAGAAGGGATTTGGTTTGGTGGGGTTGTAGATCTAGATCTCCTCTCTCAAATCCCTCAAAGAGATGCAAGAATCATGGGAGGGAGAAGTGGAGAGGGCAAGATTTTGAAGGTCAACAATGGAGGAGAGAGAGTGGAAGAGCTAGCAAAAATGACCTCAAAAGTTGGGGGAACATTGGGGAAGAGGGGGAGCTTAAATAGGGCAAGAGAAATCTGCCCGTTTGGGTCATTTTTGTGCACCACTGGAACTATCGGGGCCCCACCGGTAATACCGGTGAATAGAAACACAAGTTACTGAACAAAAACGAGTTTTGCCAGAACTTGGGCCGGTACTACTGCTCAAGCAAAAACGTTCGACAGTATTGCACAAAAACTTAATAACTTTTGACTCCGGACTCCGATTTCGATGACCTTGGGCTTGTTTTGAAGAGAAAAAAAGCTATACAAGATTATGCAAAGAAACATCATCGTCCAACAAGGTAGGATAAAAATAAAATGGAGAAATGTATGACCTCTCAGAAGCGACGAACCGGTAAAACTTTCAAAACCCAAACGCAGGAAGTTGAGCTTGGAAACTCCAATTGGGATGAAACCAATTTTGTTGGAAAGATAAGAAAGAGTAGAATCAAAAAAGGTGAAATGTTGGGTATAAACAAGGATGAAAATATTATGAATATATATGTGAGTTATCTCCCAAGGTGTGGAGCCAAAAACCCGCAAGATCAAAAATGCAATAAGATATGCAAGCGAAATCCGGTTTTGATGAACTAGAGCTTGTTATGAAGATAACCACAAGCTCTAGATCCTCTAATGGACAAGATCCAAACAACAACCAATAATATGATGCTATGTATGCAAAGGTTTGAGATCTCTCCAAAGATACGATCGAGTCACCCACTCGAGAGCCCCTCTTGATACTACAGCTATCTATCCTAAACCCGGTCTTCCAACACTACAAGAGACCGGTAAAATAGAAAACCTATCAAGATCATACATTTTCCTTGAGCATTACACTTGAGCTTGATGTAGACCGTATTGTCCTTCTCAAGATGATCGCCTTTCTTGATTGCTCTTGCTTGATGAAGACTTGTGACGAGCTCCCCATACTCCATGGGAAAACCTCTTCTTTGACCTTGTCTTCATCACTCCATGATCGTCGAGGATGGCAAGCTTCAATCATGATATCTTCTTGAGATGGCGCACCTTGAGCTTGTCCTTCATTTCTTGATGATGTCTTGAAGATAGCCATGATGAACTCCATCTTCTTCTTAAAGACACTCTAGATCTTGTTCTTCTACTACTTGATTCCAATAGGCACAAAGACCTTGGATATTGCTTCTTATTTTTCATCCTTGAAACCAACACATGGTCCAAGCGATGCCAATGGACAAACCTACAAGGGAAACTTAATTTGCACAATAGTCCATAGGGATTGTCATTAATTACCAAAACCACAAATGGGGGCATACATGCCCTTTCAATCTCCCCTATTTTGGTAATTGACGACAATCCCTTTGAGAGGGTTTTAAATATGGAATTTAACGAACAAATGGTTGTGCCAACATCAAATACTACACAAGTATGATGTTGGCACTCGCCACAATATATAGAGCAAACTCCTCCACAATCTATACATTTGTGATGAACTTGAATTTCATTGCATAGATTGGCAACCATTCGGTGGTTGAGTTTCCCCTATATATTCAACAAGCAAAGCAACACAAATATGCAAGAGCATGAGAGGTAAATACTTAAGAACATACACAAAGCAAATGCCAATTTCCTTAAACCCTCTGATGGCTCAATGCACGGCGCCCAGAAAAGTGCTGGTGCATGTGTTGATGTAGAGCTCGTTGGGAACCCAAAGAGGAAGGTATGATGAGCACAGCAGCAAGTTTCCCTCAGTTATGAAACCAAGGTTTAATCGAAACCAGTAGGAGGCAAGAAAACACCCCAAAGGTGTTACTAGCTGAGCTTTGGTAGGGGCGCACTACCGGTGCTCGTAGCAACGTGGAGACCTGTACAACAAACCATAGAACTTTGTCCCCAACTTGCGATGAGGTTGTCAATCTCACCGTGTGACGAGGGTTTAACTCATCAATGCCCATTGTTATGGACTGGGTTTTGGAGAAGGAGGGTAGTGCTGGAGACATCTATCGGCTAGCAAACAGCACACAGGAGACAAAGGATTTACCCAGGTTCAGGCCTCGTAGAGGTCCCTACTCCTGCTTGTTTCCTCGTGGAATTATCGAAGGAGTCGAAAGTTACAAGGGTGCGGAGATGCATCTGGCGAGAGTTGTAGAAACTAGGGTTGCGTGTGTCCTCCTCGCCCGCCCCCTCCTAGCCTTTATATAGATAGGCTAGGTCCCAGGTAGCAGGTCGAGTCGGTTACAAGTTAGGGTTTTCCCCCTTCAAACTTTCTATCTTTAGCCTCTTCTTGCCTCTCAAGCAATCGAGAGTCCGCAGGTTACTCGAGTCCTTTCGTCTGGGCCTTGGCGACACCGTGGGCCTGTACGTATTTAGACCGCATATACCAAGGTCGAGTACCTGTAGGGTATACCCATGTTAGTAGCCCCCGAGTATCCAGTGGAATCGCAGATTCGACTGGGTACTTTTTGAAGTCTTCGAGTGCCTGAATGAGTACATTTTTCGACTGCTTTCATTTATGTCATAGGGATTGTTGATATACGTGCCCTGATATAGCCAAAGTATCGGTATCAGTTAACCACCTTAGGGTGATAAACAACGCAATCTACTCGAACTCGAGTCCCTGGACTCGAATCCGGAAAAGTGCTAGCGTAATTCGACTCAGGCCGCAGAGGTCTTACAGGAGTCGAATTCCAGTTATATGGGTGTGAGCACGTGACGCGTCCGTCAAGGCATGTTCATCGTGCCTACAGGCACGAATATATTTCTGGTAGTGCCGCAGTTAAATGCGCTGCCAGGCCTTTATTCAGGTCTTACCTTCACGCTGTAAGCGCGGCATCCGATTTATCATCGCGGAGATGATTCGGGGGACACAGGAGACGTAGTCTCCTTGTAGTGAAAATGATGATAGGCGGTGTCGCCATGATCTACGAGTGCGGATTTAATCAACACACAGTTTTTTGTGCAAATAATCATAGGGGTGCGCGACCAGCGCTCCCTATGGGAGTAGCCCCCGAGTGCCTGGTTGAGTCGAAGGCTCAGGCGGGGACTAAAGAAATTTTGCGACTACTTTCATCTTTGTTTGTTTGTTTCAGTCGAAAACTTGGGTTGCGATTGTTGTCGTTTTTTTGCTTGCTTGTTTCAGTCGAAATTGTTTCCGGCGCTCCCTATGGGAGTAACCCACGTCCATAGTCGAATCGTGTTTCGAGTGGTTGGGTTTGATTGTAATTGCTTGTATCCCTACAATAAGAAAAGAAAATCATAGGGTGCGCGACCAGCGCTCCCTATGGGAGTAGCCCCCGAGTGCTTGGTGGAGTCAAAGACTCTAGCAAGGACTAAAGTAGTCGAAGTTTTCCGCTGCGTAGCTGTTGATGACGCCAGTGCTGACACTTGCATGACCTCAGTTGCCCGCGTGAGCGAATTTGACGGGACGTGACGAGCGGTGGGTCCCACCTTCTGACTTTGGTTTGACTGGGTGTGCGTAATCTTTTTATTAACTGTGCCTCCTCGATTTGCACGCGTAATGGGAGTAGTGGAGGGACGGTTCGCTCTTCCTCTTCTCCAAGTGTCGAGCGCGATGCGTGCCACGTGTCCAGTAGGGTTTTTGTGAGCCGTTGGATTGCATCTTCTAGGGGTTAAGTAGCGATGCTACGGCGGTAATTTTCCATCTGCGCTCCTTTCTTCCTCGCTGCCATCACCATTGCCGATGCTCATCTGCTTTTCCGCTGCACTCATCTCCTCCTCAGCTCTGGACCACCTCCGCTCGTTTCCAAGTTATTTCCTGTGCTCTCATCGCCGCCGTGCAATGGGAAAGAAGAAAGGAGGCGCTGCCACTAAATCCGCGGCCACCATTGCCGCAACGAAGAAGAAGGGTGGCCCTACTGCTGCGGGCACCAGTGCCGCCGCCGGCGGGAAAAAAAAGGTTGCGGGCACCCGCGTGACCAATGGCGCGTGGCGCCCCTCTATCATCAAGGCATCAGATCTCCGTCTTCTTCGCCAAGATGGAGTTATTTCCGCGGCAGTCGCCGACGCGCGCTTCCCAGCGGTGAGACCATTCCGGTGCCTCCCGCCGGTTTTCGAGTGATGTTTCTTGCATTCATCATCGCGGTCTTTCTTTGCCTCTCCACCCCTTTCTTAGGGGTCTCCTTTGTTTCTACGGGCTCCAGCTCCATCAGCTGTCCCCAAATTCAATTCTCCACATCACCTGCTTCATCACTCTTTGCGAGTGCTGGCTCGGAATCGAGCCGCACTTTAGCCTTTTCAAGCGCTTATTTAAACTGAAGCGTCAGTCCGCATATGGCTCTCTAGTTTACGACGTAGGTGGTTGTGGAATCCATGTTGACCCATCCACCACCTACTTCAACATCAAGCTCGCCAAGTCCGTCCAGGGATGGAGGGACAAATGGTTTTATGTTCGTGACCATAAGGCCAAGGACGAGCATTTTGGGCTTGCGCCTTTCGATCCCGCGACTCCCTGCAAGAAGATGCGTGATCATGCCTTCCGAACTCGCAGAGACAGACGTGCTATCTCAACGCGTATGCGACATCGAGAGTCGCATAGGCGCAGAAGAGGGAGGCTGTGCCCTTGTCAGGACTTGGCTGTGTAGTCGCGTCCAGCCTCTCTAGGCTAGAGTCCATCCCATGTTTCAATGGGGTGGTGCTGATGATGCCACTCGCGTGTCTGCCGATGGCATGTCCGCGAGTGAGGTAGATAAGAGGGTGCGACTGGTCACGAAGTACACCTTCAAGGATGTGCTTCCGAATGAGCCAGTCGTTCCTCCTTTCGATGCTTCGAATCCTCCTCCTGAGGTATAGTTGTGCTACGCAATGCTTATTTTCGCGATTGCTTTTCTGTTGCTTACTTGCTCCTTTGCTCATCTTTGCTATTTGTATGCAGGATTGGGCGGTGTCGCCTTGTATGCCTCCTCTCCCTGAGGGTATTATTCCCCGCGAAGCTTTGGAAGAGGACGAGTCTGAGTCGACTGTCCCTTCTGATGTGGAAGAGGAAGCCCCCGAGTCCGGGATCCTGGATACTCGCAAGCGTTCGCGCAACGAGGATTCCGACGCGTCGACTCCTTCGACTCCAGAAGGCACGGCTATTGGCACGGAGTCGCCAATTCTAGCTGTTCCTGTGAGGGTTGTGGCACCATCGTCTCGCAAGAAATGCGACTGCCCAAGGAGTCTTCGTCGGAGTCGGCGGAGGCCACGTTTGATCTTGACAAGTTTGACTGGTAAGTTTGCGAGTTCATTCTTTTCTGTTTTCTTCTTGCTGGCTTTGCCCTGGAGTTTGCCTTTTCCCAATGCGAATTTGTCTTGTAGTCAAGAGGCGTCGTCATCTTCTGGCGACGTCAAGTTTTTGAAGGAATCGGGAGTCGCGACCTCCAGGGCCAGGGTAGAGGTCGAGCGCGCTCCTTCTCCTCCGGCGGCGGCCCACTCCGGGCACAATTCTTCGAGCTCTCCTCACGCAGGGGAGCATCGAATAGTTGCTCGGATGACGGTTCAGCAAACTTCCTCGGAGTCACTAGAGGACCATGTAAGTACAGCTTTCCTTCTTTTTATTGTGGCAGTCAACGGCTTCAGCTGCCCTCTCTAATTCCATGTTTTGTGCAACAGTCCCTTGTAAAGGAAGCCGCGCAAGTGGCGGAGCAGGTTATGGAGATGGGTCGCCAGCATGCGATGCTGGAGACGCGTCACCGTGTAGTCGAAAGTGAGTGCTTCCACGCTTATTCTTTTCATCTTCTCTCTGTTTTGGTATATTCGACTGATAGCCAATTATTGACTGGCATGTAGCTGAGCATAACGCTCTACTGCGCAACGCGTTGCAACATTGGAGAAGACATTGGCCGCAGCTGTGAAGGGGCGCGATGACGCAATCGTGGCTCGTGATGATGCCCAGAAGCGCGAAGAGGATCTGCGCGCCTCCTTTGTGGCTAGGGAAAAGTTGTTCGAGGAGCAACTGTTCTCAGTCGCCAAGGCCCTCTCAGGTACCATTACTGGTCGATATTTATTGATGCTCCTCTCTGCTTCTAGAGTTTTGCCGGTGACGACACTAGAAATTTGATCCATGTATATTGGTGTAGATGCTGGCGACTTGATTTTTGACCCGCAGGCCCTTCGTCGTGATGACGCTCTGGCCGGCGCGCTATCCGCGGTCGAGGACCGAAGCACCGTCGTCCAGGATACATTGTCCAAGGCCAAGGTCGCCCTTAGTCGCCTCGGGAGGAGTTGATGGCAAAGGCGGAGCAGGTCGATAATATGGACGAGCTAGTGGAGTCACTCACCGGGGGCGTGCCTGCTACTTACAAGAACTCCCTCCGGGCGGCTGGTGCGATGATGTCACTCGCCATGGTGCAAGCCCACGGAGTCGAGATAGATCCCTCTACGGTGTCGAAGACGATGCCTGTTGGCGCGGATGGTCAGCAGGTAGTCTTCGCTCCCTTTGTGACTGCCTGTACCAAATATGGCCATTCTTTCATTAATACTGTTGCCAAGTATTCGGAGGAGCTCCAGCGCGCTAAGAAGGCGGCGAAAGCTTCGGCCTCAGGGGCAGGCGGAAAGTCAGTGGCGTCTGATACTGCCACGGACTTGATGAAGCCCCCGAAGGCGTCGAAGTCGAAGAAGCCAGTTGCTCCGTAGTTAGCTTTTGTAATAGATGATGAATTGTCCTTTTGGTCTAAGAACATGCCTGCTGGCGAGTGTGCTTTTGAATATTTACACTTATCCTGAATGCACTTGTTCCCCTTGCCTTTGTGTTAATTTGGTCGCCTTATTTGCTTCTGTCTTGATCTGTGGTAGGGCACATCGAGTGGTCCCGTATGGGGAAACCCAGGACTCACCATCTCTTGATGAGACAGTGGCACCGCCGCGCTCTAGGGTAGAGGAGCTATCCTTGTTGCCGCGACTTCGTGACCGCGTGAAGCAGCTGGAGCGTGAGTTGCCCTGATCCGCGGTAACGCAGATGTGTGGAAGTCAAAGGCGGAAAAAGCCGTCGCCCGCGAGCAATATCTGCTTGGCGAGGTGACGCAGCTGGGCGACCAGCTTAAGTGTTAGTTTGCTCGTCCTCATCTTTTCCTTTGTAGTTAGTCGAAGCGATACGTTGTACTCATGTTGTTGGTGCTACTTCGTGTAGTTGTTAGCGCACGCCATCCGCAGGAGGAGAGGGATAGGATTGCCATCCGCCTTCAAGGTCTCACCCAGGAGCAACTTCAAGAGAGTGGATACTTCTAGGTGGATCATGATCGTGCGACTGCATTGGCGACCCTGCAGGATCGCGCTTCGCGAGTGCTGCTCTTCCTGAAGAAGTCACAGTCATGTTTGAAGAATATCTATCGGGTGACGTTCCCGTTGGATGACACTCCATCAAGCTGTTGGCTCTCCTGGCCAAATTTCAAGAATATCTATCGGGCGATGTTCACGGTGCTGGTGCCAAGGCTGCCCCTCTCGATGGTGCGATTGCACAGGCCTGACGTGGATGTCGCCGCCGTAGCATCCGGTCTGCCAGCGTCGCCAGCCGGATCTGCTTGGAATATGGTGCCGCACTATCAAGCGGTTGACCGCCTAGCAGAGGAGATTGTCGACTCTTCGAGGAACGAACCAATGTTCTTCTGCTGCGGCAGTAACCAGATTGTGTCCTGCATATAAATGTATTTGTGCTGTAAGGTTCATATATATGTTATAGATAATTTATTGTCAAACGTGTATAAACAGCTTTGTTAGCGTGAGGTGCGTTGCACTATGCGAGTCCTTTTCGTTAGCCTGGCCATCCCTTTGTCAACCTGCCAGGTGCGTTGCAGCTGGGTTGGTTTTCATAAGGGGTTTGATTGATGTGCCAGCTACTCAGGATATCGTGTTTGTTGGTTCGAAGAACAGATGTATGTAGGGTGGCGCAGCGCCCGAGTATAAATTGATAGAAAGTGAAAATAAAACACAAAGTTTTGGGGCACTTAGCTTTATTTATTTGGAGAACAGTACGAGGTACAATGTGTGGCTAAGTATCCTTGGCTGAGTAGCCTTATTTGCGATGTAAAAGTAAAAATAGCTAGGGGTAGAAGCGTCGTAGTTGTGCGACGTTCCAAGGGTTGGAGTATGCGACTCCTGTCTCTAAGTCTTGAAGGCGATAGGCGCCACCTGGGATTACTTCTGTAATCAAGTATGGTCCTTCCCAGGGGGACTCGAGCTTGAGATGCCCCTGCTGCTTCAGTTGCAGGACCAGGTCACCTTCGACGAAGGAACTGGGGCGAAGCCTTCTACTATGGTAGTTGCGCAGGTTCTGCTGGTAGATCGTGGATCTTTCTGTGGCGATTTCTCTTGCCTCGTCGAGGAGATCTACGGAGTCTTCGAGTGCAAGATATAACTCTTGTTCGTTGTAAGCGACTATGCGCGGCGCCTTGTACCTTACTTCGGCGGGTAGTACCGCTTCTGCTCCATGCACCATAAAGAATGGCGTGTAGCCTGTTGCGCTGTTGGAGTTGTACGTAGGCTCCATAGTACGGATTGGAGCTCATCTGGCCAGCAACCCGCGGCTTGTTCGAGTGGGTCGAAGGAGTCGCTTCTTGATGCCGCTGCAGACGAGCCCGTTTGCTTTTTCCACCTGACCGTTGGTCTGTGGATGCGCGACTGAGGCATAACTGATGTTGATCCCCAAGTTTCCGCAGAATTCTTGGAACTCTTTGGATGTGAAGTTCGTCTCGTTGTCAGTGATGATGCTGTGCGGCACGCCGAAGCGGTATATGATGGACTCGAAGAACTTGACCGCGCTATGACCTGATTGCTTGGTCACTGGCATGGCTTCAATCCACTTGGTGAATTTGTCGACTGCAACCAAGTGTAGACGTAGCCTCCTTGCGAGGACCTTGGGAGCTTGCCTACCATGTTGAGCCCCTATTGTGCGAAGGGCCAGGCCAATGGAATAGGCCGTAGTTCTGCACCTGGTGCGTGTGGTTTGTCCGCGAATCGCTCACAAACGTTGCACTTTTGGACTATGTCCTTGGCGTCGCGCATGGCCGTGGCCAGTAAAATCCAGCTCGCAGAGCTTTGCAACGAGGGCGCGACTGCCGGCGTGGTGTCCGCAAGTCCCTTCATGTATGTCGAGGAGGACTGCTCTTCCATAAGCCAGGGAGACGCATCGTTGTAACACGCCTGTGGATGCTGCGTTTATACAGTTCGCC